>CM055121.1:204459588-205207921 GCA_029206835.1 Rana muscosa | reverse complement strand
TAAGTTTCAGTCAAAAGTAGTACTAAGATTATGAAAATTACATCTGTAAAGGCCAGATCAGCATAGGACAATAAATGCTGCTTTAGAAAGTCCAGGACACACAATGCAACATGGGTGATCAACCTGTGGCCCTTCAGGTGTACAAGTCCCATGAGGCATTGCAAGCCACTGACAGTTACAAGCATGACCCCTAAAGGCAGAGGCATGATGGGACTTGTAGCTCTGCAACAGCCACAGGGCCACAGGTTGAGCACCCGTGCAATACAACTTGGTATGTTTACAACCACTGGCCTCCAGTTTGCACTTCAGTCCCTGATCCTGTTCCTTGGAATCAAGTCCCATACAGTGCATCTGGAAAGTGTTCAGTGCTTCACTTTTTCCACATTTTCCTCAAAATTCTACAAACAATACCCCATAATGACAACATGAAAAGCGGGTTAAATTTTTTGCAAAAAATAAATAAATCCCATGTACACAAGTATCACAGCTTTTGCTCAATACTTTGTTGAAGCACTTTTGGCACCAATTACAGCCTTGAGTCCGAGTATGATGCTACAAGCTTGGCACACCTATTTTTGGGCAATTTCTCCCATTATCTTTGCAGGACCTCTCAAGCTCCATCTGGTTGGATGGGGAGCCACAGTGCACAGCCATTTTTCAGATTTCTCTAAAAAAAAAATCTTGAATAGGGTTCAAGTATGGGCCACTCAGAGTGGTCCCATAGCCACCTTTGTTATCTTGGCTGTGTGCTTAGGGTTGTTCTGTTGGAAGATGAACCTTCACCCCAGTCTGAGGTCCAGAGCACCCTGAAGCAGGTTTTTCATCAAGGATATCGGTACATTGCTGCATTCATCTTTCCCTCGATCCTGACTAGTCTCCCACTTCCTGCTGCTGAAAAACATCCCCACAGCATGATGCTGCCACCACCACCATGCTCCACTGTAGCGATGGTATTGGCCAGGCGATAAGCGATGCCTGGTTTCCTCCAGACATGACGCTTGAAATTCAGGCCAAAATTTTTTTTTCGAATTTGTTTCATCAGACCAGAGAATTTTGTTTCTCAAGGGCCGAGTCCTTCAGTTGACTTTTGGCAAACTCCAAGCGGGCTGTCATGTGCATTTTACTGAGGAGTGGCTTCCGTCTGGCCACTCTACCATATAGGCCTGATTGGTGGAGTGCTGCAGAGATGGCCGTTCTTCTGGAAGGTTCTCCACAGAGAAATGCTGGAGCTGTCAGAGTGACCATCGGGTTCTTGGTCACCTCCCTGAACTAGGGCACTTCTTCCCCAATTGCTCAGTCTGGCCAGGCGGGCTGCTCTGGGAAAAGTCCTGGTGGTTCCAAACTTGTTCCATTCACGGATGGAGGAGGCCACTGTGCTCATAGGGATCTTCAATGCTGTAGAAAGTTTTCTGTAGCCTTCCCCAGATCTGTGCCTCAATAAAATACTGTTGTCTCGGATGTCTACAGACAATTCCTTGGACTTCATGGCTTGGTTTGTGCTCTGACATGCACTGTTAACTGTGGGACCTTATATAGACAGGTGTGTGCTATTCCAAATCAATCATGTCAAATCAAGTGAATTAATCACAGGTGGACTCCAGTCAAGTTGTAGAAAAATCTCAAGGATGGTCCGTGGAAACAGGATGCACCTGAGCTCAATTTTGAGTGCAATGGCAAAGGCTGTGAAAACTTACGTACATGGGATTTTTTATTTATTTTTTTAAATTTGCAGATTGCAAACCTACTTATTTCACCTTGTCATTATGGGGTATGGTTTGTAGAATTTTAAGGGAAAATAAATTGATTTTTTTTGGAATAAGACTAATAACAAAATGTGGAAAAAGTGAAGCGCTGTGAATACTTTCCGGATGCACTGTAATTCCAAGTGCTACCAAGCAAACACCCCATCCAGTCCTGTCTGGGTGCCCACACAAATCTATGGCTTGCTCAAGTCTTACAGGAAGAAATTTGACCAGCTTACGTTTGTTTTTCATCCAGGGTATTGTTGTGGTATCACTGGTGCTACAGAAATAAAAGTTTACAAACAATACAGCAACTACCTTTTTCAGGACTTGCTCGACAAATCTCAGGCGCCATGTCGACTAGAAATTGCATCCTGGCGCCTGGGCTTTTCTCAGCCCATTCATTGTTGCAGGGATGCACAATTTGTATCGCCCAGGACATAGTTGTGGGCGCCAGGCAGATCGTTTTTCTATATTTAGCCCTGATGCGGGCAAGCAGCAGGGCACACTTGTCAGGTGGAACAAGCATGCTAGAAGTGTCAAAAAGGGTGAAAATTCCTTATCTGTAATTGTTCCAGGTCAGTGGCATCAGCATGACAGCAAGTAAACTAGCACTCTCAGAAGAAAAAGTTCAGCAATGGCAAGCCAATATTGTCTCCTGACAGGGGTACTTTTAGGCTACTTTCACACTGGAGGTGCTATAGCGCCTCTCTCACTCCAGTGTGAAAGCCCTCGGGCAGTACGCTGGCAAAAAAAATAAATAAAAGTTCCTGCAAGCAGCATCTCCTGCCCATTGAAAATCAATGGGCAGCACCGCTGCAACTGCACTTTGCGGGGTGCTTTTAACCCTTTTTTGGCCACTAGCGGGGGGTAAAAGCGTCCTGCTAGCTGGCGAAAAGCGCCGCTAAAACTACGGTAATGCGCCGCTAAAAATAGCGGCGCTTTACCTCTGACGCCCCAGCGCCTCGGTGTGAAAGTCCCAGGATTTTTATGATGCTACACAGATCAAAAACACAAGCCATTTATTCTGGGGTAAAATGTATTAAAAACTTGGCTTTCACCTATCAAGATAAGCAGTCATTATTGTAAAAGGCCAGAATACCAGACGACAGGAAAAGCCATGACCAAGGCTGGGGTCAAACTGCTGTGCAGAATAGCTCCCTGGTCACCATTTCAGGTCCGATTTCCGTCTGAATTCAGACCTGAAACAAACCATAAGACGCATAGACTTCTGTGTAATTTAGGGCCGAAACAACTAATCGATTACTAATCGATTAATCGGCCAGTAACATAATGGGGGTTAAAAAAAAAAAACTAAAATGAGCTCTTTACAGTACAAAAAGAGCAAATCGCTACTGTAAATATTACTTTTACTGTCCCACTGTAAAAAATTAACCCCTTACAGCGATTATTTGCTCTTTGTACTAATTTTCGTTTTTTTTAACACCATTATGTTACTAAACATCTCAGGCCTGGGTCACACCTCTGTTTTTTTGGTGCTTTTTGCAGAAACGCACTACAGGTCATTTACACGGTTTCCTAGGGGACACGTTCACATCCATGATTTTTTCAGCTGCTGCGTATTTGGAAAGGACAAGTACCTTTAACGCAAAACTGTGCCATTTTTTTTTTTGGGTTCAATATACTTCAATAGAGAAGCTGCAGAAAAGCATGTAATAATGTGTTTTTGCGGCAATGTGTGTTTTTTAGTCTGCCCAACAACAAATTGGCCCAAAAAAAAAAAAAAAAAAAGTAAAAATGCAGCAAAATTACCTTTTTTTTACGGTTATTAACCGATTAATCAAAACAATAATCGGCCAACTAATCGATTATGAAAATAAGCGTTAGTTGCAGCCCTAGTGTAATTCGCTCTGTAGACGTCCTGAAGTCGTGTGAACTGGCTCCATAGAGAGCCAGTCACAGTCTCCTGACATGCTAATTGGATGCGGCAAAAACCGAAGCCAATTCACAATGGTGTGAACCAAGCCTAAAGGTCTGTTCACAACACATACTACCACGAAGCAAGGGGTTGTAGTGCACGGTCACCACTGCTCATTTATTTAAATTAGGCCTTATATTTGTAACCATAGCACCTGTTGCTGTAGATGCACTGGGGTGCAATACAAAAATGGCAACAGAATGCATTGCACCATGCTTGGTGTGTTGTGTGCGGGTGATCCCCTAGGCCAGGGATATGCAATTAGCGGACCTCCAGCTGTTGCCAAACTACAAGTCCCATGAGGCATAGCGAGACTGACAGCAGCAAGCATGACACCCAGAGGCAGAGGCATGATGGGACTTGTAGTTTTGCAACAGCTGGAGGTCCGCTAATTGCATATCCATGCCCTAGGCCAAATCCACACTATTGGGCTATGGCATGCCTTCCTGTACCTTAGAAACATTAAGGTGACCCTGCATACTTGTATATAGAATTCCATAACTGCTAAAAGAATAGAGTCGCTGTACTTGCCTTTCTAGCAGGCCATTTGTTGACATACCGCCTCTTTGCTGCTTGCAGGACAGGTCAAGTATTTTACATTTCCAGATGTTTGAAATACCCATCCTCCCCCTGCATGCTGTGGTTTCTCCCAGTGGCTTGTATACCATAGGATGTATGAGCCAGGAGGAACCACAGTGTACGGTTGAGGGGGGGGGGGAGGGAATAGGTAAAGTGAGCAGAGAAGCAGACGCCTTTAAACAAAATGGCAGCTGAAAAGTATAGAGACATTTAGTACGTATGCAAGTTGTATACAAGTGATGACAGGTTTCCTTCACTAGCTGCATTTATGTGCTTATCCGAGGTGTTAGACACTTATATAGTGCTGACAATTTACATGGCACTATTCCTTCACATCAGTCCCTGCCTAGCATAGAAGCTTGCAATCTAAGGTCCCTATCCCACCCGCATACATGCACATCCTGGGCCTACACCTACATATTAGGGTCATACGCTCTGCCTCACCAGCCCCTTTTTGTTCTACCATGTGTTGCTTTTAACATTTTATAGAAAAATAAAAATACTGTAGGGAGAACTAGAGCTCAAGTGCTGAGAGATACAATCAAAAAAACATGCAAGAGAAAAGCAACCAACAATTGCTTTACGTTTCCAGCATCTTCCAAAAAATAAATAAAATAAAAAAGGGTAGCCTTGCCCCTTACGAGATCTGAAGATTTGCCTGTGGCTGCAAAGAGTTAATCCCTCAATACAGCACGGCCTGGATTCTACCATTGTTTACTGCCACCTCTAGGTAAGAAAGGGAGCTGCATAGAGTGAATAGGAAAGCTGGATATTAGGCCTTCATCAGACAAGTATTGTTCTGTACAAAACACCACAGTTCAAGCTTCTTATGTAATAACATGATCTTCTACTCCCTCAGACTGTTAGCGGAGACCCCCTGGGCCCAAGGCTTCCTCCCAAATCCGCACCTCCCCCACTACTAACAGCCCCCTCCCTCCCTTGTGTCATTGGAGCACTTTAATTCCTCAGCCCAGTGCTGGATGTAAACATCACCCTCCCTTAAACACCCCAAGGCAGGCAAATCTTAACCCCTTCTAGGCCAGAAACCTGTTACAATACACCTTTCTCCATCTAGTGCACAACAATATGGAAGACTAGGTTCGGATCTGCTGCTGGAAAAAAAAAAAACCCACACACACACCCTTCCGTCTGGAGGAGTCTGCATATAGCAGCAGTATGTTGTGTCTGTCACAGTGAAGACATATTTATAAGCTCCTGACACAGGCTAAACATAGGCAGAGACAGATCCACAGCAGCACTCAATGACACGGCATGCTAGAAACCAGTAGTATAGTTTGTATGAGAGTAGAGACCACAACTGGCAGGCTGGCATTCGTAAACATTAGCCTGCATCTGCATACAAAATTGTGCTGAACAACAAGGAGAGGATGGATACAAGGCCAGTCATGCAATAAATCAAGCTAAAAAAAAAAAAAAAAAAAAAAAAAAGGGGCGTTTTGAGGTTCATTAAACGGGCATACGAGTAGATCACAACCAGAGTATCTAAACCCAAAAATAAAAATATAATGTAGCCACCATTCTTTAGATGTGGTGGCTACACCGGGTTTTCCTTTATATTCCCCTGGTGACCCAGCTAGTTACACACTTCTTGTCCTAGGGTGACCAATCCAATGTTCCATCTATAAAAAGGAGCAGCGTTACTCCTAGGACAGGACTACAGCACCTCCCCCTCTGTGGACTAAACACGTCCTCATGTTTATAGGAGGTAAGTAAATGGAAAAAAAAACACACACACACACACACACACACACACACACACACACACACACACACACACACACACACACACACACAGTAACCAAGAAGTGCCAGTAAATGGCTTTTCTCGGTTCGTGCCGACAGGGAGAGGCGGATCAGCGACTGATAGTCAGCTCAGACCACATCAGGAGGTGCCAACCATATCTGCCGCCCATCAGTGCCCATCATCAAAGCCTCATCAGTGCCCATCAGTGAAGGAGAAAACTACATTTTATAAAACCAAACAAAGAAGGGGCTTAAAAAAATTGGGTCTTTACTTTGTTTGGCAAAAAATAAAAACCCCACCAAAAGAAAGTTATATTTGTGGGAAGAAAATGATAAAAATGTTGTTTGGGTTCAGCGTTGCATGACCGCGCAATTGTCAAAGTGACAGCGCTGAAAGCTGAAAATTGGCCTGGGCAGGAATGGGGGGGGGGGGGGGGAATGGAGTGCCCTGTATTAAAGTGGTTACTTGATGGGACTAGTAATTTACACAAGGAAAAAAATGGCTCTTAAAGTGTTACTACACCCAGCACAACGCATTCACTATCTGGTCTCCCACAGTACACAGAAATGCAATTTTAGTAAATATAAAACTGCCAAATACCTTTTCTCATCGATGTAGAGCAGTCATGCGACCTCTATAAGTGTCTGGCCAAGCACTGGTTAAAGCTTGGAGTTTTCATTCTCCAACTGTTCTTTGAGGCTGCATGACCCCTGACCTTCTGTCTGGACAGTGATGATTGGTCCTGGGCTGATCACATGCACCCTCCCAAAAAAAATAAACACACACACACACCAAACTGAGTATGTGCAGAATGCCCCCAAGGCACTGTACTATCAGAAGATTGATTGGGGACTGTGGGAGGAGGAGATCAGAGAAGACAGGATCAAAACATATTTTTTACACAATGCAGAGGAATAACCCCTTAGGTGCCACAGTGAATATAACAAGTATGCTTTACTGCATACACAGACTGATTTTACAGTTGTGGATTTAGTAACAGAGCAGAACTCCAGGCACAGGTTTTAGTAGTTTCTGGTGTGTATACAAAAAGTTACCTCTCCTGAGGTATATGCCATTGCCAGATCTCTGTGGTGTCCTTTTAAAGTCCCAGCTTTTGTTTAAGCCAGACACCCGCTGTACTCCTGGCCTGCTCCAGCTGTCATACACAGATGTGTTAGTGTCGTTTTTCCCCTTGGCCGTTCACACAATGCCATGTATCCTGCAAATTTTCCGCAGAATACACAGTGTTTGGTGAATGGCCAAGGGGAGAGGAGAGGGTGGGTAAACGACACTAGCGCTTCTGCTGATGAGAGCTGGTGTAAAACAAAAGTATGGACTTTAACCCCTTGCCAGCAGAAACCAGCTCTTTTAGGTGGGCCATGAAGCAATAGAGGGGGCTCACGTTTGAGAGCTGTAATAAACTGCACAGCGATGAAATAACTGGGGAGGCTGATTGGGCGATCCCCAGGAACACAAAGCCAGCTGTTGGGTGTTAAAGTGGAACTCCAGCTTTACATACACTTTACGTAGTTTGGGCCAAGCTGGCCCAAATGTACTGTGTCCCTTACCAACATGTGAAGCCGCTGGATGGATGTATAAACGGTGTGTAGCCGAGGCAGCATACAGCACTGTCTTTTAGGTTGGAGCAGAGATCTCCTGTCTCATACTCAGAACACAGTCTATCCCAGTGGTTCTCAACCTTTCTAGTGCCGTGACCCCTTGATAAAATTATTTTCGTAGCGTGCGTTGTCAGCACCCAAGGCAAGACAAGTAATTTGCACCCCTAACCCACGGACATTTACCCTTCCACTTGTACAGTATTAAAACCCTTCATGGTACATTTTAGGATGTACCACTCATTGTTCTCCTTTCTTTCCCTTTTATCTCTAATTTCTTGGTTTCCCCCCCCCCCCCCCCCATCCCTCTCTCTAGCCGTCTTTCTTGTTCTTTCTCCTATTTTTTCTCTCCCCTTTTCTTTGTTCCTCCCCTTCTCATGTATTCTCTATTTTTATTCCTTCTTACTCCTTGGTGGGGGTAATGAGATGAGTGGCAGTGCTGGCACAGGGTTTGGGATGAGTGGTAGTGCTGGTGGGGGGAGTTGGAATGAGTGGCAATGCTGGGAGGAGTTTTAATCAGCCAACTTAGGTGCTCTTGATCAAGGTCATCTGCTGATCTGAGAAAAAAAGTCTGGGAGAGTGGTGCGCGCTTCAGGAACAGGCCAGGATTTGGTGACCCCTGGCAAATCATTTGACCCGAGGGGGTCCCGACCCCCAGGTTGAGAACCACTGGTCTATCCGATCAGCCATTCATAGAAAGCGATGTATTCTAGCAATAAATACAAAGCTTCCTCTGGATTGGCAGAGTCAGAGAGGCAAGCTGATGAGGTCACAACTTCTGACTTCACCAATAAGAGGAAGCTTTCTATTCATTATTAGCATGCATCGCCTTCTATGAATGGCTGAGCGCTGCTCAGATAGACTATTGTATTCAAGGTATGTCAGGAACTCTCGGCTCCAACCAGGAACACAGTGCAGTATGCTGTGTAGCCTCAGCTACATACAGTTTATACATCACATCCAGCGGCCTCACGTCAGTGAGGGTCGATGAGGTCACAAGGGGCAGGGTCTTCGGGTTAAGTCGAGTGGCTCCGCCCCTTAGTTATGCAAGAACCGTCAGATGGCTGGAGACCCCCCCCCCTTCTTGGAGTCGGCAGCGTTCTTTGCGTATAAGAAACTGTCAAACCGTCTTTAAATTTCTTGACATTTTTATTGGTGAACGAATGAATGGGAGTACAATGTACCCAATACTCATTCACATAGGGGGAGGGGCAGTACCTGCACCCCCCGTTCCAGATTCCGATTCCATAAATTTTGGTGTGGGGTTCCCCTAAAATCCATACAAGACAAAAAAGATAGAGGGGGAAGGGGGGCGGCTCACGCTGTTTTTTTCCCCTCAAATACTGTGGCTGCTGACTTTTAATAGGGACACTATCCTGTCCAGGGATCCTGTAATGTCAGCACCCAGAGCAGATTCACCCATTGACTTTGGGTGCGGGCGCCAGCATTGTAAGTAAGCGAAACCAGCAGTTGAGCCCTCGGGCTTCACAGTCGTTTCCTACTGCTGCACTTTCTGAATTGTCTCGCCGTGTGTGTGTCCGAGAAGGCGGTCAAAACCAGGTACCCACTAGGGGTGAGCATCTTCACTGATCTCACGATTCGATTATCTGGTAAGTGTTTCGATTCCGCGATGCATCACGATTGCCGATGAGCTCCCACTTCCACTTGGGCTGCCTAGGCATCCCTTCGATCTTCTGGGACACATCACAGGTCTCAGAAGATTGCCTGGCTATGCAGGACAGCGCAGTGAGATATGCGCACCCGGCTGTGAAGCTGCAAGCTGTCACAGCCGGATGCCTACAGTAGTATTGCCAGCGCCGTGGACAGGTGGGGAGAGAATGGAGGGTTCAGGTGGCCACGTCGCTGGATTGTGGGACAGGTGAGTGTCTTTCTGCGCACACTTGTGGAATGGCGACAAACTACGGTACCTAAAAATCTCCATAGGCGACGCTTTAAAAAAATAAAAATAACGGTTACCAGGTTAGAGTTACAGAGGAAATCTAGTGCTGGATTTCTCTTAGTCTGACGATCGCAGCGATACCTCACATGTGATTTAAACACCGTTTACATATGCAGGCGCGGGCACGGCCTGAGTATGTGTTTTCTTTGCTGCGTGAGGTCGTGGGGACGGGGGGGGGGGGGGGGGGTGTCCCCTCCAGTATAACAACCGAGCGGCAGGAAATTTGCAGTGAAAACGGACAGGGAATTCGTACCGACATATGTGAACCTAGCTTAAGAGGAACAATTTACCATGATTTTCTATACTGGAGACAATGGTAACCAGAACAGTAAGGGTTAATCTTCCTATTTAAAAAAAAAAAAAAAAAAACATTTTCGGCTTGACTCACACTTTGAGTTAATTCCTACTCTTATGAGATACAGAGCGGCAATATAAACAGCAGACAACTAGCTAATCATTACAGAAATGTATCTGCCACCTGAGAGCTAGGCCTGGAAACAAGCACTGCAGCACAAAGATAAGCCTGTCTATAAACAGACACTGACATGTAGCCAAGGCCCTGCGAGTACAAGCGGGCATGTATTTTCAGGTCTACTACACAGGCCGCAAACTGTATGCAGGCATTCAAGTGGCAGCTGTACATACAAACTTCATCAAGCATTAGGTGCAAAAAACATACTGCTAAATAGAGCCACCTGAGAGAATGTAATCAATACATAGGCAGCGAGTCTAAATAGATAAACTAGTTGTCAGGACAATCAATGTATTCCTTAACTATTAACTGCAAACTAGTGTAATGTGCATGAAGGACTGTATCAGCTGTTGTCAAAGATGGCAGAGAAGAAAAAAAAAAAAAGAGAAGGGGGGGAGGTGGGGAGGACTTGTATATGCACCACCTCTACTAGAAAGCACATTCACTAACAAAATGTTACAGGGCCAAAGTAAACAGGCATCTAAATCCACAGTTAGTGCAGTAAAATGTGCGCTAATAAGTCCACATAACAAAAAAATGGAAAACACACAAATGTAAAAGTCCATAAACATATACTGGAGACTCCCAGGTGAAAAGAAAAAAAAAAAATGTGTAACCGTGTAGATCACCACATGGAACTTTCTTTTAAATGGATAAGATTGGATACGCTTACCGGAACAGGTGGATCTACTCGTCAGCGACAGATAATTCAGGCATACGAAATCCCAACGAATAGTAGGTTCGGCTTGTCTGAAGGCTCTGGGTGATGAAGACCACGAACGTAGCCCCTGGACCCGGCAGTCCACGGCTGGAAATCCTGGACTTGTGGAAGACTCAGCGCTCACAAGGTATCCACCCTGTTTTCAGACGGTGCCAAGACAGCTCCAGATGGGAAAACCCCTTGTAGGGTCAATGAATGCACGATGAAAAAAAAACCTAAAAAAAAAAAGTGCTCCAATGGTGCAGGTCAAAGGGTGGGTTTTAAAGTGGTTGTAAACCCACTCTTGTAACTTGCACCTACAGGTAAGCCTAGATTAAGGCTTACCTGTAGGTGTTTGCAATATCTCCTAAACCTACAAGGTTTAGGAGATATTTGCAAGAAAAAAAAAAAAAAAAAAAAAAAAAAAAAAGAAGAAAGAAAGAAAAAAGAAGAAGAAGAAGAAGAAGTAAACCTATGTGTATGTCGCCCGATGTGAGCTCTGAGTCTTCCACAAGTCCAGGATACCATTCATCATCACCCAGAGCCTTCAGAAAAAGCCAAACCTACTATACGTTGGGATTTCATATGCCTGAATGATCTGCTGTCGCTGACAGGTAGATCCACCTGTTCCGGTAAGCGTATCCAAAATTATCCATTTGAAAGAAAGTTCCATGTGATGATCTACACGGTTACACATTTTTTTTTATTTTCACCTGGGGAGTCTCCAGTATATGTTTATGGACTGTTCCATTTGTTTTTTTTCCATTTTTTGTTATGTGGACTTATTAGCACATATTTTTACTGCACTGAGTGGGTCACACTTCACCCAGTGAGATGGCAATATCTCTCCTACAACCTAGCGCTACATTTTCTTTTCCAATCACTTTTTAAAAATTTTAGTCACATTCTTGTGTAGCTGCTTACTTAAATTTTATTTTAATTTAGATAAGCGCACCATTTTCCTTTTTCCACATCTAAATCCACAAATAAAAAAACTGTGTGTTACAGCTTACTAGTGCTGAGATATCAAAACTGGTGCAGCAGTGCATGGCAACCAGCAATGAGCTCAGGCAGGTTCGGACTGCCTGAGCTAGGCTGCCAGAAAGCTGTCAAAGTCAACAACCAATCACTGGTGACAGAAGCATTTCCCACCCTGTAGCCAACTGGAAAACACACCACCTGCATATGTGCAGCTGCGGGGCATGCCATACCTCTGCCATCTACAGTGAATATAAAAAAAACAAGACAGACAAAGATAAATCATTTTCCACCTTTAATGTGACCTATAAACTGTACAACTCAAATTGAACAAACTGAAAACTTAGGTGGAGGGAAGTAAGAAAAAAAAACAAAAAACAAAAAAAAAAAAACCATGGTTGCATAGGAGCCGGTTCACACAGGGGCAACACGACTTCCACCGCGACTTTGGGAGGCAACTTGGACACGACTTGAGCATGAATCACAGCGTGACATGAGGCATCTTACAAGGCAACTTCAAGTTGCCTCCAGGACAGGCGACTTTCCAGTGGCCAAACAATAATCAGCTCTGTGGTAGGGAGGGGTTTCCTGGAAAACTATTTTTACTTCCTGGAAAGTTGCTTCAGTTAAGACAGGGGATCCAACTTGGAGGCAACTTCCATTGAAATCAATGGGTAAAAGTCACCTACAAGTCGGATTGAAGTCGTACAGGAACCTTCTCTAAAGTCGGGAGCAACTGCAGTAGTGTACATTAAGACGGCTCCATTCACTTCCATTACTTTTCTAAACCGCGCGACTTGAAGTCGGATCCCAGGACGCCCCTGTGTGAACCAGCTCTAAATGTGCACACCCTTAAAAGACTAATACTTTGTTGAAGCACCTTTAGATTTTATTACAGCACTCAGTCTTTTTGGGTATCAGTCTGTCAGCACGGCACAGCTTGACTTGGCAATATTTGCCCGCTCTTTGCAAAAAGACTCCAAATCTGTCAGATTGTGAGGACATCTCCTGTGCACAGCCCTCTTCAGATCACCCTACGGATTTTCAATCGGATTCAGGTCTGGGCCATTCCAAAACTTTAATCTTCTGGTGAAGCCATTCCTTTGTTGATTTGGATGTATGCTTTGGGTCGTTGTCATGCTGAAAGATGAAGTTATTTTTCGTGTTCAGCTTTCTAGCAGAAGCCAGAAGGTTTTGTGCCAATATTGACTGGTATTTGGAACTGTTCATGATTCCCTCTACCTTGACCAAAGGCCCCTGTTCCAGCTGAAGAAAAAACAACCCCAAATCATAATGCTGTCACCACCATGCTTCACCAAAAGAACACCAAACCCAAAAAATGATGTGCAGTGTTTTTGCGCCAAACATATCTTTTGGAATTGTGGCCAAGAAGTTCAACCTTGGTTCCATCAGACCATAACACATTTTCTCACAAGATTTTTGGAGACTTTAGATGTGTTTTTGCAAAAACTTTAGCCGGGCTTGGATGTTTTTCTAAGAAAAGGCTTCCATCTGGCCACTCTACCCCCATAGCCCAGACATATGAAGACTATGGGAGATTGTTGTCACATGTACCACACAGCCAGTACTTGCCAGATATTCCTGCAGCTCCTTTAAATGTTGCTGTAGGCCTCTTGACAGCCTCCCTGACCAGTTTTCTTCTCGACTTTTCATACATTTTGGAGGGTGGTCCAGTTCTTAGAAATGTCACTGTTGTGCCATATTTTCTCCACTTGATGACGGTCTTCACTATGTTCTATGATCTATCTAATGCCTTGGAAATTATTTTCTACCCTTCTCCTGACTGATCCCTTTTAACAATAAGATCCCTCTGACGCTTTGGAAGCTCACTGCGAACCATGGGTTGTGCTGTAAGGATGTGACTATGAAAATGTCAGGAAAGACCTACTAGAACAGCTGAACTTTATTTGGGGTTAATCAGAGGCACTTTAACCACTTCCATACAGGGCTTTTTGTACCACTTCAATACCGGGCCTATTCTAGCACTTCTCTCCTACATGCACAAATCATTCTTTTGCTAGAAAATTACTCAGAACCCCCAAACATTATATATGTTTTTTTAGCAGACACCAGGGAATAAAATGACGGTCATTGCAACCTTTTTTCTTGCACGATATTTGCACAATAATTTTTCAAATGCCTTTTTTTTTTTTTTTTTTTTAAAAGGTTTCATGAATTAAAAAAACAAAAAACAGTAAAGTTAGCCCAATTTTTTGAGAAAATATTAAAGATGATGTTACGCCGAGTAAATAGATACCCAACATGTCACGCTTTAAAATTGTGCACACTCGTGGAATGGCGCCAAACTTCGGTACTTAAAAATCTCCATAGACGACGCTTTAATTTTTTTTACAGGTTACCAGGTTAGAATTACAGAGGAGGTCTAGTGCTAGAATTGTTGCACGCGCTCTAACGCACGCGGCGATACCTCACATGCGTGGTTTGAACGGCGTTTACATATGTGGGCGACTTACGTGTGCATTTGCTTTTGATCGCGAGCTACCGGGGACAGGGGCGTTTTAATTTTTTTTTTACTTCATTTATTTTTTTACAATTATTTTACTTTTTTTTTGATCACTTTTATTCCTATTACAAAGAATGTAAATAGGAATGTGTGCGACAGGTTCTCTTTATTGAGAGATGCGGGGTCAATAAGACCCCACATCTCTCCTCCAGGCTGGAAAGCATGAGATCAGTGAAATTTTTTTTCACTGATCTCATACTTACAGCCGCAATGGCGGCTGTGTTTACATTTGAGGCCCGGGCGTGACGTCATCACATCGCGCCCAGGCCTCCGACGATCTGGTCACCAGTCATCTCTATGCTCATCACATGACCCACCACCGGCGCTGGACAATTCTCTCCGGGTCCCCGATCTTATGGTGCACAGAATCGCTGGCCCAAGAAAAGGATATCTGAATGATGCCTCTAGCTGCAGGCATCATTCAGATATCCCCCTACAAAGCCGAGGACGTCATATGATCCCATCTGTGGACGTCATTTGACTATGGCTGGGTAGGGAAGTGGTTAAAATGATGGCAGGTGTGTACCGACTCCTATTTAACATGAGTTTGAATGCGATTGCTCAATTCTGAACACAGCTACATACCCAGTTATAAGACGGTGTGCACAGTTATGCAACTACATTTAGGGCCAGTTCACACCAGACGCAGATCCATGTGCTTTTTTTTCCCCTACACAAAATGCATGCAGTGTTTTCCCATGTATTCCAATGGCTCCAGCTCACACCATACAGTCAGTATCTGCACCGGAAACTGAGTGCATGGTGTGAACTAGAGCCAACAAGAGCCATTGGAATACATGGAAAACACTGCATGCATTTTTAGTGCAGAAAAAAAAAATGCATACAAAAAAAAACTGTACGGAACTGCGTCTGGTGTGAACTGGCCCTCAATTTTTTTATTTTTACCATTACAAAGCTCAAATAATCTTAATAGTTTCCTTGAACATGACAATAAGGTCACTGCACTCTAATGGCCACCAGATCTCAATCCAATAGAGCACCTTTAGGAGGTGGAGGAACGAGAGCTTTGCATCATGGATGTGCAGCCGACAAATCTGCAGCAATTGCGTGATATTTCATTATGGACCAAAATCTGAGGAATGTTTCCAACACATTGTTAAATCTATTCCATGATGAATTAAGGCAGTTCTGAAGACAAAAGAAGGTCCAAGCCGGTACTAGCAAGGTGTACATAAAGTGGCTGGTGAAACTAAGAATATATTTTTTTTAGAGGTTTATCGATATTCACCATTTTTGAAGCATCGGTTACAAACTTAACGATATTACTTCAAGGGTTTGTAACAGGGTGATGCATGCAGCTGCAAACGATATGTCGACCCCTAAGTGTATGTGTTAGATAGAGATAGATATCTATCTCTCTCTCTCTCTATTTTTTTTTTATGACACATACATTACACAGTCTTGATGAAAAGTATTCATACCCCTTGATAGGTTTCGCATTGTCATGTTACGATCATAAAACGTAAATGTATTTTATGCGGTAGACCAACACAAAGTGGCACAGAATTGTGAAGTGGAAGGAAAATGATATATGGGTTTTCAAAATAAAATGAACAGTGTGGCGTGCATTTGTATTGAGCCCCCCTGAGTCAATACTTTGTAGAACCACCTTTCACTGCAATTACATCTGCAAGTCTTTTTGGAGATGTCTTTACCAGCTTTACACATCTAGGAGACATTCGTCTTTGCAAAATAGCGCAAGCTCTGTCAGATTGGATGGAGAGCATCTGAACAGCAATTTTCAATTGAATTTAGGTCTGGACTTTGACTGGGCCATTCTAACACATGAATATGCTTTGATCCAAGCCATTCCATTGTAGCCTCCGCCCCAGTCTTAAGTCTTTTGCAGACTCTAACAGGTTTTCTTCTAAGATTGCCCTGTATTTGGCTCCAACCATCTTCCCATCATCAACTCCGTCCAGCTTCCCTGTCCCTGCTGAAGAAAAGCATCCCCACAACATGATGTTGCCACCACCATGTTTCACAGTTGGGATGGTGTGTTCAGGGTGATGTGCAGTGTTCGTTTTCTACCACACATAGCATTTTGATATTAGGCCAAAAAGTTCAATTTTGGTCTCATCTGATCAGAGCTCCTTCTTCCGCATAATTGCCGTGTCTCACACATGGCTTCATGCAAACGGGACTTCTTATGGCTTTCTTCTTGCCACACTGCCATAAAGGCCAAATTTGTGGAGTGCACAACTAATAGTTGCCATGTGGGCAGATTCTCCCACCTGAGCTGTGGTTCTCTGATTAACCACTTCAGCCCCAGAAGGATTTGCCCCCCTTCGTGACCAGGCAATTTTTTGCGATACAGCACTGCGTCGCTTTAACCACTTAAGGACCGAGCCTCTGAGATTTGTTGTTTACAAGTTAAATTTTTTTTTATTTTTTGCAAGAAAATTACTTACAAGCGCACTTTTTTTTTCCCCAAAAAAGTTAACAGTAAAGTTAGCCCAAATTTTTTTTTTTTTTTTTTATATTGTGAAAGATAATGTTACCAAATATGTCACGCTTCAAAATTGTGCCTGCTCATGGAATGGCGACAAACTTGTACCCTTAAAAATCTCCATAGGCAACGTTTATCCACTTGCCGACCGCTCACGGCATATATACGTCGGCAGAATGGCTCGTACAGGCACAATCACGTACCTGTACGTGGCTCTTTAACTGCAGACGTCCCCCCCTGCCTTCCCCGTGAGTGGGACCGCGGGTCCCACGGACTCGATCGCTGCAGGGATCCCCGCGATCGTCTCACGGAGGCTCGGAGTGGGGAGATGTGTGTGTAAACACAGCATCTCCCCCGTTCCTCTACTGACACGGTCAGCGATCTCCGCTGTGTAATCAGAGCGGAGATCGGTGACGTGTCAGTCGTAGCCACGCCCCCCTCAGTTAGTAACACGCCCCTAGGCACACTTAACCCCTTCGCTGCCAGTGTCATTTTCACAGTAACCAGTGCATTTTTATTGCACTGATCGCTGTGAAAATGACAATGGTCCCAAAAAGGTGTCAAAAGTGTCCGCCATAATGTCGCAGTCACGAGAAAAAAAAAAAAAAAAAAAAAAAAAAAAAAAGCTATGATTTTTGCGCAAACCATTCAATAAACGCCGATTGCGATTTTTTTTTACCAAAAATATGTAGAAGAATACGTATCGGCCTAAACCGAGGAAAAAAACGTTTTTTTTAAATATATTTTTGGGGATATTTATTATAGAAAAAAAAAAGTAAAGATATGTAATTTTTTTCAAAATTTTCGCTAGATTTTTGTGTATAGCGCAAAAAATAAAAACCACAGAGGTGATCAAATACCACCAAAAGAAAGCTCTATTTGTGGGGGGGAAAAAAAAAGGACGCCAATTTTGTTTGAGAACCATGTCGCACGACCGCGCAATTGTCAGTTAAAGCAACGCAGTGCCGAATCGCAAAAAGGGGCCTGGTCATAATGGCCCATATTGGTCCGGGGCTTAAGTGGTTAAAAAAAAAAAAAAAAAAAAAAATTCTATAGATTGCATGTTTTGAGTTACAGGAGGTCTAGGGCTAGAATTATTGCTCTCGCTCTAACGATCGCGGTGATACCTCACGTGTGGTTTGAACACAGTTTTCATATGCAGGTGCTGCTCAGGTATGCGTTCGCTTCTGCACTTTTTTTTTTTTTAAATAAAAAGGTAATTTTAAAGAATAATTTGTGTCACTTATTCTTATTACAAGTAAACATCCCTTCTAATAGAAAAAAAATAAAAAAATAATACATGACAGGCCCTCTTAAATAATATGAGCTTTGGGGAGTCAAAAAGACCTCAGATCTCATATTTACACTAAAATGCAATAAAAAAGAAAAGGGCCCTTTAACCACTTCAATACCGGGCTTTTTATACCACTTATACGAGCCTATTCTGGCCTATTCTGGCACGTCTCTCCTACATGTACAACTCATCATGCTTTTGCTAGAAAATTACTCAGAACCCCCAAACATTATATATGTTTTTTAGCAGACACCCTAGGGAATAAAACGACGGTCATTGCAACTTTTTATCTTGCACAATAATTTTTTACACGCCTTTTTGGAAAAAAAAAAAAAAAATAGGATTTTTGTACTCACCGTAAAATCCGTTTCTCTGACGTCCATGGACTGACACAGCTGGATACTGTAAACGTGTGGGTATATGTCCCTGCTCGCAGGAGAAGATCTAGGCAGAATGTTAGATACATACATTCTAGAACAAACCAGAGCTGAACAGCCCCGCCCAGGGGGGCGGTCTCTCCGGACATTACCCTCCCACCTGCAGCTAGCAGCCTCCGTTTGTAACAAAGCAGTACAAACCCTAAAAAAAAGGATGGATGGGTGCTGCGTCAGTCCATGGACGTCAGAGAAACGGATTTTACGGCGAGTACAAAAATCCTATTTTCTCTTACCGTCCATGGACTGACACAGCTGGATACTGTAAACGTGTGGGACGTCCCAAAGCAGTATCAGAAGGGTGGGAGCAGTAGTAAAGGAACAACCAAAACTTCACTCCAAACAAGCAGAGCTCCTCAACGGAGAAGTTGCAACATTAAACAGCGGCCTGCAATGCTTTGCGGCCGAAGGAAGCATCCGAAGATGCAGCCACATCAACCTTATAAAATTTTGAAAAGGTATGACCGGATGACCAGGTCGCCGCCTTGCACACTTGTGCAACCGACGCTTGATGTCGGAAAGCCCAGGAAGCACCAATTGCCTTGGTGGAATGCGCCGCAACCGGAAAGGGAGGCGCCCGCCCCTTAAGGGCATAGGCCTGTATGACGGTCTGCCTGATCCACCTAAAGACGGTGGCAGACGACACCGCTCGGCCCCGTTTTGGACCAGAGACAGACACAAAAACAGTGAGTCAGACTTCCGAATGGAAACAGTAGCAGACAGGTACACCCGTAAGGCTTGTACCCATCTTAACGTATGAAGCGCAAACTCTCAGGGATGCGATGGGTGAGGACACAAGGACGGAACAACAATGTCCTCCTTAAGGTGAAAGGCCGAGACCATCTTTTTAAAAGGACGGTCGTGGGCACAACACCGCCATATCCTTATGGAGGAACAAGTAAGGCGACTTGCAGGACAAGGCCGCCAACTCAGACACCCGTCTAACCGAAGTAATAGCCACTAAGAAGGCCACCTTCTGGGACAAGGTCAAGAGAGGAATCCCTCTGATATTCTCACAAGGAATGTTCTTGGAGAACCGAGATGCATCAAATTCAGATCCCAAGTAGGGAGAGGAGGCATCACATGGCGAAACCCCTGCACAAAAGGTGCTAATCAAGGAATGGCCCAGAAGTGGTCGTTGGAAAAAAAAAAAAAAAAAAAAAAAAAAAAAAAAAGACAGCCCGGGCCGAAATCCGACCCTCAAATGGTATGCAAGGCCAGCTTTTGGGTCACACCACGCTGTAAGAACAGCAAAATCCTGGAAACGGAATACGTCAAAGGACGCCAATCAAGTTCCTTGCACATAGCGATGTAAGCCTTCCAGGTACGGTGATATATCTTTCTGGAGGAAGATTCCCGTGCCAAAAACATAGAAGAGATGACCGAATCCAAGAGACCTCGGTCCTTCAGCACCTGGCTTTAAACAGCCATGCCATTAAAGCCAAGGACTGTAAAGCAGGGTAAAGTATGGGATCATGAGACAGAAGGTCCACCCCAATAGGCAGTCACCAAGGAACGTCTGCGACTAGCCAAAGTAGATCGGCGTACCAATGTTGCCGTTCCAGAGCAATGAGGATCACCGGAATGGCCTCAGCCCCTACTCTGTGAAGCAGGCGAGGCAACAGTAGCGGAGGGAAGCATATCAGGCGATACTGCCCCACGGGCTACCAACGCATCTGCCCAGGGGTCCCTGGACCTGGCCACGATCTTGACACCTTGCGATTGAGTCGAGAGGCCATAAGGTCCACATCCGGTGCCCCACCTCCGGTAAAGGAGGTGGAAACACCTCCGGATGCAAGGACCCTTCCCCTGCAATCCACACGGCCGACAGGACCGTCTTGCAGCGAGATGTATGAAAATCCCAAAGAGACTCCGCAATGCAACGGAGAAGAGAGGCCCCGGTGTACAGGGTGCCTCAACTGTTGGCCAATAAAAGGCAACTTGACAGAGCTTCCCTAGAAACTCGGTCAGAGGACCAGTACCTCAGCCTCCACAGGTGGAGCAAACCCACCCCGGGCACAGAGACCCTAAAGGCTAAAGCAGTTGCAGTGCACCTGCTAGTCGACTGATAGATGAAGCAGAGGCTTTTGCCCAGTCATTGAGCTACAGAAACGCAGCCACTAACGGGCGCAATGCTAACCTCAGCCTGGCAAACACAGTCCAAGCCAGCGCTTCTGATCACTGAAAGCAGGTGGAAAGTGGTACCCCTGAAACCAGGGATCCTTATGACAATGCTCCATCCAGCAGCTACCCATGGATAAGTGCTGATTGTACAAACATAGTTTATACTGTGTATTGCGTCAAACGCGCAAATAGAGTGTGGGAGGAAATCCACCCAGCCACAAAGAGCATAATACAATCACATACAGCGTATGTAGTTTAGTATGTGTGGATAAACCTATTAAACACGTATACTGTGCCAGCGACGAAGGCGCGCACATCATCGGGGCTTGGACATAAACCAGCCACGCAGATTGCGTACACAACCGTGTAGGTATGTTAGCCTGCGAATAAACCAATTGCACATGTTTATACTGTGCATAGCGCTGAAAATGCGCACACCATTGGAGCGCAGGGGAGAAACCGGAGCACCCGGATGAAACCCACGCAGACTGCATACGCATACCGTGTAGGTATTCTAGTATGTGTGCTAAACATTTTGCACAAGCCTATGTGTGCATAGCACCGAAGGCGCGCACACCGTTGGCGCGTGGGAGGAACCGAAGTACCCCACACATACCCAGAGAATGCCTACAACTACTGTGAATGTATTTAGTGTTGTGTATAAAACATAATGTGTACGTTTACACCGTGTATTGCACCAAAGCCACGCATGTCATGTAGCGTGGGCGGAAACCCGGAGGAAACCCACGCAGTCTGCACAGACATACCGGGTAGGTATGTTAGTATGTGGATATCAAATCGCACAAATTTAGGCTGTGCATAGCGCCGAAGCGCCCATTGATAAACATTGAACATGTTTAACTGTGCAGAGGGCCAGAGGCGCACATACCATCAGCGCGTGGGAGGAAATCAGAACACCCGGAAGAAACCCATGCAGACAGCACACAGATACCGTGTAGGAATGATAGCATGTGAATAAACATATTGCACATGTTTATGCTGTACATTTCCATTGGAGCGTGGGGGGAAACTGGAGTACCCGGAGGAACCCCACGCAAACAGTATACCCATACTGTAAACATGTATAGTATGTGCAATAAACATATTGAACATGTCTATACTGTGCAGAGAGCCAAAGCGCACATACCATGAGAGCGCGGGAAACCCGCGGCGACCCAGAGAGTATAACATAGAGTATAATACATATACACTGTGAATGTATCTAGAGTCGTGCATAAACATATTTTGTATGTTTATATCATGTATGGCACTGAAAAACAGCATTGGAACATTGGAACCCCGCCAACCCCCCACGCTGCACCGACCAGGGGGAGGGAAACACTGTACCATCCATGCTGCTCTCGACGCAGCATGTGAGGAAGCTGTGTAAAAGAAAGGCTTGAAGGAACCGAGGGAAACAGCGTCCACCCGAGGTACCACAGCACCCAGCTTGAGAGTGTTCCTCACATCAATGAGTTCACTTACAAGTGCCCTGTCATTCACTGACACAGAACTGGAGTCTTCCTCACAAGGGAATGTCCTGTTCATAAACAAACATTAAAATATTCAGAGTAGGGTCCTGAGCACAGTAGCTAGGCCTATATCCGATTTAGAGCACTCCTGCAATAAAGATTTTTGTGGGGAGAGGGGGCTTATAGCTCCCTTCGCTCGCACACCGCTTCCATTCTGACAAGGAATGATTCCAGGACTGCCGACAACTGGTCCATAAGGACCGCAGGAGCACTGCCAGTTGCCTCAGGCAAGTGTGGAGAAGCAGGTGTATCAGACTCCATATCGCCACCCTCAGACCTTATTACACTACTACAGTGAATATACAGTCCACCCACTGGCTACGCTGAGGCGGGGATACCCAGAGGACTCACCAACCCTTAAGGACCGCTCAGTTCTGCTGAAGAAACCGCGCTGTGAGCCTGAGGAGAGTGAAGAATCTGAGGAGATTGCGAGGAGATTTGCGCCGCCGCTAGAGGCCGAAACCGAAAGTAAATGCGCGGCGGCTACAAGAAAATGGCCGCCGGCCGCAGCTATAGCTGCACCATTGAACCACGGCAAGATGGCAGCCGAGCGCGAAATTCAAAAGGCAAACAGCGCTAATGGCACACGCAATAACCACCTCACACACACCAGAGCCCACTACAGACATGAGCGCCCAGCCAGACCAGAGTGACCCCCAAGCACAGCACCAGTACAGGGTGCAGAGAGCAGCATAACAGGGGGGAGACAGGGAAAAAAAACCCATATAAAGAAACACAGCCAGCATGTACTGACCTGCAGTAGGAGAGACTACTTACCCCTGGAAGAAGTAAGTTTTTTACGAAATGGACGTAAGGCGGAGCGACGCACTGACGTCACCTCTAACGCTTCCGAGAAGGACGGGTGTCTGATGAATGTGCAGCGGCCAGCACACCAGACTTAATAGGCAATTTACTACTGCATAAATGTAAGTGCAACATTTTTATTGAATAAACTTTTAAATGTTTTAATGCACTATGTGGAGTGTGTTTCATCTCTTACATACTGCTTGCGCCCACTGATGATCATCGGAGGCTGGTGCTTTAGGAGTCCTATGTGCTGTGTTGACCTGTGGGAGGAACTGCTTGATCCCTGCATTTATTGATCCTCTGTCATGGGGGGTCATATGTAGCTGGTAAGGAGAAACGTCTGCTGTTTGGTGGTGGAACGTCACAAATTAATTTGGATGCAACATTTCACTTTATACGATTTTCTACACGGAGCACTGGTGTTATTCAATGGACTTTAAGAATCTTTTTTTTTTATGGACTATATGTTATGAAGTTAGATCACAGTACACTTTTTATATTTAAAATAATTTGTTCACTCATTAGTTTTACCAATTGATGTGTGTTTTAATTTCATTCCATAACTCCTAGGAGTATGGCCACGGGTTAGCGCGATTTTTTCCTTTTTTGCTATCATGTATGGTGGTTTACATTCCAATCGCAGCTCCCACTGAGCTACTAGTGAGAACACTTGGAGTCTCTTTTTTTCAGCATATTTAGCGTAGTTTCTACATTCTTTTCTACTTACCCCATCCCTTTCAGGGACCCACTGGCTTGTTTCAGACAGACCTATCACAGAGCAGTACTGCGTAGCTGTCGGCCCGGTCCACCGCGAGAGATACAGTCAGAGTCAGGTACTGTTCAATCCTGAGGACCGCGGGAGCTAAAAGCAACCCAGCCAACCCTGGAGTCATGGGGCATGTCGTGAACTGAGTCTCACGCACACAAGGTGAGGATCAGCACGCTCGATGGTCGAACAGGGAAGACTACGAGGATACCAGTGTACCCAACCGACAGTTGATTGAAGGTCTCAAAAATAAAATAAAATTCCCAAAGGAATAAAATTTAAAAGTAAATCTTCCAGGAGACTGGCTCCTGAGAGAGCCACGTCTTCTCCTTCTGCTAGGCAGAAGAAAAAAAAAAAAACTGGGGCTGCTAGCTGCAGGTGGGAGGGTAATGTCCGGAGGTACCGCCCCCTGGGCAGGGCTGTTCAGCTCTGGTTTGTTCTAGAATGTATGTAACTAACATTCTGCCTAGATCTTCTCCTGCGAGCAGGGACATATACCCACACGTTTACAGTATCCAGCTGTGTCAGTCCATGGACGATAAGAGAAAAATGGTTTCATGAATTAAAAAAACAAAAAACAGTAACGTTAGCCCAATTTTTTTGTAAAATATGAAAGATGTTATGCCGAGTAAATAGATACCCAACATGTCACACTTTAAAATTGCGCACACTCATGGAATGGCGCCAAACTTCAGTACTTAAAAATCTCCATAGGCGACGCTTTGAATTTTTTTTACAGGTCACCAGTTTAGAGTTACAGAGTAGGTCTAGTGCTAGAATTGTTGCTCTCGCCCTAACGCACGCGTCGATACCTCACATATGTGGTTTGAACGGCGTTTACATATGTGGGTGGGACTTGCATGTGCGTTCGCTTCTGAGCGCGAGCTACCGGGGACAGGGGTTTTTAAAGAGAAAAAAAAATAAATAAAAATTTACTTTTTTTTTACACCGATCTCATGCTTACTAGCCGCAATCGCGGCTTTGTTTACTTCTGGGAACCCGGCGTGACGTCATAACGTCGCGCCCGGGCCTCCGACGGTCATAGAGATGACCAGTCATCTCTATGCTCGTCATGTGACAAGACACCGCACGATTCTTTCTCCGGGCCCCCGATGGCACGGGAGAGCCTGGAAAAGCACCAGATGGAGGGGGGAGCTAGGGTGTTATGGCATATGTCCCCTTGCGCCGCCTATAAGAACGATCAAGCGACGGAACTGCCGCAATGATCATGCGCAGAATCACCGGCAGAAGAGAAGGATATCTGAATGATGCCTCTAGCTGCAGACATGATTCAGATATCCACCCACAAAGCCCAGGACATCATATGACGCCCATCCCATCTGTGGGCATCATATTACTTTGGCTGGGTATTGAAGTGGTTAAGAGCTATGGGCGGAAGTGAGGTTTTGACATTGCTTCCGTCCTGCTAAGGTATGGAGACGGGTGGGGGCCATCTTCCCCTCACTCGTCTCCATACCCAGCCACAAGGACTCGATCGCCTCCGACGGCTCCAGTAAGCGGCGGTGGGCACAGGAGAGCGGCAGGGGGGGCTCCCGCCGCCGATAAAAGTAATCTTGCGGCGAATCCGCCGCAGAAACCACTATTAAATTGGAAACCGGACCACCGGATGAAGAGGATACCTGGGTTATGGCAGCTAGCTGCTGTCATAAGAGATATCCCTCTTTAAACAGCCAACGTATAATTGGAGTGCGCGGTCCGGAAGTGGATAACTGATAATAGCATGGTCGTGCGGCGCTGTCCCGAAACAAAATGTATGTCCTTTTTTCCTCCCCACAAATAGAGCTCTCTTTTGGTGGTATTTGATCACATCTATAATATCCAAAAAGAAATCAAATTTCTTCATCAGTTTAGGCCGATATATATTGTACTTTTTTTTTTTACCAAAATCGCAATAAGCGTATATGGATTGGTTTGCGCAAAAGTTATAGCGTCTACAAAAATAGGAGAGAGACAGACCGACCTTCCATTTTCAGGTGATGGAACAGTGCTCCGTGAGATGTTCAAAGCTTGTGATATTTTATTACCTAACCCTGCTTTAGAGCCCTTTCACACTGGGGCAGTGCGGCCATTAGCAGTAAAGCGCTGCTAGCTTTACGGCTGTTATAGCAGCGCTTTTCAGCCTCTAGCGGGGTGCTTTTAACCCCCGCTAGCAGCCACGGGTTAATAGCGCCCATTCAGTTCAATGGGCAGGGGCAATGTATACACCGCCCCAAAGATGCTGCTTGCAGGAAATTTCCCATCCTGCAAGCGCACCGCCCTAGTGTGCAAGCACTCGGGCGGCTTGAGATGCGTTTTTCAGCGCTAAAATGCCTGAAAAGCGCCTCAGTGTGAAAGGGGTCTTAACCTTCTTCAAAACTTTATCCCTGACCTGTCTGGTGTGTTCCTTGGCCTTCATGATGCTGTTTGTTCACCAATGTTCTCCAACAAACCTGAGCTCTTCACAGAACAGCTGTATTTATACTGAGATTACACACAGGTGGACTCTTTACCAATAAGGTGACTTATGAAGGCAATTGGTTCCACTAAGATTTTAGTTAGGTGGCATCAGAGTAAAAGAGGGCTGAATACAAATGCATGCCACACTGTCAGATATTTGTAACAAAAATAAATTGTGAAAAACTATTTTCCTTCCACTTTACAATTGTTGGTCTCTCACATAAGCCATTTAAGGTTTGGCTGTAAAAAAAAAAAAACGACAAAAAAATTTGAGGTATGGATTTTTTTATTATTATTAAAAATAATCCATACCTCCTTAAATTTCCACTTTTTAATTCAAAAAGTGTGTGTGCGCACACAGTTTAAAAAAAAATTAAAGGAACACTTTGAAAACACATTAGATCTCAAAAGGTGAATAATACCACGCTGGACATCTATATATATCTATATATGGACTGGGTAATGTGTTTTAGAGCTGCACGATTAATCGTTAACAAATCGTGATCTCGATGTAACCCCCCCCCCCCCCCATCTCTATGCAGAATTTCCCGATTAATTCGTGTAACAAGCGTAGGAGAGTTCTCTGCTCACTCAGCCATCAAAAAAAAAAAATGGGCAGACTGCCAAGTTTTTCACAGTTGTCTGTGCTGGTAGACAACTATAAACATTGTAACTTTTCCTTCTTAGATCGGTGGAATGAACTTCGGTCTGTAAATGAGGGAAGTTTAACCACTTAAATAAAGACTAAACCTTTTTCTGACACTTGTTTCTTACAGATAAAAATCTATTTTTTTGCTACAAAATTTGTTGGAACCCCCAAACATGATTTTTTTTTTTAGCAGGGACCCTAAGGAATAAAATGGTGGTTGTTGCAATAATTTTATGCCACACTGTAGTTGTGCAGCGGTCTTCCAAAAACCTCACACTAAACAGTAAATTTGGCCCAATTTTTTTGTACAACGTGAATGTTGTTACGCCGCGAGAATCGTGAAAGAATGGTGATCTTTATTCGAAGCATAATATATATGTTAGGAATGAAAGGATGCCACATAGTTTGATGGAAATAAAAATATCATCAACCTAGAGAGGGCTGAATTCAAAGATACCCCAAAATACAAAGTGAAAAATGCAGCAGGCTAGTCCATTTTGCTGAAATTTAATTGCAGCAACTAAAAATGGTACTCCGTTTGTATGGCCCCCACGTGCTTGTCATGCCCGATAACGTTGGGGGCATGCTCCTAATGAGACGAATGGTGTCCTGGGGCATTACTTCCCAGATCTGGACCAGGATATCACTGAACAGACCGAGGTGCAACCTGGCGGCTTCGGATTGGATGGACCAAAACATAATGTGCCAAAGGTGTTCTATTGGATTTAGGTCAGGAGAGTGTGGGGTCATTCAATGGCATCAATTCCTTCACCCTCCTAGGTCTGGCTGCATACTCACCACATGAGGCCGGGCATTGTCGTGCACCAGGAAGAACTCAGGACCCACTGCACCAGTGTAGGGTCTGACAATGGGTCCTAGGATTTCATCCCAATACCCAACGGCAGTCAGGGTGCCAAGGTCTAGCCTGTAGATATCTGTGTGTCCCTCCACGGATATGCCTCCCCACACCATCACTGACCGACCACAAAAAGAAAAAAAAAAAAAAAAAAAAAGGTCATGCTGACCGATGTTAGACAGCATAACTTTCTCCACGGCTTCTCCAGACCCTTTCACGTCTGTCACATGTGAAAAGCACAGGGCGCCAGTGGCAGATCTGCCTGTACTGGTGTTCAATTGCAAATGCCATGGTGCCAGGCAGTGAGCACAGGGACCACTAGAGGTCAGGCCCTCATGAAGTCAGTTTCTGATTGTTTGGGTAGAGAAATTCACACCAGTGGCCTGCTGGAGGTAATTTTGTAGGGCTCTGGCAGTGCCAATCCTGTTCCTCCTTGCACCAAGGAACAGATACCCAGTCCTGCTGATGGGTTAAGGACCTTCTACGGCTCTGTCCAGCTTTCCTAGAGTAACTGCCTGTCTTCTGGAATCTCCTCCATGCTCTTGAGACTGTGCTGGGAGACATAGCAAACCTTTTGGCATGGCATGTATTGATGTGCCATCCTGGAGGAGTTGGATTGCCTGTGCAACCTCTATAGTGTCCAGGTATCCCCTCAGGCTAGCAGTAGTGACACTGACCCTAGCCAAATGCAAAAACAGTCAGAAAAGACAAGTAGGGGGTGGGGAGGGATAATGGCAGTGGCCTCTACCTGTAAAACCATTCCCGTTTTGTAGGTAGTCTCATTGTTGCCCATCTGGTGCACCTGTTAATTTCATTAACACCAAAGCAGCTGTAACTTATTAACCCCCTCGGTTACTTAACTGACCAGATCAATATCCCAGGAGTTAAAATTTACTTGATGCGATACTTCGATTAAAAAAATAAAAAAGCGTTTAAATTTTTTGGAGCAAGTGAATTCAGCACTGCCACTTTACAAACTGACATATCTGGGCAGGAATTGCCCCCCAAAAAAATTGACAAGATTTGGGCGGCATGGGTAAAGTAAAAGGCAAAGCACCTGACCATTGAGAAAAGCATGAAAGCCCGCCCCCCCCTCTCCCTGTCTTGTGCACCCCTCAGTAGTAGTCTATACAGCATGCTCCATACTACAGGATGTGGATACAAACCCGAGGAAGGCATTCACTCGGCCCCCCCCTTTTTCCCCCCCCTTTTCTGTTTTTTCTTTGATCAATACTTTTTGGGGACTCTGCCCGCAATGATTTATGTAAAATCTGCCATGAGGAATGATACAACTGTTTGCTATTCTTGCCGTTATTGCAATCTCTAAGGTTATGCAAGGACAAATCTGGTCTCTGTACCCTGATATTGTACATTTTGTGAAAATTGAATGCTCCAAATTTTTTATTTTTTTTTTAACAGAGAGAAAATGTCCAACAAACAAAAATGTCCAAATTGGGCCCAAAGTGTCAATATTTTGTGTGGCCACCATTATTTTCCAGCACTGCCTTAACCCTCTTAGGCATGGAGGTCACCAGAGCTTCACAGGTTGCCACTGGAGTCCTCTTCCACTCCTCCATGACGACATCACGTAGCTGGTGGATGTTGGAGACCTTGCGCTCCTCCACCTTCTGTTTGAGGATGCCCCACAGATGCTCAATAGGGTTTAGGTCTGGAGACATGCTTGGCCAGTCTATCACCTTTACAAGTGTAAAAGACCAAAAAATATTTGGGAACACTGCGCTAGATAATGAGCAACACAAAGAATTTATATATATATATATTATATATATATATATATATATATATATATATATATATATATATATATATATATATATATATATATATATATATATACACACACACACACACACACCTCGACAATCCCCGGTGATTTGTAGTTGCATATCAAGCCTCGCAGCCAGCTGCAAAATTGTTTAGGTAGCTACATACCGCCACAGAAAACAGACTTGTAGCTGCTACAAATCCCTGTGATAGTTTGACATGAAGTTGCCCTTACCATTCCTGTCTTGCAGGTAACCACACAAGTACAGGTGGAGTGACCAGTATTCCAGCAATATACCAGGAGCGAACTTGTGCGGATAACCACAAAACATGGACTGTGTAATGATTTTGCAAAACTGCTTTTCAAAGTTTCCATTTAGGCAATAGTGCAACTGAGGGTTCATTTATTCATTTTCCTTTTCAAGATATCAGTTCAACAATGTCCACTATTCCTTTGCGAGCCATGACAATTATTGAATAAGGCTCTGTTCACATGTAGTGTGGTGACCTATGTTGTACCACAGTAGAAGAATGCAGGTCACTGCTAGGACACAAAAAACAAAAATTGGTTTCTATGTGTCACACACACACACACAGAGCTCGACAATCCCCGGGCGCCAGGTCGCAAATGCGACTAGAATTAGCGACCTGGGGCAGCACAGCTGAGGTTACCTGTATCTCCGTGCGCCCCCCCCCTCCGCGATCGCGTGATCTCGTCGGGCCGCGGCGGCCGTTACTGTAGGCCACGGCTTTCTGCAGGCCTAAGCTTCATTCTGTAATCTGGCGCCATCTTGTCGTGGCTGTTGGTATGACAAGTCAACCAGCAATGCTTGCCTGTTTCACTGCCCGCCCATCTCCTTCCCTTTACTTAGAAGTTAACCCCCAAACATTATATATTTTTTATTCCAACACCCTAGAGAATAAAATGGCGGTCGTTGCAATACTTTCTGTCACACCGTATTTGCGCAGCGGTCTTACAAGCGCACTTTAGAGGAAAAAAAATAAATACACTTTTTTAAAATAAAAAAAATAAGACAACAGTAAAGTTAGCCAAATTTTTTTTTATATTGTGAAAGATAATGTTACGCCGAGTAAATTTGATACCCAACATGTCACGCTTCAAAATTGCGTCCACTCGTGGAATGGCAACTAACTTTTACTCTTTAAAATCTCCATAGGCGACATTTTAAAAATTCTACAGGTTGCATGTTTTGAGTTACAGAGGATGTCTAGGGCTAGAATTATTGCTCTTGCTCTACCAATCGCGGCGATACCTCACATGTGTGGTTTAAACACTGCTTTCATATGCGGGCGCTACTCGCGTATGCGTTCGCTTCTGCACGCATTGGTCGTTAAAAGAAAAAAAACCTGGCTCCTAACTTTTTTAGCTGGCTCCTAGATTCCAAGCAAATTTGTCAAGCCCTGTAGATAGATAGATAAGCGTGAGGTGAAAGAAAAGCTGCCAATACAAAAATTCACACAGAATAAAAAAAACAAAAAAAAAAAAAAAAAACACAGAAAATAAAAATAAAGTACGGCGCTAATAAATGAACATCAACCTTGTGTGATGAGGTAAAAGATAAAAGGTAACCAATAGAACTTGATTACTAAAGTGCATAAATGATGTGATAAAAACACAAATTTATATAAAGAAAAAAACACCCAAGAAATTTTTTAGAATTAGGAAATAAGTGTCCCAATCATAATAACTGTGAAAAAGACATCTGAAAAGGAGAAACATAGTCCCAATCACAATAGTGAAATCAGTGTAACTTGATGACAGTCAGCAATGGATAAAGAAAATCCTTAAGACAGGGTATCTTGATATGAAAGCAAACTTGGAACAGGAAAAGAACTCCATCCACCATTAGAGACACCGCAGGAGGTGATATCAAAATCTCCTTACCAGAGGGAATGGACCACTATTACGGCGGTCACTGTGAGCATAGGGATTTTTGGTCTCCCTTCAGACCCACTGCCGGTATCAGGATACAGATATGGACCGTGGTTGGTATATTCTCTGTGTAATGGTTTTGCACAGACCAGCCCTGATCCTCCTCTTCTCGATTTAATACATCATATATATGCGGCAAAGTACACCGATTAGTGGGTCCTACCCTAGTAATAGAATGAAAGATCATGCGTCTCAACCATGGGAGCCAAACTCCTCTATGTGGGAGAACTGAAGTTAAATGGCTGTTGAGTTATTTTGGAGGGGGACAGCAAATTTACACAAGCTGTACAATCACTAACTTTACATTGTAGCAAAGCGTAATTTCTTCAGTTTTGTCACATGAAAATAAAATAAATTTACAAAAATGTGAAGGTGTACTCACTTTTGTGAGAACATATATACACAAACACCAACAGCTTAGTGGTTGGGATAAACAAAAAGCTATCCAGGCCTCTCGTTTTTATCTACATAAAAGGCTAGCACAACTCAGAACACACACACACACACACACACACACACACACACATATATCATGGGGAACCCAAATAACATCCTGTTACATAGAAGTAGAGAAAAAAAAGTTATCAGCAGTCTAATCCATATTCCTGCCAAGAGTTGCTTTATCACACAGTATCATTATATACAGAAAAAGAGAAAATAGCCAACAGGGCTCCAGTTTGCAGCTAGCAAAGGAAAGGGCAATTTACTGCAGGTACTCTAAAAACAATCCTCAGACCCCAACCATGTACAGTAGACTCCATTAGAACCTACTGCAAACAATAAAAACAGGTCTCTACTACAAAACATTGACTTCCACACAAGTGTGAACTGTGAATGCCAAAACATAATAGGGTCTTTGAAAAGGATTCCCCACTCACATCTATGGGTGTAGCAACCAAAAAAAAAAAAAAAAAACACTTAATCTGGAAGACAAATTTCTTATCAGACACAGAGCAGGGGTTCCCAACTCAGAATTCATTACAGGCTGAAAGAGTATCTGAGTCAGAGCTCATAATTAACACACCGGGCAGGGAAGCAATGACTCAGAGGATGCTATATACACCATGGCAGGGTGTCTGTCTGATCCTGATACAAAAACACCAGGAGATCAGCACATGACTCACATCTGAGTAAATACACCAAGCTGGGTGTCTCACACACAAACACAATATGGTGGTTATAGACACACTAGGTCAGGTAGATTGTCTCAAGTTCTCACACACACAAAAAAAAAAAAAAAAAAAAAAAAGAGAATGCCCGAGTCTTCAGTTTGTGATGCCAAACGTTTATGAACAGGAAAAGACCAACACGAGGAAGAATATCCAAAATCTGACTTTTAGGCATAAATCAAACCAAGCAGCTGAAACTAGAAGTCGGTCTAGACTCCTATTTACAAAATGTACCTGAAACTAAACTTTGAATGAATACAGAGTAAAGGCAGTTTGAATATTTGACTACATACGCAATTTTCCCCCCCATTCAACCAGCAGGCTGCACAGAATAAAAATGCCTTGATTCCCTGATGTATGTATGTATGTATGTATGTATGTATGTATGTATGTATTTTTATATCACGGATCACTGTATAAATGTGAATGGTCCCAAAAAAAAAAAAAAAAAAAAAAAAAAAAAAAAAAAAAGTGTCAAAAGTGTCCACCGCAATATCGCAGTCACGATAATCGTAGATCGCCGCCATTACTAGTAAAAAAAAAGAAAAGCTATAAATCTATCCCCTATTTTGCAGCCGCTATAACTTTTGTGCAAACCAATCAATATACGCTTATTGCGGGGGTTTTTTTAACAAAAAATATGTAGAAGAATACATATCAGCCAAAACTGAGGAAAAAAGGTTTTTTTTTTAACATAATTTAAGGATATTATAGCAAAAAAGTATAAAATGTTTTTTTTCTTCAAAATTTTACTTTGTTTATAGAGCAAAAAATAAAAAAACCACAGAGGTGATCAAATACCAAAAGAAAACCATTTGTGGGAAAAAAAAAAAAAAACACATGATAAAAACGTCATTTGGGTACAGTGTTGCATGACCGCGCAATCGTCAAAGTGTGACAGCGCTGAAAGCTGAAAAATGGCTTGGGCAGGAAGGGGGTGGAAGTGCCCTGTATTGAGGTGGGTAAGGCCCCATGCACACGAGACGGCGGTGCAAACTCTGCTGAACACACGTTTTTAAAGGCTAAAACCGGCGTTTAAAAACGCCCGTTTTGCCGCGATTTTAGCGGCGTTTTACCGCGTTTGCGTCTATAGGCGTTTAGTTAAGAAACATCATAAGACCCTCCCTAAGCTCAAAAAACATTATTTAACCATTTCAGCCATTTTGGAAGACCAGCAGCTGAGAGAGCAGCAGTGTACTTGTATTTAGCGTATCACTTGCCACATCATCTGCCACAAGCTGTGGATTGTCCACTTGCCACGTCACCTGATACGTCACCTGGCCACGTCACTTGCCACAAGTTGTGGATTGTCCACTTGCCACATCACCTGGCCACGTCACCTGCCACGTCACCTGCCACGTCACCTGCCACAAGTTGTGGAATGTTCACTTGCCACGTCACCTGCCACGTCACCTGGCCACGTCACCTGGCCACGTCACCTGGCCACAAGTTGTGAATTGTCCACTTGCCACATCACCTGGCCACGTCACCTGGCCATGTCACCTGGCCACGTCACCTGGCACAAGTTGTGGAATGTTCACTTGCCACGTCACCTGGCCACGTCACCTGCCACAAGTTGTGCATTGTCCACTTGCCACGTCACCTGCCACAAGTTGTGAATTGTCCACTTGCCACGTCACCTGGCCACAAGTTGTGGAATGTTCACTTGCCACGTCATCTGCCACGTCACCTGGCCACGTCACCTGCCACAAGTTGTGCATTGTCCACTTGCCACGTCACCTGGCCACATCACCTGCCACGTCACCTGGCCACGTCACCTGCCACAATTTGTGGATTTCCACCTGCCACGTCACCTGGCCACAAGTTGTGGATTGTCCACTTGCCACGTCACCTGCCACATCACCTGCCATGTCACCTGGCCACGTCACATGCCACGTCACCTGCCACAATTTGTGGCTTTCCACGTCACCTGGCCACGTCACCTGGCACAAGTTGTGGATTGTCCACTTGCCACGTCACCTGCCACATCACCTGCCATGTCACCTGGCCACGTCACATGCCACGTCACCTGACCACGTCACCTGCCACAAGTTGTGGATTGTCCACTTGCCACGTCACCTGCCACATCACCTGCCATGTCACCTGGCCACGTCACATGCCACAAGTTGTGGATTGTCCACTTGCCACGTCACCTGCCACGTCACCTGCCATGTCACCTGGCCACGTCACATGCCACAATTTGTGGCTTTCCACCTGCCACGTCACCTGGCCACGTCACCTGGCACAAGTTGTGGATTGTCCACCTGCCACATCACCTGCCACAAGTTGTGGAATGTTCACTTGCCACGTCACCTGCCACGTCACCTGGCCACGTCACCTGGCCACGTCACCTGGCCACAAGTTGTGAATTGTCCACTTGCCACATCACCTGGCCACGTCACCTGGCCATGTCACCTGGCCACGTCACCTGGCACAAGTTGTGGAATGTTCACTTGCCACGTCACCTGGCCACGTCACCTGCCACAAGTTGTGCATTGTCCACTTGCCACGTCACCTGCCACAAGTTGTGAATTGTCCACTTGCCACGTCACCTGGCCACAAGTTGTGGAATGTTCACTTGCCACGTCATCTGCCACGTCACCTGGCCACGTCACCTGGCCACGTCACCTGCCACAAGTTGTGCATTGTCCACTTGCCACGTCACCTGGCCACATCACCTGCCACGTCACCTGGCCACGTCACCTGCCACAATTTGTGGATTTCCACCTGCCACGTCACCTGGCCACAAGTTGTGGATTGTCCACTTGCCACGTCACCTGCCACATCACCTGCCATGTCACCTGGCCACGTCACATGCCACGTCACCTGCCACAATTTGTGGCTTTCCACGTCACCTGGCCACGTCACCTGGCACAAGTTGTGGATTGTCCACTTGCCACGTCACCTGCCACATCACCTGCCATGTCACCTGGCCACGTCACATGCCACGTCACCTGACCACGTCACCTGCCACAAGTTGTGGATTGTCCACTTGCCACGTCACCTGCCACATCACCTGCCATGTCACCTGGCCACGTCACATGCCACGTCACCTGGCCACGTCACCTGCCACAAGTTGTGGATTGTCCACTTGCCACGTCACCTGCCACGTCACCTGCCATGTCACCTAGCCACGTCACATGCCACAATTTGTGGCTTTCCACCTGCCACGTCACCTGGCCACGTCACCTGGCACAAGTTGTGGATTGTCCACCTGCCACATCACCTGCCACGTCACTGGCCACGTCACCTGACCACGTCACCTGACCACGTCACCTGCCACAAGTTTTGGATTGTCCACTTGCCACAATTTGTGGATTGTCCACCGGCCACGTCACCTGGCCACGTCACCTGGCCACGTCACCTGGCACAAGTTGTGGATTGTCTACTTGCCACGTCACCTGGCCACGTCACCTGCCACAATTTGTGGATTTCCACCTGCCACGTCACCTGGCAACATCACCTGCCACAAGTTGTGGATTGTCCACTTGCCACGTCACCTGCCACAAGTTGTGGATTGTCTACAGTGCAATGCAAGCAATTAGTTTTTTTTCATATTTTTTTGATGGTTTTTCATCATTTGCCATCATTTTTGAGATTTCTAATGTAAAAAAATAGGTCACCTTTAAAAACGCTAATAAACGAAATCGCGGCAAAACGCCGGTACCGCGTTTTGCGTCTGAAACGTGGAAAACTTTTGCGTCTGAACCCATTTTTTTGCTTCTGGAAAAACGAGGTTAAACGCAACTGCCTAAAAACGGCAATAAACGAGACTGTGTGCATGGACACATAGGATAACATTGAATGGGTTCAGGAGCAGTTGAAAAAAGTGTCCAACTGCCTCTGAACGCGCGTTTAACAGCAAATAACAGCGTCTCGTGTGCATGGGGCCTAAATGAGACATGCAGGGTCTTTTAGACCAGTGTTTCTCAACTCCAGTCCTCAAGGCACCCCAACAGGTCATGTTTTCAGGATTTCCCTCAGATGAAACAGCTGTGGGAATTACTAAAAGCAGTTAAACTGATCAAAAACAATGGAGAGCCTGAAAACATGACCTGTTGGGGCGCCTTGAGGACTGGAGTTGAGAAACACTGTTTTAGACTGTGCTCCAGTGAATGTAATGCAAATCGTACTTCATTACATTCTTTCCCGGCCCTGATACCTGGGGAAACTGAATGGGGACTTGGAAGTGACATTTCCGGAACAACTAGAAGGGGAGGATAGCGAACACGTACACGCTCTCCTCCCTCCCGGTTAAAATGTCAGGTTTCTGTGATGTAAAATAAATAAGACAAAGATAAATAATTTCACACCCTCTTATAACTGGGGATGTAACAGTGATCAGAATTAAGCAATCACATTCAAACTTCAACAAGCATCAGAGGCATTTCATTGTTAAAAGGTATCAGTCAGGAGAAGGATACAAAAGAATTTCCATGGCATGGAACACAGTGAAGACAGTCATCAAGTGGAGAAAATCTGGAACAGTGACATTACCAAGAACTGGACACCCCCCCCCCCAAATTTGATGAAAAGACAAGAAGAAAACTGGTCAGGGAGGCTGCCAAGAGGCCTACAGCAACGCTAAAGGAGCTGCAGGAATATCTGGCATGTGCTTTGTGGTACATGTGACAATCTCCTGTATTCTTCATATGTCTGGGCCAGTGTTTCTCAGCGCCAGTCCTCAAGGCGCCCCAACAGATAAGGTTCAGGATTTCTTAGATGAAACGGATGTGGTAATTACTAAAGGCAGTGAAACTGATCAAATCACCTGTGCAAAATAATGGAAAGCCTGAAAACCTAACCTGTTGGGGCGCCTTGAGGACTGGAGGTGAGAAACACTGGTCTGGGCTATGGGGTAGAGTGGCAAGACGGAAATCTTTTCTTAAAAAGGGGTTGTAAAGGTTCATTCCCCCCCCCCCCACCCACCTTAATGCATCAAGGTGAACATACATCCGACGATTACAAGCCCCCCCGGTTTACTTAACTGAGCCCTCGAAAGGCCCGTGTCGAGAACGCGCTTGATCTCGGCCCGGTCTTCACGGCTCTTCATTGGATAGATTGATAGAAGCGCAGCCATTGACTCGCACTGCTGTCAAACTCCAATGACGCGAGGGCCAGAGCCGAGTCCTGTAGTCAGCGGCTATGGATGTCGGATACAGGACTCGGGCGCGCGCCCGCAAGGTAACCCCCTTGGGAAAGCGCTTCCCAGGGGAGGGAGGGAGGAGCTGAGAAAGCCGTCGAGGGACCCCAGAAGACGTGGATCGGGGCCACTCTGTGCAAAACGAGCTGCACAGTGGAGGCAAGTATAACATGTTTGTTTGTTTGTAAAACTTAAAATTTTTAAATATCACTTTAAGAAAAGCATCCAAGCATGGCTAAATTTTGCAAAAACACATCTGAAATCTCCCAAAAGCATGTGGGAAAATGTTCTGGTCTGATGAAACCAAGGTTGAACTTTTTGGCTAAAAATTCCAAAAGATACGTTAGGTGCAAAAACACCACCATACCCACCGTGAAGCATGGTGGTGGCAGCATCATGCTTTGGGGCTGTTTTTTCTTCAGCCGGAACAGGGGCCTTAGTCAAAGTAGAGGGACGTATGAACAGTTCCAAATACCAGTCAATATTGGCACAAAACCTTCAGGCTTCTGCTAGAAAGCTGAACAGGAAGAGGAACTTCACCTTTCAGCGTGAGAACAACCCAAAAGCATGCATCCTAAATCAACAAAGGAATGGCTTCACCAGAAAAATAGGATTTTTTGTACTCACCGTAAAATCCTTTTCTCTGACATCCATGGACTGACACGGCGTCTCTTTACACGTGGGTTATGTCCCTGCTTGCAGGAGAAGACCTAGGCAGAATGTGAGATGTTATACATACATTCTAAAAGCCAGAGCTGATCAGCCCCACCCAGGGGGCGGTCCCTTTCGGACATAACCCTCCCACTGCAGTCAGCAGACCTCAGTTCGTAACAAAGCAGTACAAACTTAAAAAAAAGGGTGGGTGCCGTGTCAGTCCATGGATGTCAGAGAAAAGGATTTTACGGCGAGTACAAAAAAAAAATAAAAAAAAATAATATCCTATTTTCTCTTATCCATGGACTGAAACGGCGTCTCTTTACACTTTACACGTGGGATGTCCCAAAGCAGTGTCAAGAGGGATGGGAGCAGTATAAAATGGAAAAACCAAAAACTTCACTCCAAACAAGGCGGAGCCCCTCAACGGAGGAGTTGCAACTTTAAACAGCGGCCTGCAGTACCTTGCGGCCGAAGGAAGCATCTAAAGATGCAGCCAAATCAACCTTATAAAAACTTCGAAAAGGTATGAACGGACGACCAGGTCGCCGCCTTGCACACTTGTGCAACCGATGCTTGATGTCGGAAAGCCCAGGAAGCACCAATTGCCCTGGTGGAATGCGCCGTAACCGGAAAGGGAGGCGCCCGCCCCTTGAGAGCATAGGCTTGAATGACGGTTTGTCTGATCCACCTAGAAATGGTGGCCGACGAAGCCGCTTGGCCCGGTTTTGGACCAGAGACAGTCACAAACAGCGAGTCAGACTTCCGAATAGAAGCAGTAGCAGACAGGTACACCCGCAAGGCTCGTACCACATCCATTGTGTGAATCGCAAACTCCCTGGGATGCGATGGGTGAGGACACAAGGACGGGAGGACAATGTCCTCATTTAGTTGAAAGGCCAAGACCACCTTTGGCAAAAAAGAAGGACGCGGACGCAACACCGCCTTATCCTTAAGGATGACTAAATATGGCGACTTGCAGGACAAGGCTGCCAACTCAGACACTCGTCTAACAGAAGTGATTGCCACTAAAAAAGCCACCTTCTGAGACCAAGTCAAGAGGGGAATATCCCTGATATTCTCAAAAGGAGGTTCATGGCGAACCCCCAGCACAAGGTGCTAACCAAGGAATGACTCGCTAGAGGTCGCTGAAAGACAGCCAAGGCCGAAATCTGACCCTTAAATGGTACTCAAAGCAAGCTTTTGGGTCACTCCACGCTGCTGAAGACGCAGGATTAGGGCTGGGGGAAAAAAAAAAAATTTAATCTTGAATCGAGTTTTGAGTTCAAATCGATTCAGATGATTTGAAGAAAATCGATTTTTTTTAGATTTATTTAAAAAATAAAATAATAATAATAATAATAATAATAATAATAATAATAATAATAATAAATTATTTTTTTTTCTTCCCTTCAAAGTTTCCGTAGCAGGGCTGCAGGGGGCATATCCGGAATGGCACTGGGCGGCGTTACCCCAATTACATCTACTCGCCGTAGTAATGGAACGCTAACTAACCGCAAGCCGCTGTCTGCCTACCTGATCAGCGTGTCATGCAGACAGACGGCGGCCATTGCAGTGTTCAAAAGCCGCGCCTCCCGAGTCCTCGTCGTCTGATGGGCGGAACACTCAATTTCACAGCAGGCAGTGTTCAGCCTATCACGGACATCCTCTCATCCTCGTCTGTGTTATGAGGATGAGCGGATGTCCGTGATAGGCGGAACACTGCCTGCTGGGAAATGGAGTGTTCCGCCTATCACAGACGAGGAGGAGGCGCAGCTTTTGAATACTGGAATGGCCGCCGGTGTAGCAGTAAAATCCGTATCCCATAAAAATCTGCATCAGGTACGGGCACAGTGATTGAAGCATGGGCACAGTGAGGCATTGGGCACAGCAAGACACGGGCACAGGTCAATTCAACCAAGAGTAACCTCAAGATTTTTGGTTGTTTTATTAGCCAAATCCAAATACAGTATTAATTTGGATGTTTAACAATCTGTGTTGCACACGGCACACTGACTTTGCAGTAAGAGAAAGGGTTTGCCTTTGAAATTTGGTTTGTTGATGCACTTCAATTAATATAATAATAATTAAAAAAAAAAAAAAAAACACTCATCGCAGATTTTTTTTGGGGGGAAAATCGCCCAGCCCTACGCAGGATTCTGGGGACAGAATACGTCCGAGGACGCCAGTCCAGCTCTTCGCACATGGCGATGTAAGCTTTCCAGGTACAGTGATAGATCTTTCTGGAGGAAGACTTCCGTGTCCTTAACATGGTCAAAATGACCGAGTCCGAGAGACCTCGGTCCCTCAACACCTGGCTTTCAACAGCCATGCCGGTAAAGCCAGGAGACTGTAAAAGCAGGATGAAATATAGGACCTTGAGACAGAAGGTCCTCCCTTATCGGCAACCGCCAGGGAACGTCCGCAACGAGACGTACCAGTGACTCCGGAGCAATGAGGATCACCGGAATTCCCTCGGTCGCCACCCTGCGCAGCAGCCGAGGGAGCAACTGCAGCGGAGGATAAACGTATATCAGGTGATAATGACCCCATGGGGCCACCAACGCATCTGAGGCATCTGCCCAAGGATCCCTGTATCTGGCCACAAACCTCGACAACTTGCGATTGAGTCGAGAGGCCATCAGGTCCACATCCGGCGTGCCCCACCGTCGGCAAAGGAGTTGAAATATGCAAGGACCACTCTCCTTGGTCCAGCATCTGGCGACTCAGATAGTCCGCCTGCCCATTGCCTATGCCCGGAATGTAAACGGCCGACAGAGCCGGCACGTTTCTTTTGGCCCACTTCAGGATACGGGCTACCTCGGAAGCCGCAGCAGAGCTCCGAGTCCCCCCTTTGATGGTTTACATACGCCACCGCAGTGGCGTTGTCTGACTGGATCCTGATGGAGCGACCCTGTAATCTCTCCAAACACGAGGAGAGGCACAGTCCGATTGCCCGTATTTCCAGAGCAGTGGTTGGTAAACGGGCTTCGTCTGGAGTCCAAAGCCCTTGGGCCGACAGGACACCCCAGCCCATCAGGCTGGCGTCCGTCGTGAGTACCGTCCATTGGATGGGGAGGAACAACTTTTCAGACCGAAGAGCCAGGGATCTAAACCACCATGTCAGGGACGCCCTGACCAGGTGACTCACCTGGATCTGAAGATCCAAAGAAAACGGGGATTCGTCCCAGGTGGGCAAGATCTCCTTCTGCAATGCCCTGGTGTGTGATAGGGCATATGAAACGGCCGCGAATGAAGCCACCATGAGTCCCGGGACTCTCATGCAAAAACGGATTGACGACCATTTTCGGGACGTCAGCACCCGCACTGCAGACTGAAGTGTCAGCAACTTCTCCGGAGGTAGGATACCCTTGCCTCCAAGGAGTCCAGAATCAGACCCAGATACTCCAGACACCAAGTCGGGACCAGGACTGACTTCTGAATGTTCAGGAACCACCCGAAGTCCCTGAGGGTCTAATTGACGATAGTCACACTTGCTTCCAATTCTGAGCCACTTTCTGCTCTTAGCAGAAGATCGACCAGATAGACAGCGAGGCATTGCTGTCGTGGGCTCAGTAAAGCTAGAACCGGAGCAAGCACCTTGGTGAACACCCTCAGTGCCGAGGCTAGGCCGAAAGGAAGAGCCACAGATAGTAGACTCCGCTGATCGCAAAGCGCAGAAACTTCTGGTGACTTGCGCAGATTGGAACATGCAAGTAGGCGTTCTTGAAGTCCAAGGACGCCAGAAGAAAATCCCCTTGGAGTGTAGCGATCACCATGCGAATGGATGCCATGCGGAATTTCTGCACCTTCTCAAAGGCATTCAGGGCCTTGAGGTCCAGGATAGGTCGAACCACGTCCTTTTTTGGGACGACAAACAGATTCGAGTAGAATCCCTGAAAAACTCTCCTGTGACGGAACCGGCACAATCACGTCGGACCTGATCAAATCCTGTACAGCCCCCAAGAGGGCTGCCCGACGGGTAGGAAGGAGAGGAGATTCGAGGGAAAGAATCTGTCTGGGGGCCAGGATCGGAATACTATCCTGTATCCTGAGGTGACCACCTCGCACACCCACCAGTCGGAGATTCGGGAGGTCCACCGATTCGGGACCTGCAAAGTCGTCGTCCCCACCCCAGAGTCGGGCGGGGGCAAGACTTCACGCGGAGGCAGGCTTGGGAGTCACTTGTTTGGCTCACGCACCCAGGGGTGCTTGTGCCCCCAGCCGCTCTGCCGTCAGTCTAGGAGGGCCTACCCGTGGACTCCGACTGATGAAAAAAAACCTTTTGTGCTGGAAAGGGAGGACCCTGTTTGTGGCGGGCCCCCTTACCCTTGCTAGTCTAAGGAAGAAGAGTGCTCTTACCTCCCATGACATCCTTGACGATGTCATCCAGAGCAGCACCGAAAGGTCTACCACCTTTAAATGGTAAATCCGTCAGGAGCTTCTTAGAGGCTAGGTCAGCAGACCAGCATTTCAACCAGATAAGACGACGCAATACCACCGCCGAGACAGCGGCCCTGGATATTAAAGGGGCCGCGTCCATCGTGGCGTCGCACACATAAACCAGGCCCTACACCTATTGGTGGGCCAGAGCAACTGTGTCTGGAGGAAGATTATGCTCCTGTACAGCTAGGTGCAACATTTTTGCCCAACCTGTAAGTGTTTAAGACACAAGGGTCGCCGCTACCACAGGCCGTAGGGCGGACCCCAACAAGGCAACATGGCTCTGCTCAACACTTCTGACCTCCTGTCAGTGGGGCCCTCAAATGCAGGAGTCCCCTCCATCGGGAGAGTGATAGCCTTGTTCAACCAGGTGACTGGAGGGTCGACCACTGGGGGAGAAGCCCACTTTTTAAAGTAGGGCAACTTCAAAGGGGTATCTGGTAGACAAACGCCGCGGGACCATAAAAATCTTCTGCGGCTTTTCCCAGACCTCATCAATGAGCTGGTCAAAGAAAGTTACATATGGAAAAACCTCTTTAGAAGGCCTGGCCTTAAAAGAACCAGAGGAGACTGTATCCGCCTGAGTGTCCCTCACCACAGTCATGAGTACACTAACAAGCGCCCTGTCATTTACTGACACAGAACTGGAGTCTTCCTCATAAGGAATGTCCTGTTCAAAACCATCCAATACATTCAGAGCTAGGGTCCTGAGCGGTAGTGGCTAGGCCCATATCTGAATCAGCGCACTGCCCTTGTGTAGATAAAGTGGGGTGAGGGCGATTTTTTGCTCCCTTGCGCTCGTACACAGCTCCCAACCTGGTCAAAAAGATTCCAGGACTGCCCACAACTGGTTCATAGGGACCGCAGGTGCTGAAGCACTGCCTGTTGTCCACTGACATGTTAGGGGAAGCTGGTGACACAGACTCCATATTGTCCCCCTCTGAGACTCCTCAGAAAAAAAGTCCACCCACAGGCTGTGCTGACTGAGGAGGCGCCTAAGGGACTCACCAAACCAGACCAGGGACCGCTCAGTTCCGCTGTCTGTACCGCGCTGGTGAGCTGTGAGGGGATTTGCGCTGTTACAGCAGCGCCAGAGGCCAAAACTAGTGCTGAAAAGCGCGCGGGCTACAAGAAAATGGCCGCCGCACTTCACTGAGGCCATCCGCGGCAAGATGGCCGCCATGACGCAGTTAATGTGAAAACAACAACACACACAGCGCCACTCAGGCCCCAAAAAACACACAAAAGGCCCCAAGCATATATGCAGACCAGCATGAGCCCCGCCCCAAAGAACAGTGTGACCCCCAGGCACCCCACACAGTTTAGCGCCAGCAATGGTGACAGAGAGTGACAATAAAATACAGGGGGAGACAGGGAAAATCCCCCACAGAGAAACACACAGCCTTTTGTACTCACCTGCAGGCAGGAGAGACTACTTTACCCGTCCCGAGGGACCCACTGGTGTGTTTCTGACAGGACTATCACAGTGCAGTACTGAGTAGCTGTCGGCCCGGTCCACCGCGAAAGATACAGTCAGTCAGGTACTGTTCAGTCTTGAGAGGACCGCGGGAGCATGAAAGCAAACCCGGCCACCCCTGGAGTATGTCGTGAACTGAGTCTCACTCACACAAGGCAAGGATCAGCACGCTCGATGGTCGGACAGGGAAGATTACGAGGATATCTTGTACCCAACCTGTTGCCCAGCCGACAGTTGATAGAAGATTCTCAAAAATAAAATAGAATTCCAAAAAAGGAATAAAAATAGGTCAGGAGACTGGCTCCTGAGAGAGCCATGTCTTCTCCTCCTGCTAGGCAAAAAAAAAACTGAGGTCTGCTGACTGCAGTGGGAGGGTTATGTCCGGAGGGACCGCCCCCTGGGTGGGGCTGTTCAGCTCTGGCTTTTTAGAATGTATGTATAACATCTCACATTCTGCCTAGGTCTTCTCCTGCAAGCAGGGACATAACCCACGTGTAAAGAGACGCTGTGTCAGTCCATGGATGATAAGAGAAATTAAAGTTTTGGAATGGCCCAGCCAGAGCCCAGACCTGAATCCGATTGAAAATCTGTGGGGTGATCTGAAGAGGGTTGTGCACAGGAGATGCCCTCACAATCTGACAGATTCAAAGTGTTTTTTGCAAAGATGAGCAGGCAAATATTCAAGTCAAGATGTGCCATGCTGATAAACCCATACCCAAAAAGACTGTTGTAATAAAATAAAAAGGTGCTTTAACAAAGTATTAGTTTAAGGTAGGGTTGTCCCGATACCGATACTAGTATCGGTATCGGGACCGATACCAAGCATTTGCGCGAGTACTTGTACTCGCGCAAATGCTCCCGATGCCTTGTCCGATACTTTAATGAGAGCGGGCGAAGAGGGGGCGGAGACCAGAGCGCAGAGGGGGCGGGGGGCGGAGACCAGAGCAGAGACCAGAGGGGGCGGAGAGCGAGGCGGGGGGCGGAGACAAGAGAGGAGACCAGAGCGCAGAGGGGGCGGAGAGCGGGACGGAGGGCGGAGACCAGATCGCAGACGGGGCGGAGAGCGAGGCGGGGGCGGAGACCAGAGCGGAGAGGGGGCGGAGAGTAAGTCGGAGACCAGAGCGGAGAGCAGAGCGTGTCTTCAGGCGGGTAAGTAAAATTTCATTGTGACATGCACACAGATTTGTTTTCCTTCCGCCCTTGTGATCCAATGGTTGCCTGCCTTGCCTGTCTTTCTGCTGGTCAAATGCTCCTGAAGCCCTCGATACTTTTGATGAGGGGGCTGAGAGCGGGGTGACATGACATGCACACAGACTTCTTTTCCTTCCTCCCTTGTTTTGATCCAATGGTTGCCTTGCCTGTCTTTCTGCTGGTCACCCTGCTATTTTGCTCGATGTGCTCCCCCTGACTCTCCTGCCTGTTTGTTTTTCGATGCTGGAGGGGAGGGAGTTTTTTAATAAGACATTACCACTGAAACTGGCCCAGGGGGAGGGGAGAGCTGGGGGTGGGGGGGCTGCCTTTCTCTGATGAATAAGAGAACTAACTAACTCTTCAGGAGGGCAGGATGTGAGCTCACCTTGGGCGGGGGTCCGCCTTCTTCCCTGGAATCACCTGAAATGTTTTCACTATCTGTAAAGGAACATTCTTCCCACTGACCACCAATGTAAGGATATCATTAGTCTGTATTGTGGTTTGAAAACTGTCACATGACATTAAAAAAAAAAGTATCGGTAATCGGTATCGGCGAGTACATGGAAAAAAAAGTATCGGTACTTGTACTCGGTCCTAAAAAAGTGGTATCGGGACAACCCTAGTTTAAAGGAGTAGTAAAGTTACATGTTTTTTCACCTTAATGCATCCTATGCATTAAGGTGAAAAAACATTCGACAATACCGCCCCCCCCCCCCCCCCCGAGCCCCCGTTTTTCTTACCTGGCCCCTCGAAAGTCCCATGCTCGTCCCCGTCATCCTCTTCGTTTTTCAGCCTGGCCGCCGATTGGCTACACTGCATGGATTGAAAGCAGCGCAGCCATTGGCTGGCGCTGCTGTCAATCACATCCAATGACGCGGCACGCCGGGGGGCGGGGCCGAGTGATACAGTCGGCGGCTATGGCCGCCGCTGTATCACGGGAGCGCGCCCGCAATCACTCCACACCATGCGAGCTCACTCGCATTAAGGTGTGGAGTCCTTGCGGGGAGGAGCCAAGACAGCCGCCGAGGGACCCCAGAAGACCAGGATCGGGGCCACTGTGTGCAAAACGAGCTGCACAGTGGAGGTAAGTATAACATGTTTGTTATTTTTAAGGAAAAAAAATAAAAAAAATAAAAAAGGTATAGTGCTCCTTTAAGGGTGTGCACACTTGTGAAACCATATTTTTACTTCCCTCCACCTAAAAGATTTTAGTTTGTTGTTCAACTGAGTTGTACAGTTTATAAGTCACATAAAAAAAAAAAAAAAAAAAAGAAAGTTCCGAAATGATTAGTCTCATTTGTATTTATTTTTTACATCACAGAAACCTGACATTTTATATTTACTGGACACACACCTCAGCCGGTCAGTGTTCATGCCCATTGTGAACACAGGGATTAGATACTACACCTCCAACTCTAGAGCAGGGGCGGATCCAGAGTCTAGTCTCGGGAGGGGCACTTCCAGAAAATATTTTTTTTTGGGCAATTTTTTGGAGAAATGGCTGGTGTTGGAGCTTCAATCATCCCGGCACCAAGGTTGTTATGGTGTCAGAATAATTGAAACGCATTTTTTCTATTATTACATTGTTATATAAAATGAAATGGTTCAACTCACCATAATGCAGAATCGGTGGGAGCCCCGAGTGTGTTACTTGCCACCGCCGCCTGCCACGTCGCCTGACACATTGCGGATTGTCACTTGCCACATCACCTGCCACATGTTTGTCACTTGCCTGTCTGTCACACGTTGCGGATTGTCACTGCTCCAATTGTCCCATGCTATGTCCCAGAGTTAGGCAGCAGAGAGATAATGTAGTCTTTCTGCTGCCCGCGGCTGCCTACACATTGAGGGCAGAAGTGCAGGGTGGGCGGTGAGAGATGATGTCATCTCTCTGCTCCCCCACTTGCTCACACTCACCAAGCCGCCTGGCCCGCATGCCCTCTCTCCCGCCAGCGGAGCTGCCCGCGCTTTTAGTTCCCCGGGTGCCGAGCTGCACGCTCTCTCACCCGTTTGCTCCCTTACCAGCCTGCCGAGCTGCCCGGCCCACTCGCTCTCATTCTCACCTGCGGAGCTATCGGATCCGCGCTTCAATCCAGGCAGCTGCTGTCACTAGTCACCGTCGCATTACAGGAGATGGTCAGAGACTGCGGACATACTACAGGAGATGGTCAGAGACTGCGGACATACTACAGGAGATGGTCAGAGACTGCAGACACAGTACAGGAGATGGTCAGGTACTGCAGACAGTACAGGAGACGGTCAGAGACTGCGGACATGCTACAGGAGATGGTCAGGTACTGCAGACACAGTACAGGAGATGGTCAGAGACTGCGGACACGCTACAAGAGATGATCAGAGACTGCGGACACGCTACAAGAGATGATCAGAGACTGCGGACACACTACAAGAGATGATCAGAGACTGCGGACACACTACAAGAGATGATCAGAGACTGCGGACACACTACAAGAGATGATCAGAGACTGCGGACACACTACAAGAGATGATCAGAGACTGCGGACACACTACAAGAGATGATCAGAGACTGCGGACACACTACAAGAGATGATCAGAGACTGCGGACACACTACAAGAGATGATCAGAGACTGCGGACACACTACAAGAGATGATCAGAGACTGCGGACACACTACAAGAGATGATCAGAGACTGCGGACACACTACAAGAGATGATCAGAGACTGCGGACACACTACAAGAGATGATCAGAGACTGCGGACACACTACAAGAGATGATCAGAGACTGCGGACACACTACAAGAGATGATCAGAGACTGCGGACACACTACAAGAGATGATCAGAGACTGCGGACATACTACAAGAGATGATCAGAGACTGCGGACATACTACAAGAGATGATCAGAGACTGCGGACATACTACAGGAGATGGTCAGAGACTGCGTTTATGGCTGAACCCAGTGTAACAGTATATAGTATTGCAGGGTTGCTCCACTCCATTTAAACCAGCTCTGCAAAGATCAAGTTGGTAATCTTCCTTTGAAAGTACACCCATGTGACAGAAGACAACAGCACATCCCAATTTCCAAAATACAAATTGTTATACAGTGATCTGCTGAGGATTAGTGGAGGGCAGTAAACAGTTAATTGGTCTGTGAAGTTCTAGCCTGAACTAGCAGTTAATCCTTCCAAAAAACATCACACAAACCATGCAACACACACACACACACACACACACACACACACAGACAGAGCTCTGGCTAAATAACTGAAATAGTTAACAGCCAGCCATGTGTCACAAGGTCACTGGACACAGAATGTGAGCAGGACCTTATCAGTGTGCAGGATAAGCAGCTATAAAAAAAAAAAAAAAAAAAAAAAAAGTAGGAGTGAGGGGACTGACCTGCACACTGCCTAGATGTCTGGAAGACACTGCAGCCAGTGTACATGTGAGATCATGATGTGACATGAGTCCTGATGATCTGTGTGCTGCAGATCTAGCTATCCTGTAGCTGTGGTCATACCTTCTTGTGTCTGTCTGCATTGTATTTCTCCTTCCTAGCTCCCCCATTCAGCCCCGGTCCAGCACCCGGGCAGTCAAATGTGGCGGGCTGGAGAGGGGGAGGTTTACACTGGCTGCGGATGTGTGGGAGGAGCAGAGCAAGTCCTCGCTTATACACAGGACTGTCAGTGGAGCGCAGAGACTCAAGGCTCAGGGCTGTCACTGAAAATCAGCCCACTGAGGGATCCATCCCTGACGACGAGTCTCTCTCGGCGCCGCTGATCGGCTGATGTGAGAGAGAGAGACTCAGAGGCAGCCGCAGATAATGCAGTTTAAAAAAAAAAAAATCTTAACAAAAAAACAAAAACAGAGCTAGCGAGTGAATGTGACATGATTGTCTCAGGGGGGGGGGCCAATTGCCCTGTTGCCCCCCCCCCTGGATCCGCCATTGCTCTAGAGGGAGTGAATGGTCCCACAAATACACTCCAAAATGTTGCATCCTCCCAGATTAGGTACACGGCAGCAAGTCAATTGCTCAATCTCAGTATCTACATACCAGGCATGGTAAACATACATCTCTGACCTGGACGAAAAAGCATTTCTAAACCCCAAAAAATACATTGCAGCTTACTAGACCTTCGCTGTAGTGGCTGCATTAGCTTCTTTAGACTTTTTTTTCTCCCTCGTTTTTCATCAGGTGGTCCTGCCAGTAACACTTCCTATCGTCCATTGAAACTACAACTCTGTCCGCAGCGATGGCAGACTGGACTTGTAGCGTGTTCATTTCACAGATCTCATGATTGAATGGCGCAGTTGGGGAGACCCACAAAGCCATGCCAATTTTAAAATGTGAAAGTGGCTGGGGCAGAGAGGAACCCACACATGCTGTCACAGAGGGAGGGCTCTGGGGGTGGGAAGCGGGTGCTTAGAAACATGTTACATCTTAAATACACATGTAGCATGGGTAACATTTCTAAAGATGAACTTAGTCTTCATAGTCTAACTCCAGCAAACACGGAGTAATTGCAGTATTTCTTCTTTTGGAATATTTTAACTGTATGGAGGGGAAAGCTGACCACTGCAACCATCAAACTGGTTTATCTCAACCCTCTAACTGCTACATTTGCTAGACAGCTTAGTCTATTAAAAGGAAGCTGAACAGACTCGCTGGCAAGATCAATAAGTAATAAAACTAAAAAGTACCTGGTTGATTCTGCCTGGTCCTGACAGCCCCTCTGTGAGCTGACCACGTTTATTATGGCTGCTGAGCCATGAGATCGTGGTCAGGATTTGTGCCTCCGTCATCTAGCTTCTCTCCTGTGTCTCTGCAGCTCCCCTTTCCCTGTAAGCTCCGTAGTGAGAACACAATCTCCCGGGCCCCTCTCCTCCAGCCTTCAAGGGGTTGTAAACCCTCATGGGTTTTTCACCTCTAATGCATTAAGGTTAAAAACCTTTTAGACTGCAGCACCCCCCCCCCCCCTTTCTTACCTAAGCCAGTAGCTCCAACTGCTGTCTGGGCAGCGACGACGACTCAGCAGGACTCGGGAGCATGCCCGCATGAGTGCCCCCATGGAACGTGGCTCTGTGGGGGCACTCAAAAAAGAGGAGCCATGGGTGCCACAGGGGGACCCCAGAAAAGAAGGACCGAGACTGTGCAAAACCCTTGCACAGGAGGCAAGTATAAAAAAATTTATATATTATATATATATAATTTTTTTTTTTTTTTTTAACAAATAACACCTTTACAATCACTTCATTCACTGACTTGAATGTTTATCAAAAACCGAAAAGGAATCTCGGTCTTCTCCCACTTGGCGCTCTTAGATCGGGATATAGAGCGCAGAGATGTTGGGGGGGGGAGAGGTCAACACACCACACCCCCCAAACACTAATCTAATTTCTTCATCAATTTAGGCCAATATGTATTCTGCTACAGATTTTTGGTAAAAACACCCCAATAAGCGTATATTGATTGGTTTGCGCAAAAGTTATACTATCTACAAACTGTGGAATATTTCTATTTTTACAAGTAATGGCAGCGATGAGCGATTTTTATCGGGACTGTGGCAGACAAATCGGACACCAAGTGACTTTTTGGGGACCAGTGCTAAACAAAAAACACAAAAAAATTGCACTCACTGTACTAATGGCACTGGCAAGGAAGGGGTTATCAGGGGAAATCAAAAGGTTAAATGTGCTCCTAGGGAGTGCCTTCTAACTGTGTGGGGGATGGCTTAACTGGAGGAAGAGAAATCCAGAAACACAAGTTTTCCATCTTCCTCTGACAGGACACCGTTCTGCCTCTCCTGTCAATGATCGGTGGGTCTCAGCGGACATCGCATCCGCCAGACCCACTGATTGGACACAGTGGGAGCCAATCACAGTAGGAGCAGGATGCCAGCGGCGCCTCAGACCTGGAAGAAGCCACAATGTACAGGTACATTGTTTCATGTAGCCGAGCCCACCCTGCTGCAGTAAATGTGCAGTTCTGAAGGCCGGTGGGGGGGGGGGGCACACGCGCACGCAAGAGGATTTTATATCAGCATGCAGAGCTGTATGCTGCTGCGATTTTTAGTGAAAGGTCTGCTTTAACCACGTCCCTAACCGCCAATTGTCATATGATGTCCGCAGATGGGATCTCCCATCCTGGGAGGGCATCTTATGATCTCCTTGGCTTCCTGGCGGTATAGGGTGCGCGCACCCGCCACGTCACAGAAGAGACGATGCACGTGCCCTGTGGCTGCGATGTCCACCTGGCACTCGCGATAGCTCGTTACAGAGCAGGAACCTGGATCTGTGTGTGTAAACACACCGATCCACATCCTGTCAGGGGAGAGGAGAGATCGTGTGCTCCTAGTATAGGAACACCGATCAGTCTCCTTCCCCCACGTAACATTTAAACCACCCCCTAGTGTTAACTCCTTCCCTGCCAGTGACATTTATACAATCGGTGCAAAAAATAATTTGGGTACAGTGTTGCATGACCGCGCAATTGTCATTCAAAACGTTACAGCGATGAAAATTGGCCTGGGCAGGAAAGGGCTGAAAATGCCTTGTATTGAAGTGGTCAAGACCCCGATCTGTTGGCACCTTAGACCCCTGAACTTGTTCCCAAAAACAACTGAGAGCACTGATATGTGTATTACACATTGCGCGACTCCAACGCTAAAATTATATATAAAAAGAAGGGGGTCCTTGATTTCAGTAAATACACTCATAAGTCAGTATACACCTCTGATCTGGCAAGGACATTGAAGTATACACAGACACCAATACATGTTTATTAGCAGGACAATGTATACTTGATAATTAAACATTACACAAATGCTAAGGCCATCAGTGTCTCAGGTCAGTATGCACATTCTAGACAGGCAGTCAGTGCCTCTCCAGTCAGTAAATGCACAGTGATAAGCCTATCAGTGTCGCCAATTTTAGTACACAAACGCTGGTTAACCTGTAAGTGACTCACATGTCAGTAAACATGCCAACTAGCCTCTCTGAGTGTGAATATCAGAATATATGAATCAGGGCGGAGCACAGGCGCGTCATCCGAGGCTCCAGGGGCGGCGCACAGGCGCGCCATCCCGGATATCCGAGCTTCCAGGGGATGGCGCATCATCCGGGATATCCGAGCCTCGGGACGGCGCACAGGCGCGTCATCCGGGATATCAGGAGCCTCAGGGGACGGAGCACCATCCGGGATATCAGGAGCCTCAGGGGAGGGCACACAGGCGCGTCACCTGGAATATCAGGAGCCTCAGGGGACGGAGCACAGGCGCGTCATCCGGGATATCAGGAGCCTCAGGGGACGGAGCACCATCCGGGATATCAGGAGCCTCAGGGGAGGGCACACAGGCGCGTCACCTGGAATATCATCAGGAGCCTCAGGGGACGGAGCACAGGCGCGTCATCCGGGATCTCAGGAGCCTCAGGGGACAGAGCACAGGCGCGTCATTCGGGATATCAGGAGCCTCACGGGACAACGCACCATCCTGGATATCAGGAGCCTCAGGGGACGGCGCACAGGCGCGTCATCCGGAATATCAGGAGCCTCAGGGGACGGAGCACAGGCGCGTCATCCAAGATATAGGTGCCTCAGAGAAGGGACTATGGAAACATCATCCAGGATATCTGTGCCTCAACTGATGTCCTTCTAGATCTGCTGCTCGGGATAGCAGTGCTTCAGAGGACGGTGTACTGACACAGTGATTCGGATATGGGTGCCTCAGAGCATGGTACACGGACACATTGATGAGTCAGAGACTCAGATAGTGATTTATACATACACACACTATCAGTGCCTAGGATGTACAAATTCTGCTCATTTTCAGCTCCTCGGAAATCAGTAAACACCAGTCTCACACACTCCCCACTGTCAGTGCCTCAGATATCTGTAATCATATATTGATCAGACTGTTAAGAGTCTCTGACCATACTATATACACACACTGCTTATCGCTGATTAGCCAGTGCAAGGTCAGTAGACAGAGAACTGATGTCACCAAACGCCTGTTGGTACCGGAGTGCTGCTCAGCATCAATGCTACAGATGTCACTATTAACAAAGCCGGTCAGTGCATCAAATGGCCAAACACACACCAAGCTATCTGCGCCAGAATGTCTGTACACACTGACCAGGCTGTTGGAGCCATAGATGTCTGCATACAATGACAGATACAAGCGCACACACGGGTTAGTGCTATAGTTATACGTACAATAGATATCTGTATACAAACACTGATCAAGCTGTAAACACGATGAGGTCATCAGTGCCACCGGGCACCGACCAGAACATCAGTGCGCACTGATTGGGCTGTTATCAGTATAGGTGTCTGTACACATTGATAAGAATGTCTTTTACATAATATAGGAGGGTGGGAAAAAAAAAAACAAAAAAAAACACAAGTCCAAACTAAGTGTGTGATTATATGTCAGTATTACCTTGTATATCCCTGTATGTTGTGGTCGTTCAGGTGCTTATCTAATCGTTTTTTTTAAACTATCGATGCCCCCCCCCCCCCCGCTGAAACCACCGCCTGTGGAAGGGAATTCCACATCCTTGCCACTCTTACAGTAAAGAACCTTTCTAATTTTAATGAGTGGCCACGTGTCTTGTTCTACTCCCTTCCGCGAAAAAGTTTTATCCCTGTGTTTATATGATCATCGGTGCCACAGATGGAAGAACATATTTGGACTAAAATTGGTATAGATGTCGTCAGTACACAGATCTAGATGTCTGGTCAGTAGATACGCCAAGGCATCATGTACACTGCTGCTGGTAAGCGGACGTTTAGGAGCAGTTGGGCATTTTTTTCCAACTGCTCCTGAACTCTCCTCTATATTATCTGTACATGTATACAGGGTCCTTTACAGTTGGGTTTAGAGGCTTTTTTTGGAACGCAAAATAAAAAAATATATATTAAACGCTTCTAAAACCAACGTGGCAAAACTGACGTTTTAAACGTTGGTTACCATCTGTCAAGTTAGATAAATTGTTCAGGACGGGTTGAAAAAACGTCCCATGTACATGAAGCCTAAAGCTGTAGCCACACTGATGGGCTTATCATCGGTGTAGATTTCCACATATACCGATCGGACCGCCAGTTTCACAGATGTTAGCACACAATGATTGGGCTGTTATCAGTATAGGTGTCCATACACATTGATTAGAATGTCTGTCTGTTGTGTTTATATGATCATCGGTACCACAGATGGCAGAACATAATTTAGACTATAATTGGTGATGTCAGTACACAGATTTATCTCTGGTCAGTACACACAGCAGACACCGATGAGACTGTCAGTGACAGATGTCAGCACACATTGATTGGGCCACCATCAGTATAGGTGTCAGTACACACTGATCAGCTTGTCATCGGTGTAGATTTCCACATACACTGATCAGGCTGGCAGTGCCACAGGTAGTCTGACGTGTGTGTGTGTGTGTGTGTGTGTACACATCATTTTCACATATGTCAGCATACACATAGGGCTATAATTGGTATAGATGCCAGTACACACACAGATCGGTGCCCAAAGGACAGACAGACACAAGACTCCCCCACCGCCCCCCCCCAGTCAGTACACACAGATCGGTGCCCCCCCGATGTCAGTGCCCCCCCGGTAGGTACACACAGATCGGTGTCCCAGGTAGGGACACAGATCAGTGCCCCCCCAGGTAGGCACACACAGATCGGTGCCCCCCCCCCCGATGTCAGAGCACCCCCCCAGGTAGGCACACACAGATCGGTGCCCCTCCGATGTCAGAGCACCCCCCAGGTAGGTGCCCCCCGGTAGGTACACACAGATAGGTGCCCCCCCCCCCCCGAATGTCAGAGCACCCCCCAGGTAGGCACACACAGATCGGTGCTGCCCGATGTCAGAGCCCCCACCCCAGGTAGGCCCACACAGATCAGTACCCCTTGATGTCAGTGCACCCCCCAGGAAGGTACACACAGATCAGTGCCCCTTGAGGTCAGTGCACCCCCCAGGTAGGTACACACAGATCAGTGCCCCCCCAGGTAGGTGGTCACACTCACTTGAGGCCCAGGCCGTGCAGGTGTTGCCCTATGAGGCGGATGACGTCCTCGTCTGCCTGGCTCAGCCTCTTCTTCTTCTTCAGGCCGGGTTGCTCGGTGCCCCCACCTCCTCCGCCAACACCGCCACTGCTGCTGGCGGCACAGGAGTCTCCGTTGCTGCTGGCGAGGAGGCCATTGGAGTGGGCAGGCAGCTCTCCGCCGTTCTGGGCGGCCATGGTGGAGGACGAGGAGGGGGAGGAGGAGGAAGGGGGGGACCCCGGCTCCGCTCCGCCCGCCGCCGCCCCGTTGGCCTGCATATTCCCTGTGACGAGCCCTGCCGCCTCTGCCGCTGCCTCCTCCGAGGCTCGGAGCTTCTTCCGCGGGGGAGGGGACGCTCGGCCGGTGTCCGAGTCGGAGGAAGCGGAGGCCAGACTTTCCTCGCCGAGAGCGGCCGTGGTGGAGGAGGTTGGGAGGACACGGCGCAGTCCCCCTCCCGGGGAGGAGAACAGGGAGGAGGAGGGAGGTAGGGGGGGAGCGGGGAGGGAGGGGGGGACGCGACACTGCTCGGCTCCGGTGCTGTCACAGGCAGCGGCTGCTTCTTCCCCCCTCAGCTGCGGCACTAATGGAGTCCGGGCCGTGACGTCACCGGAAATGCCTATACTGGACGAACGATCACTTCCGGCCATGACCGAAGAGGAGGTGGAGGAGAAGGCGGTAACGAAGGAGGAGCGACGGGCCTCGGGAAGGAGGAACCGAGGCCGTGTCACTCGCTCGCTAACGGGACCGAAAATGCGTTGAAGAGGAGTGAAGACAACGGACGGAGGCGGAACCTCCACATCCAGGAGTCCGTTACAGGGGCGGAGTAACGTTCTGGAGCAGGCACGCGAAAAGTTTGAGGCGGAGCCTGCTTAGCGGATTGGACCCGATGGGGGCGTGGTAGAAGGCGGAATGCAGGCCGGGAGGGTTGGATATGGGAAGAGTTTCGAACTCATTAGGAGGGGCGAGAATAAGTGGGCGGGTTAGGAGGAGGGGCGGAGTTGCTGTCAGTGTCAACAACTCGGCGTGACCAGAGCCGGAGAACTGTCACTGGGGGAGGGGGCGGGCACTTCCCAGCGATGGGCGGAGTTCCGGCTCCTGGGATTGTTTTTCTTTTTTCTTTACGCCAATCTGTTGTTTTCCGAACATTGATGAAATGGGGATTAATAAAGACATCCCTATGAAGGAAATGCCCTATTCAGTGTCAGTGTGAGAGAGCAAGGATTTTGTCATTTTTTACATACATGTTAAAATCATCATTTTTGTGCTAGAGAAGTACTTAGAATCCCCAAACATGATATATTTTCTGAAAGTAGAGGCCCTGGAGAAAAAAATTGTGTTTTTTTCATGCTGCACAATATTTGCACAGCTGTTGATCAAACATAAATGTTCAGAAAATATACACAAAAATGGAACCTTCGCTTTTCGGAACACTCCCCGCCTCCGGTGTCACATTTGGCACCTTTCAGGAAGGTATTTGCACCCACTTCTGGGCATAGACCCCCGCAGGAGTTACACCACTCCCCCCCCCCCCGCGCTGTCTTCTGGGAGGCACACAGGTCCCAGAAGATAGCAGGGGCCATTCGAAATGCGCATGCGCAGTAGGGAACCAGGAAGTGAAGCCGCAAGGCTTCATTTCCTGATTCCCTTACTGAAGATGGCAGCGGCAGCATCCAAGGACCGAGTGACAGGGCGGCCTCGGGTGCCGACATCGCGGGTGCCCTGGACAGGTAAGTGTCCATATTTTAAAAGTCAGCAGCTGCAGTATTTGTAGCTGCTGACTTTTATTTTTTTTTTTTAAAGCGGAGCTCCACCCACAAGGTAAAGCTCTGCTTATTTGCCCCCCCCCCCCCCCCCTGCTGCCACATTTGGAACCTTTCAGGTGGAGGTAGAAACGGGTACCTGGTTTTGACAGGTACCTGCTCCCAGTACCGGCTGACCTGCCATGGTAAAGTAAGCAGGAAGTTCAGCCCCCCCCTCCTCCTTCCCCAGCCGCCGTGCCATTCACGAAGCACAGTGCTCTTCGCGCATGTACAGTAGGGAAGCGGCTGTGAAGCCACAAGGCTTCACTGATGTTTTTTTCCTTAGGCCCCTTTCACACTGGGGCGGTTTGCAGGCGCTATTTTGCTAAAAATAGCGCCTGCAAACTGAGCCTAAACAGCGGCTGCTGTCTCTCCAATGTGAAAGCCCAGAGGGCACTAGCAGGACGTGAAAAAAAGTCCTGCTAGCCGCATCTTTGGAGCGGTGAGAGGAGCGGTGTGTTTACCGCTCCTACACCGCTCCTTCCCATTGAAATGCATGGGACACCGCGGTAATACCGCCCGCAAACCGCGGTTGTAGCCGCAGTTTGCGGGTGGTATTAACCCTTTTTCGGTCGCTAGCGGGGGTTAAAACCGCACCGCTAGCAGCCGAATACCTCAGCAATCCCGACGGTATAGCGCCGCTAAAAATAGTGGCGCTATACCGCCACCGCACACACCGCCCCAGTGTGAAACCAGCCTTAGTGGAGATGGCAGTGGCAGCACCCGAGAGCCAAATAAAAAATGGGCAGGTGTTAAGACACCGCTGGATTCCTGGACAAGTAAGTGTCCTAATATTAAAAGTTCGCAGCTACAGTATTTATTTCTCTTATCGTCCATGGACCGACACAGCCTCTCTTACACTTTACCCGTGGGTTATGTCCCTGCTTGCAGGAGAAGACCTAAGCAGAATGTGAAATGTTATACATACATTCTAAAAAGCCAGAGCTGAAAAGCCCCGCCCAGGGGGGCGGTCCCTCCAGACATAACCCTCCCACTGCAGTCAGTAGACCTCAGTTTTTTTCTGCCTAGCAGAAGGAGAAGACGTGGCTCTCTCAGGAGCCAGTCTCCTGGAAGATTTTATTTTTAAATTTTATTCCTTTGGGAATTTTATTATTTTATTTTTGAGACCTTCAATCAACTGTCGGCTGGGCAACAGGTTGGGTACACTGGTATCCTCGTAGTCTTCCCTGTCTGACCATCGAGCGTGCTGATCCTTGCCTTGTGTGCGTGAGACTCAGTTCACGACATGCCCCATGACTCTAGGGGTGGCCGGGTTGCTTTTATGCTCCCGCGGTCCTCTCAAGATTGAAAAGTACCTGTCTGTGTCTTTTGCGGTGGACCGGGCCGACAACTACTCAGTACTACTCTGTGATAGGTCTGTCTGAAAACAAGCCAGTGGGTCCCTCTGGGATGGGTAAGTAGTCTCTCCTGCTGCAGGTGAGTACATGCTGGCTGTGTTTCTTTATCTGGGGGGGGTTTCTCCCTGTCTCCCCCTGTTATGCTGCTCTCTGCACACTGGTGCTGTGCTGTGTGGGGGTACTTGGGGGTCGCTCTGGCCTGGCGGGGGGCGCTCATGTCTGTGTAGTGGGTGAACACTGGGAGAGGAGCAGTGTTCTGGTGTGTGAGTGTTTGGGGACTTTGCGTGCGCCATTAGTGCTGTGTGGTGATTTTAAAAAATGCGCTCGGCGGCTATCTTGCCGTGGATCAATGGCGCAGTAAAACATGCGGCTGGCGGCCATTTTCTTGAAGCCGCAGCGCTTTCACTTTCGGTTTCGGCCTCTATCGGCGCTGCTGCGGCGTGAATCTCCTCACAATCTCCTCACAATCTCCTCACACTCTCCTCAGGCTTCACTCGCGCTGCAGCGAGGTTTCATACAGCAGAACTGAGCGGTCCTTAGGGTTGGTGAGTCCACTGGGTATCCCCTCCTCAGCCTCAGCGCAGCCAGTGGGTGGACTGTATTATTCACTGCAATAGTGTATAAGGTCTCAGAGGGTGGCAGTATGGAGTCTGGTTTACCTGCTTCTCCACACTTGTCAGAGGCAACTGGCAGTGCTCCTGCACCTGCGGTCCCTATGGACTAGTTGTCGACAGTCCTGGAATCATCCTTGTCAGGATGGAATCGGTGTGCGAGCGCAAGGGAGCTGTAAAGCGCCCCCTCCCCACACATTCTCCTGTAGGGGAGTGCTCTGTCTCAGATATGGGCCTAGCTACTGCTGCTCAGGACCCTAGCTCTGAGGATTTTCATGTTTTTGAACAGGACATTCCCTGTGAGGAAGACCCCAGTTCTGAACCAATAACTGACAGGGTGCTTGTAAGTGAACTCATTGATGCTGTGAGGGACACTCTCAAGCTGAATGTTGAGGCTGAGGAACCTCAGATCGAGGCTGTCTCCTTTGGTTCCTTTAAAGCCGTTTCTACAAAAAAGGGTCTTTCCATATGTGCCTTTTTTTGATACATTCATTGACTAAGTCTGGAATAAGCCCCAGAAGACTTTGACGGTCCCGCGGCGCCTAGCCATAAGGTACCCCTTCGAGCAGGACCTGGTTAAGAAGTGGGCTCTCCTCCCAGTGGTCGACCCCCCGGTCGCCCATTTGAATAAGGTTACCACGCTCCCAATGGAAGGGACTCCTGCATTTAAGGATCCCACTGACAGGAGGTCAGAGGTGGTGAGTAGAACTATGTTTACCTTGTTGGGGTCTGCCTTATGCCCTATAGTGGCGGCGACACTTGTGTCTCAGACACTCACAGGATGGGCAAAGATTTTGCACCAGACAGTACAGTAGCATAATCTCCCTCCTGAGACCATTACCCTGGCTCACCAACTTGCGCAGGGTTTAGTCTCTGTGTGCGATGCCACTTTGGATGCGGCCCCTTTAATATCTGGGGCCTCTATCTCTGCTGTGGTGCTGCGTCGCCTTATCTGGCTGAAATGCTGGTCGGCCGACCTAGCTTCCAAAAAGCTCCTGGCTGACATGTCCTTTAAGGGCGGTAGACTGTATGGGGCCGCCCTGGATGGCATTATTAAAGATGTCACAGGGGGAGCACCTTCCTTTCTCAGTCTGTTAAGGGAAAGGAGCCCCACCGTAGGCCGGACCCTTCTTTTCTGGCGAAGACCACGTTTTTTCGTCAGTCAGAATCCACGGGTAAGCTCGCCCAGACTGAAAAAAGTGCGGCTGGGGGACATAAGCGTCCCTGGGTGCGTAAGCCTACCAAGCAAGCTCCCAAGCCCGCCGCCGCATGAAGTTTTGCCCCTGCCCGACTCTGGGGTGGGGGGACGTCTTCGCAGGTTCACTGTTCGGTGGACCTCCCGGATCTCCGACCGGTGGGTGTGCGAGGTGGTCACCTCAGGATACAGGATAGAGTTCTGTTCCTGGCCCCCAGACAGATTCTTTCCCTCAAATCTCCCTCTCCTTTCTGCCCGTCGGGCAGCCCTCTTAGGGGCCGTACAGGATTGAACAGGTCCGGAGTGATTGTGCAGGTTCCGTCACAGGAGAGGTTTCAGGGGTTCTCCTCGAATCTGTTTGTAGTCCCAAAAAAGGACGGGGTTTGGCCAATCCTGGACCTCAAGGCCCTGAATGCCTTTGTGAAGGTGAAAAAGTTCTGCATGGAATCCATTCGCACGGTGATCGCTACACTCCATCAAGGGGATTTTCTGGCGTCCTTGGACATCAAGGACGCCTACTTGCATGTTCCGATCTGCGCAAGTCACCAGAAGTTTCTGCGCTTTGCGATCGGCGAAGTCCACTATCAATTTGTGGCTCTTCCCTTCGGCCTAGCCTCGGCACCAAAGGTGTTTACCAAGGTGCTTGCTCCGGTTCTAGCTTTGCTGAGACAGCGAGGCATTGCTATCGTGGGCTATCTGGATGATCTTCTTCTAAGAGCAGACAATGGCTCAGAATTAGAAGAAAGTGTGACTATCGTCAGTCAGACCCTCAGGGACTTCGGGTGGCTCCTAAACATTCAGAAGTCGGTCCTGGTCCCGACTCAGCATTCGGAGTATCTAGGTCTGATCCTGGACTCCTTGGAGGCGAAGGTATTCCTACCCCTGGAGAAGTTACTGACACTTCAGTCTGCAGTGCTGGTCCTGACGTCCCGAAAATGGTCGTCAATCCGTTATTGCATGAGAGTCCTGGGACTCATGGTGGCCTCGTTCGAGGCCGTTCCGTATGCCCAATCACACACACGGGCATTACAGAAAGAGATCCTGTTCACTTGGGACAAATCCCCGTTGTCCTTGAATCTTCAGATCCAGGTGAGTCACCCAGTCAGGGCGTCCCTGGCGTGGTGGTTGAGGTCCCCGGCTCTTCGGTCCGGGAAGTTGTTCCTCCCCATCCAGTGGACGGTGATCACGACGACGCCAGCCTGACATGCTGGATTGGAGTCTGGGGAGTCCTGTCAGCCCAAGGGCTTTGGACTCCGGACGAAGCCCGTTTACCGATCAATGTTCTGGAAATACGGGAAATCAGACTGTGCCTCTCCTTGTGGTCGGAGAGACTACAGGATCGCTCCCTCAGGATCCAGTCCGACAACGCCACGGCGGTGGCGTATGTCAACCATCAAGGGGGGACTCGGAGCTCAACTGTAGCTTCAGAGGTCGCCCGCATCCTAAGGTGGGCCAAAAGAAGCGTGCCGGCTCTGTCGGCCGTCTACATTCCGGGCGTAGACAATTAGCAGGTGGACTATCTGAGTCGCCAGATGCTGGACCAGGGAGAGTGGTCCTTGCACCCGGAGGTTTTTCAAATTCTGTGCCGGCGGTGGGACATGCCGGATGTGGACCTGATGGCCTCTCGACTCAATCGCAAGGTGTCGAGGTTTGTGGCCAGGTCCAGGGACCCTTGGGCGGACGCCTCGGATGCGTTGGTGGCCCCCTGGGGTCATTATCACCTGATATATGTTTATCCTCCGCTGCAGCTGCTTCCTCGCCTGCTGCGCAGGGTGGCGACCGAGGGGATTCCGGTGATCCTCATTGCTCCGGATTGGCCTCAGCGTTATTGGTACGCCGATCTGGTACGTCTCGTCGCGGACGTTCCTTGGCGGTTGCCAATGAGGGAGGACCTTCTGTCTCAAGGTTCTATATTTCATCCTGCTTTACAGTCTCTGACTTTAACGGCATGGCTATTGAAAGCCAAGTGCTGAGAGACCGAGGTCTCTCGGATTCGGTCATTTCGACCATGTTAAGGGCACGGAAGTCTTCCTCCAGAAAGATATATCACTGTACCTGGAAAGCTTACATCGCTATGTGCGAAGAGCTGGACTGGCGCCCACGGACGTATTCTGTCCCCAGAATCCTGCGGTTTTTGCAGCGTGGCGTGACCCAAAAGCTTGCTTTGAGTACCATTAAGGGTCAGATTTCGGCCTTGGCCGTCTTCTTTTGGCGACCGCTAGCGGGTCATTCCTTGGTTAGCACCTTTGTGCAGGGGGTTCGCCATGTGCTCCCTCCTGTTAAACCTCCTCTCCCTCCTTGGGATCTGAATTTGGTGCTCTCGGTTCTCCAGGAACCTCCATTTGAAAATATCTGAGATATTCCCCTCTTGACCTTGTCTCAGAAGGTGGCCTTCTTAGTGGCCATTACTTCTGTTAGACGGGTGTCTGAGTGGGCGTGTTACGTACCTGGTGGGATGAGCCTGATTAGCAGAGGGAGACTTCTCTTACTCCTCTGACTCTGGGCCCCTGATAGAGCAGACAGGTGGCGCAGGAGTGCAGAGTCGCACGAGGGCCGGTAGTCGTGCTATCTGCTGGGCTTCCAGTTGAATGGCGTGCCAGATGACGGTGGATGACCGAATGCAGGAGATGCAGGTCAACGGTACCAGAACTCCACAGACTGGAAGGCAGAGGCAGGAGCAGGGTCAGGCAAGCCGGGTCATACACAGGACAGTCAGATGAGGTACAGGTTCAGAGGCTGGAGAATAGTCTAGGTTCAGCCCGGGGTCGATGCAGGCAGAGAGCAGGAATAGTCAGAGCAGGCCAGGTAAGTAACAGGAATCAGATGCAGGTTGCAGGAAACAGGAGTCTCACGGGAACGCTGTAGACAAGGCAGCACTGGGTCTGTGCACTGATCCGGTTTAAATAGGCACTTCATGGATCACATGGTGCGCCGTGCACGTTGATGCGCCGATGCGCACGCTGATGCGCCGATGCGCATGCGCTAACCTACGTTAGCACGCGCCAACGCAGCTTCCTTGACACAAGTTCGGGGAGCAGGAGTTAATCTGCGGGGAACATTCCTTCCTCTAGCCAGCCTTTCCCGACATTGCCCCCCCCCAACGGGCAGCCTCCGGATGCCCAATTGGGCCAATTTTTCTGGATGGGAACGATTGAATGCTTGGATAAGTCTCTTGGCATGAATGTTATCTTCTGGTTCCCAGGAATTTTCCTCTGGACCATAACCCTTCCACTTGATCAGGTACTGGGTCTGGTTTCTTCTTCTTCTGCAATCTAGAATTGCCTCAACTTCATATTCCTCTTCCCCATCAACCATCATCGGTTCGGGTGGACCCGGACTCCTCTCAGGAAAAGGGTCAGGAATTGCAGGCTTTAGTAAGGTTACGTGGAAGACCGGATGAATTCTGAAGGAGCCAGGCAGCTCTAGCTCATAGGCAACATCATTGATTTTTCTTTTCACTGGGAATGGTCCCAAAAACTTAGGTCCTAGTTTCTTTGATGGGCAAGCCAGTTTTAAATTTGTAGTGGACAGCCATACCAGATTGCCAGGTTCCAAGACCAACTCCCCCCGTCTCTTCCTGTCAAAGGCTCTTTTACTGTATTCCTGCGCTTTTGTTATCGCTTCTTGAAGCAGCTTGTTATTAGTTTCAAAGAAGGTCACTGTTTCTGAAACGGCTGGAACAGAACATTCCGGGATTTCGCTGGGCAGGAACGATGGATGAAAGCCGTAATTGGCAAAGAAAGGAGATTGTCCAGTAGCAGAGTGCCGGGAATTATTATAGGCGAATTCAGCCAATGGCAACAATGATACCCAGTCATTCTGAGAAAACGAAGAGAAGCAGCATAAGTACTGCTCCAAGGTCTGGTTAGTCCTCTCCGTTTGCCCATTAGTTTGAGGGTGGTAGGCTGAGGAGAAGGACAACTCAATTTCCAGAGTTTCGGCAAGAGATTTCCAAAATCTTGAGGTAAATTGAACCCCCCGGTCAGACACAATGTTAGCTGGGATTCCATGGAGCCTCACTATATCTTTGATGAAAATCCGTGCCGTCTCAGGAGCAGACGGGGTGCCGGCCAGGGGTATGAAATGTGCCATTTTAGACAAACGATCAACAACCACATACAGTGCCTTGCGAAAGTATTCGGCCCCCTTGAACTTTTCATCCTTTTGCCACATTTCAGGCTTCAAACATAAAGATATAAAATTTTAATTTTTTGTGAAGACTCACCAACAAGTGGGACACAATTGTGAAGTGGAACGAAATCTATTGGATTTTTGAAACTTTTTTAACTAAGAAAAAAATGAAAAGTGGGGCGTGCAAAATTATTCGGCCCCCTTGCGTTAATACTTTGTAGAGCCACCTTTTGCTGCGATTACAGCTGCAAGTCGCTTGGGGTATGTCTCTATCAGTTTTGCACATCGAGAGACTGAAATTCTTGCCCATTCTTCCTTGCAAAACAGCTCGAGCTCAGTGAGGTTGGATGGAGAGCGTTTGTGAACAGCAGTTTTCAGCTCTTTCCACAGATTCTCGATTGGATTCAGGTCTGGACTTTGACTTGGCCATTCTAACACCTGGATACGTTTATTTGTGAACCATTCCTTTGTAGATTTTGCTGTATGTTTGGGATCATTGTCTTGTTGGAAGATAAATCTCCGTCCCAGTCTCAGGTCTTTTGCAGACTCCAACAGGTTTTCATCCAGAATGGTCCTGTATTTGGCTGCATCCATCTTCCCCTCAATTTTAATCATCTTCCCTGTCCCTGCTGAAGAAAAACAGGCCCAAACCATGATGCTGCCACCACCATGTTTCACAGTGGGGATGGTGTGTTGAGGGTGATGAGCTGTGTTGCTTTTACGCCAAACATATCGTTTTGCATTGTGGCCAAAAAGTTCAATTTTGGTTTCATCGGACCACAGCACCTTCTTCCACATGTTTGGTGTGTCTCCCAGGTGGCTTGTGGCAAACTTTAGACGAGACTTTTTATGGATATCTTTGAGAAATGGCTTTCTTCTTGCCACTCTTCCATAAAGGCCAGATTTGTGCAGTGTACGACTGATTGTTGTCCTGTGGACAGACTCTCCCACCTCAGCTGTAGTTCTCTGCAGTTCATCCAGAGTGATCATGGGCCTCTTGGCCGCATCTCTGATCAGTCTTCTCCTTGTCTGAGCTGAAAGTTTAGAGGGACAGCCAGGTCTTGGTAGATTTGCAGTGGTCTGATACTCCTTCCATTTCAAAATGATCGCTTGCACAGTGCTCCTTGGGATGTTTAAAGCTTGGGAAATCTTTTTGTATCCAAATCCGGCATTAAACTTCTCCACAACAGTATTACGGACCTGCCTGGTGTGTTCCTTGGTCTTCATGATGCTCTCTGCGCTTTCAACAGAACCCTGAGACTATCATAGAGCAGGTGCATTTATACAGAGACTTGATTACACACAGGTGGATTCTATTTATCACTATCAGTCATTTAGGACAACATTGGATCATTAAGAGATCCTCGCTGAACTTCTGGAGTCAGTTTGCTGCACTGAAAGTAAAGGGGCCGAATAATTTTGCACGCACCACTTTTCAGTTTTTTATTTGCTAAAAAAGTTTAAAATATCCAATAGATTTTGTTCCACTTTACAATTGTGTCCCACTTGTTGGTGATTCTTCACAAAAAATTAAAATTTTATATCTTTATGTTTGAAGCCTGAAATGTGGCAAAAGGATGAAAAGTTCAAGGGGGCCGAATACTTTCGCAAGGCACTGTAGATGGCTGTACAACCCTCAGATGGGGGAAGCTCGACAATGAAATCCATTGAAATCATTTTCCAGGGTCTATCTGGGATTGGTAAAGGCTTAAGCAGACCCCATGCTTTGGTCCTGTTGGTCTTGTTCCGAATACATGTAGTACATGATTCCACATACTTCCTGCAGTCTTTTTCAAGGTGAAGCCACCAAAAGGTACGTTGTACAAGTTCGGAAGTTTTACTGATTCCAAAATGTCCCGCTAAAGCATGATCATGGCACAGGCTTAGAACAGAGACACGCACATTTTCAGGTACAAAGATCCTGTCTTGGTGCCACAGTAGACCGTCCTTTACTTGTAAGGATGTCTCCGGGGGTGAGGGAAGTCCCACAGAGGCCTGCCTAATTCGGGACAACAGATCTTCTTGTAAAAGAAGGAAGTTTCCTGACGACAGGATGGTGTCAGGAAGCGCAGATTCTTCAGACTCACTGAACATACGGGACAGAGCATCTGGCTTGGTATTTCTTGACCCAGGCCTGTAAGTGATGTGGAAGATGAACCGGGTAAAAAAAAGTGCCCATCTGGCCTGACGGGGTTTTAAGCGTCTTGCTGTTCTCAAATATTCTAGGTTCTTGTGGTCAGTAAAAATTTGTATTGGGTGAGCCGCCCCTTCCAAAAGATACCTCCACTCTTCCAGCCCAGCCTTAATTGCAAGGAGTTCACAGTCACCCACGTCATAATTCCTTTCTGCAGATGATAATTTACGGGAAAAGAATGCCACCGGGTGTAGAAGAGCCTTGACCCCTTGACGTTGGGAGAGCACTGCTCCCACTGCTGATTCGGATGCGTCAACTTCCAGGACGTATGGTAGGGCTGGATCGGGATGTTTTAGAATACATGCAGAGGTGAACAACCTCTTCAGGTTTTCAAAAGCAGACTAAGCTTCAGGAGTCCAGGAGAACCGGTTGTTGTGCTTAGTCAACTGTGTGATTGGTGAAATGATGGCAGAGAATCCCTTGATGAATTTTCGATAGAAATTCGCAAATCCTACGAAACGTTGTATTCCTTTCTTGTCGATGGGAACCGGCCAATCCAGGATGGTTGTGACCTTCTGGGGGTCCATCCTAATACCTTCTGTGGAGATTATCAAACCCAGGAACTGGATGCTCTGGCTCTCGAACTTGCATTTTTCCGGTTTGGCATACAAACCATGTTGGCGTAGACGAGTCAGCACCTTTTTCACATGCCCTTGATGAACCTCTAGAGAGGAGGAAAAAATCAGAATATCATCTAAATAGACAATAACGAAAAGATCCAGGAAGTCTCGAAAAATGTCATTGACAAAGTGCTGGAACAAAGCAGGGGCATTGCACAACCCGAAGGGCATCACTAAGTACTCGTAATGCCCGAATCGGGTACGAAATGCAGTCTTCCATTCATCTCCAGTCCGTATTCGCACCAGATTGTATGCCCCTCGAAGATCCAATTTCGTAAAGATGGTTGCGGATCTCAGCCTTTGAAATAGTTCAGGTACCAGGGGTAGAGGGTATCGGTTCTTTACTGTGACCCTATTGAGTTCACGGTAATCCACACAAGGTCTAAGTGAATGGTCCTTCTTTTCCACAAAGAAAATGCCCGCCCCAGCTGGAGAGGTAGATGGACGGATGAATCCTTTCCTTAGGCTTTCGTCAATGTAGTCCTTTAGAGCCACCAGTTCAAGTTCAGTTAAGGGAAAGATTCTACCAAAATATACCTCGGCCCCTGGAAGTAACTCAATTGGGCCGTCATATGCCCTATGAGGTGGAAGGGTTTCTGCCCCCTTTTTACTGAAGACATCTAGGAAGTCTCGGTATGCAACAGGAATGGAAGAACATGCTTCAGGGTCAGAGTCCATAGACAACAGAGTTTTTGGTTGACGTGAAGGTACCGGCAAGCAGTGTTGTTGGCAGTAGTGTGAGTGGAACTGAATTTCTTGTGAGGTCCAATCGATGTACGGGTTATGTGCCTTTAGCCAGGGCATGCCCAATATAATGGGAAACAGATGTAAGGCTATGGCATCTAGCCGCAACAGTTCTCTGTGACTGGTAGTAATGGTAGTAGGCAAAGGAACAGTCTCTTGGGTGACTAGTCCAGACTTAATGATAGACCCATCTGCAAGGTGAACAGAAAGTCCCTGGGCCTTGGGTTGCAGAGGTATCTGGTGTTCAGCAGCAAAAGCAAGGTCGATGAAGCAGCTGCAGGCCCCGGAGTCCACTATGGCTGACACTTGAATAGTTCTTCCAGGGAGCTGCAACTGAATAGGAAGGGCCAGATGAGGAGAGACGCCGGGCTGAGTTGGAGTTTCAGCAGGAGACATAGACAAGCACTTCCGGAGCTTGGTTGGGCAAGTTCTCACATAGTGGCCTGGTTCCCCACAGTATAAGCACAGGTTCTTTGAGCGACGGCGTTGACGTTCCTCACTGGTAAGTGAAGAATGAGACAAGCCCAGCTGCATGGGTTTGGAGGCTTCGGGAACTGATACTGCAGTTTCAGAAGAGTCTGGACGTGATGAACTGACAACCTGTGGCAACATCCGTGCAGAGTGAAATTGACAGTTAGATCTTTCAGACCTGCGTTCTCTTAGTCTCCGGTCAATCTGAATTGATAATTTTATAAGGTCTTCAAGAGGGGATGGAACACCAACCCGGGCTAGTTCATCTTTCAGAGCTTCTGACAGGCCCATGCGGAACTGATAACAAAGGGCTGCATCATTCCAATTAGTATCGGTGCTCCAGCGCCTGAAATCTGATGCATAGTCCTCGGCCGCACGGCGACCCTGCTGGAGTGTATGGAGGGCAGCCTCTGCAGTAGCGGCTCGTTGGGGATCATCATAGATTCGGGCCATGTCTTCGAAGAAGGTGGTCAAGGATGCTAATGAGGCAGACTTCCTTTCCAATAGACGGTGAGCCCATGATTGGGGCTCACCCTGCAACAAGGAGATAACAAATCCCACTTTAGTAGTCTCCAGAAGGAAGGTGCGGGGTTGTAGAGTAAAGTACAGTTCGCAGGCCATACAAAAAGTCCTGAACTGGCTGCGGTCCCCGAAGAATCTTGTAGGGATAGGGACTCTGGGTTCTGGTGATGGCATCACAACTGCGGAAGCAGCACTGGAACTAGCAGATGGAGATAGAGTCCGGAACTGTTCCTTCAGCTGAGTATAGTCTATCTGTAAGTCCTTTACAGCTCGTGTGAGGCCGGCCAGGTGTTGACATAGTTCATCCACAGGAAAAGCTCCCCGCTCAGGCTCAGACATGGCTGCCTTGTACTGTTACGTACCTGGTGGGATGAGCCTGATTAGCAGAGGGAGGCTTCTCTTACTCCTCTGACTCTGGGCCCCTGATAGAGCAGACAGGTGGCGCAGGAATGCAGAGTCGCACGAGGGCCGGTAGTCGTGCTATCTGCTGGGCTTCCAGTTGAATGGCGTGCCAGATGACGGTGGATGACCGAATGCAGGAGATGAAGGTCAACGGTACCAGTACTCCTCAGACTGGAAGGCAGAGGCAGGAGCAGGGTCAGGCAAGCCGGGTCATACACAGGACAGTCAGATGAGGTACAGGTACAGAGGCTGGAGAATAGTCTAGGTTCAGCCCAGGGTCGATGCAGGCAGAGAGCAGGAATAGTCAGAGCAGGCCAGGTAAGTAACAGGAATCAGATGCAGGTTGCAGGAAACAGGAGTCTCACGGGAACGCTGTAGACAAGGCAGCACCGGGTCTGTGCACTGATCCGGTTTAAATAGGCACTTCATGGATCACATGGTGCGCTGTGCACGTTGATGCGCCGATGCGCACGCTGATGCCCAGATGCGCATGCGCTAACCTACGTTAGCACGCGCCAACGCAGCTTCCTTGACACAAGTTCAGGGAGCAGGAGTTAATCTGCGGGGAACATTCCTTCCTCTAGCCAGCCTTTCCTGACAGGGCGGCCTTGTCCTGCAAGTCGCCCTATTTGGTCATCCATAAGGATAAGGCGGTGTTGCGTCCGCGACCTTCTTTTTTGCCAAAGGTGGTCTCCGCCTTTCACCTAAATGAGGACATTGTCCTCCTGTCCTTGTGTCCTCACCCATCGCATCCCAGAGAGTTTGCGCTTCACACATTGGATGTGGTACATGCCATTCGGAAGTATGACTCACTGTTTGTGTCTGTCTCTGGTCCAAAACAGGGCCAAGCGGTTTCGTCTGCCACCGTTTCTAGGTGGATCAGACAGACCGTTATACAGGCCTATGCCCTCAAGGGGCGGGCGCCTCCCTTTCCGGTTATGGCGCATTCCACCAGGGCAATTGGTGCTTCCTGGGCTTTCCGACATCAAGCGTCGGTTGCACAAGTGTGCAAGGCGGCGACCTGGTCGTCCGTTCATACCTTTTCTAAGTTCTATAAGTTTGATGTGGCTGCATCTTCGGATGCTTCCTTCGGCCGCAAGGTGTTGCAGGCCGCTGTTTAATGTTGCAACTCCTCCGTTGAGGAGCTCTGCCTTGTTCGGAGTGCAGTTTTTGGTTTTCCATTTATACTGCTCCCATCCCTCTTGACACTGCTTTGGGACATCCCACGGGTAAAGTGTAAGAGAGGCTGTGTCAGTCCATGGGCGATAAGAGAAAATAGGATTTTTGTACTCACCGTAAAATCCGTTTCTCTGACATCCATGGACTGACACAGCACCCACCCTTCTTTTCAAGGTTTCTACTGCTTTGTTACGAACTGAGGTCTGCTGACTGCAGTGGGAGGGTTATGTCCGGAGGGACTGCCCCCCTGGGCGGGGCTGTTCAGCTCTGGCTTTTTAGAATGTATGTATAACATTTCACATTCTGCCTAGGTCTTCTCCTGCAAGCAGGGACATAACCCACGGGTAAAGTGTAAGAGAGGCTGTGTCAGTCCATGGACGTCAGAGAAACGGATTTTACGGTGAGTACAAAAATCCAATTTTTTTTCTGAAGGAGTCTGGAGCTCCTCTTTAATGTGGAGTTTCACCCAAAAGTGGAACTTCCGCTTATCTGATTCCTCCCCCTCCGGTGCCACATTTGGAGGGGGGGATTGGGGAACCTGTTTTTTACAGGTACCCTGTCCCCACTTTACAACTTTATATGAACAACATCCTTTGGATAGCTTAGGTAGTGACGGATATTCTTTATTAAGAGATCAGGGGTTTTATAGACCCCTGAGCCCTCCTCTGCCCACCAAGGTGGCCAATCAAAATAATTGTGATTGGTATGATCGTCCACTTCTCTGGCCAGTATCGGCCAGGGAAATACACACTGAAACCGGAAGTGACAAAATTCTCATCACTTCTGACTTCATTTGTCACAGGGGAGAGGGAGGAACGAATGTTCCTTTTTGGATCACTCTTAATAGAAAGCCAGTCGCCGACTCTAAAAGATGATACCAGGATCATGGCTGCAGCTGAGAACATGGGGTTTAGACAAAGTGTGTAGTATGCTCAATCCCCAGTTTGCAGTGATTCTATAAATGTCACCCCATCTGTTTTTATTAAGTTAGATAAAGGGGCTGGTCTTGTTGCCCATAGCAACCAATCAGTATAATCTAATGACAAGAAAGGGATAAATTAATTAAGTTGCTTTGGGCAATGATACCTCAGAGCCTTAGCTTTATCTGTGTTACCCATAGCAACCAACATTAACTCCCTTTCCATGGTTTCTATGGAGTCACCTATTAGGTGAACAGTTAAAAAATTACAAAATAACGTGTGTCTCAGTAAATAGCAAGTGGACCAATTACTTTACTCCTAATCCCTATAGTAAGGGGGGGGGGTCCTGATTAAGGGGCAATGCAAAAATAATGATCCTACAGTCTCTAGCAAACCCTTCCCCACTGGCCAGTGCATTGGGGCCAAAATGTAAGTCACAGACCTGGGTGTGATGCCCTGTACACACGACCGGTTTTCCCGTTGGAAAAAAAAAACGATGGTTTTCCCAGCGGAATTCCTGTCAAGCCTGCCTTGCATACACACAGTCACACTAAAGTCCGGTGAACTTTTGACTGCCAAGAACGCGGTGACGTAAAAGACTACGACGAGCCGAGAAAATGAAGTTCTATGCTTCTGAGCATGCGTCGATTTGTTTCTGAGCATGCGCATTTTTTTACCCGTCGGAAAAGCATACAGACGAACGGTTTTCCTGCTAGGATTTGTTCCTGCGAGGGAGCATACACACGGTCGGAATTCCCAGGCAAAAGCTCTTATCGCAGTTTTTCCGATGGGAAAACCGGTCGTGTGTACAGGGCATTAGAGCCTAAAGAGCGTCCCAAGCAGCAATACTGTTTACAGACCTGGCCATTCAGAGGGCACGGCCAGTGGCCTCTCACAGACACAGAGGATGACAACTTGTCTCTTTCCAATATCTGTCCGGGTCTCAATGATACCAGCTGCTGGTTCATCCTCCCCACGACCCTCCGGAAACACCAATATTGACAGTGGCATTTCCACAAACCTGAAAATGTAGGTAAATCTGCCTCCCTGCATCTCCAACACTGCAACAAATCATCCCACCAGCAGCTTGCTTCACAGTTGTGCTCCACAACATCCTCCCAATGACTGACTCAAGTCCAGGAACATCTTTCCTGTCCCTTCTCTGCAGAGCTATGGTAATGCTAGCATTTGTAGAGGAGGAGTAAAACTGCAGCACAGGTTCAGTCTCTGTGGGGACTACATCTCCCACAAATCCTTGCTCCTCCCAATAGGCTTTGTCCTTTTCCAGGGTGCACAGCATTACATTACATCTTCATCTGCTCTCCCTGGTGGTGGGAAGGGCTTTCTTCTGTATCACTCAGTGACTGCACACAGCCCTGGAAATGTTCAGTGTTTAGTCTATCTCTCTCCTCTCCCTCCTCACTGGCAGGCAAGGAGAGGGAGATCAGCTGCAGCACTGGCTGTGTGTGAATGGCTGCAACATGTTTGACACTGTCTGATACAGCCTGGTCTATGCAGCTGTACTGTGCCTCGGACCCGGGCTACACTCTCCCTACCAAAAGCCTTTGGTCTCCAAAGGAGCAACAGGGGAACCAGTGGAAGAAATAAAGTATCAAACCTGACATAGAAGCACATAACAGTATAACAGCCAACTAAACATCAAGTTTACTTTGTATGGTGTTTGGGTAGGGTGTTTTATGTTATGGGGAGAAGGGTTCAATTGTTATGAAGGTCCAGATAATTACTGTATTGCTTAATTACCTTATGGGTCTCTGACCCTATTGAATAGGTGTGCCACTACTGTGTTTACTTATATGTGTTGGGTTGATGGTCTCATCCTGCTTCTATTTCCCCCTGGTGTTCCTTGATGGCTCCTCCGGATGCTGAGCTCCTGACCGTTCTGTCGTGGAATGTTCGGGGGCTCAACTCGAAGTTTAAGAGGTCACTCTTATTCCAATATTTGAAAATACATAATCCCCACATAGTGCTACTGCAGGAGACACATTTAACCGGCAGCAAGGTTATGGCTCTGAAGAAGCCCTGGGTACAGAGGGCGTTTCATGCGACCTACTCTTCATATTCTCGTGGGGTGTCTATCCTGATTAGCAAACGTGTACCGTGTGTGATACACGATGTTCATCTGGACCCCCAGGGAAAGTTCGTTATGGTTGTTTTGAGTGTATATACCCAAAAGTATGTCATAGTGAATGTTTATTTGCCTCCCCCTGGTCAGGTGCAGGCTCTGTACACTCTCTATGAGAGGCTGGCTCCGCATTGCCCAGCGCAGGTTCTGTTCATGGGAGACTTTAATGCTACGCTGTCCCGTGACCTGGACAGGCCTTCCCCCCAATCCAATTTTAACTCTGATCTCGGAACGTGGGCTCAGGCCACGGGGTTCCAGGAGGCATGGAGGTGGCTTCATCACCAAGATAGAACGTACTCTTGTTTTTCGGCCACATTTAGAACCTCCTCCCGCATTGATCTAGCTTTTGCTAATTCCACCATGCTAGCTAACGTTCAGGAGGCATGTTATCTCCCCTCTGGCCTCTCTGATCATCACCCCCTTAAATTGACCATTAGGACCACCAGGTCGCGGAATAATGCCCTTTGGAGGTTGCAACCCCATTGGATCAACAACAAGGCTGTCCACGACAGAGTTCTTTCCCCCCTGGGGGAGTATTGGGCGCACAATGCGGGGTCGGCTTCTCTGGAGATGAAATGGGACGCCTCCAAGGCTCACAGCAGGGGTCAGTATATCTCGGCTGTGGCGGCGGTAAAGGCGGAACTGGGAGACGGGGTATCTGACCTGCAGCGTAGGGTGGATGAGGCGATGAATCAGTATTCAGCCTCGCCGACGGTTTCCAATTTTGAACACCTGTCATCGCTTAGGCGAGAACTACATCTCTATGTTACAGATGCCACTAGTCTTGGTATACAGGGTAGCAGACAGGCATACTTTGAACATGGAGATAAAAATAGCAAACTGCTGGCGATGCTAGCGCAGCAGGACAGGCCCTCAGCGGTTATATCGGAGATCCTCACGGCAGATGGCGCTTTAGCCACCTCTCAGGAGGATATTCTGTCTGCATTCAACACTTTCTACACTTCTCTTTATGTCTCTTCACTTCCTGACGGGTTTGATCCTGCGCCTATGATCTCCCTGCTGGACACATTGGCCCTGGGGTGGCTCTCTGACACGGAGAGGCAACTCCTTGTCTCGGAGATCACCCCAGAAGAAGTCACACTGGCCATTAAATCTTTTCCGGCAGGAAAAACCCCAGGGCCGGACGGCCTGCCCATTGAGTACTATAGGGCCCACGCAGAATTGCTCGCCCCTAAACTAGCTCAGATGTTTCAAGCTTGCTTGAATCAAGACTCCTTGCCACCCTCTATGAGAGAAGCCCATGTGGTTCTAATTCCTAAGCCTAATAGAGACCCTAAGTTCTGCGCCTCATACAGGCCAATTGCACTTCTCAACTGTGACCTTAAAATTTTGACCAAGTTACTGGCCACTAGACTCAATGTAGTGATAAAGTCCCTGATTGACTCCGACCAAACGGGCTTCATGCCCGGTAGATCTACAGACATTAATATACGCAGATTATTCACTAATATTCATGCCCCCCATACTAACCAGGGTACTAGAACCATTGCCACCTTGGATATAGAGAAGGCATTCGACACAGTGGAATGGGTCTATCTGTGGGAGGTGCTTAGACGAATGGGGTTCCCGTTAAAATTTATAGGCTGGATACGCACACTTTACACTGGTCCTACGGCACGCATTAAGCTGAATGGCTCCTTGTCTCCTCCGTTCGCCCTGCAGAGGGGCACCAGACAGGGATGCCCTCTCTCCCCGGCTCTGTTCGCCTTGGCCGTGGAGCCTATTGCTGAGGCCCTTAGGAGCTCGGCCGAGGTCCGTGGTCTTCGGGTGGGCTGGCTGGAGGAGAGAGTGGCTTTATACGCGGACGATATGCTCCTGTTCCTGAATGACGCTGGTGACTCTCTGCGGGGCGCACTTGGTATCATGGATGCCTTCGCCGCCTTCACGGGGCTGAAGGTGAACTGGCACAAGTCGCAATTGTTCCCAGTGGATGCGGGGGCCCAGTCCTCCTCGCCCTCCTCTCTCCCGCTTCAGTGGGTTGAGCAGTTCACCTACTTGGGAATTGTTATCTCAAGGGAGACTGGGGATTTTGTGCGGCTCAATCTCGACCCTGTCCTGGTGACCATTAAAGCCAAACTTAAGGCGTGGAGTAACCTCCCCCTTTCTCTCATCGGGCGTATTAACCTGATTAAAATGAAAGTCCTTCCTAAACTCACGTATATTTTTCGGAACTCCCCTCACTGGCTGACTAAAGTCTTCTTTAATTCCCTCAGGCAACTCTTCCTCTCCTTTATTTGGGGGGGCAGGCCACCTAGATTCAAATATTCCACCTTGACCAGGCCTGTGGACAGTGGCGGCTTGGCTCTCCCTGATTGTTACAAGTATTATTTGGCTACTCAGCTTGTGACCGCCCACTGGTGGCTGAGACCGGACCTGACCAACTCCGTGACGGTACTGGAGGCAGCCATAGTGGGGTCCCTGGAGGCACTGCTATTCAGGGGGCCAAAAACGCCTCACAATCTCACCCCTTCCATGCGTACCACTATGCGGGCATGGAAGGCGGGTGAGGCACTAAGGGCACCCCAGCCGAACTCTTGGTCTCCTCACACCCCCCTGTGGCTGAATCCCAACCTATCACAATTCCACACTATCCCCGATCCGCAGGCCTGGGCCAAGTATAAAATACTGACCCTCAAACATATCATCACCAACGGAGATCTCACTCCCTTTCACACTTTATGTGCTAAATTCAACGTACCTGACCGAGCCCACTTTAGATATCTCCAAATTGCACATGCCTTCAGGTGCCAATTTTTGGGCAGGCCAGTCGAATTGGCATACTCAGAGTTGGAATCTACTATCCGGGTGAAAGACCTGGAGAAGCCCGCGTCTCAGATTTATGGATCCCTGCTGGTTGCTGCTATCCCCGAGCTGTCTTCCCTCCGCAGGAAATGGGTGGAGGACATACCGGGGCTGGACGCGGACGACTGGAGGGAGGTTTGGGATTATCCCTTCTCCCCTCTGATCTCAGCAAGGGACAAATTAGTCCAATATAAAATTGTCCACAGGGCTCACTACACGCCTCACAGGCTGCACCAGACGTCACCGGAGCATTCTCCGGAGTGCTGGCGCTGCTCCTTCCGGCCAGGGGGTTTCTTCCATATTTTCTGGGCTTGCCCAGCAATTGTACAGTATTGGAGTGAAGTGCTACGGGTGATCAATAAGGCCACCGGGACTTGCGTCCCATGCGAGCCCATACACTGTTTGCTAGGACTGGTTGACCAACTGCCAATACTCAGAGCCAGGAAAACACTCATATCCCTGTTGTTGTATTAAGCGCGCAAAGCCATTACAATGAATTGGAAACAATCGTCTCCCCTCCCTGTGTTAAATTTTGGAAAAACTTAATTAATGCCAGTTTGCCCCTATATAGAGCCACGTACTTGTCTAGAGGTTGTCCGCACAAATTTGAAAAGGTATGGAACTGTTGGTTAGATGACAGAAGCACGGCAAGTGATACAGTGACCACTGTCTAGACTTCTATTGTATCATTGAAATATCGATCTATTAACCCAAATAATGTTTCCAGGCTACCTTCCTCTATCAATACCACTTTGAAGCATGACGTATATTGACTGAACCCTCTCCCCAAGCTTGGGGTTGTAGTATAGACTAAGTTAAGTTTTTTGTTATTTGTCGCCCTGTGACGGTCTGATGCCGAAACAGGGTAATGGCCCCTGCGTGGGCAGCTGTTATGCCTAGGTGTAGGCAAAATGTGTGTATGTTTTATAAAAATTCAATAAAAAGATTTATAAAAAAAAAAAAAAACATCAAGTTTACACTGACAGAGAGCCAAATAATATTTGCTCACATAAAAAGAAATAACAATAGACTGTTTGCATTATGCACACTTGACCCTGGATGTCAGGCTAATTTTGTGGCATCACCTTGCAAAGGGAACAGGCATTGGAAACTTCCACCAAGGTGTGTTGAAAGGAGGACCAGAGCCACTGTTCACTGGTATGAATGCTTTGGGCACTTCAGTGATGATAACTTCTTCAGAACACGGCTATCTTGCATCACCTGAGGTTCCCACAGCAGGCTGGATTCATTGCTTATCTTTCAGTTCAGACGTTTCTCTGGCAGATGAGCCCACTGCATCTTCAGAACGACGTATCTTCTGGACCCACAATTTCTATCTTCAGCTTATGTCCATTAGGTATGTTCCTCGGCTGAGATACTTTCTCTGCTGAAGTCTTCTTTTCTTATGTCAGATGACATTGGCTGCAAAAGGGGTGCAAGCTCTTTCTTCTGTCTATGACCCATATATTGTATTAGGTAATTTTACCCTTTTAAAGGGGTTCATGGGGAACATGGCGTGAAGTTTTACAGGTGTGTAATCCCACCTTGTGAATAACCTTATTGCTGTCTCTTTGGTTGTTATTGATCTTGTGCATTTGTGTAAATGATTGATACATTTGTAGCGATACCTCCAACTAAGGAGGCCGCAGAATTAGATTTGGGCCCTGAGTGCAGCTCCGCCAACCCCCGGCAATAGGCTCTACCCCCTTCTGGCACAGCTAGTAATAACAATCAATGATATGTCCTATGCAATAGAATAACTAAGCAAGGACACAGTAATGAATTGCAATAGATAGAGTGTTTTACTCATTAATTCTCAATATGAATAAAGGGGGTAACAATAATCACAGTTCTAGACAATCACTCCTAAGGGCAGCGTCCTGCCACTCTAACACACTATATAGTAACACACGCTACAGGTGCGCCATACGGGCGACCGTTAACTAAGTGCCCTATGGCGCAGTAATCAAACACGCTAGAATCCCCACCAGGCCTGGTTCTAATATTTAGCTTAGTCCTTCTTTCTTCACCGGCAGGTCTGTAATGGTGGTGCACTTTAAACAGAGTATAACTTTGTAATCCAAGGGGTATGAAAATAACTTGTAGGCCACGGCAGTCTATAGGCCTATACACAGCAACAGTATCTTAGCTGGGCTTATGCCCTCTCACCCGCCGGACTACGGATCCAGTCCGGGAAAACCTCCACCGGCCGTGTCACACACACTCGATCTCTCCAACGATCGGGCCCCCGATCCGACAAGGCTGTAGCTCACAAAGTCAGATGCCACCCAGGCTCGCAGAGGGGAGGATGGAAGGCTCTTTGGTGCAGAGCAAGGCCTCAGGCTTCAGGCCTTGCCCCTCCGACACATCCGCACAGGAGGATCCGTCTGTGAAGTCTCGTGTCCCCAAAGAGGCCGAGCCCGGCCTCGCCTCCTCCTTTTATAACCCCTCCCATGAGTCTCTGCGGTGGAACATCACAAGAATGGGGTTATGGGTAATGTAGTTTCTTCCCAATATAGGGGAATACCCCGCTACACACTCCCCCCACTTAAACTCTTTGGTCCCCAAAGATAAATTTTAGCAACAACTATATACAACATTGGACAATTCTGAAAACGATGTTGGGATAGGGGATTCCCACCATAACTGAGGGGTTGAATTCCCTTGCCCACAGGTCACATTATCTTGGGTGGCCTGCCTAACTGTGCCAGAGAGTGAGCTGGGGTTGCCCTCCACCAAATGGACAGTGGAGGGATCCGGAATCTCAGCATTTCTCCTAGCAGTGACCACAGAGTCTTCCGAACTGTTCCCCATCTGGGGGTAGGTCAGCTTCTTAGGAGGTCGAATGACTCTTCGAGCTCTTTGCTCTCTTGGAATCTCTGGCTCTGGCGCCACAGGCTTCTCTTCCTCGGAGCAACTATCATGGGCATCTTCCCAGTAATCTGCTGAAGGACTGAAAGGGATGAATTCTGTAGCCTCTGGGTTCAGCGTTTCATCTGTGGTATCTTGGGTGACTGGAAGATCTATGATAGAAGTTCCTGGAGTTGGGGAAGACCACAGCCAATCAAGCTCTCCTTCTTCATCTCCACTAAGTTGGGAGGCTTCTCCATTTCCAGCTCGGGAGGTCTGTGACCGAGTGTGCGGCCTAGGAGTATCCAAGATAGAGGCCGGGGCAGGGGAGTCTCCCACGGAAGGTATTCTAACTGCCTCTGCCAGTGGGAGCAGGTGGTTTCGATGCCATGTCTTCAGTGGGCCTACCTTTCCCTCTGGCTTCACCTTGTAGACAGGTAGGCCCGGCAACTTCCTGCAGATGACATAGGGTTCAGATCTCCATCTGTCTGCAAGTTTGTGCTTTCCGGGGACTCCCAGATTGCGCAACAGTACTCGATCCCCGGGCTGTAGGTCTTGTACCCGGACCTTCAAGTCGTAATTTTTTTTATTCCGAGCTCCCCTTTGATCTGAGGCCGCTTGAGCTTGTTCATAGGCTACTTTCAGGCTGTGTCTGAGCCTGTCCACATATCCTTTGTGAGAGGTGACGGAGGAATGGTCCAGTGAGGTGCCAAAAGCCAGGTCCACCGGTAGTCTCGCTTCTCTCCCAAACATGAGTCGATATGGGGAATAGCCTGTAGCATCACTGATGGTGCAGTTGTAAGCATGTACCATGGCTGCTATGTGTTTGCTCCAATGTTGCTTTTTCTCGCTTTCCAGAGTCCCCAACATGTTAAGCAGGGTTCGGTTGAACCTTTCCGGCTGAGCATCTCCCTGAGGATGGTAAGGTGTAGTTCGAGTCTTCTTGATTCCCAACGAATCCAAGAGCTTCCGGATCAGCTTACTCTCGAAGTCCCTCCCTTGGTCTGAATGGAGTCTCTGTGGCAGCCCATAATGGACAAAATACTTCTCCATGAGTACCTTGGCCACGGTGGAGGCCTTCTGATCTTTGGTGGGGAAGGCCTGGGCATACCGGGTGAAATGGTCGGTTATCACCAGAACATTTCCTAGTCCACTCAGGTCGGGTTCGAGGCAGAGAAAGTCAATGCACACCAGGTCCATAGGCCCTTGGCTCTGTAGATGGCCCATTGGGGCAGCTTGATGGGGCAAAGTCTTCCTCTGGATGCATCGCGCACATGAGTGGCAGTACTCCTCTACCTCTGCCCTCATGCAGGGCCAATAGAACCGACTTCTGACAAGTTGAAAGGTCCTTTCAGCCCCTAGGTGGCCATGATTGTCATGCAAGGCCATCAAAACAGTCTCCCGATGTTTCCCTGGGAGGAACATCTGCCACTTATCTTCTGAGTCATCAGAGGGGCCCCTTCGGTAGACCACTCCCTGATGCAACTGCAACCTATCCCACTCCTTCCTCAGTAGGCGAGCTTCTTTGGAAGGTTGACGCATGAGTATGTTTGGATCCTGATTTTCCAAGGCCTCCAGGACCAATCTCCCCATGGGGTCTTCCAATTGGTCACACCTCAATTCCTTTTTGGACAATCTTGGTAGGTTGCCCTCTTCCAATTGAGCTACTCCACAGTAGTGTTTGGGGACTCCCACCGTGGTAACTCCTATTTCCTCTGCTCTGGAGCATCCTCGGGCTTGGAATGCAGCTCCTTGACAAAGGGCCTGCACCCCGTCCGGTGCCACTTGGGTCCAATCTTCTATTTCAATGGTCGGGGAATGAGATCTTCTGGACAAGGCGTCTGCGTCTCGATTCCCCACTCCTGGTCTATACTTAAGGCTGAAGTTGAATCCAGACAGTGCGGCCAGCCACCTGTGTCCAGTGGCATCCAGCTTGGCCGTGGTGAACAGGTAGGTAAGGGGGTTGTTGTCGGTCTTCACAGTGAACTCTGCTCCATACAGGTAGTCTTTGAGCTTGTCTACTACCGCCCACTTGAGGGCCAGGAACTCCAGCTTGTGAGTGGGGTAGTTCTTCTCAGAGGGGGTCAGGCTTCTACTCACATAGGCAACAGGCCGCAATTGCCCCTCATGTTCTTGGTAAAGTACTCCTCCCAGACCGTCATGACTAGCATCCACGTGCAGTTCATAGGGTTTGGTTGGGTCTGCATAGGCCAAGACTGGTGCAGTGGTCAGGCTCCTCTTCAATTCCTGGAAAGCCTCTTCACACCTCTGATTCCACTGATCTCTGATGGACTCTCCTGGCCTCCTGGGCCCCGATCCATCCTCCTCTCCTTCAGTCTTGAGCAACTCATTCAATGGTCTAGCAATTCGGGCAAATCCCTCCACAAACCTTCTATAGTAGGAGCAGAAGCCCAAGAAGGATCTGAGTTCTGTTACTGTGGTGGGCTGTGGCCAGGAGGTAACTGCCTCCAATTTCTCAGGGTCTGTGGCCACCCCTTCTTCAGATACTATGTGCCCCAGATAGTTCACAGAAGACTGGTAGAACCGACACTTCTCAGGCGAAAGCTTAAGTCCTTCCTCACTGAGTCTTCTCAACACTTTCTCCAGCCTCTCTTCATGTTCCTCCAAGGTTCTCCCAAAGACAATGACATCGTCTAGGTATACAAGGACTTCGATCAAGTTCATGTCCCCTACTGTCTTCTCCATGAGACGTTGGAAAGTAGCTGGGGCTCCAGACAGACCTTGGGGCATCCGGTCGAATTCAAAGAACCCCACTGGGGTTATGAAAGCTGTCTTCTCCTTGTCTGCTGGGTGCATCGGAATCTGATAGTACCCACTCTTGAGATCCATAACGCTGAACCATTTGGCTCCAGACAAGCTCTGTAGGGCATCCTCTATCCTCGGAGTGGTGTATTGGTCAGGTATGGTTCTCCTGTTGAGAGTCCTGTAGTCTATACAGAGCCTCAATGATCCATTCTTCTTTCGGACCACTACTATGGGAGAGGCATAGGGGCTTCTGGACTCCCGTATCACACCAGTCCTCTTGAGTTCTGCAAGTTGTTCCCTCAGATCCTCCAGATCTGCTAGCGGGACCCGCCTGACCCTCTCTCGGAAGGGCTTATCTTCCTGGAGGCGGATCCGATGGGTGGCACTTCTTGCACACCCCACATCAAACTCATCCCTAGAGAAGATCTTCTCCCATCTATTCAACTGGGCCTTGGCTCTCTCTTTCCAAGCCCTGGACAGATTCGGGTTTTCCATGGTCAGCTTCTCCCAAACATCCCCTTCTTCACCTGTCCTCTTCACTTCTGACAGGGTAACAGGGGCCGCCGGGCTCACCTGGCCTAGCAACATTCTGGCTGGGATGTCCATGGGGTCTTTGGTAGTATTCCTAACACTCACTGGAACTCTATAATGGGCCTTCTTCAGGACCTTCAGCGGAATCACTTCCGGTATCACCTCCAGGCCTGAGGATTCACCCCTTGGGTCTGACTCCAGCATGACAAAAGGACCAGGCTGCTCCCAAGTAAGCTTCACAGTGGCCCTGAGACAGGTTACTTCACCGGGCTGCAACACTACCCCTTCTCTTCCAAGTCTCCACACCTTCCCTATCTCCTCTCCAGGGGTCTCCCGCTCTTGGACCAGCCGTTGGTAGGCTGTCTTCAGCATGGGATGGATCTTGGTAGCTGCTTGTCTTTCTTCTGTCACGAGAGGGGTCAGGAGTCTTCGGACCAGGTCCGTGTTCGTCCCTATTATAAGGGAATTCTTGTTGGCTCCAGGCGGCCTAGGACACACAACTGCCAGGGTGTCAAACACTTCGGCCTTCCCAGCCACGGATGGGTCAAAGGTTATTTGGATGGGAAGGTAGCCGTCGTAAGGGAAACTCTGGGTTCCAATTCCCCATATTTCCAGCTCCTCTATCTTCTGGATAGGCAGATGACTCAGGTGCCTGTCGTAGAAGTCCCGGTATAGTAGGGTCACTTGTGCCCCGGTATCCAGGAGGCCCCTGGTGTAGACTCCCTCCACTTGAATGGGCACTATAGGGGATGGGCCTACCAGCTTCTCTGGATATGGTCCGGCAGGAGCTGCCTTCTTCTTGGGACACTCTGTGTCTTTTGCTATCAGAGAGGTCAATATCTCTAACACCTTGGACATCTGAGTTTTTAGGGTGTCTATCTCCGCCTCTCTTTCAGGGGTCATTACTGGATTGACCAGCACCTGTGCAGGTACAACACTTGTCTTATCCTTCTGCTGGTCCTGTTGCAGCGCCTCCTCATCTCTGATAATTTTTATTAAATCAGCATAAGTCAGCAACATTCCTCCTCCCAAGGTTTTCAGGTGCAGCCAGACTGGATCGGAGCGTAGCGCTCCCTTTAAGACTTGCTTCATTCTTGCCGCATCGGCATCTTGGGGCTTCATCCCTTTCTTTAACACAATCTTGCACAGCAGCCTGTTTAGCCTTCTGACATACTCGGAAAGTTTCTCCTCCGGTTTTTGGAAAGTGTGTTCAAACTGGTAGACCGTCTCTGTCACCTTGTCTAATTGACCAAACTCTTCCTGCAGCATAGCTAGACAATCCTGCGCCGTGCACCCTGCATTCCCAAACCGGAAACTTTTCACTGCTTCTGCTGCTGCACCTTTAAGGCTTTCTAACACTCGCTGCCTCTTCTGTGCCTCCGGCACCTCCCATGCCTCCACTGCCTGTAATGCCTGTTCCACCCAAGTATCAAAATCTTCTTCCCCTGCCGGGACAGGGAGCTTCCCTGAGAATATTTTTAGTCTCCGGTAGCTAGTTTCCACATGCACCGTACTTGTCTTCTGACATTTGGCTAGCAAATCCCCTATTGCATTTATCAGTTCTGGTGATATAGCAGTGGCCGATGCAGGTGCCACCGGAGGTGTCGCCCTGTCTTCTCTTTCAGGTGTAGTTCGGGCCGCAGCCTGTGGCGATCCCGTAGGGGATGGTTCCCTTTCTACAGTTATTGCGTGCGCCAGCCTAAATGTTCTGTTGTCTGGCGTCCGCAGACACTTGTGCTTACAGGCCTCTGGCATCCCGTCCCAATATTCCACTAATGCGTATTGATATGAGATGTTTGGGTCTGTCTTCATGTCTATCACCCACGGTGTGTGATCTGGGGACACTGAACTCATCAGTTCCTCTACCGTCTCACTTGACCATTTCTCGCCAGGAAGGCTAATGGCTATCGACTGTTTTGGCTCTGTATTAGCGGCTTTGCACCACTCTTCTACCGCTCTTGGATCCATGGGGTCCATGCCGGCACTTCTGGCGTTCGCTTGCTGCATCAGGATCCCGGACGAGCCCCCACGTGTAGCGATACCTCCAACTAAGGAGGCCGCAGAATTAGATTTGGGCCCTGAGTGCAGCTCCGCCAACCCCCGGCAATAGGCTCTACCCCCTTCTGGCACAGCTAGTAATAACAATCAATGATATGTCCTATGCAATAGAATAACTAAGCAAGGACACAGTAATGAATTGCAATAGATAGAGTGTTTTACTCATTAATTCTCAATATGAATAAAGGGGGTAACAATAATCACAGTTCTAGACAATCACTCCTAAGGGCAGCGTCCTGCCACTCTAACACACTATATAGTAACACACGCTACAGGTGCGCCATACGGGCGACCATTAACTAAGTGCCCTATGGCGCAGTAATCAAACACGCTAGAATCCCCACCAGGCCTGGTTCTAATATTTAGCTTAGTCCTTCTTTCTTCACCGGCAGGTCTGTAATGGTGGTGCACTTTAAACAGAGTATAACTTTGTAATCCAAGGGGTATGAAAATAACTTGTAGGCCACGGCAGTCTATAGGCCTATACACAGCAACAGTATCTTAGCTGGGCTTATGCCCTCTCACCCGCCGGACTACGGATCCAGTCCGGGAAAACCTCCACCGGCCGTGTCACACACACTCGATCTCTCCAACGATCGGGCCCCCGATCCGACAAGGCTGTAGCTCACAAAGTCAGATGCCACCCAGGCTCGCAGAGGGGAGGATGGAAGGCTCTTTGGTGCAGAGCAAGGCCTCAGGCTTCAGGCCTTGCCCCTCCGACACATCCGCACAGGAGGATCCGTCTGTGAAGTCTCGTGTCCCCAAAGAGGCCGAGCCCGGCCTCGCCTCCTCCTTTTATAACCCCTCCCATGAGTCTCTGCGGTGGAACATCACAAGAATGGGGTTATGGGTAATGTAGTTTCTTCCCAATATAGGGGAATACCCCGCTACACATTTATCCCAAAATTCAGTTGAGAGTGAGATATTAGATTCTTGTTCCCATTTGAACATACCGTATATACTCGAGTATAAGCCGAGTTTTTCAGCAAATTTTTTTGTGCTGAAAATGCCCCCCTCGGTTTATACTCGAGTCAGCTTTTTGCACCTGATCTCCCGGACTTTGGGGACCCAGTACCGGGTAACTAGGCACACATGTAGCCCCACTCTTCCTCTACAAGTGTGCAAAGTTTATTGTCCGGGGGACCTACGGACGGGGAGCACCGATTTTTCAAAGCCGGGCACCCCTTCCATAGACTCCCATGTTAAACGGTAATTTCTCCGGTGAGTTTGGGGACCCAGTACCGGCCGGTCGTAGGTCCCCTGGGCCCGAAACTTGGCACACATGTAGCCCCATTTCTCCTCTACAAGTATGCAAGTGGCTAGGGGACCTACGGCCGAGGAGCACCGATTTTTCAAAGCCGGGCACCCCTTCCATAGACTCCCATGTTAAACGTCAGTCTAGTCATGGGCACAGTGAGGCATGGGCACAGTGAGGCATGGGCACAGTGGGGCATGGGCACAGTGAGGCATACACATGGACACTGAGGCACAGTGAGGCATGCAGATGGACACCCTAGGCTTATACTCGAGTCAATACGGTTTCCCAGTTTTTTGTGGTAAAATTAGGTGCCTCGGCTTAAATTCGGGTCGGCTTATACTCGAGTATATACGGTATATGGAAGTTTATCTTGTTTTTCATTGTTAACCAGATTTGTATAAATCTGTAATATTACCGGTAGTCCTTTTCGTCTAGGTGAATTTAGACATATATTCTTGTACAATGAGGGTTTTTTTGTTTCTGTGATTTGAAAATATGTGTTGTAGAAGTGTCTGATTTGGAGAAATTTTCTAAGTTCGTTATTCGGAATCTGATATTTGGATTTCAGAGTAGAGAATGAAATGAAGGAGGAATTCTCAATGAATTTCGAAAGGGATGTCAAGTTGTTTTTTTATCCACCATGTGAATTCTCCAGATTCATGAGGATTTGGGATAAATTTTGGGTCACCAATGAAAGAGGCGTGTGGGGGAGTGGTAGAGACTAGTGCATATTTCTTGTTGTGTAATTTGCAAAGTTGGTAGGATTGTGCTACTAATAAATTAAGATTTATTGGTTCATGGTTCCCCAAACATGTTTCAGAGGTTGCACCTCAGCTGGATCCTTTACACACATCTTCTGGGAATGTAGAAACGTTTCCCAGTTATGGAAACAATTAAAATTTCTTTTTTTTTTTAACAAGAAAAAACAATTAAAATTTCTAACAACGCTATACAACTTTCATTCCAAAACTGCCTCTTATTTTCATCAATTGCAGGTCTATCCACCCACAACAGGAGACTGATCCACACAATTTGTGTAGCAATTCACTGGTTGATAGCGTTCCATTGGAAATCTTCAGTAGTTCCTTTAACCCATTTGAGAACACGCATAAACAATATTAACCTTATGGAAAAAATATTCCACACCTTACACAATACAAAACACATTTATGAAAAAAAATGGAATCCATGATTCACCCATTCTAAACACTTCTTCAACCCTGACTGATTTTACTCTATACCCTAGACTATTGATACTCATTAGAAAAATACTGGAATTATAGTTCCCTCTATTTATATTTCATACCACCATAGTATTGTTCCTCCATCAATATTTATATAGCTTGATATAATTTTTCATATATATATATATATATACCATATGAATGGCATTTCCATTTATTTTTGTTACTACGGTCTGTACCTCTTTTGTTGTATTATGTACCCAATAAAAAAGTTTGTAAACAAAATAAATGGGGTCCATGGGTCTTTTGTTCCTACTTGTACTTTTCCTCCTCCTCTTCCTCTGGTTCTCAGGGCAGACAGTGCAAAAACAAAGGAAACCCCCGATAGTGTTTTACCATTTAAAACTGTTTATTTAAAATAAAGTAAAACCACTCATATTATAAAGTGCACATCACTTCCGTGCACATAGATAACAAAGAGCAGTAATAGGATATACTGGGACATCAGCGGCCAATGTACATACATAAAAACTGAGTCACTTCCGTGTCCACGATGTATGCAATGACATCATCAAAAGCTCCGCCCAATGCGTTTCATTACTTAACCATGTGACTTCCTCAGGGCGATCAGGATTGGGTGACAACTTATTCTTATAGCTCTCAGCCACCGTTATAATTTGACACCATTTTACCGGAGACCAAAGTTCATGCATACCCATTTTACTCCACATCACATCAGAAACCTTCTTGTAATGTAATCTTTAATTCAAGCTTTTTTGTTGACTTTCTATCATTGGCCCATATAGTGTAGCGGCCTCACCCCGACCTCTTTAGCTAGGGGTATGTCGAGCGACAGAGTGAGGTGCGCTACGGCCCATGTCCTCCCCGTGCATGTGGGTGAGGTGAAGGCCAGTATCAATCTTTTTCCTCGGGCCAAATGTGTGCTGGTTATGAGGGTCAGTCCTCCCGTGCCGGAATCTCCCTTTGTTCCCATCAACAGAGTCCATACACCCATCAAAGTCCAAACTCAGGTTTATTGCGTATCTCCACATACAGTCAAATGCAACGGCAGGATACGATGGGGGAGCAGGTCGAGGCACTGTACAGGTTCCTAGTCCCTACACTCCCTGTGCTATGACCAGGGGTTGCAGGAATCTTGATGACAGCTCCTCCGCTGCGCTGTAGCCCATATCAGGGGAAGATGTCCTCCGAGGGAGTTACTGAAGGCCCATCCGTCACCGGGTTGACGCTACACCGGGTCTTCGGACGGGTGACCCCCCCCAGCCTCCTCACCTCAGATGCGGGTCCCCTCGCAAGGGGCGCCCTGGAGCAACTTCACCCTCGCGGGACCCAGTCGGAGTCACCGGGTCCCAGGCCTCCTTAATAGTACCTCACCCCGGGCTGAAGGTGCCCAGGATGGACTCCATCTTCGTTCCGGCCAGGCCTTGGGCGCCTAGGCCGGAACCTTGAACCGCCCGCACCCAGGCCTAAGGTGCCTGGGTGCGTGAAGAGATGATCTCTCCCAAAAAAGGAACTCGTGGCGAGGGCGTCTCCCCCTTTTACCTCCTCCCATCGACACCACGGCGGGTTCCCCGCCCCAGCCGTACCATCTCCAGGAAGGGACAAAGAAGGGTAGCACTGTGGTAGTGATTCTACCTCGAGCCAGTAGGTACACTGACACCCACTGGTCAAAGAGAATATTACACCACCCAATCCTCCACGAATAAGAAAAAGGGGTCTAATCCCTGACATAATTACACACCTGGGTCTCTCTACCCCCAGGTGTATCCCACTAACTTTGAAGACCCCGCTACACACTCCCCCTGGTGATTTGACGCTGGTCCCCAGCGTCAGGTGCACACCCATGTCTCCCAAGGAGTGGTGACATGAAGTGGGCCCCAGAGGCTATCCCTCAAATTTTGGATACTGTATGTGCCAAGACCTGCTCAACAGAAAAAGGAACTATAAAACATTAAAACTTTCGTATAAAACATCTGTCATGTACACATATACAATCCCTCCCGTCACTGTCTAAGAACCACCCCATACTCAGTAGTCTTGACCGACGAATCTCCTGCAGAAGGGAAACAAACAAAAAAAACCACATCCTAACACTCTTTGTTAACTTGGCATGAGTGAGTCCGTCAGCCGAGAGACCCACTCACTCCAATAAGTAAGTAATGCATGTGTAACATTTTCAAACATTCGTTGCACAACACTGCCACCTGGTGACAGCGCTGCGGTAATGACACTTGGTGAGATCTTCATTCTTCCTGCTTTCCTACTCTAACTCTACCCCAAAAGTCTCTGCCTTTGGCACATGAAGAAAAGGGAGAAAAAAAAACAACAGCTCCCAAATCTCCAGTGAGTAAAAGAAAAGCCCAAATCAAAACAAAAGTAGGGCACAGTTCTAGGCGTCTGGGAATGTCTCTTCCAGAAAGTTTATACAGCAACAAGATAGGAGCTCACTCCTCCTATAAATAGAACCTTGGATCCGGCAGAAACAGGGGCTTCAGGTGCCCGTCAAACACTTCCACCGAATACTCGACATCCTCTCCTTCTTTCCGGCAGATGAGCACCTTATCGGCATGAATATGGCGCCCAAGTCTCCAATCAGCTCTGCAGTCCTTGAACTTTTTAGACACAGGCGCCGAACATGACAGGTATCGCCTGGCATGGGGTACTTTAAGTTTTTCCCATACAAACTCGTCATACCACCTTGGTCGCAGGGCCTCGACTTCATACAATAAGTCCCGAGGCAAGTAAGGGTACTCCCACCCATATTCACGGGCGACTCTCTGGGAGAAAAGTCTCTGCAACCTGGCTAGAGGTGGCATCACATCTCGCTCACCTTCTCCTGGCTGTACAATGGCCTCCGGGTGCCGAGGTACCTTCACCATCTCGGGTTTCTTTGTCTTTGGTGCCCGCAACGAAGCACGCTGCATCCCCAGCATCAGAGCGGGTGATGTAGTTGAATGCGGAAAGTTGGTCGGAGGACTAGATTTCCTCGGGAACTCCGGGGCCTTCACCCGGAGCGTACTGTCTTCTATGGACATGGGGGAATCCTGCGGTTTACTCAGCACAGGTAGTGGGCGTCTGTCCCAGCCCTTCCGGTGAAACAGTTCGTCTATCTCTCTGTCATCCCCACAGTCTGACAATGACTCTAAGTCGGAGGTGTCATACATCTCAGCAGGAAGGTAGTCTCTAGTAGACGGAAGGCTACCCTCCCTTGCGGGCTCCACCGACTGTGGACCCCCGACACCTCCAACCAACACCACAGTCCCAGCCCCTGGCTCACCTGGACCTTCTGAAGAACTGGGATGTCCGGGACTCTCGTCTCTACCGGCGCCATCCAGGCCAGGCAAGCGGCGGGGTGAAGCTCGACCAGGACCATAGGATGCCTGTACCAGGCCGACTTTCCTCTTCGGAGGTGGGAGCAGGGAGTCTGTAGTGACCGAAGCAGTGTCCTCGGATTTTTCTCTCTCAGTCTCTGGTTGGGCAGTCACTTCGCCCTGGTCAGCGCGCACGGGAAACTCCGCAAAGGCTTTGATCTCTCCCTCCGGAGTGGCGGTTCCTGTGATGCAGTTGAGGCGTAGGGCCCGGGGCCTTTCCGTGTGTGGTTCAACCTCAAAAAGAAACTCCTTGCATGCTTCGCATCACCCGAATGGCTTTAGTTGGACCACCAGTCCCGAGCATCCGGGACAGATCACACCGAGGGCCTCCGTGTCTCTGCATGAATACAGAGCCAACTGTCCTCGGGGCCTGAGCCTTATCCCCGTGTCTGTAATGGGTGCAGCAAATGTAGTCATCTTGAAAGGATAAGGTACCGGCATCCACGGGGAGCCTGAGTTCACTCCGACCACTTGCTGCTCCATCACGCGCTGACCTCACGCCGGAGTCTCCACGTGTATCTCCACACGTGGCCAGACTCCTCCCATGACTTGCACGTTTTCGCGGGCTTCCTTCAGTCTCCTCCCACGAATTGCGCAGTCATGGGGTGCCTCGTGGCGCAGTGCAGCAAAAGTCCCCACATGTAGTTCGTCACACGGCTGGACTCCTCCGTCTTCCCGCTCTTTCTGCATGGGCCTCTCCCGGTTTTTCAGGGAAATTTCCACGACTTCGAGCACAGGGATGCACTTTGGCCAATAACATGGCCGACCTGCTCGGACCTCCTCCGGGCAGCAAAGTTCAAACACAGCCGTTCCAAACCTCAGGGTCAACACACATTTCATCCCGGACTCACGAGCTCCCACGTGTAGCGGCCTCACCCCGACCTCTTTAGCTAGGGGTATGTCGAGCGACAGAGTGAGGTGCGCTACGGCCCATGTCCTCCCCGTGCATGTGGGTGAGGTGAAGGCCAGTATCAATCTTTTTCCTCGGGCCAAATGTGTGCTGGTTATGAGGGTCAGTCCTCCCGTGCCGGAATCTCCCTTTGTTCCCATCAACAGAGTCCATACACCCATCAAAGTCCAAACTCAGGTTTATTGCGTATCTCCACATACAGTCAAATGCAACGGCATGATACGATGGGGGAGCAGGTCGAGGCACTGTACAGGTTCCTAGTCCCTACACTCCCTGTGCTATGACCAGGGGTTGCAGGAATCTTGATGACAGCTCCTCCGCTGCGCTGTAGCCCATATCAGGGGAAGATGTCCTCCGAGGGAGTTACTGAAGGCCCATCCGTCACCGGGTTGACGCTACACCGGGTCTTCGGACAGGTGACCCCCCCCCAGCCTCCTCACCTCAGATGCGGGTCCCCTCGCAAGGGGCGCCCTGGAGCAACTTCACCCTCGCGGGACCCAGTCGGAGTCACCGGGTCCCAGGCCTCCTTAATAGTACCTCACCCCGGGCTGAAGGTGCCCGGGATGGACTCCATCTTCGTTCCGACCAGGCCTTGGGCGCCTAGGCCGGAACCTTGAACCGCCCGCACCCAGGCCTAAGGTGCCTGGGTGCGTGAAGAGATGATCTCTCCCAAAAAAGGAACTCGTGGCGAGGGCGTCTCCCCCTTTTATCTCCTCCCATCGACACCACGGCGGGTTCCCCGCCCCAGCCATACCATCTCCAGGAAGGGACAAAGAAGGGTAGCACTGTGGTAGTGATTCTACCTCGAGCCAGTAGGTACACTGACACCCACTGGTCAAAGAGAATATTACACCACCCAATCCTCCACGAATAAGAAAAAGGGGTCTAATCCCTGACATAATTACACACCTGGGTCTCTCTACCCCCAGGTGTATCCCACTAACTTTGAAGACCCCGCTACAATAGTAAAGTGAAACTTTAGCCTATTAAAATAAAAGTGGCAGATAGGCAGGATTTATAATGCAGACGACACCCTTGTATAGTGAGCCACGCACACGCTGCTCACTGTACAAATTCGGCAATGCCGAATCTGACTGAATGTGCCAATGTCAGTGATTGAGAACTGTAAGTCGGACACCCAAAGATGTCAGTACTGGGTGGGGGATACTCCCAAAGGGAAGTCACGTCTAAAGGGATGCAGACCCTGCCACTTTCTTCATTAGAACCTTGCAAATAGAGCAGTCGATTGATGTTTATAAAGTCACTCCCATTAAATTCACTTTCCACATGGAGACAGAGAAACAAACGGCTCTATCTTCAGAATAACAGAAGGTAGAATTCTGCAACACAGTTTGTTAATATCCCTGCAATGTACATCGATCACCCAGAGGAGAATGTTTTTTTCCAACAAACATGGAGTTACACTTTAGAAAGCGAACTACAGCTCCTCATTTTACACTTCAATTTATATACACTCACCGGTCACTATTTTAGGTACACCTGTTAAATTGCTTGGCAACACAAATTGCTAATCGGCCAGTCACATGTCAGTAACTCAATGCGTTTAGGTATCTAGACGTGGTGAAGACGACTTGCTGATTATCAAACTGAGCATCAGAATCGTGAAGAAAGGTGATTTAAGTGACTTTGAACATGGCATGGTTGTTGGTGCCAGACAGGCTGGTCTGAGTATTTCAAAAACTGCTAATCTACTGGGATTTTTACACACAACCATCTCTAGGGTTTACAGAGAATGGTCTGAAAAAGAAAAAATATCCAGTGCGCGGCAGTTGTGTGGATGAAAATGCATTGTTGATGTCAGAGGTCAGAGGAGAATGGGCAGACTGGTTTAAAATTATAGAAAGGCAACAGTAACGCAAATAACCACTCGTTACAACCAAGGTATGCAGAATACCATATCTGAATGCACAACACATCAAACCTTGAAGCAGATGGGCTACAGCAGCAGAAGACCAGACGAGGTGCCACTCCTGTCACCTAAGAACAGGAAACTGAGGCTACAATTCGCACAGGATCACCAAAATTGGACAATAGAAGATTGGAAAAACATTGCCTGCTCTGATGAGTCTCGATTTCAGCTGCAACATTCAGATGGTAGGGTCAGAATTAGGTGTAAACAACATGAGAGTATGGATCCATCCTGCCTTGTATTAACGGTTCAGGCTGCTGGTGGTGGTGTAAGTAATGGCGCGGGGGATATTTTCTTGGCACACTTTGGGCCCCTTAGTACTAATTGAGCATCGTTTAAACACCCCGGCCTACCTGAGTATTGTTGCTGACCATGTCCATCCCTTTATGACTACAGTGTACTCATCTTCTGATGGCTCCTTCAAGCAGGATAATTCACCATGTCACAAAGCTCAAATCATCTCACCACTGGTTTCTTGAACATGACAATGAGGTCACTGTACTCCATTGGCCTCCACAGTCACCAGATCTCAATCCAATAGAGCACCTTTGGGAGGTGGTGGAACAGGATATTCGCATCATGGATGTGCAGCACAGCACTGGAGAAAGATCAGGCTCAGGTAAGTATTAGGGCTCATTTACACTTGCTTCAAAACATGGCTTCTGACACACTTTTTTAAAGCTCTCTGAACACCAGTCAAAGCACCTGTCAATAAATAAAATGGTTAGCTTACAGTCCTGTAAAGAGCATGTTTACAATATTAGTGTTGGTTTTAACCACTTAACGACCGCCCACTGTAAATATACGTCGGCAGAATGGCACCGACAGGCAGAATCACGTACATATACGTGATTGCCTTTGTATAGTTGGGGGGTCCGATCGGACCCCCCTTCTTTACAGTGGGTGGTCGTTTTACCTTCGGGAGCGATCCGGCATGAGGGGACGGCCGTTCGATTCCGGCCACCCCCTCTCGATCGCTCCCGGCGAATGAGAGAGCTTCCCCTGCCTGCCAGGCAGGAGGAAGTGATGTCATCTCTCCTGCGGCGCTCACATATACCGAGCGCCGTACAGGAGAAGATGCAGGTTAGTACACAAAACAGCACACTGACACCAGGACACATAGGCACATAAATCGCCCCCCCAGACACCCCCAGATCACCCCCCCCAGCCCCCAGTCACAGTGTCACAGTGTCACTGATTGCAGTGACCATTTATTTAGTGATCACTGCAATCAGTGACATTTGTGACTGTAAAAGTGTCACTACATTTAGTTTTAGGTCCAGTGTAGCCCCCTAACCCCCCCTAATAAAGGTTTAACCCCCTGATCACCCCCCAGATAACCCTTTCACCCCCTAGCACCGCCGTCGCTAAGCAATCATTTTTCTGATCGATGTCTTAGCGTCGGTGATGCTGATCGGTAGCCAGTAATTTTTTTTAGGTTCGCCGCAGGTTTTTATAGCGTCGGGTACCCCCATATATTACCTAATAAAGGTTTAACCCCCTTGATCGCCCCCCAGGTAACCCTTTCACCCCCTATCACCACTGTCACTAAGCGATAATTTTTCTGATCGATGTCTTAGCGTCGGCGATGCTGATCGGTAGCCAGTAATTTTTTTTAGGTTCGCCGCAGGTTTTTATAGCGTCGGGTACCCCCATATATTACCTAATAAAGGTTTAACCCCCTTGATCACTCCCCAGGTAACCCTTTCACCCCCTAGCACCGCCGTCGCTATGCGATCATTTTTCTGATCGATGTCTTAGCGTCGGTGATGCTGATCGGTAGCAAGTAATTTTTTTTAGGTTCGCCGCAGGTTTTTATAGCGTCGGGTACCCCCATATATTACCTAATAAAGGTTTAACCCCCTTGATTGCCCCCCAGGTAACCCTTTCACCCCCTATCACCACTGTCACTAAGCGATAATTTTTCTGATCGATGTCTTAGCGTCGGCGATGCTGATCGGTAGCCAGTAATTTTTTTTAGGTTCGCCGCAGGTTTTTATAGCGTCGGGTACCCCCATATATTACCTAATAAAGGTTTAACCCCCTTGATCACTCCCCAGGTAACCCTTTCACCCCCTAGCACCGCCGTCGCTATGCGATCATTTTTCTGATCGATGTCTTAGCGTCGGTGATGCTGATCGGTAGCCAGTCATTTTTTTTAGGTTCGCCGCAGGTTTTTATAACGTCGGGTACCCCCATATATTACCTAATAAAGGTTTAACCCCCTTGATCGCCCCCCAGGTAACCCTTTCACCCCCTATCACCACTGTCACTAAGCGATAATTTTTCTGATCGATGTCTTAGCGTCGGCAATGCTGATCGGTAGCCAGTAATTTTTTTTAGGTTCGCCGCAGGTTTTTATAGCGTCGGGTACCCCCATATATTACCTAATAAAGGTTTAACCCCCTTGATCACCCCCCAGGTAACCCTTTCACCCCCTAGCACCGCCGTCGCTATGCGATCATTTTTCTGATCGATGTCTTAGCGTCGGTGATGCTGATCGGTAGCCAGTAATTTTTTTTAGGTTCGCCGCAGGTTTTTATAGCGTCAGATACCCCCATATATTATCTAATAAAGGTTTAACCCCCTGATCGCCCCCCAGGTAACCCTTTCACCCCCTATCACCACTGTCGCTAAGCGATCGTTTTTATGATCGTTGTCTTAGTGTCGGTGATGCCGATAGGTAGCCAGTAATTTTTTTTTAGGTTCGCCGTCAGGTTTTTATATAGCGTCAGGTACCCCCATATATTACCTAATAAAGGTTTTAACCCCCTAATTGCCCCTAGTTAACCCTTTCACCAGTGATCATCATATAAGTGTTACGTGTGACGCTGGTTAGTTAGTTTGCTTTTTATAGTGTCAGGGCACCCGCCGTATATAACCCAATAAAGGTTTAACCCCCTGATCGCCCGGCGGGTGATATCAATTAGGTTTTAGCGTCAGAGAGGATCTGCGTCACACCCCAGGCAGCGTCAGGTTAGTGCCAGTAGCACTAACACCCACGCGTGAAGCATACACCTCCCTTAGTGGTATAGTATCTGATCAGCTCAATATCTGATCTGATCAGATCTATACTAGCGTCCCCAGCAGTTTAGGGTTCCCAAAAACGCAGTGTTAGCGGGATCAGCCCAGATACCTGCTAGCGCCTGCGTTTAGCCCCTCCGTCCAGCCCAGGCCACCCAAGTGCAGTATCGATCGATCACTGTCACTTACAAAACACAACACACATAACTGCAGCGTTCGCAGAGACAGGCCTGATTCCTGCAACTCCAGTGCTGTAGGAGGTGATTTCACCACCACAGTTAAAAAAAAAAAGCATATATGCCGAAGCATTGGGGCAGCAGGAGCGGAGGAGCGATTTTGCTCCTAATGCCGCGTACATACGGTCGAAATTCCGACGGAGGCTTGCCCGTGGAAAAGTCTGACCATGTGTACGCGGCATAACTTTTGCGAGAAGATGCCCCCATGCTTCGGCATATATAAATGGTGCATGTATGCCCATCATTAGAAGTAGGTGGATGAAGGGCGGTATTCTAATGGTGGGCATACCCACCGATCAATCTTTTTTTTTCGTTCAGCCAACAGGCTGCATGAAAAAAAAGATTACAATACATGTCCAACAAGGACCAGCAACGTACTGGTATGTTGCTGGACTTTGAATGTTTATACCAGAATGATGCCTGCGGGTTTAGGTATCATCTTGGTATCATTCTTTTCAGCCAGCGGCCGGCTTTCATGTAAAAGCAATCCTAGTGGCTAATTAGCCTCTGGACTGCTTTTACAAGCAGTGGGAGGGAATGTCCCCCCCCCCGGATATAAAAAGCGCCATTGGGAAATTGGGAAAGCATTTTATCACACCGATCTTGGTGTGGTCAGATGCTTTGAGGGCAGAGGAAAGATCTAGAGTCCAATAGACCCCAGTTTTTTCAAAAAAGAGTACCTGTCATTACCTATTGCTATCATAGGTGATATTTACATTCCCTGAGATAACAATAAAAGTGATAAAAATAAATAAATATGGAAGCAACAGTTTAAAAATAAAATAAAAAAGCAAAATTAATAATAATAAAAAAAAAAAAAAAAAAAAAGCACCCCTGTCCTGCCCTGCTCTTGCCCAATGGCGAACGCAAGCGTCGGTCTGGCGTCATATGTAAACAGCAATTGCACCATGCATGTGAGGTATCACCGCGAAGGTCAGATCGAGGGCAGTAATTTTCGCAGTAGACCTCCTCTGTAAATCTAACGGGGTAACCTGTAAATGCTTTTAAAGGCTTTTAAAAATGTATGTAGTTTGTCGCCAATGCGCGTTTGTGCGAAATTTTAAAGCATGTCGTGTTTGGTATCTATGTACTCGGCCTAAGATCATCTTTTTTATTTCATCAAACATTTGGGCAATATAGTGTGTTTTAGTGCATTAAAATTAAAAAAAGTGTATTTTTTCCCCAAAAAATGCGTTTGAAAAATCGCTGCGCAAATACTGTGTAGAAAAAAAAAATGCAACACCCACCATTTTATTCTGTAGGGCCTTTGCTTTAAAAATATATATAATGTTTGGGGGTTCAACATAATTTTCTTGCAAAAAAAAAAAATGTTTTCATGTAAACAAAAAGTGTCAAAAAGGGCTTTGTCTTCAAGTGGTTAGAAGAGTGGATGTAAGCTTCCTAATGTTGTGTATAAAATGCCAGAACAGTTCAAAACCCCCCCAAATGACCCCATTTTGGAAAGTAGACACCCCAAGCTATATACTGAGAGGCATGTCGAGTCCATGGAATATTTTATATGTTGACACAAGTTGCGGAAAAAATATTTTTTTTTTTTTTTTTTTTGCACAAAGTTGTCACTAAATGATATATTGCTCAAACATGCCATGGGCATATGTGGAATTACACCCCAAAATACATTCTGTTGCTTCTCCTGAGTACGGGGATACCACATGTGTGAGACTTTTTGGGAGCCTAGCCGCGTACGGGACCCCAAAAACCAATCACCGCCTCCAGGCTTTCTAAGGGTGTCAATTTTTGATTTCACTTCTCACTGCCTATCACAGTTTCGGAGGCCATGGAATGCCCAGATGGCACAAAACCCCCCCAAATGACCCCATTTTGGAAAGTAGACACCCCAAGCTATTTGCTGAGAGGTATTGTGAGTATTTTGCAGATCTCGCTTTTTGTCACAAAGTTTTGAAAATTGAAAAAAAAAAAGAAAAAAAAATGTTCTTTCTTAATTTTCAAAAACAAATGAGAGCTGTAAAATACTCACCATGCCTCTCAGCAAACAGCTTGGGGTGTCTACTTTCCAAAATGGGGTCATTTGGGGGGGTTTTGTGCTATTTTGGCATTTTATGGCCTTCAAAACTGTGATAGGTAGTGAGGAGTGAAATCAAAAATTTGCGCCCTTAGAAATCCTGGAGGCGGTGCTTGGTTTCCGGGGTCCCGTACGTGGCTAGGCTCCTAAAAAGTCCCACACATGTGGTATCCCCGTACTCAGGAGAAGCAGCAGAATGTATTTTGGGGTGCAATTTCACATATAACCATGGCATGTGTGGGCAATATATCATTTAGTGACAACTTTTTGTATTTTTTTTTTTTTTTGTCATTATTCAATCACTTGGGACAAAAAAAAAAAATATTCAATGGGCTCAACAGGCCTCTCAGCAATTTCCTTGGGGTGTCTACTTTCTAAAATGGGGTCATTTGGGGGGGTTTTGTGCTATTTTGGCATTTTATGGCCTTCAAAACTGTGATAGGTAGTGAGGAGTGAAATCAAAAATTTGCGCCCTTAGAAATCCTGAAGGCGGTGCTTGGTTTCCGGGGTCCCGTACGTGGCTAGGCTCCTAAAAAGTCTCACACATGTGGTATCCCCGTACTCAGGAGAAGCAGCAGAATGTATTTTGGGGTGCAATTCCACATATAACCATGGCATGTGTGAGCAATATATCATTTAGTGACAACTTTTTGTAATTTTTTTTTTTTGTCATTATTCAATCACTTGGGACAAAAAAAAAATATTCAATGGGCTCAACATGCCTCTCAGCAATTTCCTTGGGGTGTCTACTTTCTAAAATGGGGTCATTTGGGGGGGTTTTGTACTGCCCTGTCATTTTAGCACCTCAAGAAATGAGATAGGCAGTCATAAATTAAAAGCTGTGTAAATTCCAGAAAATGTACCCTAGTTTGTAAACGCTATAACTTTTGCGCAAACCAATAAATATACGCTTATTGACATTTTTTTTACTAAAGACATGTGGCTGAATACATTTTGGCCTAAATGTATGACTAAAATTGAGTTTATTCGATTTTTCTTATAACAAAAAGTAGAAAATATCATTTTTTTACAAAATTTTCGGTCTTTTTCCGTTTATATCGCAAAAAATAAAAATCGCAGAGGCAATCAAATACCATTAAAAGAAAGCTCTATTTGTGGGAAGAAAAGGACGCAAATTTCGTTTGGGTACAACATTGCATGTCCGCACAATTTACAGTTAAAGCAGCGCAGTGCAAAATTCTGAATTCACCTCTGGTCCTTTAGCTACCAAATGGTCCGGGGCTTAAGTGGTTAAGAAACACCATATTACAAAGCACTTTTTAAAGCGCTTGCTTTGCTTCACTTTAAAAATTATACCCCCTGTTGCTTTAGTGGTGCTTTAAAGTGATATTAAAGCTTTGAGTTTTTTTTTTTTTAATAATAAACATTTCATACTTACCTCCACTGTTCAGTTAGTTTTGCACAGAGTGGCTCCGATTGTCCTCTTCTGGGGTCCCACGGCGGCTCTCGCGGCTCCTCCCCACATTAGATAACCCGCTCTTGGAAGCTCTCTCCAGAGGGGGTTACCTTGTGGGCGCGCTCCTGTGTCATACACTCGGCGTCCATAGACGCCGAGTGTAAGACTCAGCCCCCACCCTCCGGCGACCGCGTCATTGGATTTGATTGACAGCAGCGGGAGCCGATGGCTGCACTGCTATCAATCTATCCAATGAAGAGCCAAGAAACCGTGGAGAGAGCGACGCGGGATCGCGCCCATGGAAATTCGGGGCTCAGGTAAGTAAAACGGGGGCTGGGGGGCCAGACACTGCAAGGTGTTTTGTCACCTTAATGCATAGGATGCATTAAGGTGAAAAAACACAAGGTTTTACAACTCCTTTAAAGCGTCTTCAAAGCCTCCATAGAAATCTATGACAAAGCTCGCTTGAAGCACCTGAAGCTTTTGAGAGGCTTTTATTCAGCTTTAGTGTCGCTTTGTTTTGGAGGTATTGCAGGTAATGAGATATCAGCACACACACAGGGCATCTGCTAAGCTTCATTAAAACTTTAAAAAAGCATCATCAAAGCACCACCAAAGCTTCATCGAAGCACCACCAAAGCTTCATTGAAGGATCAAAAGTACATAAAAAAAGCATGTTGAAGCGGTAGACGCTTTAATGTATGTTAAAGTTGAAAAAAGTATAAATGAGCCTATGGGGGGCTGGGGGTAAGCTGCACAGGGAAGTTTTTTTTACCTTTATGCATAGAATGCATGAAGATAAAAAACCTTGAGCCTTTAGAACCATTTTAACTAAACAAATTTATTTAAAGTGGAGCTCCGCCGAAAAAAAATATATTAAAAGCCAGCAGCTACAAATACTGCAGCTGCTGACTTTTAATATTAGGACACTTACCTGTCCTGGAGTCCAGCGACGTCCGCAGTAGAGGACGAGCAATCACTCGTCACTCTGCTGCCCCCACCGCCATCCTCGTTGAGGGAACCAGGAAGTGAAGCCTTGCGGCTTCACTGCCCGGTTCCCTACAGCGCATGCGCTAGTCGCGCTGCGCCGTTCTGACTGGTCCTCCTGTGTTCTGGGAGCCGAGTGTCTCCCAGAACACTACGGGTATTCTGCGGGAAGTGACGTGCTTCCCGCAGATTTCCCGCAGAGAGGACTCCCGGAAGTGGGTGCAAATACCTGTCTTAGACAGGTATCTGCACCCTCCTCCCCCTGAAAGGTGTCAATTGTGACACCGGAGGAGGGGGAAGGGTTCCGATGAGCGGAAGTTCCATTTTAGGGTTGAGCTCCGCTTTAAATAGCGCATCGAAACAAAATGATTTTTTTCGTTCTGCACATGTCTACTAAAAATCACTGATAAATAATTGAAATCGAATTCTATTTTTTAAACCATTTGGAATCAATGTTTTGAGTTCATAAATCAATTTTGATTGTTTTTTTTAAATTAATCCTTTGATTTTATTTTTTCTCCTCCAATGTCTCCTATATTTTTCTATGCCCTAAAATTGGAGGCCACTTTAATCCTTATTAGGATGCATTAAAAAGTGCTTTGGAATATGGTGTTTCTAAAAACCAACACTAATATTGTAAACATGCTCTTTAATAAAAATTCTCAGGGGCCTTTTTATGCTTCCAACATATTGCAGTCTGCAAGGACATTGCAAGCCATAAACTACCCCTTTAGTGGAACAAGAAAATTGTCACAAATCTTATACTCTTTATTAGTAAATTGCAACTTAAATTACTCACTTGTCTTTATATATATATATATATATATATATACTGTAATGCATTTGTTGTGTGGTTATTTGGTTGATATTTGATCACTAATGTTACGTAGCACTGCACTGATTTGTATTGTACATTAGATTTCACATGCATGAGAGTAGCATATAGTGCACAGTGGCAACTGAAATTGGAGGAGACAGCAAACCGTGCATGTGCAGGCATTTGAATCAGAGAGAGCTCACTCCTGTTACAGTGGGGGGCAAGCAGTAGAGGCAGGGATTATCATGAATCAGCCATCGCCTTCAAAGCTCTTGTTGGATCTGCCGCAACAAGAGAAGAGGGGGGCATATCAGACCTCATAACTATGGTAAGAAAGCACATAGCAACATGGAACAAAATATTACATACACTTTGCTTCTACAGGGACAGAACTGTAACAAAAAATAGCAAGTTGATTATCGTTGATATACAGTATTGCATAAACACGCACAACCCATCCTGTGTACCCTGCAAAAGCAACAGCAGGTCATCAATATAGTGACCATAGCAATAAATATGGTTGCTAATGGGGTTCCCACCTGCAAAGATGTGGAGCCCCTCCCACCAACCTATATATAGGTTGGCAGGAGAAGGGTGAACATTTTGTCCCCATAGAAGCTCTGTTGCAGACACAAACCCTGCCAAACAGAAAGAAAATGTGGGAAAGCAGAAATTGTACAGCCAACAACACTTTATTGTGTCACATGACTGTTGCTGCGCTCAGAGGACTCTATAATTGGTCTATATGCACCTGCTGCTCTGCCGTAACTCCCTACCACCTCAGCAGTCACCTGCACCATTGCCTATCACTTTACATTGTTTATATCCACTGCATGCAACCTGTCCTGTGAATACCAGTGGTCCATGGTCAGCCTGGGAAGAAGAAATCTGGAAGAGAACACAGCCATGGCAGCAAGCAGGGTAGCACCTTACCAATTCCCACCTGAGAAGAGCTAGTAATTAAAAACAATCCTGTTCTTTCCCAGAAACTGCTGCCAAATATGAAGTCTGTTCCTTATGTTGCACTACCCCCGTAGAAGCTGTTGATTATTTTTGGTCCTGTCATTACCCCACAGTTCAACCTATCAAACTTGCTTGGCTTTAAATTGGGCAATGTGCCCACAGATGCATGCACCATTCACTTAGTCTTTTTCCAATGCTTCTTATTAAACACAATTTGTAGCAGTAGAGGGATGGAGGTTTAGGGGAATTCAGATACCTTGTGTAGATCACTGAGGAACTTGAGATCCTGGAGACAAGTACACTTTCTGTCAACGGATCTTGCTCACCCGGATAGGCCTCTCTCACCGGCCTAGCAGCCGGAATGATGCACGGACAAAAGTCTCAGCCACAGACTTGATGATAATAGTCAACGGTAAACGGTTGGACAATCCTCTGCCACAGGATTTGGTAATCAGTAATTGCTTGAGCGAGCACAGTTACACAGTAACAAAGTCCTTTAAGCCATCCGGCAGTACTGTGAGGTAGATTGGTTAGGATGCATCCTCCAATGGAGTCACCAGGCTCTTTTTGAGATACCAGCCTTTTGCTCGGTCCTCTCCAATAAGAGTCCTCCCCTGGATCCTTCAATTGCTCGGCTTCTTCCCGCAGGCAAGACAGCACAGGACCATCCCCGAACCAGTAGGCCCCAGACAGACTTCTGGGCCTACTTACAGCAACGTAGCCTCGGGCCAGCAGGGCCCGAGGCAGAAGAGGAGTTGTCACATACCTTAGGCCAGGCGGGCCATAAGGTCAGAGAGAGTGAAAAATGGTGTCTGCCCCTTAAGTATCCTCTCCCAGATTGCACAGCGGTAAACACTCCCACTGGGCTGTTTCTGGGGAAGGGACACCCAATACACTCCAGCCTGTTGTATTTCCAACACTGGCCGGCGGTGACAACGACACCTACTGGCGACAGTGGGAAACGCCAAAGCTGGAACAGAGGCTAATTTAGCCATAAACATTGCATTCTGAACTATGTACAATTCAGATGACCCACTAAATTTACACAATAGCGCCTGGTCAACAGGAGCAGGGCGCTACACTTACAATCCAGGTATACCCCAGCTGAGTGCCCCCACAGCATGAAGAAGCTGTCAAGCATAGCCTACATATCAAAGACACCTCTGCCCGATGAAGTGCCACTGCACTTTATGTATTTCACCACCCAGGAGGAGTGGTTAAAGATAAGGGATTAAAGTGATACTAAAGTCTTGTTTCTTTTGGTTTAAAAATAACAAACATGTTATACTTACCTGCTCTGTGAAATGGTTTTGCACAGAGCAGCCCAGATCCTCCTCTTCTTGGGTCCCTCACCAGCACTCCTGGCCCCTCCCTTCTGCCGAATGCCCCCACAGCAAGCAGCTGCTCTGTGTGTCCATTCCACGGCTCGGCCCTGCCCCCTCTCTCTCCTCATTGGCTCACTGACTTTGATTGACAGCAACGGGAGCCAATGGCGCCCGCTGCTGTGTCTCAGCTAATCAGGAGGGAGAGTGCCGGACAGCCGAGACTCTAGTGCAACATCGCTGGATTGAGATGGGCTCAGGTAAGTATTACAGGGGGCTGTGGGGGGCTGCTGCACACAATGCATTAAGAAAAAAAAAATGTTTTGCCTTTAGAACCACCTTGACTTTTTACAAAAAAGTAACATTTTGCATATTAGTAAAGACAATGTTTCAAGTCGTTAAGCTACACCTATTGGAAATGGCATGTGTTTGAAACAGTTAGTGCAGATTATGAGGGGTGAGTTTATTTATTACAGGTCTTAACCACTTAAGCCCCGGACCATTTGGTAGCTAAAGGACCAGAGGTGAATTCAGAATTTTGCACTGCGCTGCTTTAACTGTAAATTGTGCGGACATGCAATGTTGTACCCAAACGAAATTTGCGTCCTTTTCTTCCCACAAATAGAGCTTTCTTTTAATGGTATTTGATTGCCTCTGCGATTTTAATTTTTTGCGATATAAACGGAAAAAGACCGAAAATTTTGAAAAAAAATGATATTTTCTAGTTTTTGTTATAAGAAAAATCAAATAAACTCAATTGTAGTCATACATTTAGGCCAAAATGTATTCAGCCACATGTTTTTAGTAAAAAAAATGTCAATAAGCGTATATTTATTGGTTTGCGCAAAAGTTATAGAGTTTACAAACTAGGGTACATTTTCTGAAATTTACACAGCTTTAAATTTATGACTGCCTATCTCATTTCTTGAGGTGCTAAAATGACAGGGCAGTACAAAACCCCCCCAAATGACCCCATTTTGGAAAGTAGACACCCCAAGGAAATTGCTGAGAGGCATGTTGAGCCCATAGATTTTTTTTTTTTTTGTCCCAAGTGATTGAATAATGACTAAAAAAAAAAAAAAAAATTACAAAAAGTTGTCACTAAGTGATATATTGCTCACACATGCCATGGTTATATGTGGAATTTCACCCCAAAATACATTTTGCTGCTTCTCCTGAGTACGGGGATACCACATGTGTGGGACTTTTTGGGAGCCTAGCCGCGTACGGGACCCCGGAAACCAAGCACCGCCTTCAGGATTTCTAAGGGCGCAAATTTTTGATTTCACTCCTCACTACCTATCACAGTTTCGAAGGCCATAAAATGCCAAAATAGCACAAAACCCCCCCAAATGACCCCATTTTAGAAAGTAGACACCCCAAGGAAATTGCTGAGAGGCCTGTTGAGCCCATTGAATATATTTTTTTTTGTCCCAAGTGATTGAATAATGACAAAAAAAAATTACAAAAAGTTGTCACTAAATGATATATTGCTCACACATGCCATGGTTATATGTGGAATTGCACCCCAAAATACATTTTTCTGCTTCTCCTGAGTACGGGGATACCACATGTGTGGGACTTTTTAGGAGCCTAGCCGCGTACGGGACCCCGAAAACCAAGCACCGCCTTCAGGATTTCTAGGCACAAATTTTTGATTTCACTCCTCACTACCTATCACAGTTTCGAAGGCCATAAAATGCCAAAATCGCACAAAACCCCCCCAAATGACCCCATTTTGGAATATAGACACCCCAAGCTATTTGCTGAGAGGAATGGCGAGTATTTTACAGCTCTCATTTGTTTTTGAAAATGAAGGAAGAAAATATATATATATATATATATTTTTTTTCAATTTTCAAAACTTTGTGACAAAAAGCGAGATCTGCAAAATACTCACAATACCTCTCAGCAAATAGCTTGGGGTGTCTACTTTCCAAAATGAGGTGTAGCGATACCCTCAGCTTAAGCGGGCCGCAAGGTTTAATTTGGGCCCTGAGTACAGCTCTCCAACCCACCGGCAATCGGCTCTACCCACTCTGGCACAGCTAGTGATAGAGGGATAGGACCGCGTGACCGCAACTGTTGGTGACGCAGTCCTATAACAAACATACACAGAATATACTTTAAAACTCCTATTAAAGTAAGCGGAACTGACACCAAATGTACTTTACCCAGATATTTTACTGAGGCTAATGGGCAAGTAATAAACAACAGTATAACAAGTTGCAGATCCCTGCAATAAACAGTAATAAAGATAAACAGAGTAATCAGAATAATAAAGTATTGCTATGCAACTCTAGCGCTGCCCTTTTTCAGCTACTTCCCCTCATGGGTAGACTAACACCCAGCAATGTCTACCTATGCAGTCAGGCCTGACTGATCTAAATGGAAGTTCAGTGAAACAATATTCACTAGCAATCTTTTCGGTGGTGCACTTGAAGAACAACTTTGTAATCCCAACGAATAGTAAAGATAAAGGATCTGTCTTTAAACAGCTCTCACCACCGGGACAAGTCCAAGTCCGTTTCATCCATCGATTCGTCTAGGAACAGGAATCCACCGACATCCAAGTCTTCAATCCTTCTGGTGTACTGCAGCAAGGAGGATTAGATGTCTCTAAGGCTCTGCTAGGCTGGCAGAGGGCTCTTTGGAAAGGAGCACACGGCCCAGGCTTCAGGCCTTGTGCACACAGCAGTTCAGCACAGAGATCCTCTTGCTAGGAGAGGGGTGTCCAAAGAGGCCGACCAAAACTCCGCCTCCCCTTTATAAAGTCTGCCCCAGCAGTCTCTGTTCTGGAGCAATGCACCCTGGGTGCTGCAAGATGTACTGGGAGATGTAGTCTCTCTCTCCTCTGCTTTCACTTCCATAATGTCTCTTTACTTCCTCCCGACTCACCTCTCACCTGGAACTTCTTGTCTCTCTGCATTAAAGGGGAACACCCCGCTACACACTCCCCCCACTAAAACTCTTTGGTCCCCAAAGATAAACAATTCAACAACAATTCTGAACCAATTTACTGAATGCGGAGTATTATGTTGGTACAGGGAATTTCCACCAAAACTCAGAGGTGGGGTTCCCTATACCACAGGTCACACTAGTATGGGTGACCTGTCTAACTGTGCCAGAGAGTGAGCTGGGGTTGCCTTCCACCAAATGAACAGTGGAAGGATCTGAGCACTTAGTACTTCTTCTGGCAGTGGCAACAGAGTCCTCTGAACTTTTTCCCAATTGAGGGTAGGTTAATCTCCTGGGAGGCCTCACGACTCTGTAAGTTCTTTGCTCCCTTGGGACTTCAGGCTCAGGTACCACAGGCTCTGCGTCAGGAACACTTTCTGACACCATCACTGATTCTGGGGCCTCTTCCTCCTCTGCTTCTGAGTAAAAGCCCGGAATATCTTCCCAGCATTCAGGCACATCACTGGATGGAATGAACTCTGTAGCCTCTGGGTTCAGGGTCCCATCCTGTGTATCTTCAGTGGGTGGAAGGTCTATGGCGGAACTCCCTGGAGTTGAGGAGGGCCATAGCCACTCAAGTTCTCCCCTCCCATCTTCACTTGATTGGGAAGCCTGTCCATCCCTAGCTCGGAGGGTCTGAGACCGAGTGTTGGGTCTGGGGGTATCCAAGATGGAAACAGATTCCGTCAGGTTCTTCACTGAAGGTATCCTGACTGCCTCTTTAAGTGGGAGTAAGTGATTTCTGTGCCAGGTTTTCAAGGGTCCCACTCTCCCCTCTGGCTTTAACTTATACACCGGTAGTCCAGGAAGTTTTCTACAAATGACATAAGGCTCGGACCTCCATCTATCAGCAAGTTTATGCTTCCCTGGGATCCCTAGGTTGCGTAGCAGCACACGGTCTCCAGGCTGCAGGTCTTGCACTCGAACCTTCAGGTCAAAGTTCCTTTTATTTCTGACCCCTCTCCGGTCTGAGGCCGCTTGGGCTTGTTCATAGGCCGCTTTCAGTTTATACCTAAGTCGGTCCACATATCCTTTGTGAGAGGTAGCAGAGGTATAGTCTAGGGAAATGCCAAAGGCCAGATCCACTGGCAATCTTGCTTCTCTCCCAAACATGAGGCGGTAGGGAGAGTAACCCGTCACATCACTGGTGGTGCAATTGTAGGCATGCACCAAAGTGGATATGTGTTGACTCCAATGCTGCTTCTTCTCTGTCTCCAGAGTCCCCAGCATGTTTAACAAAGTCCGATTAAACCTCTCAGGCTGGGCATCTCCTTGTGGATGATAAGGGGTAGTCCTGGTCTTTTCCACTCCCAGGGAGTCCAGTAGGTTCCGGATCAGGCGACTCTCAAAGTCCCTTCCTTGGTCGGAGTGGATTCTCTGTGGTAATCCATAGTGGACGAAGTATTTTTCTAGAAGCACCTTAGCTACAGTGGAAGCCTTCTGGTCTCTGGTGGGGAACGCCTGTGCATAACGGGTGAAATGATCGGTTACCACCAGAACATTTCCCAATCCACTCAAATCGGGTTCGAGGCAGAGAAAGTCAATGCATACCAGATCCATTGGGCCTTGACTCTGTAGGTGGCCCATTGGGGCAGCTTGATGGGGTAGAGTCTTCCTCTGGATGCATCGCGCACAGGAGTGGCAATATTCCTCCACTTCAGCCCTCATACAGGGCCAATAGAACCGGCTTCTGACAAGTTGGAAGGTTCTTTCAGCTCCCAGGTGACCATGCTGGTCATGTAAGGCAACCAGCACAGTCTCTCGGTGCTTCTCTGGGAGAAACAACTGCCATTTATCCTCGGAGTCATCAGAGGGGCCCCTTCGGTAGACCACTCCCTGATGGACCTGTAGCTTGTCTAGCTCCTTCCATAGCAGACGAGCCTCCTTGGAGGGGTGATGTCGAAGTTTCCCTGGACTCTCGTTTTCCAATGCTTCAAAGACCAATCTCCCTATGGGGTCTTCCAATTGGTCGCACCTCAGTTCCTTCTTAGACAGCTTCGACAAGCCTTCCTCTTCAAGTTGAGTCACCCCACAGTAGTGTTTTGGAACTCCCACTGTGGTAACTCCTATTTCCTCTGCTCTGGAGCCTCCTCGGGCTTGGAATTCAGCTCCTTGACAAAGGGCCCGCACCCCGTCCGGTGCTACCTGAGTCCAGTCTTCCCAGTCATCAGCCATGGCATGAGATCTTCGGGATAGGGCATCTGCATCCCTATTTCCAGCCCCTGGTCTGTACTTCAGACTGAAGTTGAACCCAGATAATGCAGCTAGCCACCTGTGTCCTGTGGCATCCAACTTGGCAGTGGTGAACAGGTAGGTTAGGGGGTTGTTATCTGTTTTCACTGTAAACTCTGCTCCATAAAGGTAGTCTCTTAGTTTGTCCACAACTGCCCATTTGAGGGCCAAGAACTCCAACTTATGGGTGGGGTAGTTTTTCTCCGAGGGGGTCAGACTTCGACTCACATAAGCCACTGGTCGCATTTGCTCTTCATGCTCCTGATAGAGCACTCCCCCTAGGCCTTCATGACTAGCATCAACATGTAACTCGTAGGGTCTGGTGGGATCAGCATAGGCCAATACTGGGGCTGTGGTAAGGCTCCTCTTCAAGGTTCTGAAGGCCTCTTCACACCTGGGGGTCCACTGATCTTGAACCGACTCCCCGGGTCTTCTAGGGCCCAAGCCATCCTCTTCCTCTTCAGTCCGGAGCAGTTCATTTAAAGGCTTGGCAATACGGGCAAACCCATCCACAAACCTCCTATAATAGGAGCAGAACCCCAGGAAAGATCTAAGTTCAGTGACTGTTGTGGGTCTTGGCCAGGAGGTAACCGCCTCCAACTTCTCAGGATCAGTCGCCACCCCTTTTTCAGACACTACGTGTCCCAGATAATTCACCGAAGACTGGTAGAACCGACACTTCTCGGGGGAAAGCTTCAACCCCTCTTCACTAAGTCTCTTCAACACTTTCTCCAATCGGGCCTCATGTTCCTCCAGAGTTCTCCCGAAAACAATGACATCGTCCAGGTACACTAGGACTTCTATGAGGTTCATGTCTCCAACAGTCTTCTCCATGAGTCGTTGGAAAGTAGCTGGGGCTCCAGATAGGCCCTGGGGCATTCTGTTAAACTCAAAGAATCCCACAGGAGTTATGAAAGCGGTCTTTTCCCTATCCTCTGGGTGCATGGGAATTTGATAGTACCCGCTCTTGAGGTCCATCACGCTGAACCACTTAGCTCCAGACAAACTCTGTAAGGCGTCCTCTATCCTTGGCGTGGTGTACTGATCAGGGGTGGTCCTCCTGTTGAGAGTTCTGTAGTCAATGCAGAGCCTCAGCGACCCATTCTTCTTCCTGACCACCACTATTGGAGAGGCATAAGGGCTTCGGGACTCTCGAATCACCCCAGTCTTTTTCAGTTCTGCAAGCTGTTCTCTCAGATCCTCCAGATCTGCCAGCGGAACCCGCCTGACTCTCTCCCTGAACGGTTTGTCTTCTTGCAGGCGGATGCGGTGGGTAGCACTCCTCGCACGCCCCACATCGAATTCATCTTTTGAGAAAATCTTCTCCCATCTAGTCAGCTGGGCCTTGGCTCTCTCCTTCCAGGCCCCAGGTAAGTTCGGGTTTTCAATGGAAAGTTTTTCCCACACATCTCCTTCTTCACCCGCTTGCTTCACTTCTGACCAGCTGACTGGGACAGCAGGACTCACCTGTCCCAACAACATCCGGGCAGGTATCTCTATGGCCCTTCCTGTAGAGTTCCTTACACTCACCGGGACTCTTCCCCTGGCTTTCTTCAAGGCCTTGATTGGAATCACTTCCGGTATCACTTCCAGGCCTGAGTGATCTTCCCTTGGGTCGGATTCCAGCATGACAAAGGGGCCAGGCTGCTCCCAGGTGAGCTTCACAGTGGCCTTGAGGCAAGCCACCTGTCCGGGCTGCAGCACCACTCCTTCTCTCCCCAGTCTCCACACCTTCCCTATCCCCTCTCCTGGGGTCTTCTGCTCCAACACTAACCGTTGGTAGGCTGTCTTCAGCATGGGATGGATGTTTGGATCTTGATGGCTCCTCATCTTCACCAGGGGGGTCAGAAGTCTTCTCACTAGATCCGTATTGGTGCCTATGATGAGGGACATCTGGTTGGCCCCGGGTGGTCTAGGACACACAACCACCAGGGTGTCGAATACTTCTGTCTTCCCAGCCACAGAGGGGTCGAATGTCAGCTTTATGGGTAGATAACCATCATAAGGGAAACTCTGCGTTCCCAGGCCCCATATCTCCAGCTCTTCTATCTTCCGTATAGGCAAATGGCTTAAGTGCCTATCATAGAAGTCTCTATACAATAAAGTCACTTGAGCTCCAGTATCCAGAAGGGCCTTTGTATATACTCCTTCCACCTGGATAGATACCGTGGGGGACGGGCCGACCAGTTCTTCTGGGTACGGCCGGGTTGAGGTCACTCTCTTCTGAGAACTTGTCTTCATCCAGTTGGTTTTTGACTTTGTTCTCCCCTGAGCCTGGTATGCATTGACCCCCGCCACCCTAATGGGATTACAAACCCGCTGAGGGATGTTATTGTCTCTTGGTTGTAGGCATTCCTTCTTGGGAGTGCTAAATTTCTTCTGAGGGGTCTTGTCCCCTCTCTCTGGTGTGTATCTTGGTTGAGAGACCCTAAATTCCTTCTCAAGGGTCGTGTTTTCTCTCTTCCTCTTCCTTCTATTCAGTTTGGAGCTCACTGAAAGAGATGGGCACCCGGTTGACTCCCTCACCGGGGCCCTCTGGCGTTTCCCGCCGGCTGGCGATTATCCATTTTCTTCTTCTTAGGACTGGAACACCTACTGGCAAAGTGGCCACTGCCTCCGCAGTTGTAGCATAACCTCTCTTCTCGGTCCCGAGTGGGACTCGGTATTGACGTATCTGGGAACAACTCCTTTCTGGGGCTTGGTTTTTCTGCTCCACCTTGACCTTTCGCCATTATAGCATTCATCATCTCCATCATCTGGGACATCTGCAACTTCAAAGTGTCCACCTCCGCTCCCCTATCGGGAGTCATGGCCGGTGTAACTATTGCTACCGGCTGTTTGACGGACTCTATCAGGCGTTCTTTTTTTTTTTCTTCCAATATAGCCTCTTCTTCTCTGATCATTCGGATGAGGTCAGGGTACTCCAGATTCCTCCCATCCTGCCGGGCACGCAGTGTCCATGCAATTGGATCCATGGGTTGAGCTCCCCTCACTACCTGTTGAGCACGGGCCTCATCTACTTTCTCTGGGCTGATCCCCTTCTTTAGGATCATCCTATGCAGTATTTTGTCCAGGCGTCCCATATAGTCTGATAGTTTCTCACCTTCCTTCTGGTAGCAATGTTCCAGCTGATAAGCAAGCTCCGTTACTTTCTCTGTCCCACCAAACACATTCTGTAACACATCGAGGCACTCTTGTGCAGTACAATCTGCCTTGCTCATCTTCAGGTTGCGTACGGCCTCTAGAGCAGGCCCTTTCAAACTTTCCACAACCCTCTGTTTTTTTCTGCGGTCCGGAACTTCCCATTCCTCTAGTGCCTGAGTTGCGCTGTCTAGCCACTCCTCAAATCCCTCTTCTTCCAAAGGTACTGGTTTCCTCCCTGAAAACATCCGGAGTTTCCTGTACCCCGACATCGGGTAATCTGTGGGCTCTTTCTTGCACTGAGCTACAATCTCCCCCAGAACAGCGCATAATTCTGCACTAAGGGTGCCTGGGCTTGTCTTGGGACTCTTTGTGTCCTTCTGTGGGGATGACGGGGAAGATGGCTGCGGTGACAGTGTTATTTTTGTCTGAGGGCTGTCTCTTGTGCGCCGCAGCGCATGCAGCAAATGATAGACCTGATCGTCCTCATCTTGTATGCTGTTGCCTCTAAACTGTTCAGGAATTTCTGCCTGCCATTCCAGTAAGACATGTGAAAGTCCACCACTAGTTCTCACATCTATCACCCATGGTTTGTGAATCGGTGATAGGGACATTATGAGTTGTATCATTGCTTGTGTCTGCCATATCCCCGGGAGTTCTATAACTGCCGTCCTGGCTGGGTCTACGCCCCATCTCTTGTACCACTGTCCCACCTCTATCGGGTCCATGCCGGTAGCTTCTGGCGGTTTCACCGCTGTCTCAGTAATCCCGGATGTACGAGCCCCCACGTGTAGCGATACCCTCAGCTTAAGCGGGCCGCAAGGTTTAATTTGGGCCCTGAGTACAGCTCTCCAACCCACCGGCAATCGGCTCTACCCACTCTGGCACAGCTAGTGATAGAGGGATAGGACCGCGTGACCGCAACTGTTGGTGACGCAGTCCTATAACAAACATACACAGAATATACTTTAAAACTCCTATTAAAGTAAGCGGAACTGACACCAAATGTACTTTACCCAGATATTTTACTGAGGCTAATGGGCAAGTAATAAACAACAGTATAACAAGTTGCAGATCCCTGCAATAAACAGTAATAAAGATAAACAGAGTAATCAGAATAATAAAGTATTGCTATGCAACTCTAGCGCTGCCCTTTTTCAGCTACTTCCCCTCATGGGTAGACTAACACCCAGCAATGTCTACCTATGCAGTCAGGCCTGACTGATCTAAATGGAAGTTCAGTGAAACAATATTCACTAGCAATCTTTTCGGTGGTGCACTTGAAGAACAACTTTGTAATCCCAACGAATAGTAAAGATAAAGGATCTGTCTTTAAACAGCTCTCACCACCGGGACAAGTCCAAGTCCGTTTCCTCCATCGATTCGTCTAGGAACAGGAATCCACCGACATCCAAGTCTTCAATCCTTCTGGTGTACTGCAGCAAGGAGGATTAGATGTCTCTAAGGCTCTGCTAGGCTGGCAGAGGGCTCTTTGGAAAGGAGCACACGGCCCAGGCTTCAGGCCTTGTGCACACAGCAGTTCAGCACAGAGATCCTCTTGCTAGGAGAGGGGTGTCCAAAGAGGCCGACCAAAACTCCGCCTCCCCTTTATAAAGTCTGCCCCAGCAGTCTCTGTTCTGGAGCAATGCACCCTGGGTGCTGCAAGATGTACTGGGAGATGTAGTCTCTCTCTCCTCTGCTTTCACTTCCATAATGTCTCTTTACTTCCTCCCGACTCACCTCTCACCTGGAACTTCTTGTCTCTCTGCATTAAAGGGGAACACCCCGCTACAGAGGTCATTTGGGGGGGGGGTTTGTGCTATCTGGGCATTCCATGGCCTCCGAAACTGTGATAGGCAGTGAGAAGTGAAATCAAAAATTTACACCCTTAGAAAGCCTGAAGGCGGTGCTTGGTTTTTGGGGTCCCGTACGTGGCTAGGCTCCCAAAAAGTCTCACACATGTGGTATCCCCGTACTCAGGAGAAGCAACAGAATGTATTTTGGGGTGTAATTCCACATATGCCCATGGCATGTTTGAGCAATATATCATTTAGTGACAACTTTGTGCAAAAAAAAAATTGTCGTTTTTCCGCAACTTGTGTCAACATATAAAATATTCCATGGACTCAACATGCCTCTCAGTATATAGCTTGGGGTGTCTACTTTCCAAAATGGGGTCATTTGGGGGGGTTTTGAACTGTTCTGGCATTTTATACACAACATTAGGAAGCTTACATCCACTCTTCTAACCACTTGAAGACAAAGCCCTTTTTGACACTTTTTGTTTACATGAAAACATTTTTTTTTTGCAAGAAAATTATGTTGAACCCCCAAACATTATATATATTTTTAAAGCAAAGGCCCTACAGATTAAAATGGTGGGTGTTGCATTTTTTTTTTCTACACAGTATTTTCGCAGCGATTTTTCAAACGCATTTTTTGGGTTAAAAAATACACTTTTTTTAATTTTAATGCACTAAAACACACTATATTGCCCAAATGTTTGATGAAATAAAAAAGATGATCTTAGGCCGAGTACATAGATACCAAACACGACATGCTTTAAAATTTCGCACAAACGCGCATTGGCGACAAACTACATACATTTTTAAAAGCCTTTAAAAGCCTTTACAGGTTACCCCAGTAGATTTACAGAGGAGGTCTACTGCTAAAATGACTGCCCTCGATCTGACCTTCGCGGTGATACCTCACATGCATGGTGCAATTGCTGTTTACATATGACGCCAGACCGACGCTTGCGTTCGCCATTGGGCAAGAGCAGGGCAGGACAGGGGTGCTTTTTTTTTTCTTTTTTTTTCTTATTAATTTTGCTTTTTTATTTTATTTTTAAATTGTTCCTTCCAAGTATTTTTTTTTTTTATCATTTTTATTGTTATCTCAGGGAATGTAAATATCCCCTATGATAGCAATAGGTAGTGACATGTACTCTTTTTTTGAAAAAACTGGGGTCTTCTAGACCCTAGTATTTTCCTCTGCCCTCAAAGCATCTGACCACACCAAGATCGGTGTGATAAAATGCTTTCCCAATTTCCCAATGGCGCTTTTTATATCCGGGGGGGTCATTCCCTCCCACTGCTTGTAAAAGCAGTCCAGAGGCTAATTAGCCACTAGGATTGCTTTTACATGAAAGCCGGCCGCAGGCTGAAAAGAATGATACCAAGATGATACCTAAACCCGCAGGCATCATTCTGGTATAAACATTCAAAGTCCAGCAACATACCAGTACGTTGCTGGTCCTTGTTGGACATGTATTGTAATCTTTTTTTTTCATGCAGCCAGTTGGCTGAACGAAAAAAGAAATTGATCGGTGGGTATGCCCACCATTAGAATACCGCCCTTCATCCACCCACTTCCAATGATGGGCATACACGCACCATTTATATATGCCGAAGCATGGGGGCATCCTCCCGCAAAAAAGTTATGCCGCACACACATGGTCGGACTTTTCCACGGGCAAGCCTCCGTCGGAATTTCGACCGTATGTACGCGGCATTAGGAGCAAAATCGCTCCTCCGCCCCTGCTGCCCCAATGCTTTGGCATATTTGCTTTTTTTTTTAACTGTGGTGGTGAAATCACCTCCTACAGCACTGGAGTCGCAGGAATCAGGCCTGTCTCTGCGAACGCTGCAGTTATGAGTGTTTTTGTTTTGTAAGTGACAGTGATCGATCGATACTGCACTTGGGTGGCCTGGGCTGGACGGAGGGGCAAAACGTAGGTGCCAGCAGGTATCTGGGCTGATCCCGCTAACACTGCGTTTTTGGGAACCCTAAACTGCTGGGGACGCTAGTATAGATCTGATTAGATCAGATATTGATCTGTTCAGATACTATACCACTAAGGGGGGTGTATGCTTCACGCGTGGGTGTTAGCGTTACTGGCACTAACCTGACGCTGCCTGGGGTGTGACGCAGATCCTCTCTGACGCTAAAACCTAATTGATATCACCCGCCGGGCGATCAGGGGGTTAAACCTTTATTGGGTTATATACGGCGGGTGCCCTGACATTATAAAAAGCAAACTAACTAACCAGCGTCACCCGTAACACTTATATGGTGATCACTGGTGAAAGGGTTAACTAGGGGCAATCAGGGGGTTAAAACCTTTATTAGATAATATATGGGGGTACCTGACGCTATAAAAACCTGCGGCGAACCTAAAAAAAATTACCAGCTACCGATCTGCATCACCGACACTAAGACAGCGTTTAGAAAAACGATCGCTTAGCGACAGTGGTGATGGGGGTGAAAGGGTTACCTGGGGGGCGATCAAGGGGGTTAAACCTTTATTAGATAATATATTGGGGTACCTGACGCTATAAAAACATGCGGCGAACCTAAAAAAAATTACTGGCTACCGATCTGCATCACCGACACTAAGACAGCGTTTAGAAAAACGATCGCTTAGCGACAGTGGTGATAGGGGGTGAAAGGGTTACCTGGGGGGCGATCAAGGGGGTTAAACCTTTATTAGATAATATATTGGGGTACCTGACGCTATAAAAACATGCGGCAAACCTAAAAAAAAATACTGGCTACCGATCTGCATCACCGACACTAAGACAGCGTTTAGAAAAACGATCGCTTAGCGAAGTGGTGATAGGGGGTGAAAGGGTTACCTGGGGGGCGATCAAGGGGGTTAAACCTTTATTAGATAATATATTGGGGTACCTGACGCTATAAAAACCTGCGGCGAACCTAAAAAAAATTACCAGCTACCGATCTGCATCACCGACACTAAGACAGCGTTTAGAAAAACGATCGCTTAGTGACAGTGGTGATAGGGGGTGAAAGGGTTACCTGGGGGGCGATCAAGGGGGTTAAACCTTTATTAGATAATATATTGGGGTACCTGACGCTATAAAAACATGCGGCGAACCTAAAAAAAATTACTGGCTACCGATCTGCATTACCGACACTAAGACAGCGTTTAGAAAAACAATTGCTTAGCGACAGTGGTGATAGGGGGTGAAAGGGTTACCTGGGGGGCGATCAAGGGGGTTAAACCTTTATTAGATAATATATTGGGGTACCTGACGCTATAAAAACCTGCGGCGAACTTAAAAAAAATTACCGGCTACCGATCTGCATCACAGACACTAAGACAGCGTTTAGAAAAACGATCGCTTAGTGACAGTGGTGATAGGGGGTGAAAGGGTTACCTGGGGGGCGATCAAGGGGGTTAAACCTTTATTAGATAATATATTGGGGTACCTGACGCTATAAAAACATGCGGCGAACCTAAAAAAAATTACTGGCTGCCGATCGGCATCACTGACGCTAAGACAGCGATCAGAAAAATGATCGCTTAGCGACAGTGGTGCTAGGGGGTGAAAGGGTTATCTGGGGGGTGATCAGGGGTTTAAACCTTTATTAGGGGGGGTTAGGGGGCTACACTGGACCTAAGACTAAACTTTGGTGACACTTTTACAGTCACAAATGTCACTGATTGCAGTGATCACTAAATAAATGGTCACTGCAATCAGTGACACTGTGACTGGGGGCTGGGGGGGTGATCTGGGGTGTCTGGGGGGGGGGGGCTGGGGGGGCGATTTATGTCCCTATGTGTCCTGGTGTCAGTGTAGTCTTGTGTGCACTGACCTGATGTCTTCTCTTGTACGGCGCTCGGTATATGTGAGCGCCGCACCAGAGATTACATCACTTCCTCCTGCTCCCTCTGTCTGACACAGACAGAGGGGGCATTTCCATTCGCCGGGAGCGATCGCGAGGGGGTGGCCGGAAACGAATGGCTGCCCCCTCATCCCGGAACGCTCCCGGACACTTAGCCACCGCTCACTGTATAGGAGGGGGGTCCGATTGGACCCCCCAACTATACAAAGGCAATCACGTATGCTCTACGTGATTGTGCCTGTCGGTGCCATTCTGCCGACGTATATATACAGTGAGCGGTCGTTAAGTGGTTAATATAACTCCAACAATTGACACAGTGCTTTACATACAGTACATTCACATAAGTCCCTGCTCTCAAGGAGGTATGCACACATACGGTATTGGAGCTTATACTAAGCATTTGCTTGTACTAACACAAATGCTCCGATACCTAAAACCGATACTTTTACGGTGCGATTTGAGCCCATACAAAATGAATCGCTTGTGATTTAAACAGGAATGCGGTGCGACTCCAAATCACATGCGGTTTCCAGCACCTCTCCTATGTGAAACCGAGGCTTGTCATAGTGACTTCAGTCTGGGTTCGCACAGGAGCGGTGCGGGAAAACGCACGTGACTCGGACAGTAATCACATTCCTGTTCATATTACATTCAATTCTTTGCAGTGCGATTTGAGCCTATGCATTTTGTATGGGCTCAAATCGCACCGCGCGGTATCGGTAATTGGTATCGGCTAGTACTTGAGCACAAGTATAGGTATTCGCTCTTAAAAAACATGTATCGATGCATCCCTAGTACAGAGTATTGCAATAAGCGCTGGAAGCTTCTTGGATGCATCAATACGGCTTTACTTTTATAGAGAAATATAATACATGCCTTACAGCATGGAGAAACATGAACAGGAACAAGGAGCATACAAGAACATGCTTAGATACAGAAGGTACATCCTGTGACTATATTACCACAGAGAATACACACTATAACACTGCAGTGCCACCTGCTGGTATAGATAGGTATAATGCATATATATAGTTCACATTATAGAAAGCTACTTGCTATTGCTTTTTTTAACAAGTACTAGTACATATTAACTGTCTACAGAGCTATATACAGTATACAAAGCTGTGTTTTGGCAGTAGAATAGAATATAGTTGAACTGAATGCTGCTCAGTCATTCAAAAGAGGCTTTGTATTCTATGTACAAATACAAAGCTTTCTCTGATTGGCAGAGGTGGTGATCGTGAGATCATCCGCCAATCAGAGGAACCGTTTATTAATTCATAAAAGGAGTGAGACCTGAAGTCATACCTGTTAAGCCCAGATGTCCGGCGACATTGGCCGGTTTAATAAAAAACAGCCGACTTGTGTGTAAGGCAGCCAGTCTGACAGAAGACGGCCGTTTGTGCACTGGTGTGCAGTCATGTTGGAACAGAAAGGGGCCATCCCCAAACTGTTCCCACAAAGTTGGGAGCATGAAATTGTCCAAATTGTCTTGGTATGCTGATGTCTTAAGAGTTCCCTTCACTGGAACTAAGGGGCCAAGCCCAACCCAAGAAAAACAACCCCACACCATATTCCCTCCTCCACCAAATTATTTGGACCAGTGCACAAAGCAAAAAAGCATAAAGACATGGATGAGCAAGTTAGGGGTGGAGGAACTTGACTGGCCTGCACAGAGTCCTGACCTAAACCCGATAAAACACCTTCGGGATGAATTAGAGTGGAGACTGCGAGCCAAGCCTTCTCATCCAACATCAGTGCCTGACCTCACAAATGCGCTTCTGGAAGAATTGACAAATATTCCCATAAACACACTCCTAAACCTTGTGGACATTGACAGCCTTCCCAGAAGCTGGTATTCCTGCAAAGAGTGGGCCAACTCAATATTGAACCCTATGGACTAAGACTGGGATGCCGTTAAAGTTCATGTGCGTGTAAAGGCAGGTGTCCCAATACTTTTGGCAATATAGTGTATCAAATACAAAACCAATGAAACATGTTGCAATTGGGGATTATTCAACAAAACTGTATTGTTTGTATACCTCAGTAAACCCCCCTCTTAGACCCCTTTCACACTGAGGCATTCTGAAAAACGCCTCGCCTGCAGTCTCAGTGTGAAAGCCTGAGTGCTTTCACACTGAGGCGATGCGCTGGCAGGACGTTAAAATAACTCCTGCAAGCAGCATCTTTGGAGCGGTGAAGGAGCGTTGTATATACTGCTCCTCCACCGCTCCTGGCCATTGAAATGAATGGGTAGCGCCGCCGAACCACCGGCAAAGTGCGGCTGCAGCGGCGCTTTGCGGCTGGTTTTAACTCTTTTTCGTCTGCTAGCGGGGCAGAAAACCTCTGCAAAAACTACGGTAAAGCGCCGCGAGTTTGAGGTTTGAGGCGAGTTTGAGGCGGAGAAACTTGACTGGCCTGCACAGAGTCCTGAACTCAACCCGATAGAACACCTTTGGGATGAATTCGAGTGGAGACTGTGAGCCAGGCCTTCTCGTCCAACATCAGTGCCTGACCTCACAAATGCACTTCTGGAAGAATGGTCAAACATTCCCATAGACACACTCCTAAACCTTGGGGACATCTGTAGCGGCCTCCCCCACACCCCGTCTTCTTCTTTAGCCTAGGGGTATGTCACGCGACGGGGGTGAGGGTGCGCTACGGCCCATGTCCTCCCCACTACTTGCAGGCGAGGTGAAGGCCAATACCTAATGTTTCCTCGGGCCGGTGTCCTGAACATGTACTGAGTCTGTCGTGCAGAAACCTCCCTTTGCTCCCATTAACAGAGTCCATACACCGATCACAATCCAACGGTTAGATTTATGTCGTATCTTCAGTTACAAGGCAATGCGATGGCATGATACGGTGAAATGAGCAGGTCGAGGCACTATACTGATCTGGGTCCCTACACCCCCTATACTATGACCAAGGGTTGTAGGAGTCTCGACATGAATACCTCCGTTGCGCTGCAGGCCTCTATCAGGGGAAGATGTCCTCCAAGGGAGTTACTGAAGGCCCATCCGTCACCGGGTTGACACTACACCGGGTCTTCGAACGAGTGACCTCCCCAGCCTCCTCACCTCAGATGCGGGTCCCCTCGGGAGGGGCGCCCTGGAGCAACTCCACCCTTGCGGGACCCAGTCGGAGCCACCGGGTCCCAGGCCTCCTCAATAGTACCTCATCCCAGGCTGAAGGTGCCTGGGATGGACTCCATCTTCATCCCGGCCAGGCCTAGGGCGCCTAGGCCGGAACCTTGAACCGCCCGCACCCAGGCTAAAGGTGCCTGGGTGCGTGAAGAGATGATCCCCGAAGACCAACCGACCTCGTGGCGAGGGCGTCTCCCCCTTTTATCTCCTCCCGTCGACACCACGGCGGGTTCCCCGCCCCGGCCGTACCATCTCCAGGAAGGGACAAAGAAGGGTAGCACTCTGGTAGTGATTCTACCCCGAGCCAGTAGGTACACTGACACCTACTGGTCGAAGAGAATATTACACCACCCAATCCTCCACGAATAAGAAAAAAGGGGTCTGAACCCTAACATAATTACACACTTGGGTCACACTACTCCCCAAGTGTACCCCACTAAATTGAGGACCCCGCTACACACTCCCCCCTGTGGTTTGACGCTGGTCCCCAGCGTCAGGTGCACACCCATGTCTCCCGAAAAGTGGTGACATGAAGTGGGCCCCATAGGCTATCCCTCAAATTTCTGGATACTAAATGTGCCAAGACCTGCTCAAAAGGAAAAGGGGAAATATAAAACGATAAACATTTGTATAAAACATCTGTTCTGTACACATGTACAATCCCTCCCATCGCTGTCTAAGAACCACCCCAGTCTCAGTAGTCTTGACCGATGAATCTCCTGCAGAAGGGAAACAACACACAAAAAAAAAACCACATCCTAACACTCTGTGTTAACTTGGCATGAGTGGGTCCGTCAGCCGAGAGACCCGCTCACTCCAATAAGTAAGTAATGCATATGTAAAATTTTCAAACATTCGTTGCGCAACACTGCCACCTGGTGACAGAGCCGCGGTAATGACACTTGGTGAGATCTTCATTCTTCCTGCTTTCCTACTCTGACTCTAACCCAAAAGTCTCTGCCTTTGGCACATGAAGAAAAGGGAGAAAAAAAACAACAGCTCCCAAGTCTCCAGTGAGTAAACGAAAAGCCCAAATCAAAACAAAAGTTGGGCACAGTTCTAGGCGTCTGGGAATGTCTCATCCAGAAAGTTTCAACAGCAACAAGATAGGAGCTCACTCCTCCTATAAGTAGAACCTTGGATCCGGCAGAAACAGAGGCTTCAGGTGCCCGTCAAACACTTCCACTGAGTACTCGACATCCTCTCCTTCTTTCCTACAGATGAGCACCTTATCAGCATGAATATGGCGCCCAAGTCTCCAATCAGCTCTGCAGTCCTTGAACTTTTTAGACACAGGCGGCGAACATGACAGGTATCGCCTGGCATGGGGTACTTTAAGCTTTTCCCATACAAACTCGTCATACCACCTTGGTCGCAGGACCTCAACTTCATACAATAAGTCCCGGGGCAAATAGGGGTACTCCCACCCATATTCACGGGCGACTCTCTGGGAGAAAAGTCTCTGCAATCTGGCTAAAGGCGGCATCACATCTCGCTCACCTTCTCCTGGCTGTACGATGGCCTCCGGGTGCCGAGGTACCTTCACCATCTCAGGTTGCTTTGTCTTTGGTGCCCGCAACGAAGCACGCTGCGTCCTCACCATCAAAGCGGATGATGTAGTTGAGTGAGGAAAGTTGGTCGAAGGGTTAGATTTCCTCTGAAACTCCGGGGTCTGCGCCCGGAGCGTATTATCTTCTATGGACATGGGGGAATCCTGTGGTTTACTCAGCACAGGTAGCGGGCATCTGTCCCAGCCCTTCCGTTGAAACAGCTCGTCTATTTCCCCGTCATCCCCACAGTCTGACAACGACTCTAAGTCGGAGGTGTCATACATCTCGGCGGGAAGATAGTCTCTAGTAGACGGAAGACTACCCTCCCTTTCGGGCTCCACCGACTGTGAACCCCCGACACCTCCAACCAACACCGCAGTCCCAGCCCCTAGCTCACCTGGACCTACTGAAGAACTGGGATGTCCGGGACTCTCTTCTCTACCGGCGCCATCCAGGCCAGGCAAGCGGCGGGGTGAAGCTCGACCACGACCACAGGAGGCCTGCACCAGGCCTATCTTCCTCTTCGGGGGTGGTAGCAGGGAGTCTGTGGTGACCGAAGCAGTGTCTTCGGATTTTTCTCTCTCAATCTCTGGTTGGGCAGTCACTTCGCCCTGGTCAGCGCGTACGGGGACCTTCGCAGAGGCCTGGATCTCTCCCTCCGGAGTGGCGGTTCCTGTGATGCAGTTGAGGCGTAGGGCCCGGGGCCTTTCCGTGTATGGTTCAACCTCAAAAAGAAATTCCTTGCAGGCCTCACATCGCCCGAATGGCTTTAGTTGGACCACCAGTCCCGAGCATCCGGGACAGATCACACCGAGAGCCTCCGTGTCTCTGCATGAATACAGAGCCAACTGTCCTCGCGGCCTAAGTCTTATCCCCGTGTCTGTCAGGGGAGCAGCAAATGCAGTCATCTTCGTGGGGTAAGGTACCGGTATCCACGGGGAGCTTGAGGCCATCCCGACCACTTGCTGTTCCATCACGCGCTGACCACGCGCCGGAGTCTCCACGTGTATCTCCACACGTGGCCAGACTCCTCCCACAACTGGTACGTTTTCGTGGGCTGCCGCCAGTCTACGCCCACGAATTGTACAGTCATGGGGTGCCTCGTGGCGCAGTGCATAAACAGTCCCCACATGTAGTACTTCACACGGCTGGACCTTTCCCTTTCTACGCTCCTCTGCGTGGGCCTTTCCCGACTTAGGGTCATGTCCACAACTCCGAGCAGGGATGCACTCTGGCCAATCACATGACCGACCCGCTCGGAACTCCTCTGGGCAGCAAAGTTCAAACACAGACGCTCTCAGTTCCATCGCCAAGACACACGATATCCCGGACGAGCCCCCACGTGTAGCGGCCTCCCCCACACCCTGTCTTCTTCTTTAGCCTAGGGGTATGTCACGCGACGGGGGTGAGGGTGCGCTACGGCCCATGTCCTCCCCACTACTTGCAGGCGAGGTGAAGGCCAATACCTAATGTTTCCTCGGGCCGGTGTCCTGAACATGTACCGAGTCTGTCGTGCAGAAACCTCCCTTTGCTCCCATACACCGATCACAATCCAACGGTTAGATTTATTTCGTATCTTCAGTTACAAGGCAATGCGATGGCATGATACGGTGAAATGAGCAGGTCGAGGCACTATACTGATCTGGGTCCCTACACCCCCTATACTATGACCAAGGGTTGTAGGAGTCTCGACATGAATACCTCCGTTGCGCTGCAGGCCTCTATCAGGGGAAGATGTCCTCCAAGGGAGTTACTGAAGGCCCATCCGTCACCGGGTTGACACTACACCGGGTCTTCGAACGAGTGACCTCCCCAGCCTCCTCACCTCAGATGCGGGTCCCCTCACGAGGGGCGCCCTGGAGCAACTCCACCCTTGCGGGACCCAGTCGGAGCCACCGGGTCCCAGGCCTCCTCAATAGTACCTCATCCCAGGCTGAAGGTGCCTGGGATGGACTCCATCTTCATCCCGGCCAGGCCTAGGGCGCCTAGGCCGGAACCTTGAACCGCCCGGACCCAGGCTAAAGGTGCCTGGGTGCGTGAAGAGATGATCCCCGAAGACCAACCGACCTCGTGGCGAGGGCGTCTCCCCCTTTTATCTCCTCCCGTCGACACCACGGCGGGTTCCCCGACCCGGCCGTACCATCTCCAGGAAGGGACAAAGAAGGGTAGCACTCTGGTAGTGATTCTACCCCGAGCCAGTAGGTACACTGACACCTACTGGTCGAAGAGAATATTACACCACCCAATCCTCCACGAATAAGAAAAAAGGGGTCTGACCCCCTAACATAATTACACACTTGGGTCACACTACTCCCCAAGTGTACCCCACTAAATTGAGGACCCCGCTACACATCCTTCCCAGAAGAGTTTAAGCTCTTATAGCTGCAAAGTGTGGGCCAACGCAATCTTGATACCTATGGACTAAGATAGGGATGCCTTTAAAGTTCATGTGTGTGTAAAGGGAGGAGTCCCGATACTTTTGGTAATATAGTGTAGGTAGGAGGAAGGGAGGGGGAACATTTTTAAGAGTTGTTATAGTTAGGGTTTTCTTCCACTTTAAATTAAGAATATAAAAGAAAAACAATATTGCAGAGAGAAAAACACATTAGACATACTCTTTAGCCATGTGAGAAAAAACATTCTGAGCCATAATCACTCCAGCATTAAAAGTACAAATTCTCCTCAGCCATGAAGGGGTTACTAAAACGAACCTTTGCCTTCCCCCAAGGAAGTCCCAGGCAATGCTTTTATAAAGCTGTTAGCACAAGATATATTGATGTGTCCAGCACTGGAGCTGTGATCTTTGCTTCACACATGGTTGCATTGATTATACTGTAAAACACACAGGGAGGAGGGTTGACGTGTTCATAACACATACACAGAAAACACTCTGCAGCCATGTCTGTTTTGTGTCATACTGGTCACCTGCTTTGTGATTGCTGCTCATGACTTTCTTCTAAAGCTCATAGCCATTTATAGTTAGGTAAGATGGCTGCCAGATGGCCAAGCACTAGTCAGTCCTAAGCACCTGTCACTTATTTGCCATAATGTGACAATGTTAACCGTCATGGGTCTCATGTACTGTATATGAAACAGTTACTATGTCCCTTGCACACCATACATAAAGGACAAATGCACAATGATATACCGTATATACTCGAGTATATGCCGACTCGAATATAAGCCGAGGCACCTAATTTTACCACAAAAAAATGGGAAAACGTATTGACTCGAGTATAAGCCTAGGGTGTCCATCTGCATACCTCACTGTATCCATGTGCATGCCTCACTGTGCCCATGACTAGACTGACGTTTAACATGGGAGTCTATGGAAGGAGTGCCCAGCTTTGAAAAATCAGTAGGTCGCCCAGACAACAAACTTTGCACACTTGTGGAGGAGAAACGGGGCTACATGTGTGCCAAGTTTTGGGTCCAGGGGACCTACGACCAGCCGGTACCGGGTCCCCAAAGTCACCGGAGAAATGACATGGGAGTCTATGGAAGGGGTGCCCGGCTTTGAAAAATCGGTGCTTCCCGGCCATAGGTCCTCCGGACAATTAACTTTGCACACTTGTAGAGGAAGAGTGGGGCTACATGTGTGCCAAGTTTCGGGTCCCTACGGTCGGCTGGTACCGGGTCCCCAAAATCCGGGAGATCAGGCACAAAAGGCGACTCGAGTATAAGCCGAGGGGGGCATTTTCAGCAGAAAAAAATGTGCTGAAAAACTCGGCTTATACTCGAGTATATACGAAAGGATGCTATCCTCTCACCCCAAGACACTATACAATTATAACAAAGAACAATCATACCCATAAATTTGATAATGCTAAATTTAAATGAATGCCAGAAAAGCATTTCTAATGTGTTCATATCACATAACAATTGCAGTATGTGACAATACGGCAATATACACATATTAGTACCAATACATACAAACACAGAAATGGTGCAACAGAGTACTGTGAACAGACACTTATAGTGGCCATACACAGAAAGATTTTAAATAAGTGTAGCGGGTGTCAAATTTAGAGGGAGTATCTGGGCCATAAATGGCCCAGATACATTGATTTCTTTGAATTAATGGACACTTTGGAGTGTGGGAGGTATGAATGGTGTCATGTTCCCTGCGGTCCTTGGGTGGCGCTGTCACCTGGGACTGGGGTTGAACTGCCATTCTAGAGCCATGCCCTTTGTGTCCTCTTGCGGCAGTAGTACAGCGGGGCAGGGAACCCGCTGTGCCTGCTGGGAGAGGATATAAAGGGGGCGGACATCTTGTGCACGAGGTCCATTCCCCAGGCACCTTCAGCCTGGGGGCTGCTGCGGTTCGTCTGTGCCCAGGCGCCCTTGGCCTGGGCGCGTGGAGTCGAGTTCCATCCTAGGCACCTTCAGCCTGGGGTGAGGTACTTTACCAGGAGGCCTGGGGCCCAGTGCCTTCGACTGGGTCCCGCAAGGGCGAAGCATTCCTAAGGTGCCCCTGGTATTGGGTGCCTGAATCCAGGGCGTAAGGGACCGGAGAAGTGACCTCCCCATAGAGCCAGCGCAGCATTTGCTGGTGCCGGTGGAGGCCTCTGGTGACCGTCCGGATGGATGTCTTCCTCTGACAGGGGTCGTTTGTTCTAAAGGAGGTACTTCATGTTCTCATGGTCTGTGGCAGAGATCCAACTTCATCAGGTCAGTGGCAGGCCTCATCCAAGGCCTGTGGCAGAGGCCTCAACGTTCACCCAGGTCAGTGGCAGGGACCAAATCCACAGTCGGTGGCGCGACTGTGCGCCAAGCCTGTTTGCACTAAACGGAACAGGAGAAACTTTATTCATTGTGTTGTGCCTGGACCTACTCTTTCCCATACCCTGTCTGTTCTTTTAAAGTTCAACCAGCCTACCCATTGATCAAAGCAAATAAAACAGTGTTGGACTTTTATTGGTGTGGAACTCGTGTTACTGGAAGCTAAGTGTCCCTGTCAGTGACAGTGACAATCATCCTCCACAGGAGAAGCTGAGGCTCCGCCTAAAGCGCAGACCCGAAGGTAACGGTTTTGCTCATATCTCTGCATCCTACATCAGAGAGCCGAGCTGGTGGTGTACATCTTTCCCCCTTCTCCCAGATACCCCTAGACGAGTCATACAGCCATTAAGAGAGGGGAGAAGGTGGGGGAAGACCGCCACATATGATTGTATTGTCCATCGATTTGCTGCCTGGGGAGAAAAATACTGAAAACCAGGGAGGGACTGTCTATAAAAAATGCACAATAATGTAATCATGTAATTCCGGTTATTGAAACACAGCTCTTAACAAAGCATGCCAGGGGACTAAAAACCCTCTGCAAGCACTGTTATTGAACCCCGAGTCCTGCCAGGCCTTACCAGGGCTTTTTATCCACAGGAACATGGGGGAACGCAGTTCCGGCACCTCTGGCACTGAATGTATGCAATAGCAAGGGGTGCTGTGGTGTGCTGGAGGGTCTATTGTTGCTGGCTGCTGGGGTATCTGTTTTCTCTGGAGAGAATCTACTGTTGCAGGGGGACTATTGTTGTTGGGAGGGATCTACTATTGAGGGAGGAGTCTGTTGATGACACTGCTGGGAGATCTGTTGTTGCTGGGGTGGATCTGTTGTTGCTGGGGGGTATTTTTTTGGGGGGGTCTATTGTTGCTGGGGGATCTATTGTTGTTGAGGGAGATCTATTGTTGCTGGGAGATCTATTGTTTGTGGGGGTCTATTTCTGCTGGCTGCAGGGAATCTAGAATTTAACTGCTTTCCTTGTGTAGCCACCCCCTCACCCCGTCCTCTTTAGCTAGGGGTATGTCACGCGACAGGGTGAGGTGCGCTACGGCCCATGTCCTCCCCACAACGGCGGGCGAGGTGAAGGCCAATACCTGATGTTTCCTCGGGCCGGTGTGTCCTGAGCATGTACCGAGTCTGTCGTGCAGAAATCACCGAACCACCCTTTGCTCCCATTAACAGAGTCCATACACCGATCACAGTCCAATTGTTGGTTTATTTCGTATCTCCACATACAGGCAATGCGATGGCATGATACGGTGAGATGAGCAGGTCGAGGCACTATACTGATCTGGGTCCCTACACCCCCCTATGCTATGACCAAGGGTTGTAGGAGTCTTGACATGAATACCTCCGTTGCGTTGCGGCCTCTATCAGGGGAAGATGTCCTCCAAGAGAGTTACCGAAGGCCCATCCGTCACCGGGTTGACACTACACCGGGTCTTCGGACGGGTGACCTCCCCAGCCTCCTCACCTCAGATGCGGGTCCCCTCGCAAGGGGCGCCCTGGAGCAACTTCACCCTCGCGGGACCCGGTCGGAGTCACTGGGTCCCAGGCCTCCTCAATAGTACCTCATCCCAGGCTGAAGGTGCCTGGGATGGACTCCATCTTCATTCCGGCCAGGCCTAGGGCGCCTAGGCCGGAACCTTGAACCGCCCGCACCCAGGCCTAAGGTGCCTGGGTGCGTGAAGAGATGATCCCCCGAAAAAAAGACCTCGTGGCGAGGGCGTCTCCCCCTTTTATCTCCTCCCGTCGATACCACGGCGGGTTCCCCGCCCCGGCCGTACCATCTCCAGGAAGGGACAAAGAAGGGTAGCACTGCAGTAGTGATTCTACCCCGAGCCAGTAGGTACACTGACACCCACTGGTCAAGGAGAATATTACACCACCCAATCCTCCACGAATAACAAAAAGGGGTCTGAACCCTAACACAATTACACACTTGGGTCACACTACCCCCAAGTGTATCCCACTAAATTGAGGACCCCGCTACACACTCCCCCCTGTGATTTTGACGCTGGTCCCCAGCGTCAGGTGCACACCCATGTCTCCCAAAGAGTGGTGACATGAAGTGGGCCCCAGAGGCTATCCCTCAAATTTTTGGATACTAAATGTGCCAAGACCTGCTCAAAAGGGAAAGGGGAAATATAAAACGATAAACATTTGTATAAGACATCTATTCTGTACACATGTACAATCCCTCCCATCGCTGTCTAAGAACCACCCCACTCTCAGTAGTCTTGACCGATGAATCTCCTGCAGAAGGGAAACAACAAAAAGAAAACACATCCTAACACTCTGTGTTAACTTGGCATGAGTGGGTCCGTCAGCCGAGAGACCCACTCACTCCAATAAGTAAGTAATGCATGTGTAGCATTTCGAACAACCGTTGCACAACACTGCCACCTGGTGACAGAGCTGCGGTAATGACACTTGGTGAGATCTTCATTCTTCCTGCTTTCCTACTCTGACTCTACCCCAAAAGTCTCTGCCTTTGGCACATGAAGAAAAAGGGAGAAAAAAACAACAGCTCCCAAGTCTCCAGTGAGTAAAAGAAAAGCCCAAATCAAAACAAAAGTAGGGCACAGTTCTAGGCGTCTGGGAATGTCTCATCCAGAAAGTTTCAACAGCAACAAGATAGGAGCTCACTTCTCCTATAAGTAGAACCTTGGATCCGGCAGAAACAGAGGCTTCAGGTGCCCGTCAAACACTTCCACTGAATACTCGACATCCTCTCCTTCTTTCCTACAGATGAGCACCTTATCGGCATGAATGTGGCGCCCAAGTCTCCAATCAGCTCTGCAGTCCTTGAACTTTTTAGACACAGGCGGCGAACATGACAGGTATCGCCTGGCATGGGGTACTTTAAGCTTTTCCCATACAAACTCGTCATACCACCTTGGTCGCAGGACCTCAACTTCATACAATAAGTCCCGAGGCAAGTAGGGGTACTCCCACCCATATTCACGGGCGACTCTCTGGGAGAAAAGTCTCTGCAATCTGGCTAGGGGCGGCATCACATCTCGCTCACCTTCTCCTGGCTGTACGATGGCCTCCGGGTGCCGAGGTACCTTCACCATCTCGGGTTGCTTTGTCTTTGGTGCCCGCAACGAAGCACGCTGCATCCCCACCATCAGAGCGGGTGATGTAGTTGAATGAGGAAAGTTGGTCAGAGGGCTAGATTTCCTCGGGAACTCCGGGGCCTGCGCTCGGAGCGTACTGTCTTCTATGGACATGGGGGAATCCTGTGGTTTACTCAGCACAGGTAGCGGGCGTCTGTCCCAGCCCTTCCGGTGAAACAGCTCGTCTATTTCCCCGTCATCCCAACAGTCTGACAACGACTCTAGGTCGGAGGTGTCATACATCTCGGCGAGAAGGTAGTCTCTAGTAGACGGAAGGCTACCCTCCCTTTCGGGCTCCACCGGCTGTGAACTCCCGACACCTCCAACCAACACCACAGTCCCAGCCCCTAGCTCACCTGGACCTACTGAAGAACTGGGATGTCCGGGACTCTCTTCTCTACCGGCGTCATCCAGGCCAGGCAAGCGGCGGGGTGAAGCTCGACCACGACCACAGGATGCCTGCACCAGGCCTATCTTCCTCTTCGGGGGTGGCAGCAGGGAGTCTGTGGTGACCGAAGCAGTGTCTTCGGATTTTTCTCTCTCAATCTCTGGTTGGGCAGTCACTTCGCCCTGGTCAGCGCGTACGGGGACCTCCGCAGAGGCCTGGATCTCTCCCTCCGGAGTGGCGGTTCCTGTGATGCAGTTGAGGCGTAGGGCCCGGGGCCTTTCCGTGTATGGTTCAACCTCAAAAAGGAACTCCTTGCATGCCTCACATCGCCCGAATGGCTTTAGTTGGACCACCAGTCCCGAGCATCCGGGACAGATCACACCGAGAGCCTCCGTGTCTCTGCATGAATACAGAGCCAACTGTCCTCGGGGCCTGAGCCTTATTCCCGTGTCTGTCAGGGGAGCAGCAAATGCAGTCATTTTCGTGGGGTAAGATACCGGCATCCACGGGGAGCTTGAGGCCATCCCGACCACTTGCTGTTCCATCACGCGCTGACCACGCGCCGGAGTCTCCACGTGTATCTCCACACGTGGCCAGACTCCTCCCACAACTTGTACGTTTTCGCGGGCTTCCGCCAGCCTCCGCCCACGAATTGTACAGTCATGGGGTGCCTCGTGGCGCAGTGCATTAACAGTCCCCACATGTAGTACTTCGCACGGCTGGACCTTTCCCTTTTTACGCTCCTCTGCGTGGGCCTTTCCCGACTTAGGGTCATGTCCACAACTCCGAGCAGGGATGCACTTTCACCAATCACATGGCCGACCTGTTCGGAACTCCTCCGGGCAGCAAAGTTCAAACACAGACGTTCTCAGATCCATCGCCAAGACACACACTATCCCGGACGAGCCCCCACGTGTAGCCACCCCCTCACCCCGTCCTCTTTAGCTAGGGGTATGTCACGCGACAGGGTGAGGTGCGCTACGGCCCATGTCCTCCCCACAACGGCGGGCGAGGTGAAGGCCAATACCTGATGTTTCCTCGGGCCGGTGTGTCCTGAGCATGTACCGAGTCTGTCGTGCAGAAATCACCGAACCACCCTTTGCTCCCATTAACAGAGTCCATACACCGATCACAGTCCTATTGTTGGTTTATTTCGTATCTCCACATACAGGCAATGCGATGGCATGATACGGTGAGATGAGCAGGTCGAGGCACTATACTGATCTGGGTCCCTACACCCCCCTATGCTATGACCAAGGGTTGTAGGAGTCTTGACATGAATACCTCCGTTGCGTTGCGGCCTCTATCAGGGGAAGATGTCCTCCAAGAGAGTTACTGAAGGCCCATCCGTCACCGGGTTGACACTACACCGGGTCTTCGGACGGGTGACCTCCCCAGCCTCCTCACCTCAGATGCGGGTCCCCTCGCAAGGGGCGCCCTGGAGCAACTTCACCCTCGCGGGACCCGGTCGGAGTCACTGGGTCCCAGGCCTCCTCAATAGTACCTCATCCCAGGCTGAAGGTGCCTGGGATGGACTCCATCTTCATTCCGGCCAGGCCTAGGGCGCCTAGGCCGGAACCTTGAACCGCCCGCACCCAGGCTAAAGGTGCCTGGGTGCGTGAAGAGATGATCCCCCGAAAAAAAGACCTCGTGGCGAGGGCGTCTCCCCCTTTTATCTCCTCCCATCGATACCACGGCGGGTTCCCCGCCCCGGCCGTACCATCTCCAGGAAGGGACAAAGAAGGGTAGCACTGCGGTAGTGATTCTACCCCGAGCCAGTAGGTACACTGACACCCACTGGTCAAGGAGAATATTACACCACCCAATCCTCCACGAATAACAAAAAGGGGTCTGAACCCTAACACAATTACACACTTGGGTCACACTACCCCCAAGTGTATCCCACTAAATTGAGGACCCCGCTACACTTGTTACCATTAACAAAATTCATACAAATTAGATAGCACCGAAAAATTGTATTTGACTCTGTATTTTCCAAAAGGGGTGATACTGGGAGGTGGGTAGGGGGTGAAACTAAGTGATGGTGCTCAGAGGTGGGTAGGGGGTGGAGAAAAGGGGTGACTCAGAAGGGGGGAGTACCTGCATCTATTCTCTGAGAAAAAAAGTCCTGGGCCTTATGCCGCGTACACACGATCAGTTTTCTTGTCGGGAAAACTGCCATGTTTTCTCTTGGACGAGAAAAACGGCCGCGTGTAGGCTCTCCAGCGGTTTTCCCGACGAGAAAACGGCCGAGAATCACAACGAGAAAATTTAGAACATGCACTAAATTTTTCTCGTCGCGAATCGCTGCGTATTTTTCCTCGGCAGTTTTCCCATAGGGAAACACTTCTAGGGAGCCTACACGGCCGGTTTTCTCGACCAAGAGAAAACCTGTCGTGAAAAACGGCCGTGTGTACACGGGGAAAAGGGGACCAAGCCGGTCTTTGTTTTTCCTGTCAGGTTTCACAGCGATGTTTTCATCGCCGAGATACTCGATCGTGTGTACGCAGCATCCATGTTAAACTTCAAGTCCAATTCACCTCTATCACTTAGGTACTAGTCCTGTCATGCTTGCATTTCTATGAATCATCTGCAATTCATGTATTACAGCCTTTGTGTGTAAGTCCAGCCAAAAGTTCTTTGCTTAGTTTTGGATACAGTGGGAAAAGATTAGAACACCTGTTCGATTTTTCAGCTATCCCAGGCCTGTTAGCGATTCCCCTTACTGTCAAGGTGAACTTGGGTTTTTTGCAGCTCTGTCTGCCTCTTTTGCATCATGTTTGCACATTTCTCTGTCATTTTCAAGTTACGTTGGGGTTCTTGACCAAGGGATCCTAGGATAAGTTCCCCCTTCTACAGAAGTTCAGGTGACTACAGAACTAGCAGAACAAGGACTAAATAAAAGTCAGCAGCCACACATACTGTAGCTGCTGACTTTGAAGATTAGGACACACACCTGTCCTGGAATCCAGCAATGTTGGCACCCCAGCCTATGTTTCCATCAGCTCTCAGGTGCTGCCGCCGCCATTCATAGTAAGGGAACCAGGCAGTAAAGCCGGTTCCCTACTTTCTAAATTGCCCAGCAGCGGGGGAAGGTGGAGGGGGGCCGAACATCTGAGTGATCGTGCTGCGGCGCGATCTCCCAGAAGTGGGGGGGGCAGGTACCTGTCAAAAACAGGTACCCGCTCATCCCTCTCCCCCACAAGGTGTCAAATGTGGCATCAGAGGGGGGGGGACGAGTCAGATAAGCGAAGCTTACACTTTTGGGTGGAACCCCGCTTTAATTTCTGTGCAATGCTTACAGATACAGAGGTGAATGAGGGTTTGATTAAAAGTACCTTTACTGCATGTTCAGAATTTGTAAATTATTTAGTGTGCATGGCCTCATCACAGATTCATGTTAAAGCTTTTAGAGATTCCTTCATCTTCTATTCCACAGTGAAATGGGCCCACAGGCACCTGAGGTCCTACCAGAGATGATTCTTAGCCTAGTCGAACTGAGCTTATCTGCATCACTATACAAAAGAGTATTCCAGTGGTGGATGAGCCTCCATCTCTGCCCAACACATTGAAACCTTCTTGCCAGTGATGCTAGCAGCTGGGGCAGGGCACTCATATGCAAGACCTCATGGCTTAAGAATAACAGAGCTTGAGGTTAGTGTCCATCCTCTTGGAGTTCAGAATGGTGAAGACCATTGCCCAAGATTCCAGGGAAAGGTGATTCTTCTTTGACAACTAGGCCGTGGTGTTCTATGTACAGTGCCAGGTTAGGGCGCAGAGTCAAACCTATTCCAGGAGGTAAACTCCCTATTCTGCAGTGGGCAGAGAGTAATCTGAAAGACCTGGATGATGTATGATGTATGTGTAGCGCCCCTCCCAATATTTGGGGTCGCTATATACAAATTTAGGGGTAGTCTGAGCCAATAGTTAGGCTCAGACCAATTACAATTTCAATTATTTGCTTCTGCTCTGGGTGTGATGCTGCCTGGCAGTACAGTTCCCTGTTGCCTGCGGGTGGCACTGTCACCGCTGGCTCAGGTTGAACCACAGGGGGCATCACAGCACCATTGGGTGTCCTTTCTCGGCAGCCGTACAGTGGGAGTGGTCGGCCCGCTGTGCATTCTGGGAGAGGGTACATAAGGGGCAGACGCCATTAGGCGTGAGGTATTCCAGGGGACCCCTTGGTCCTGGAGGACCTTTCTGCATGTACCCCACCTCTTGTGGCCCTCATGGCTAGGGGTGCGTGCGTGTGTTCCAGTCCTGGGCGCCTTTAGCCCGAGGCTGCATCGCTGCTTGGTGGCCCAGCTCGGCTGGCTAGGGCCTACACCTCACAGAGGGATCCCAGGCTGCCCATAGGAAAGGGGGCCCAACTTTAGGAAAGGAGTTTCAGGGGAAGATTGGTCCTGTCGGAGATAGCGACGGTACTGCTGTCTCGGGGAGAGGCCTGGAGGCCTACCTAAAGAGGGATCCATAATCGTTGATACAAGCCTTGCAACACCCTAAAGGTTTCTCTCATTGTTGCTTGGCTGGGAGGTTTGGGGCTGGATAATCCTGTCGCAGAGGATTCCCAATCGCATCCCCATTTCATAAAGGACAGATTGATTTGTGCTCTACTCCGGCTGCTAGGACGTATCTAAAAAGGGACTATCCGGGTGAGCAAAACCCACTCAGGCTTGAGTGGTGATGATACTGAGTCTTAAGTGTTGCATGCCTGAACCTTTTCCCTACTTCGTCTATTCTCTCTCTCTCAAAGTTTTACCTCAAGATAAAAGAATAAAACCTTGCTGCTTAGGTTTTACACCTGTGTGGACATTGGCTTTATTACAAAGGGACTTCCGCCTAGACAACGGAGACCACGGATCCACTCGTGAGAGGTATTTTGCTGCAGACCCAAAAGGTAATTAATCATTGGATTCCCACACTTAACCAAGTGTGGATCCGGCGTAGCCGCAGGGGAAGAGGAGGAGAGAAAGTGTGCTACTCCCCAGAAGGGAACGCCACACTCACCACCCCACCCTGACAGGGGTGCTACATATGTTTTAGGCTATGACGACAAAGGACAGATTTTCATGGCACTTTATAGAGTACATCAAGTGGTCCCTCAGCACATCAGTGGGGTTACCCACTTTTATTCCTATTCTCACAACAACACAACAACAAACCTCCTCACTTCTTCTACAGATATCTGAGTCAAAGATTGTTGGGGACAGATGCCGTTGTTGAACCCTGGTCATTCCAGGTAGGATGCAAATTTCCTCCGGTCCTTTATGAGTTTACTAGTTTGTATTCTATCTGAAAAGCGTGAGGTACTGCCTCAGACAATACTAGCTTCAGGGCCTATATTTCTCCCTTCTGATCCAGCTCAGTACCTGCCCTCCAATCATTTCTCCAGTGTCTCCAATGATGTGCCACGATCAAGCCCTTCAAAGCACAAAATTATCTAATTCAGAAGGTCCTGGAAGATGAGAGGAGGAGTCTGTCTGTGTTAGGCTTCTGACCTGTAGTAGTTACCACCTTGCTCAGGGCCAGAAAACCAGTGGTCTATTATAAAGTCTGAGACAGGTTTGTCACTTTTACTGCAGAAAACAGCATTAATCCTATGCATCCTCTGACTCCCCAATTGCTGGACTTTCTCCAGATAGGCCTATAATGAGGCCTGAGTTTGAGCACTCTCAAAGTCAAGTGCATGTCTCTGTAATAACCAACTTAAAGCAGGACTAAACCCATCAATTTAACCGTTTCAAAAAACAGTTACTGTCACTTTGGTTGTGCTCTCAAACAAAATGTCAAACCATCAAATGGCTGGTGTCAAAACTGATCACATGTGCAACATCATGGTAGTTGAAGATCATACAGAGGCCAAGATGACAGCTCCCTTGGCTGAAAATTATAGAAGGGGTTTAGTTCCGCTTTAAAGTGGACAGAGGTTCTCTTGCTGATCCACTTCCTAAAGGCTGTAGTAAGGCTAAAGCCCCTAAGAAGAACAGGTTTGCAAAGTGGGAACTATATCTGCTCCTAAACATCCTGGCCAGCCCTCTGTTGTCTCTAGTAGAATCAGGGATGTGTCCTCCAAGACCTTATTTCTGATGGTGGTGTTGTCAGCTCACAGAGTTTCTAATGCCTCGTACACCCGATCGCGATTCCCGAAGAGAAAAGTGCGATGTGAGCTTTTTGTCGCCATTCCTGACCGTGTGTATGCTCCATCACACTTTTTCTGTCAGTTTTCCTGCCAAGAAAAGATTGAGAGCAGGATCTCAATTTTCGTGACAGGAGAAATTCCTATCACGAATCGCGTTCGTCTGTATGCACTTACGACGTGCAAAAAAAAACGCGCATGCTCAGAATCAAGCGGAAGAGCCAAACTGCCTATTGAACTTCATTGATTTCGGCTCGTCATACGTGTTGTACGTCACCACGTTCTTGACGGTCGGAATTTCAGCCAAGATTAGTGTGACTGTGTGTATGCAAGACAAATTTCAGTCGTTTTCCTGCTGAAAAAAACCTGCGGTTTTCTTGTCGGAAATCGCAATCCTGTGTACGAGGCATAAGATTAAAGCCCTGGGTCACAGGAGCCTACATTACATTCTATTCTGCAACCATTACACCAATATGTGTCCAAGGTAGCTTCAAACTACCACCATCAATCAGGACTGAATTGTCCCACATTAGGAGATCATCCCAAGTTCCCAACTAGTAGGATTTGAATAAATTGGATGTGACAAGATCCCTTTGGCCAAAAATCTTAGCAATGGAATCTTTCAGGTCATTAAAGACACTCTTCATGCTCCCTGGAGGCGTGAATAGGAATGATAAAGCATCTTATGCCGCGTACACACGACCGTTTTGAATGACAAGAAAATTTTCATTTTTTAAAATGGTCATTAAAAATTATCGTGTGTGGGCTTCAGAGCATTTTTCACGACGTGAAAAACGGCCTTAAAAAAATTGGAACATGCTCTAATTTTTCACATCGTTTCTTACATCGTCGTTTTTCTCGTCATGAAAAATGGGCGTGTGTGGGCTTTAACGACGTGAAAAAAAATGCGCATGCTCAGAATCAAGTATGAGACGGGAGCGCTCGTTCTGGTAAAACTAGCGTTTGTAATGGAGATAGCACATTCGTCACGCTGTAACGGACTGAAAAGCACGAGGCTGAAAAGCGCGAATCGTCGCTCAACAAACTTTACTAACATGAAGGGTGGCGCCATCCGAATGGAACTTCCCCTTGATAGTGCCGTCGTACGTGTTGTACGTCACCGCACTTTACTCGAGCATTTTTTTTCATGATAGTGTGTAGGCAAGGCAGGCTTGAGAAGAATCACGTCGAGAAAAATGCCGTTTTTTTCAATGACATTAAAAACGGTCGTGTGTACACGGCATGAGAGAACATTGGTGATGTGGACAGCCAAACTGAACTTGCAGGGCATACAGTATAGATACTCCTCGAGTGCTGACTGTCTGTTCAACCAGAGGAATGGTAATTTTGTGGTCAGCCTTTTCTTGTTTTTCTCCTGAAACCATATGTTGAGCAGCTTCTTGGTCATCCTTCTGTAAGTTCACAGTACATTACAACGTGGAACCTGCAGCCTGGGCTTCTGCAGAATATGGCTGTTTCTTTTCATTATGTTTCTCATTAAATTCTTGTGCATGATGTACATTTTCCTCATGTATGCTACCATGTTGGGCTGAGGAAACTGGAAAATATTACCAATACTCGCTCTATTGTTTTCATTTCTTGGTACCTAAATATGGCAGCATACTATGTCCCACCCACCCTCTATGGATAACAATATTAATGAGTATGAAGGTACTGAGGGGAACATTTATATATCTGTAGCACACGGACCTTTTTCTCACCTGGCTCACTTGTAAGATAAGGCACACCGTGCTATATGCCCGTACCCTCCTGTTTGAAGAGGTTAGGCGGTGTTCACAAATTGTTGGGTTCTGCAGCGAGTTACCCTTCCTAGGCTGGTTCCTTTCTCTAGAGTGTAGAGAAAAGTCTGTTGTTTGTGTATCAATATTGCCAATGTCCAGACAAGGTTAAACCTCAATGACTGAAGGTTTATTTTCTTTATGCTTGAAACCGGACAGGAAAGTTGAAGATGAAGAATAGAATAACAGGAGGTAGGTTCAGGCACTTAATATCACCACTCAATCCTGAGTGGACTCTGCTCACCCGGATAGTTTCCTCTCACGGTCCTAGCAGCCGGAGTGATGCACAAACTTTACTTTTCCTTCCTAGGGATACGATTGGAACCCATTTGCCTAGTTCCAAACTTCCCAGCACTTGTAGCATAAGGACCTAGGTGCAAGTTGAAGCACGCTACAATGCCTGTGGCGGACTTGCGGAATCCCTCTGTAGGTGACCAGGCCTCATCCAAGGCGGTGACTTCCTTCACCGTTAACCCTGGCTCCCTCTCCAGAACGGGTCACCCTCGAGTGCCCTGGAATTCCTCTTTAGATGGTAGGCCAGCTAAAGGTGCTGGGCCTACAAGAAGAGTTGCAGCCCCAGGCTAAAGGTGCCTGAGACTGATCCATCCACGCGCACCCCCATGGCCTGGAGGGCCACGAGGCGCAGACGGACTGCTCCCCGGTACTGCTCCTTAGTACCCCTCCTTCTTCCTCCTAAGATGGCATCTGCCCCTTATGTATCCTCTCCCATTATGCGCAGCGGGCCGACCACGCCCCCCGCACAACTGCCTGGAGAGGACACCCAAAGGTACAGCAATGTCACCAGCGGTTCAACCCTGACCTGTTATGGCAGCTCCACCCACAGGCCACAGGGAACTGTACACCAGCAACACCACTTGGCAAAAGCAGAAGAACAAAACCTAACAATTGAAGCGATCTGGGTCTGACTACTGACCCAGATCAACCCCTAAATTTAGGTACCTAGCTCCAGTAAAAGTAAAGGGGCGCTACACATCTGTAACTAGTCCTATGGGTAGGTAAGGGTGGAGCCAATATACTGCCTTGTTTAGGCACCAGGAAAGGAAAATTATTGTGAGTATTGATACAATTTTCTATTATCCTGCTCACCTACATGGATGCAGCATCAGTCCGATGCTGTATCTGTCCCCCACCTCCTCTAAGACCGAGAACTGAGCAATCAAACACTGCTGATTACTCAGTTCTTGGTCTTCAGTAAACAGAGAGCCGGTGATAGTCAGTCTCTGGCTCTCTGTTCTGCCCCTCCAGCGTTCACTGCAGCACTGAGCTGTGCAGGGGCAAGAGTGGCTGACTCAGGCTCTCAGCAGCATGCCAACTGCTGATCAGGCATCTTAGAGGATCCTAACATTAAAGTTGGGATCCATCAGAGTCTGGACCGGCTGACTGATGTTAGTCAACAGCAGAATTTAGCCTGCTGTCGGCTGAATACAAGTCACAGGAGTGCACTGAGGATACCTGGGTTATGGCAGCTAGCTGCTGCCATAACAGAGATATCCCTCTTCAAACAGCCGACGTATATCTGCGTGCGGCTGTCCGGAAGTGGTTAACTGGTAAAACACGATCTGTATAGATAAGCTGGATATGCTTACCAGCACACAGAGATAGGTGTTTACTGAAAGACTATACAGTATGTAGGGGGAGATTTACTAAAACCGGAGCAGTCAGAATCTGGTGCAGTTGTGCATGGTAGCCAATCAGCTTCTAACTTCAGTTTGTTCAATTAAGCTTTGATAGTACCTGGAATCTGATTGGTTTCTATGTAGAGCTGCACCAGATTTCACATGCTCCAATTTTAGTAAATCTCCCCCATAGTTTCCTAGCTGGTGGAAATTTTAATCTGCAATCTTTAAAGCAGAATGGTTACTAGTAAAAAAAATAATAATAATAATAAAAATGCCATAAAACTATCCCCTATTTTGTAAACGCTATAACTTTTGCGCAAACCAATCAATAAATGCTTATTGCAATTTTTTTTCCAAAAATATGTAGAAGAATACGTATCGGCCTAAACTGAGGAAAAAAAAATGTTTTTTTATATATTTTTGGGGGATATTTATTATAGCAAAAAAGTAAAAAATATTGCATTTTTTTTTAAATTGTCGCTTATTTTTGTTTATAGCGCAAAAAATAAAAACCGCAGAGGTGATCAAATACCACCAGAAGAAAGCTCTATTTGTGGGAAAAAAAAGGACGTCAATTTTGTTTGGGAGCCACGTCGCACGACTGCGCAATTGTCAGTTAAAACTACGCAGTGCCGAATCGCAAAAAGGGGCCTGGTCTTTAACCAGCCAAAAGTGTCCGGGGCTGAAGTGGTTAAATATATTGATCTAGATAAGAAAGACAAACATCCATTGTTTATAAAGATGGGGTCCCTTTTAAAAGTGCCACATCCCTATCATACTAAACTAATTTATACTAACTAAACTATTTTCCTAATTTCAGACCCTTTTGTTTACTGTGCCCCTGTTAAGGTGATTCACCCTCTTTATTTGTCCTGTTTACCATTATCATTGAAAGTGAAAGTAAAAGAAAATACCCAAATTTTGGGTTGTCCCCAGAAAAGTAATAGAGGGGAAATGTTCCAATGGTGGCACTAGTTCTGGTGACCTGGGGTCCCCAAGAAATTCCCTTAAAGCGGAGCTCCACCCTAAAGTGGAACTTCCGCTCATCGGAACCCTCCCCCCCTCCGGTGTCACAATTGACACCTTTCAGGGGGGAGGGGGGTGAAGATACCTGTCTAAGACAGGTATTTTCACCCACTTCCGGGAGTCCTCTCTGCGGGAAATCTGCGGGAAGAACGTCACTTCCCGCAGAATACCCGTAGTGTTCTGGGAGACACTCGGCTTCCAGAACACAGGAGGACCAGTCAGAACGGCGCGGCGCAGCGCGACTCGCGCATGCGCCGTAGGGAACCGGGCAGTGAAGCCGCAAGGCTTCACTGCCTGGTTCCCTCACCGAGGATGGCGGTGGGGGCAGCAGAGTGACGAGCGATTGCTCGTCCTCTGCTGCGGACGTCGCTGGACTCCAGGACAGGTAAGTGTCCTAATATTAAAAGTCAGCAGCTGCAGTATTTGTAGCTGCTGGCTTTTAATATTTTTTTTCTTCTGCAGAGCTCCGCTTTAATTTGATGGGATTTCCTCTCACTTCCTGTTTGGCTATGGGACAGGAAGTGAAGGGAAATCTCCGCAATAGGACAGAGATGGCAAAAAAAAAAATCTGACAGGGGTTATAACCCTCCCATGCTCTATCCAAAATGAAAATTGCCCATAGTTCTACTTCAAAGTTATTGTAATGTAAAGGATCAATTTTTTTTTTTTTTAAATAACAAACATGTTATACTTACCCCCACTGTGCAGCTCGTTTTGCACAGAGTGGCCCCGATCCACCTGTTCTGGGGTCCCTCGGTGGCTCTCACGGCTCCTCCCCGCATTAGATAACACCCTGGATGAAGCGCTCTCCCAAGGGGGTTACCTTGTGGCCGCGTTTCCAAGTCATTCATTAGGTGTCCATAGCCGCCGGATGTATGACTCGGCCCCGCCCCCTGGTGCCCGCGTCATTGAAATTGATTGACAGCAGCGGGAGCCAATGGCTGCGCTGCTATCAATCTATCCAATAAGGACATGAGACACCAGCCATAGCTGGTGTGCTCGTCCCAGAGGAGAAGTAAACTGGGCTCAGGTAAGTAAAACGGGGGGGCTGGGGGGCCAGTGACTGCAAGAAGTTTTTTCACCTTAATGCATCGGATGCATTAAGGTAAAAAAACATGAGGGTTTTTTTAACATAAAATAATAAAATGTGCACACAGTTCAAATTAAGAACACTAGATGGCTCTGCAACATCATTTTTTTAAATGGACATGTAACTTATAGCTGCACAATCATATTTTGCCATCTACAGAGCTAAATAATGAATTTTGCAAATAAAACAATTGTCAGCCTTTTAAAGCAACTAAAAATCACAAATTTGCTAATTCTTGACAGCTAAGAATCACGACCTCATTTCAATATTGAGGTCAGACATAAATGCAGTGATTCTGACATATCTGCAGTGTCTTTATGAAGAAGGTCCTCTCGTCCCACATGGTTGAAACTTTACTTGTAGCAATTAGCTGTCCATTTTGTTTAAACACAAGATCAAAAATGTGGTATATTGTAGCACACTATTCCTTAAAGAGGAAGTAAACTCTCCGTGAAAACACGAAAAAAATAAAAACCCTGCAAGACAAAGGCATAATCAGCTAGTATGCATAGCATAGCATAGCAAACTAGCTGATTATGTATTACTTACCTCAGATCGAAGCCCCCGCAGCGGTCCACGTCTCCTCCTGCGGCCGCCAACATATTGTCCTGCAGTGACTTCCGTATATCGCGGCTCCGGTGCTGTGACTGGCCGGAGCCGCGATGACGTCACTCCCGCGTTAACGGCACAGTACAACTGAAGCAACGGCACATAGTGCCATTGCTTCAGTTGGCTTAAGTGCACATGTGCCGCATGTAGGGTGACCACGTGTCTCGGATTGCCCGGGACAGTCCCGCATTTTGCAGGTCTGTCCCGGGCACATTCATTCCAGGACAATACAGTGTCCCGAAATGAAACTGACACAGCCACCCCCCGGGCCAATCTGATTCCCCCAAGAAAGGCCTTCACATCACCGCTTTACTCACTGACAGTACTTGTCCTGGCCGGGAATGCCTGGGGGAGCACAATCCCGCCCCCTGCTTGTGATTGGAGAAATCATAAATCCCGCCTCTTGTGTCCAATCACTGTGCTGTGATTCGTTACAGCACAAGCTGATTTTTGGGAAGGGAGGTGTCCCTGAATGGCAGTTTGGAAATGTGGTCACCCTAGCCGCATGACGTCGGCACATGCAAATTAGGGTTGCCACCTTTTCTTCAAGTCAAACCCGAACACTTTAGCGGGGCACAGCAATTTTTTTTATACATATATTTTGCTAATAAATAACATTTTTAATCTTATGAAGTTAATCACAAGAGTCCCCCTTTACATCTGAAATCGCAGAGTTCCCTTTCACTGTAAGGGGGGACTCTGCAGACTCTGATGTAAGGGAGAACTCTAACATAAGGGATGCTCTGGGAACCCTGATCTAAGGGGGAATACTGTGGCCTCTGGTGTAAAGGGGATCTCTGATTTAAGAGGTGCTCTGAAAACCATGATTTGCCTTAGTGTACTCAGAGACAGGAGAGAGAAGGGGGGAGACTTCAGTCACAGACAGGGATGGATGGTGAGCTCACTCACCCCTTGGCAGCCACCACCTCTCATCCAGATGTATCTGAGGCTACTGGACTTAAAATTTACAGACCCCACTTTTCTTTTCTGAGGCACAGTCCTGGGGATTGGAGTGTGGGCAGACACAGGGGTAGGGGCGGGTGGAAGAGGTGCAGATCAAGCCCTCTCTCCTCTCCCGTCTGTGTGTGGGTTTGGGGGGGGGAGTTAGTGCTGCTCTTTGACCAGCATTAAAGAGTGTAACAGACACTCTTAGCTTGGACAACTGCAGCCTGCAACCCTGCTGAGAAGCCATAGTCCAGTCTGAATAATGTGTCTGGGTTTCAGGCAGTCTGAAACCCGGACGCATGATTCCAAACCCGAACTGTCCGGGTGAATCCCGGACAGGTGGCAACCCTAATGCAAATACAGGGATATCTCCTAAACTGTGCAGGTTTAGGAGATATCCTTGTTAGCTACAGGTAAGCCTTAATATAGGCTTACCTGTAACATTAAGTTGTAAACAAGGGTTTACAACCACTTTAAATTAGTGCCTGCAATCGTTTTCTTCTTTTTTTCCCTTTATTTTCACCCGGTAATTCTGCTTGTAACACTTCCTGTCCTAGGGTGACAACGCTCACTCACTGCACTGTATCTATGGACAAAATCTATTACAGGAAATGTGTTACAAGTACAGAACACCTACCCTCTCCATAGCATATGGTAATGTTCTGTAGTCCACAAAGACAGTGAGCTGGGCAGAGCTCTGAGGAAGAGGGCATGTTCCTCAAAACACATCAGCTACAGCCTACCCGGTGGTTGTGCATCTGGCGGTGATGTGTTATTTATAACGCCTTTGACATTTCTCCTTTTGAGAGTATAATGTTTATATGTTTAAATACTTATTAAAGGGTTATACAGTAATGCATAAGGGCAGCAAGGTTCCAGTGCATACATTGGTGGTCCAATTGGCTAAAAAACCTTCAGTGGTCCATTTGGGTTGTCTAAGGTTAAAAACATGTCTATGTGGGCTTCATGAAAATTGAACTGCCTGGAAGATTGCTTCACCTGTAGTGTGGACTTTTTTGTACATTTATCTGTCTACTTTTAATGGTATATTTAACAGACCAAAAGGGGAGCAAATAAGAGAAGTTTTTTGTTGAGGGTAAACATACACCTTATGCCTCGTACACACGACCGGTTTTCCCATCGAAAAAAAAAACTATGGTTTTCCCGACGGAATTCCTCTCAAGCCTGCCTTGCATACACACGGTCACACAAAAGTCCGGTGAACTTTTGACTGCCAAGAACACGGTGACGTAAAAGACTACGACGAGCCGACAAAATGAAGTTCTATGCTTCCGAGCATGCGTCGAATTGTTTCCGAGAATGCACAGTTTTTTTCTGTCGGAAAAGCATAGACGAACGGTTTTCCTGCTGGATTTTTTCCTGACGGGAAAAAAGAGATCCTGCTCTCTTTTTTTTCACAGCAGTTTTCCCGTCGGAAAAACTCAGATGGAGCAGTCACATGGCCGGGATTCCCGGCCAAAAGCTCTCATTGCAGTTTTTCCGACGGGAAAACCGCTCGTGTGTACGAGGCATAACTTTCTGTAGTGATCTGACAACATAATGCCCTTGCTGCACTGAAATCTCAATCAGCATTGACATTGGGGTAGCCACCTGTCCAGGATTCACCCAGACAGTTTGGGTTTTGAATCATGTGTCTGGGTTTCAGTCCGCCTGAAACCCGGACACATTATTCAGACTGGGCTGTGGGCTAGTCACACACTAATCTGTTGCTGTCCGGGAGCTGCGGCGTCTGTCTGGGGGCAGGTTTGCATACCTCCCAACTTTTTGAAGATGGGAATGAGGGATACTGTGACAGCAGGAAGGTAAAGTCACCTGGTTGCATCCAGGGGGGTAGATATATTTCGCCCAGATTCAGGCTTTACGCCGACTTATACAACTAGGTGGAGAGTTGTATAAGCCCAGCTAAGGCTAGTGGGCTCATGGATGACTCATATGTTTAGGGAGAGTGTGGGGCGTCGTGCAGACAGGGAGTTGATGAGACCAGCTGAAGCTTGTCAGCTCATTTAGGCCTCTATAAGAACTCCCAGCTTCATTAGATGTTAGCTCATGCCTGGAACCAGACCTGTGTGGACTGTCTAGGGAGAGTGAACCCCTGTGCGGTGAGACAAAGCCTGTGTGGCTATTTGCTTGGACATTTAAAACCAGGGACTTAGGGACTAGGACAGCACTAGGCTGATCCCAGTTGTTAGTTAGGAAACCTGTATGTTTAGTCAGAGGTCAAGTTGACCAGGATTTATTTTGTTTATGTTTCTTTTGGCTTTGCTGTGTTTTGTCACTGTAAATAGAAAATAAACCGCACCTTTTTTGATTTTGAAAACCACAACCTCCGTTTGCTGGGCCTGTTTTTGTGTGGGGAGCCCATCCCGGGGGTCACACACACCCGCCGCCGAGCTAACCCCCTCACAGTTGGTGGAGAATGCGGGCAGTTTTTTTTTAAGCCAGCATGGAGGAGATACTGAAGCAGCTGGCTCTAGCAAATGCCAATCAACAGCAGACAAATGCAGGTTTGCAAAAGAGCCTTGCAGCTCATCAACAGAGCCTTGCAGCTCAACAACAGAACTTCGCAGCCCAGCAGCAAGCTCATCAACAGAGCCTTGCAGCCCAGCAGCAAGCTCACCAACAGAGTCTGGAAGCTAAGCAACAAGCCCAGCAGCAATCTGAGGCCCGCTTCATAGACCTGTTACAGAAGCAAGAGCAGAGACTACAACAAATGGAAGCAGTAATGCAGCAACGTCCGCAGACCAGTGAGGAAAGCCGTCCCACTAATACCGCGTCCTTTGGGGTGAGTCGTTTATTGACAAAAATGACTGGAGAGGATGATCCAGAGGTATTTTTGACCACATTTGAAAGGACTGCTGAAAGAGAAAAGTGGCCTGAGGAGCAGTGGGCTGGACTGGTGGCTCCTCTGTTAACTGGTGAATCGCAGAAGGCTTACTATGACCTAGAGCCTGACCAAGCAAAAGACTATGTGATGCTAAAAGCTGAAATATTGGCAAGGCTGGGTGTCACCCAGGCTGTCCGGGCTCAGCGTGTGCATAACTGGACTTTCCAGCTTGGAAAACCCCCCAGGTCTCAAATGTATGATCTCATTCACCTGAGCAGAAAGTGGCTACAGCCAGAGACTTTGTCCGCACCAAAGATTGTGGAACGTGTTGTAATGGATCGGTTTTTGAGAGCTCTTCCTACTGCCATCCAAAAGTGGGTAAGCCATGGAGACCCAGAGACGGCCGATGGTCTTGTGGATCGTGTGGAGAAATACTTGGCTACAGAGAACCTGACGGCCTCTTCCAGAGACACTCGGACTTTCCACCCTAAGACCAGACCATCCCCAGGGGCGGATAAGAGGATTCCAAGGGGTAAGGGTGGAGAGAGTGAGAGGGTGGGAGCTCTACCCCAAGTTTGGCGAGAACAGCCTGGGAAATCAGCGGCTCAAGAGGCGGCAAGAAGGATCGTTTGCTACCGCTGCCGGCAAGCGGGACATATTGCAGCCAATTGCCCGGTTGTGGAGGAACCCATGCAGTGTGACTTTCTGACGGGCAGACGTCAGTCGCTGTGTGCGACAGTCGCATGCACTGCCATTCGAGGAACTGAGAAACATTTATGCAAAATGTGTGTTAATGGTAGAAATGTTGTGGTATTGCTGGATTCAGGTAGCCTTGTGACCCTGATAAAGGCTGAGTTAGTTAAAACAGAGGTCTCTGGGAATAGCAAGGTAGCTGTTATTTGTGTGCATGGGGACACCCGAGAGTATCCAGTGACTACAGTGTGTTTCGAGACCCCCAAAGGTACCCTCTCTCATCCAGTGGGCTTAGTATCTCAGTTACCGTATGACGCCATTGTGGGAAGGGATTTTCCGAAGTTCTGGGAACTGTGGGATGATCCTGAGCCCCCCACTGGTGCCCCTATGTACCAGGAATGTGATAGCCAGAACTCCCCTGAGAGTGGTGAGGACTCTCCGGAATTTCCCTTATCAGTATTGGCAGGGGAGACTCAAGAAACTGGAGAGGAGCCCACCTCCTCAGACGAAAACCTACCGTCTGTGGAGTTTTCTGATCTTGAGGTTCACAGGGAAAACTTTGCCACAGAACAGTTGAAAGACCCCGCCCTAATAAAGGCACGGGAAAACGTAGTGAAAATAGATGGCGAGTTAGTGAACCCAGATAATACCTGCACTTACCCATACTTCAGCGTAGAGAAGGACCTACTGTATCGGGTGGCAAAAAGGGCAGAAGAAACCGTTGAGCAGCTTGTGGTGCCCAAACCTTACAGGAAGTTGGTGTTGGAGTTGGCCCATGGGCACATTCTTGGAGGTCATCTGGGGACAGAGAAAACCCGAGAGAGGGTATTACAGAGATTCTATTGGCCGGGGGTGATGAAGGACATAGAAAATTATTGTTCCTCCTGCCCTGTGTGTCAGAGGTCGGCCCCGATGCCACATTTCCGTAGCCCGCTGGTCCCTCTACCCATCATTGAGGTCCCGTTTGAGAGGATCGCCATGGATTTGGTAGGTCCTATAATCAAGTCCGCTAGGGGGCACCAGTACATATTAGTTATAATGGACTATGCCACCCGTTATCCAGAAGCGATCCCTCTCCGAAATACCTCGGCCAAAACCATAGCCAAAGAGTTATCTCTTGTGTTTAGCCGGGTGGGTATTTGTAAAGAACTGCTTACGGACCAAGGTACACCCTTTATGTCCCGGGTTATGAAGGAGCTGTGTAAATTGTTCAAAGTGACGCAATTACGTACATCTGTGTATCACCCCCAAACCGATGGGCTGGCTGAAAGATTCAACAAAACCCTAAAACAAATGTTGAAGAAAGTGGTGGATAGAGATGGAAAGGATTGGGACTGTCTACTTCCTTATCTGATGTTTGCTATTAGAGAGGTGCCCCAATCCTCTACGGGATTCTCCCCCTTTGAGTTATTGTATGGGAGACACCCAAGAGGGCTGTTGGATATTGCCAAGGAAACTTGGGAAAGTGAGAGTTCTCCCCACAGGAGTGTGATTGAGCATGTCGCCCTGATGCAAGACCGAATTGCACAGGTAATGCCCATCGTGAAGGAACATTTGGCCCAAGCGCAGTTAGCACAGCAGAGAGTGTACAACCGTGGAGCCAAGACCCGTACCTTTTCCCCGGGGGATAGGATACTGGTACTTGTCCCTACGGTTGAAAGTAAATTCCTTGCCAAATGGCAAGGCCCCTACGAGATAATGGAAAAAGTGAGCGAAGTGAATTACAAGGTCAGACAACCAGGAAGGCGAAAGCCCGAACAGATCTATCACGTTAATCTGTTGAAAGCCTGGAGGGATAGAGAGTCCCTAGTCGCAGACACTTGGTCACCAGCTCAAACTGGTTGCGTGATTCCTGAGGTTGGAATAGCAGCCACCTTGTCACAACCCCAACAACAGGAGGTTAAGGAGTTTGTGCTTCGCAACAAGGAGGTATTCTCTGAGCTGCCGGGACAAACATTTGGGGTAGAGCATGACATCATTACCCCGCCCGGTGAAAGGGTGAAGTTAAAACCCTATCGGATCCCAGAGGCCCGACGGGAGGCAATACGGGAGGAAGTACAGAAAATGCTGAACTTAGGGGTGATAGAGGAGTCCCAAAGTGATTGGTCTAGTCCCATTGTGTTGGTGCCTAAACCGGATGGGAGCTGGCGATTTTGTAACGATTTTCGTCAGTTGAACAAAGTTACAAAATTTGACACCTACCCCATGCCACGTATAGATGAGTTGATCGACCGGCTGGGAACAGCCCGATACATGACGACTCTTGACCTCACAAAAGGGTATTGGCAAATCCCCCTGGCCAAATTGGCCAAAGAGAAAACCGCATTTGTAACCCCAGACGGGGCGTTCCAATATAAAAGAATGCCGTTCGGGTTACAGAATGCGCCGGCCACATTCCAGCGGAAAATGGACCAGATGCTGAGGCCCCATCGGAAGTATGCTGCGGCTTACCTGGATGACGTAATTGTCCATAGCACAGATTGGGCCTCACATCTGCCAAAAGTGCAAGCAGTCCTGGACTCTGTTCGGGAAGCGGGGTTTACGGCTAACCCCAAGAAGTGTACCATTGGGCAGGAGGAGGCCAAATATCTTGGGTACACCATTGGGAGGGGAGTAATAAAACCCCAACTCAACAAAGTCGAGGCCATCCAGAGTTGGCCACGTCCCAACAGCAAGAAGCAGGTACGAGCCTTTCTGGGAATCGCTGGGTATTATCGGCGATTCATTCCCCACTTTGCTTCTAAGGCTGTGCCCCTAACCAACCTAACGAAGGGGAAAGGGTCGGTCATGATTAAATGGACCCCCGAGGCTGAGGCAGCATTCCAATTCTTGAAACAAGCCTTATGTAGCCAGCCAGTGTTGTACTCACCCGACTTCTCTAAAGACTTTGTCGTACAAAGTGATGCGTCAGATGTGGGGTTAGGAGCAGTATTGTCCCAGGTCTGGAACGGGGAAGAGCACCCAGTCATTTACCTCAGCAGGAAGTTGAAGTCCCATGAGGTAAATTACGCCACCGTTGAAAAGGAGTGTTTAGCGGTGAAGTGGGCTCTAGATTCCCTTCGGTACTACCTGCTAGGTAGGCACTTTGACATGGTTACGGATCACGCTCCGTTAAAGTGGATGGCTCAAAACAAGGAAACAAATAGAAGAGTGAATAGGTGGTTCCTGGCCCTCCAGGAATTCAACTTCACAGTAAAGCATCGCCCTGGCGTTCAAATGGGGAATGTGGATGCTTTGTCTCGAGTACATGAATGCCTGATTGCTGGTGTTCCAACCCCGAGGTTAAAACAAGAGGGGGGGGTATGTGACAGCAGGAAGGTAAAGTCACCTGGTTGCATCCAGGGGGGTAGATATATTTCGCCCAGATTCAGGCTTTACGCCGACTTATACAACTAGGTGGAGAGTTGTATAAGCCCAGCTAAGGCTAGTGGGCTTATGGATGACTCATATGTCTAGGGAGAGTGTGGGGCGTCGTGCAGACAGGGAGTTGATGAGACCAGCTGAAGCTTGTCAGCTCATTTAGGCCTCTATAAGAACTCCCAGCTTCATTAGATGTTAGCTCATGCCTGGAACCAGACCTGTGTGGACTGTCTAGGGAGAGTGAACCCCTGTGCGGTGAGACAAAGCCTGTGTGGCTATTTGCTTGGACATTTAAAACCAGGGACTTAGGGACTAGGACAGCACTAGGCTGATCCCAGTTGTTAGTTAGGAAACCTGTATGTTTAGTCAGAGGTCAAGTTGACCAGGATTTATTTTGTTTATGTTTCTTTTGGCTTTGCTGTGTTTTGTCACTGTAAATAGAAAATAAACCGCACCTTTTTTGATTTTGAAAACCACAACCTCCGTTTGCTGGGCCTGTTTTTGTGTGGGGAGCCCATCCCGGGGGTCACACACACCCGCTGCCGAGCTAACCCCCTCACAATACCTATTAGCAAAAGTATGTAGGAAATTAGCTCCCAGAAGATGCCCGTCCAAAAACTTTACAAGCCTGGTAAAGTCACAGAGATTAAAAAAAAAAAATATCTTGTTACAGGAACAAGAAGCTCTCCAAACAGCGGGGAGCATGAGATTTACATTTTGCATATCTTTAGGTCTGCGCCAGCAAGAGGCATATTGATGCCTTGCAAAGACACCACTGCTTCCACATACAGGTGGAGGTCTCCGGTCCCAAGCTGCAGCATGCTGGCAGGCTTTTCTATTTGGGCTGTGGCTGTTTCCTAAAGAAAATAATCTGGAATACTTTGCTCATCTTTAGTTTTGATGCACCACCAATGTATTTAGCTGACCTAAAAATTTTTTTTTTTAATTGGGCTTCAAAAAGCAATTACATTTGCAGTTTTAATTAGCTAAATACATTCCAGGAGTATCAATATAAAAGGTGTACAAATCCCCACAGATGGATTTCTTTGAAAAGTGGCCACTGCCCGAGTACAATAGCATCCGTCCTGACTCCCCGGGCAGCATGCTGCAGAGTGGAATCTTTTTGCAGAAAGCAATAGACTTCTGAGAGGTCTAAGTCACCTAGGCTAAGTCACAGCTACTACTCTCCGAACAGTAGGGAGTGCGTGTACTGCTGACTACAGAGTCATAGGTCCCACCCCATGGGAGGACTTTTGCAGAAAGGTTACTGCCTAGACACAGAGAGCAAGGATCGCAATCTGCAGCTGCTGGCAGAGGACAAGCTTTTCTTCTCAGGCTGTGTCTGCTTTAAAGAAAAAAAAAACAAATCTAAAAGACAGTGAATACTTCTTATATTGATTCAGCTGGAATGTTTGTATGTAATTTAAAATAAAATTGTAATTCTGCTTTAAAGGAGAAATATGGCCAAAGCTCTTTTGGCCGTACTTCTCCTGTAGGTCACAGGAGTGCACTTAGTTCTGCTCCCCTGTTTCCCAGATTCTGCCAACAGCAGGCTAAAACCCACTGTTGGCTGAAATCACAGAGCCAGTCCAGGCTCTGCAGGGATCCCGACAATAATGTTGGGATCCCCTCAGATGACTGACTGGCAGCTGGCTCAGTCTCTCAGCGAGCCACTGAGAGCCTGAGCCAGCCACTCCAGCACCCTTCATAACCTGGTGCTCCAGTGAGCACTGGAGGGGCAAAGCAGAGAGCCTGTGAATGACAGTTACCGGCTTTCTACTCCCTGAAGACTGAGAACTGAGTGGTCAGCAGTCTTTGATTGCTCAGTTCTCGGTGTAGAGTGTGGTGGGGGACAGATGCAGCATCGGATTGTTACTACATCTACATGGGTAAGTATGAATGTTTATGTTTTGAGAATTCCGTATATGGGGCCACTCGCCCTACACGTGGGGGTACCTTCCGTTGTAAGTGCGCTCATTAATTCTCGGAACCAGGCTGGAACTGTGGTCATGTGAGAGTCAAACTTTAAGGCAGTTTCCCAACTTAGAGGTGAGTCGTTACACTGTGTGCAGTAATAAAAGTACAGATTTCCTCTGAAAAGTCCTGTCCTGTGTCATTACACACTGTTGTCTGATGTATGTTGAATTTAGAAGGGACACCCCTGAACCCGTGCCCTCTCCACCAATCAAACATACCTCTGTTATCATGTGGCCAGGCTAAGGGTCTCTGTAACGTGGGTTCAGTCCGGTTGCTACGAGAGACCGACCGCTGCAGAGATACCCAGAACACTGACCCCCTTACTACTGCAGGACCCATCACCTAAACCAGGTACCATGCTTTACAACTGGCGGCATATAACTTGTGCTAGTTCTTGGTTATGAATGTTGGCTCAAACTTGTGTTGCATACACACGGACACACAAATCTTGTCTGAAATTCCGACCGTCAAGAACGCAGTGACGTACAAGACGTACGACGAGCCGAGATCAATGAAGTTCAATAGGCAGTTTGGCTCATCTGCTTGATTCTGAGTATGAGGGGTTTCTTGCATACAGACGAGCGGATTTTCCGAAACTTTTTTCGTCGGAAAAATAGTGAACCTGCTCTCAATCTTTTGTTGGCGGAAATTCCGACAGAAAAAGTCCGATGGAGCATACACATGGTCAGAATTTCCGACAAAAAGCTCCCATCGAACATTTGTTGTTGGAAATTCCGACTGTGTGTACGATCGGTTTTTCTGATGAAAAAAGGCCGATGGACTTTTTTCATCGGACAAACCGATCGTGTTTCGGCCCCATCGGTCTTTTTTCCATCGGTATAAAAAAATAGAACATGTTTTAAATTTTACTGATGCAAAAAAAAACGATAGCAATTTCCGATCGTCAGTGGGGAACTCCATCGGAGAAAAAACCCACGCATGCTCAGAATCAAGTCGACGCATGTTCAGAAGCATTGAACTTAATTTTTCTCGGCTCTTCAAAGTGTTTTACGTCACGCCGTTTGGGACGGTCGGATTTTTGACTGATGGTGTGTAGGCAAGACTGATGGAAGTCAGCTTCATCGGATTTCCGATGGAAAAATACATCGCATTTTATTCCATCGGAAATCCGATCGGGTGTACAGGGCACAAGTCTTCATTTTTAGGTAAGATAGAAGTGTACATTGTACATTTTTTCCTTTAGCCCATATAATTTTGCTTTCGTAGTCTACATGAGGACAATTCCTGCTTACATAGTGATAAATAATACAGAAAGCAACTTTACGGTTTATTGCTTCTCCATTGATTCCACATTTCTGTCTGGAGTGTAGAGTCATACTTCATAGGAAGACGAAAGGCTTTTATCACTTGTGAAGAGTGCAAAACTACACTGTGAATGTTCAATTCAGTTCCCTGACGGAAAGGTGCTAAAACACGTCCATCCTGCAAGCTCTTCTCTTACTGATCTGTCTTTTTTATATGACATCTGTGACATATGTATTCCCCTGATGTTTTAAGTATTACTATCTTATTATTAATAATATTGGAGCGGAACTCCAGACAAATGGTAAAAAATGCAGTGAAAATACTAGGGCTGTTACTGATTAAAATTTTCGTGTTCAATTAATCGATTTTTTTAAATCGATTAATCGATTAATTTCCATTAATTATAACGCACATACAGATCCAACTACTTTTAGCTGATCTCCTTGCAGGCTGATTCCCAGTGCAGCTACCAACCACTGGAAAAATGGATAGCAGGATACAAAAAACACACAAAGGCAGCGCTCAATGGGAATAGCATTAAAACTTTTATAGTCTTCAAGTAGGTAACAAAATAAATATTGCACTGGAGATAAAATCGATGTAGCTACATAAACTGTAAAAATGGTGCGAGTAATACCAAACGGTAGCAAAAGCAGTCATAAAAACATGTAGCTAAGTATGATACTGGTATAAAAATGTGTACAACGATACCACTGCTGAATCCAGATGAGGAGGGATTAACATCAGTCCGTCGGCATGTAGATGTCCCGTGAAGGGAACTATCACAACTCCCAGTGGATTGCTGTATAATCCCAGGTTGATAGAGGGAAGTGATAGAGGGAAGTGTAACAGCCCTTGCGTGTGGCAGATAGTAAGGTCCCGCCGGCATGCAGATATGAAGGCACAGCAAAGGAGCCCTTCAGATGGACACGGCAAACCCCGCCGGTGTCCGTGACGTCACTGGATCTCAGATGGAACTCCCTGAAGACACGGAAGCCAGCGGAGAGGTGAGTACCGATCAAAAGAATTTTGATCGATCAAAAAAATTAATCGATTAATCGAGGAATTAATAGTTAAATTCCATAGCCCTAGAAAATATACATCTTTGTACTGGTTAGCTGCCAAAGGATTTCTAATTGTGTTCAGCTATTCATTCACAGGCTTCTGGCACTCCGAACAGGTAGCAGAGTGACACCGCTATCTTCTATCCAGGAAATGTAGAAGAAAATCCATGCCAGTGGATGAGAGTCCAAATATTTTTATTTCATTATTTATTTGAAAAAAAAAAGAAAGCCAACAGGTCAAGTCAACAAAGAACCCCTTCACCAGGGCTCAGTATACTGCTGCTAAGTGGATTGAAGTGATAACAGACTTTTTGCCCGGAGGGCCAACCTTGTCCTCCACCCACCAGAACATGGAATATAATGGGTCTGTTTAGCTGGACCACACTGTCAGCGGCAGGGTACATATGACCCTTTTGCGTTTTCCGTGGCCGCGGTCAGGAGCTGCCAGTGTACATGAAGCCTAAACGATCTTCAGATACACCAAAGTTACACTGACTTTATATTGACACTCCACGAGTAAAGGACCCTGACAAAATAAAGTTAATTTTACTGAGGGTCCATAGTAACTGGAGTCCCTGAAGATGCGCCCTTTTCAGGGGATTAGCGACAGAAGACAAGAGATCAAATTGAAGCAATCTGTCTTGACCAGCAAACTACTATGGGTCAACAGCAAAGGACTCTTTGGTCGGTCCTCTGCAGATGTATTTATACTCCAAAACAGACAGGAAATTACACATCTGCAGAGGAAAAAGTCACACACAACCCAACCCCTGCAGCAATCAGCCAAATAATAATTAACCACTTATGGACCACCCGCCCGCAATGTACTGCGGATAGGCAGCCCATACAGGTAAAGCTACGTACTGGTACGTTGCTGCCTGTTTCTGGGTTTACACAGCGAGAGTCTGTCAGCTGATCGGCTGTGCCCAATCACAGCCCAGAGCCCTCTGCTGACAATCAACACAGGGCTCTGTACAGAGGGAATAATCTCTTTGTTTCTTATTCCTGAAAAGCAGGGATACAAAATACAGGTTGTTAGGCATACATTTTACCCCCTAGATGTTTTCCCCTTCCCAGCCATTCATGTCATTAGTGCAGTTACAGTGTATTGTTTTATAACTGATCACTGTATTAGTGTCACTGGTGATGTCAGTGGCAGTTAGTCAGCTCCCCCCAGCATCAGTTAGTGTCAGGTTGCCCACTGCAGTCCCATTATAAGGCCCTGAAAAAATCCATTATATATACACCATAGTTTGTAGATGCTATAACTTTCACGCAAAGCAATAAATATACATTTATTGGGATTTTTTTTTTTTATCCAAGGCATGTAGCAGAACACATTTCGGCAAAAATTTATGAAGACATTGTTTTTATTTGATATGTTTTAAAGCAGAAAGTAAAAAAAAAAATTTTTTTTTTATTTTTTTTATTTTTAGTCTTTTTTTTTCGTTTTTCAGATACCACCAAAAGAAAGCTCTATTTGTGTGAATAAAATGACACAAATTTTGTTTGGGCACAGCGTTGCATGACCATGTAATTACCAGTTAAAATAGTGCAGTGCTAAATAGCAAAAAATGGCCTGGTCAAGAAGAGGGAAAAACCCTCTGGAGCTGAGGTGGTTAGAGAGACACTACCCTATAAAAACAATAACATGGCATAAGAGGCAAAAATAAGATCAAATATAATAATAAATGCTTTCAAGCGCAGTCACCTGTACCCCCACCTCCTCAGTGTCCTCATCTTCCAACTTCTCAGAACCTCAGTTCCTGATTCCAAACAGCCCAGAACATATGCAATGTCCCAGGCTAACTGCTGCCATGCTGCTGAGGACAGGAGCCACATAGGGCCAGAGCTGCTGGCAGTTCTCCAGGCCAAGAGGTAGCTGACCTCATGCCATCTTCAGCCAGGTAAGGTTGTATGTGACAGCTGCACTAACCTGCTGGCTGCTGTTCACAAATCTATTGCAGCTTACCAGTCGTTATACATGGGAAATTAATTATTAAAATAATTTCAGTCTTGGACTTAGTTTTGCACTTCTGTGATCCAGATTCAGCTGACAACAACTAAAATTTGCTGTTGCCTGACATTACAGAGCCAGTTCAGTCTCTGCAGGGATCCCAACGATATTGAAATCCACCTAGATGCTTGACCAGCAGCTGGCTCAGCCTCTCAACGCACCACTGAGAGCCTGAGCCAACAGCTCCTGCTCCTCCACAGCCTGGTGCTCCAGTAAGCGCTGGAGGGGCAGAGCACAGAGCGATTAGTGGTCTTTTATCACTTAGTTCTCAGTGTAGAGATGGTGGGGGACAGCTGCAGCATCAGATAGATGCTGCAGCCAGATAGGTGAGTATATATGTTTAGCAATACCCCCCGCAGAGGCCACTGGTTTAAGATTTGGGCCTACCGTTACCTTATTGTTCACCACGTCCGTCCTAGGGGTCTTCCTTGAAGAGTTGTTCACAAATGTCTGCACCAAACATTTAGTCTTTTTTTCTCAAGGGTTTTATTAAAGTGGTTGTAAACCCACTTTTTCAACTTGCACCTACAGGTAAGCCTAGATTAAGGCTTACCTGTAGGTGCAAGAAATATCTCCTAAACCTACACGGTTTAGGAGATATTTAGTTAAATGACAGGCGCCGCTGTCTACGGCGCATGCGCGCGCTGTAGACAACGGCGCATTCATGGGGTTAATCCCATTCACAAATTCGGCTACTTCCCAGCAATCGCTGGGCGTAGCAGAATGTGACGGCTCCCGCGCGCATGCGCAGAGTGACGTCTCCGCCGCTCCGGCCAATCACAGCGCCGGAGCGGCGCTGTGATTGGCTGGAGCGGCGATACCCGGAAGCAACCTTCCGGCTATCGCCGCAGAGATGGCTGAGGCTGAAGAGGGAGACGAGGACGGCTTTGGGGGCCCCGATCTAAGGTAAGTGATGCATAATGAGCTATTATGCTAGTCATATTAGCTCATTATGCCTTTCTCTTACAGGTAGTTTAAAAAAAAAAAAAATTTTTATAAGGGTTTACAACCACTTTAAAGAATTTCCAAACAGAGGGATGGAGGGTTAGAGAAATTCAGATACCTTATCTTTGCGGATCACGGGTACTTAAAGCGGAAGTAAACCCATCGATTTAACAGTTTCAAAAAACAGTTACATTCCCGGCATGCCGGGAATGCCAACTGTCACATTGGTTGTGCTCTCAACCAAACTTTCAAACCATCCAATGGCTGGTGTCATAACTGATCACATGTGCAGCATCATGGCAGTTGAAGATTAAACAGAGGCCAAGATGGCAGCTTCCTTGCCTGAAAGTGATAGGAGGGTTTACTTCCACTTTAAACCTTAATCCAGAGGACAAACAGCTTCCACACTGGATGTCGCATCCACCGGATAGGCCTGTCTCACTGACCTAGCAGCCGGTGCGAGCTCGTTCAAAAGTCTCTGCCACAGACTTATGTAACCACACACTTGGTAAAGTTCTGAACACATGGCACACAGTACCAGGATCTATCAGCCAGGCCGGCAGCACTGTGAGGTAGATTTTTGATCCGTATGCGTCCTCCAATTGAGTCCTCAATTGCTCGGTCCCTTTCCACAGGCAAGGCAATACAGGACCATCCCTGGATCAGTAGGTCCCAGAAACTCCTGGGCCTACTCTCAGTAACAGAGCCTCTGGGATTTGTAGGCCCCGAGGCAGAAAAGCTGCTAACACATCCCTGAGGCCAGGAGGGCCGTCAGGTTAGGATCGGAAGACCCCACCAAAACGGTGTCTGCCCCTTAAGTACCCTCTCCCAGAATGCACAGCGGGGTGACCAATCCCACTGAGCTGCTTCTGGGCAAGAGGTACCCAATACATCCAGCCAGCTGCAGTTCCAACCTTGACCTGTGGTGACAACGACACCTAGAGGAAGGTGGAAAATGTGCAACTCAGCTGAATTGGAAAAGAGACCCATAATTTGGTACAATTATTCTGAGCTGAACTATAAATCAGACAACTAAATTTACACTAGCGCCTACCCAATAGGGGCAGGGCGCTACATATGTTTGTTATTTCATTTTCCACACATCTCTTTTAAAATAATATTCAGTTTTTTTTTACTCCAGTACAAGCTTGTTTCAACATTCTAATTAATGTTTCTTAATCTACACACAATTGCCCAGTCCCTAAAATAAAACACAATTATTTTTACTATTACAACATGGGTGTCCTTGGAAATCACATTCCTACTTCCTTCCCCAGCGTCTTTATCCTCATTTGCCGAGCATCCTGTTCTTAAACTCGGATAGAAGAAGAAATCTGTTTTAATGTTTTCTTTCTTCTAAAAACTTCAATATAGGAAAGCCGGCACAGGAATATTTCCTGCTAAAGTTCATTTCATCTTTTTCTGTGAAAAGAGAACCTTATTATAATCCCATGGGGCATCGCAATATTAAACATTCGGGAGTGTTCTGGGCACCCGCCTAATTTATTGGCCGTTCAGACCACCTGGGAGGCATATTAGGAAGGCATGCGACTGAATAGATCCTCTTCTGTGTCAGCATATCTCCCGCTGCTGAAACACAAAACATCTGCCAGTGGCTTTTTTTTTTTAATCAAAGTCTCCAGGTAACAAGTTTAATCAACTGCCAATGCTATCCAGTCAACACTGCAACTGTGCCAAAGTTAGCAAGTCCACTCTGATTACATTTCTCTGCCTTAAAGCCTACCTCTACCTTCTCTTCTGCTCTCTAGAAATCCCCTCTTGCCTCTGATGCCCCACCTGCTATGTTTTATTTTCTATTTTTGTATACTTACCTCCAGAGGCGGCTCTAGGCTTTGTGAGGCCTTAGGCTAAACTTGACATGGGGCCCCACTCACACCCATGATGGGAAAAATAATTTAACCACTTCCCGCCCAGTCAATAGCAAATTGACGTCCGGGAAGTGGTTCTGTTATCCACACTGGACGTCATATGACGTCCTGCGGGATAACAGCCGCCGCGCGCCCAGGGGGGGCGCGCATCGCGGCGATCGGTGGGTCAGTCTGACCCACCGCTACACTAATCTCGGTAAAAAGCCTCCGTTAGAGGCTTTTTACCATGTGATCAGCCATGTCGAATCACGGCTGATCAGGAAGTAAACAGGAAGAGCCGTTGATCGGCTCTTCCTTACTCACGTCTGACAGACGCGAGTAGAGGAGAGCCGATCGGTGGCTCTCCTGACAGGGGGGGGTTCGCGCTGATTGTTTATCAGCGCAGCCCCCCCTCGGATACCCACACTGGACCACCAGGGAAGCCCCCAAGGACCACCAGGGAAGCCCTAAGCATGTGGATGGCCCCCATGGCCATCCACATGTAGTAAAAATATATATATATATAAAAAAAAATATGCCAATCAGTGCCCACACATGGGCACTGACTGGCACGATCATGCCAAGAAACAAATGTGTGGTGGCTGGCATTGCTAGGCAGCAGTGTCACCAGTGCCACCTACTAGTGTCCATCAGTGCCACCTATCAGTGCCCATCCGTGCCCATAAGTGCCCACCTATCAGTGCCCGTCCGTGCCACCTATCAGTGCCACCCATAAGTGCCCATCATTGCAGCCTAAAAGTGCCCATTAGTGCCGCCTATGAGTGCCCATCAGTGCCGCCTATGAGTGCCAATCAGTGCCGCCTATGAGTGCCAATCAGTGCCGCCTATGAGTGCCCATCAGTGCCGCCTATGAGTGCCAATCAGTGCCGCCTATGAGTGCCAATCAGTGCCGCCTATGAGTGCCAATCAGTGCCGCCTATGAGTGCCCATCAGTGCCGCCTATGAGTGCCCATCAGTGCCGCCTATGAGTGCCCATCAGTGCCGCCTATGAGTGCCCATCAGTGCCGCCTATGAGTGCCCATCAGTGCCGCCTATGAGTGCCCATCAGTGCCGCATACCAGTGCCACATATCAGTGCCGCCTATCAGTGCCCATCAGTGCCACCTCATCAGTGCCACCTCATCGGTGCCACCTCATCGGTGCCACCTCATTGGTGCCACCTCATCGGTGCCACCTCATCGGTGCCCATAAGTGTCGCCTTATCAGTGCCCTTCAGTGCCGCCTTATCAGTGCCCGTCATTGAAGTAGAAAAGGTACTTATTTACAAAAAAATTAACAGAAACAAAGAAAAACATAGTTTTTTTTTAAAAAAAATCGCTCTTTTTTTATTTGTTGCGCAAAAAATAAAAATCGCAGAGGCGATCAAATACCACCGAAAGAAAGCTCTATTTGTGGGAACAAAATGATTAAAAAAATTTGGGTACAGTGTAGCATGACCGCGCAATTGTCATTCAAATTGTGACAGCGCTGAAAGCTCAAAATTGGCTTGGGCAGGAAGCTGTATAAGTGCATGGTATTGAAGTGGTTAAAGGAGCACTATACCTTTTTTTTTTTTTGCTTAAAAATAACAAACAAGTTATACTTACCTCCACTGTGCAGCTCGTTTTGCACACAGTGGCCCCGATCCTGGTCTTCTGGGGTCCCTCGGCGGCTGTCTTGGCTCCTCCCCGCAAGGACTCCACACCTTAATGCGAGTGAGCTCGCATGGTGTGGTGTGATTGCGGGCACGCTCCCGTGATACAGCGGCGGCCATAGCCGCCGACTGTATCACTCGGCCCCGCCCCCCGGCGTGCCGCGTCATTGGATGTGATTGACAGCAGCGCCAGCCAATGGCTGCGCTGCTTTCAATCCATCCAGTGTAGCCAATCGGCGGCCAGGCAGAAAAACGAAGAGGATGACGGGGACGAGCATGGGACTTTCGAGGGGCCAGGTAAGAAAAACGGGGGCTCGGGGGGGGGGGCGGTATTGTCGAATGTTTTTTCACCATAATGCATAGGATGCATTAAGGTGAAAAAACATGTAACTTTACTACTCCTTTAAGGACAAGGGCCTCTTCCCCACAGCCCTGGCTGGTGGTTGTGGGGGTCTGCGGGCAGGGGGCTTATCAGAATCTGGAAGCCCCTTTAACAAGGCGGCCCCAGATCCTGTCCTTTAATAACTAAGGGGCGGGGGCCACCTGGTGTTGTCACCTGGTGAACCCTCCCCCTTGTGACGTCATTGACTGAGGGCATGCTGGGTCATTGACGTCACAAGAGGTGGTGTCACCGATATTCACTTGTTAGGGACGCTGGTGGCCCCGCTCCTGAGGCAGGGCTCTTAACGCTGCCTGAGCACAGCAGCATTAAGGTCCCCTGTCCCTCAAAACTGGGGTAATGCATTGGGTAAGTTAGGCGGCCGCGAGGCCCCTGTGAGTGCGAGGCCTTAGGCGACCGCCTAATTTCCCTAATTAAAGAGCCGCCTCTGCTTACCTCTTTTCAGAAGTCTGTAGGACAGTCATGTGACACAGAAAGAGACAACAATCTGGGACTTAACTGGAGGAAGATCTAAGGCAGTGATGGCGAACCTTGGCACCCCAGATGTTTTGGAACTACATTTCCCATGATGCTCATGCACTCTGCAGTGTAGTTAAGCATCATGGGAAATGTAGTTCCAAAACATCTGGGGTGCCAAGGTTCGCCATCACTGATCTAAGGGCAAAGCCTCAGATGAACCTCATCCTAAAGCCCCGTACACACGGTCGGACTTCAATCTGACTTTTCCGTGGTTTTTTGTCCGAACAGAGTTGGTCGGGAACACCCATAGCATACACACGCTCAAACTTTTCTGCAAACTTTCCCAAAACTTTTTGCAACATCACGTGGTTTTTCTACTCTTTTCTGCTCTTTACCTCCACCCTTTGGTCAACTTCTGCTATTGTTGGTTGATTTTAACATTAGTTGTTTTGTCCATCGGACAAAAGTCCGATGGTTATCTGTACACACGGTCGGACTTTGCTCCATCGGAATTTTGTTGGGTAAAAGTTTGTCCGTTTGCAGACCCAACTTTTGTCCGATGAAAACAAGAAAAAAGCAAAAAAAGTTTGTCCGATGGAGCGTACACACGGTCGGATTGTTGGTCCAACTTGCTCAAAATTAAGTTTCTTGGCCAACAGTCCGACCGTGTGTACGGGGCTTTATACTGGATAGGGATGAGCTCGGTGTTCGAGTCGAACATACGTTCGACTCGAACATCGGCTGTTCGATCGTTCGACGAAGATCGAACGATTTGGGCCGTTCGCGCCTAATTCGAGTGACGCGAACGGCCCACAATGCACTACGCCATCGCAGTGTCATCCAGGTGCTGTGATTGGCCAAGCATGCACTGTGACCCCGCATGCTTGGCCAATCACAGCGCCGGCAGCGAGGAGAGCAATGATTGGCCACAGGCAGGATGCCTGTGGCCAATTATTGCTGAGGGTGTTTAGTACACGCCCCACACTATAAAAGGCCGCCAGCACGGCGGCCTAGTGTAGTGTGTTCCGGAGCAGGGAAAGAGAAGCATAGGCAGGGACAGTGACATTTATTTTTTCTTGCTTAACCTGGATTCCTTTAGTTTAGGGAAAGAGAAGGATAGGTAGGGAGAGTGTCAGTGTGTTTTACTGTGCGAATCCTTGTTTCTAGGGACAGGGAAGGACAGTGAGGCAAATTCTACTTGTGCTATAGTGTGCTAAAGCATTGATCATCAATCAGCTTTAAAAAAACATTTTTTCTAGGGACAGAAAACTATAGGTAGGAAGAGTGTCAGTTTCTTTCACTGTGATAATCCTTGTTTCTAGGGACAGGGAAGGACAGTGAGGCAAATTCTACTTGTGCTATAGTGTGCTAAAGCATTGATCATCAATCAGCTTTAAAAAAACATTTTTTCTAGGGACAGAAAACTATAGGTAGGAAGAGTGTCAGTTTCTTTCACTGTGATAATCCTTGTTTCTAGGGACAGGGAAGGACAGTGAGGCAAATTCTACTTGTGCTATAGTGTGCTAAAGCATTGATCATCAATCAGCTTTAAAAAAACATTTTTTCTAGGGACAGAAAACTATAGGTAGGAAGAGTGTCAGTTTCTTTCACTGTGATAATCCTTGTTTCTAGGGACAGGGAAGGACAGTGAGGCAAATTCTACTTGTGCTATAGTGTGCTAAAGCATTGATCATCAATCAGCTTTAAAAAAACATTTTTTCTAGAGACAGAAAACTATAGGTAGGAAGAGTGTCAGTTTCTTTCACTGTGATAATCCTTGTTTCTAGGGACAGGGAAGGACAGTGAGGCAAATTCTACTTGTGCTATAGTGTGCTAAAGCATTGATCATCAATCAGCTTTAAAAAAACATTTTTTCTAGGGACAGAAAACTATAGGTAGGAAGAGTGTCAGTTTCTTTCACTGTGATAATCCTTGTTTCTAGGGACAGGGAAGGACAGTGAGGCAAATTCTACTTGTGCTATAGTGTGCTAAAGCATTCCTCATCAACCATCTTTGAAATCCTTGTTTTTTGGACAGTCAGGGAAATTGTCGTTGTGCTATTCTGTGCAAAAGCAATCATCCTCAACCATATTTAGAAATCCTTAAGTAAAGGGACAGAGAAGGACACCTGAAGGTAGCCCTTATTGCTTTTTTCCCATCTCCCTGCAGGCCATCTATTAGAATGTCTGGAAGGCAAACAAGGAGAGGCAGACAGTCAGGAGGCAATAAAAGAGGGCAAGCAGGCTCTGTGTCTGGGGGCAACAGTGCTGGTCGTGGACGCGGTGCATTGTCATCAGCACATGGCCATGGGACACGCTTGTCCTTCTTTTCGGCAGCTGGACATGTTGAGCCACATCATGCTGAAGACTTGGTAGAGTGGATGACCAAGCCCTCCTCCTCCTCATCCTCTCTCACCCAGGCTCAGGGTACTGGCAAAGCAGCTGCCAAAGCGTCCTCTTCCCTGGTATCAATGTCAGACTCATCATCAGTCACTCCTTTCCTAGACCCACCATGTCCTCCTCCTGAGGAGTCCCCCGAACTGTTTGAGCACAGTGTTGGGTACATGCTCCAGGAGGATGCCCAGCGTTTCGAAGGGTCTGATGATGAAACCCAGCTACAGGAAGGCAGTGGGAAAGAGGGAGCCGCTCAGGTGTGGAAATCCCTGACAATGCCTCCTCCCAGCAACCAAGGGTGCAGGCAAATGCAATTATGATCAAAAAGAAAAGAAAATCACTTCTGGAAGCAGCACTCCGATTAAAAAGCCTTTATTCCAAAAGGTTCAGGAAACAAAAAACACACTGCACGGCACGGCAAACTGGTCACATCTAGCTGACGCGTTTCACACTATTATAGTGCTTACTCATAGCTATGAGTAAGCACTATAATAGTGTGAAACGCGTCAGCTAGATGTGACCAGTTTGCCGTGTCGTGCAGTGTGTTTTTTGTTTCCTGAACCTTTTGGAATAAAGGCTTTTTAATCGGAGTGCTGCTTCCAGAAGTGATTTTCTTTTCTTTTTGATACAGGAAGGCAGTAGAGTGAGAGCAGACAGAGGGGATGCTCAAGAAGGACACCAATCTGGCAGTCATGTTCCAGCAGCTGCAGCATACTGCCAGATTGGCTCCAGTGATGAGGAGGGAGGGGATGATGAGGTCACTGACTCCACGTGGGTGCCTAATAGGAGAGAGGAGGAGGAGGAGGAAAATGAGGAGGAGGCACATCTCCAACGAGGCAGGATGCCCTTTGGTGGCCAGCGTAAGGGCAGTACACCGACGGAATCACACCGCAGAGCTCCGCCTGTGCAGGGCGCTGCCTCTGCCCGTCATTCAAAAAGTTCTTTGGTGTGGGCCTTTTTTGAGGCTAGTGCATCAGATCGCACAGCTGCTGTTTGCAACATATGTCTCAAGCGTATATCGCGTGGCCAAAACATCAGCCGCTTGGGTACCACATGCCTGACCAGACATATGTTGACCTGCCATGCAGCTCATTGGCAAGCCTACCTCAAAGACCCACACCAAAGAACAAAGCGGACCTCTCCTTGCACCGCATCAGCTGGGATCTCCAACCCCACTATAACTTCAGTCCTCTCTGAAACATGCACTGAGAGGAATGAAGGTGTAGAATTAGGTGTGTCACAGCCAAGTAGTTGCGGCCACTCTGCTAGCAGTACACCGACGTCCGATTCTAGCAGGCAAATTTCCCTGCCCCAGCTGCTGGACCGTCGAAAGAAGTTCACTCCCAGCCATCCACATGCCCAGCGGTTGAATGCTAGCTTGGCTAAATTGCTAGCGCTTCAATTGCTGCCTTTTCAGTTGGTAGACTCGGCCCCCTTCCGTGAGTTTGTGCAATGTGCGGTTCCTCAGTGGCAGGTTCCCAAACGCCACTTTTTCTCACGGAAGGCTATTCCGGCTCTCTACCGGCATGTGGAAGGCAATGTCTTGGCCTCGCTGGACAGGGCGGTCAGCGGTAAGGTGCATATTACCGCTGACTCATGGTCCAGCAGGCATGGACAGGGACGTTACCTTTCTTTCACGGCCCATTGGGTCACTCTTTTGGCAGCTGGGAAGGATGCAGGACAAGGTGCAGTAGTGTTGGAGGTTGTTCCACCGCCACGCCTCCAAAATGCTACTACTGGTTGTGACACACCTCTCTCCTCCACCCCCTCCTCTTCTTCTTCCTCCATGGCCTCTTCCTGTGGTTTGTCCTCTGAACCAGCGGTGCTCCGTAGCCGTTCAAGGGGCTACGCAAGTACGCAGGCAAAAAGATGCCATGCCGTGCTTGCGCTGGTGTGTTTGGGGGACAGAAGCCACACTGGGGCAGAGGTCCTGTCTGCTCTGCAGGGCCAGGCCGAGAGGTGGTTGACGCCACGCCAGCTTAAGCCAGGAATGGTGGTTTGCGACAATGGCACCAACCTCCTCTCCGCCCTCCGACAGGGACAACTGACCCATGTGCCCTGTGTGGCTCACGTCCTTAACCTGGTGGTGCAGCGGTTCTTGGGCAGGTACCCGGGCTTACAGGATGTCCTGAGGCAGGCCAGGAAAGTCTGTGTGCATTTCCGCAGATCTTATAATGCCAGTGCTCGCCTGGCTGAGCTGCAAAAGGAGTTGAACCTGCCCAAGAACCGCCTTATATGTGACATGCCCACCAGGTGGAACTCAACGTTGGCCATGCTGGAGCGGCTGCACATGCAGCAGAGGGCCATCAATGAGTACCTGTGCGACTACGGCACCAGGACAGGGTCAGGGGAGCTTGTTTTTTTTTCTCCACGCCAGTGGGGCATGATCAGGGATGCATGCACTGTCCTGGCACCATTTGAGGAGGCCACGAGGATGGTGAGCAGTGACAGTGCATGCATCAGTGACACTGTACCTCTTGTCCACCTGTTGGAGCACACGCTGCGTGGAATAATGGACAGGGCACTTGAGGCAGAACAGAGGCAGGAAGAGGAGGACTTCCTTGCCTCTCAAGGCCCCCTTTACCCAGACAGTGTTCCTTCTGTCCCACCCATCGCACAGGAAGAGGAGGAGGAGGAGGAGGAGGAGGAGGAGGATTGTGTCAGCATGGAGGTGGAGGCTGGCACTCAGCATCATCAGCAGCAGTCTTTTAGGGATGATTTACAGTCCCAAGAAACCAGTGGACTTGTACGTGGCTGGGAGGAGGTGGCTGCGGATCATGTCGTCCTTAGTGACCCAGAGGACTCCGGAGCGAATGCCTCAGCAAACCTACGCTGCATGGCCTCCCTGATCCTGCAAAGTCTGCGGAAGGATCCTCGTATTCTTCGGATCAAGGAGAGGGACCATTACTGGCTGGCCACTCTCCTTGATCCACGGTACAAGGGTAAAGTTGCGGACCTTATGTTACCGTCGCAGAGGGAGCAGAGGATGAGACAACTCCGGGAGGCCTTGCAGAAAGGTCTGTGCAACGCGTTCCCAGAGACTGGGAGGTTACAAACTCCTGGTCCTGGACAACGAGTTGCTGAGGCTTCGGCCAGTCAAAGAAGGAGCGGTGGGGAAGGTGGCCGTCTGACCGATGCGTTCAGACAATTCTTTAGTCCGCAGCCCCAAAGTATGATCGGTTCCAGCAACCATCGCCAGCGTCTGATAAACATGGTGCAGGAATATCTAGGGGCAAGGTCAGACTTGGACACCTTCCCCACCGAAAATCCTCTGGCTTACTGGGTCTTGAGGATGGATCACTGGCCAGAGCTTGCACAGTATGCAATTGAGCTACTGGCCTGTCCTGCATCCAGCGTTCTTTCGGAACGCACATTCAGTGCTGCTGGAGGATTTGTCACGGATCACAGGGTGCGCCTGTCCACCGACTCGGTTGATCGACTGACTTTCATCAAGATGAACCAGTCTTGGATCACCACCAGCTACCACACACCTGATGCTGATATAACAGACTAATTGATTTTAACATGTCACATCCCTTCAAGACTGATGCTGATGCTGAGTGCCTGTGCTGTTATGTTGACTGGCTATCCTCCTCCTCCGAGTCCTCAATGATACGATTGATGATGATAGCTTGGAAGATCATTTTTGTTTATGGGTGCCGCCACCAGTGGCTAAGGCCCAATTTTTCAGCCCCTGTTTTACAGGCGCGTGTAATTACAATTTTTTTAGCAATAATTTGCCATAGGGCTCATTGCTGTGCTCCAAGTACAGTATCTGTGAGGGGTTGTAGTGTTGTGCCAACAGTGCCTAAGGCCCAATTTTTCAGCCCCTGTTCAACAGGGGCATGTAATTACAATTCTTGATCTAATAATTCACAGCAGGGCCCATTCCTGCACCCACCAAGAGTAACTCTGAGGGCTTACAGTGTTGTGGCAACGCCACCACCACCACGAAAGGCCCAATTTTTCAGCCCCTGTTGAAAAGGGGCATGTAATTACAATTCTTGATCTAATAATTCACAGCAGGGCCCATTCCTGCACCCACCAAGAGTAACTCTGAGGGCTTACAGTGTTGTGGCAACGCCACCACCACCACCACCACGAAAGGCCCAATTTTTCAGCCCCTGTTCAAAAGGGGCATGTAATTACAATTCTTGATCTAATAATTCACAGCAGGGCCCATTTCTGCACCCACCAAGAGTAACTCTGAGGGCTTACAGTGTTGTGGCAACGCCACCACCACCACCACCACGAAAGGCCCAATTTTTCAGCCCCTGTTCAAAAGGGGCATGTAATTACAATTCTTGATCTAATAATTCACAGCAGGGCCCATTCCTGCACCCACCAAGAGTAACTCTGAGGGCTTACAGTGTTGTGGCAACACCACCACCACCACCACCACGAAAGGCCCAATTTTTCAGCCCCTGTTCAACAGGGGCATGCAATTACAATTCTTGATCTAATAATTCACAGCAGGGCCCATTGCTGCACCCACCAAGAGTAACTGTCAGGGCTTACAGTGTTGTGGCACCAGCACCACCATCAAAGGCCCAATTTTTACTACCACTGATCAACAATTATATGTAATTAAAATTCCTGATATAATAGTTGACAGCAGGGCGTTCCAGCACCAACCAAGAGTAACTGTGAGTGCTTACAGTGTTGTGCCAACACCAACAACTAAGGGGCCTATTTCTGCAGAGTATATACGGCAGGTCCCTACTTTCAAACATCCAACTTACAAACGACTCCTACTTGCAAACGCAAGAAGACAACAGGAAGTGAGAGGAAATCTACCGCTTGGAAGGAAAATTCTCTCCTGTAAGAATTAATATGGGAGAAAGGTGTCTGCTCTGTACTGATGCTTTATCAGCAATCCTTGTTTCAAGAAAAACATCACATTTCAAAAACAGTTGTCATTGGGACAGAAAGTGAGGTGAAATGTTCTGAACAGGGGCACAGACAGCAAAACAAATGTTACAGGGGTGATAACCCTTACCTATGTTTTCCAAAAAGTTTAAAAATAGATTTTTGGGCTGGAGCTACACTTAAACAATGTACCTGTTCAAAATTACAAACAGATTCTACATAAGAACAAACCTACAGTCCCTGTCTTGTATGCACCGCCTGTATACGGCTGTTCAGAGTATATAGGGCCTTTTTTATTTTATGTGCGGGGTTCCCCTTAATATCCATACAAGACCCAAAGGGGCTGGTAATGGGCTGGGGTAGGGGGGGGGGGGGGTCATGGGGTAGCTATGCCATTTTTCTTAAAGATTTTCATCCATATTACCGGGACCAGACATTACATTAAAGCCGCAAGCAGTTTTAAATGGCTTTTTTTTCCTTTAGAAGTGTCATTTTGTGCAGGGACAGTTCTAAACACGGGAAACACGTGGCACTTCACAGGCATACTTTAGACACCCCCCAGGTACGATATTTAAAGGAATATTTGACTTTTTTTTTTTCACTTTATGCATCATTAAAATGACTGCTCCCGAAAAACGACCGTTTTTAAAACTTCTTTTTGCATTGATACATGTCCCCTGGTGGAGAACCCGGGTTCCCAAACCCTTTTTAGGACAATAACATGCATAATAGTTTTTATAATTAGCACTTTAGAATTCGAACGTTCGCATCCATTGTATTTAATAGGGTTCTAATGTTCGTACGAACTTTCGGTCCGTTCGCGGGGTTCTGGTGCGAACCGAACCCGGGGGTGTTCGGCTCATCACTAATACTGGAAAAGTATAATTGGGTGGAGACTAAAGCCCCGTACACACGGTCGGACTTTTGGCCAACAAACTTCATTTTGAGCAAGTTGGACCAACAATCCGACCGTGTGTACGCTCCATCGGACAAACTTTTTTTGCTTTTTTCTTGTTTTCATCGGACAAAAGTTGGGTCTGCAAACGGACAAACTTTTGCCCAACAAAAGTCCGATGAAGCAAAGTCCGACCGTGTGTACAGAAAACCATCGGACTTTTGTCCGATGGACAAAACAACTAATGTTAAAATCAACCAACAATAGCAGAAGTTGACCAAAGGGTGGCGGTAAAGAGCAGAAAAGAGTAGAAAAACCACGTGATGTTGCAAAAAGTTTTGGGAAAGTTTGCAGAAAAGTCCTGTGGTGTGTATGCTATGGGTGTTCCCGACCAACTCCGTTCGGACAAAAAACCACGGAAAAGTCCGATTGAAGTCCGACCGTGTGTACGAGGCTTTATAGAGGCAATGGTGGTGGTCCAGTCCCAGAGAAAGATTGAAGCTATAATAAAAAACTGCTGAGAGAATCTAAAAGGGGGCACATTATGGGCCCACTTGCCTTAGATTAAGGCCACCCCATTCCTGGGTTAGTTAGGTTACGTTAGTTAGCTGTAGGGTGATAGGTTTAAGGATACTGCCCCTTTAAGGTTTAGGAGTATAGGTTTTAGCAGGAACGTTCTGGAATTCTGGGAATAGGCTATATAAGAATGGCAGGAATGGGATTTTCTTTCTTCCCGGTGACCAGAGAAGAAGACAGGAGCTCCTACCATGGTGATGAAATCCCTTGTCAGGCAGCTCTTGGAGAAGGCAGGCAGTAAAGGAGGGGAGGCACCGCTGCCTGGAGCTGACGAATGAAGAAGAGGAACAGCCGGGCAGAAGCGGAGTGAGCGGCATGGCAGAGTACAGTGTGAGGACACAGCTGAGGAGTACGGGGCTGAGGGAAGAAGAGCCCGCCCAGCGCGAACGGCCAAAGGAGAAGCATGCCTCCGGAGTGGAGCCGACAGGCCATGGAAGAAGCCCCCCTTTTACTTACCTGAACCTGATCTTTCCAGTGACGGGGACAAGCACAGCAGCTCCAGCCGCTGTCTCGGGTCCTCATTGGATAGATTGATAGCAGCGCAGCCATTGGCTCCCGCTGCTGTCAATCAAATCCAGTGACACGGGAGCCAGGGGGTGGGGCCGAGTCCTGCTGTCTGTGTCAAAGGACGTAGCAGCAGGACTCGGGAGCGTGCCCGCACAGGTGTCCCCTTGGAATGCGGGTCTCCGAGGGGGCACTCGATGCAGGGAGGAGCCAGGAGTGCCGCTGGGGGACCTCAGAAGAGGAGGATCAGGGCCACCCTGCGCAAAACCCTTGCACAGAGGAGGGAAGTATGAGGTATTTGTTATTTTTACAAAAAACCTTTACAACCCCTTTAAAGTGGTTGTAAACCCTGTATTTCTTTTTTTTTTAAAAACAACTGCAAGACAAAGCCATAATGAGCTAGTATGACTAGCATAATAGCTCATTATGCATTACTTACCTTTGATTGAAGCCCCCGAAGCCGTCCTCGTCTCCCCCTCCAGCCATCTCTTCACAGATACCCGAAAGGTTACTTCCGGGTATCGCCGCTCCGGCCAATCACAGCACCGCTGCGGCGCTGTGATTGGCCGGAGCGGCGAAGACGTCACTCCGCGCATGCGCGCGGGAGACGTAAAATCCGGCAAGGCCAGATTTGTGAATGTGGATTAACCCTGTGAATGCACCGTTGTAAAACTTTTTGGCAAATATCTCCTAAACCGTGTAGGTTTAGGAGATATTTCTTGTACCTACAGGTAAGCCTTAATTTAGGCTTACCTGTATGAGCAAGTTGTAATGGAGGGTTTACAACCACTTTAAGGTCTCATGGACACAGATGGTGAGAGGCTGAAAAATGCAATAGTGTTAAACTTCCAGCACAGGCGACACGATCAGCCAGCTATATAAGTGAATACATGTATGCCCTTGCACCTGTATAGTAAACGTCAATGCTTCCTCTCACTTTGGAAATATTTTTCCACTGTCTGTTGTGCCTCCAGTACAGGAAATGGAAGGAAATCTCCCCAATGGGAGACAAGTTAATTTTAAATTAAGAATGTTTGTCTGTTAAATACTACCTTTAGAACTGTAATCCACCCTTTACTAAATTCTAACTTGTGACAGGTCATTCTGGTTTTTAAAAACAACCATAAATACAAAAAAAGAAAACGTGAGCTGTGTATTGATAATGTTGGGCAGGAATCTGTCCTGTTTGATTCTTGCAGATTGTTTTAATCTCCTGGTTGGGAACATTTGATTCATCCCGGTAGTACAGAAGATGGGGAGGAGGTGATGAGATTGTGTTAGGCTGAGAATCTTTCTGTCCTCTGCAGTCTCACTCACGTGCTGTACCCACACATGATATGTCACTGCTCTCAGGGTGGATTTCGCTCTGTCTGCAGAATGCCACTTGTACAAGTTTTTTAAATCACTCACAGGTACTCAGTGAGCGGTGAATGTACCATTTCCCACAGACTCAAGCCTCGTACACACGGCCGAAAACCTCGTCAGGAAAAAAACAGTTGTACACATGCTCGATTCAAAAGAACCGCCGTTCTTTGGAATGGAACGAACGCGGTGACATCAGCGACTACGACGAGCGTGCGCTCGTCACATTCGATGCCGTCGCCGCCATCTTGCGACACCCTACCTATGCCTAGGAAGCTACCGCGCATGCGTCAAAGTCATTTCGAGCATGCGCGGGTTTCCACGGCGACAGGTGAGTGTACACACTCTTGGGTTTCTCGTTGAGAAACATGCCGACAAGAATCCCTACGAGAAAAAAAGAAAGCAGGTTTTCTTTTTTTCTCGTCGAGATTCTGGACAGTTTTCTTGACGAGAAACCTGAAAGCCTCGTACACACACACACGGTTTACTCGGCAAGAAAGCTCTGCAAGCAGTTTTCTTGTCGTTTCTTGACGTGAAAACCGGCCGTGTGTACGAGGCTTCAGAAGGTACTTTTACCTGTTAAAGGTTAGTTCACCTTTGAAAACAAATACCCTCCGGTACACTGTGTAATCTGCTTGTTGAGGAATCGTATCCTCCTCCGACTCATATCGCGGTGATCCGACTCTTGTGCCTTGCCAGCAAACAAATAGCTTGTTTCTGGATGTCTTCTCATATCCCCACTAAACAAATATGGGTAAAACAAGTAAACTCTATACTAATAAGGGAGAAGCTAACAAAGCAGCATAGGAATGTCCTACGCAAATTTTACTATGGCAAAACAGGTTGGACACTCTAGGCCTGGCTCCCACCCAATTGATTCTCAACCAGCTCCTGCAGGCATAAAGGAATAAGAGAAATAAGTAGGCTTGTGCAATTCGTTTCGTAACGAATCGAAATTCGTCTGAATTTAGCAACTTTCGGACATTCGGAAGCATTCGAATTTCCGAACAAAGCAATTACGAATAAAACCGAATCCGAAATAAATTATACCGCAAATAGCGAATGCCCGAATGCCTTCGGCATAATTCGTTATGAAAAAAGTTACGAATGTACGAATCCATACGAAGCACAATAACACTCTGCTCTGCTCTCTGCTTCTCCCTCACCGTGCTGAACTCCCTCTCAAAATGGTGTACAGGGGCGGAGGCTATAGCCGCATGTAAAAAACGAAAGTAAAATACGAGATTTCGAATCGTTACAAATAACCTCTATGTATTTAGAAAAGTACAAATCCATTCGAAGCACATTAGGCATAATAGGCAGCGTTGTTGTGAGAGAGACACGGAAAATTACGAATCAACGAACCCAAAAAAAGTTACGAAAGTAGGAGTTGTGTCCAGAATCAACGAAAAACAATGTACTCTACCGAAAGTACAAATTATAAATCAACTAAAAATAAGGCTTACATTAGAACGAATCATTCCGATTCAACGGAAAATGTCGCTTGCGAAAATACGAATTAGTCCGAACACGAAAAATCCAGTCTAGCAAAATTAAGAATGATTACGAATCAACAGGACCGAAAAGAAACGAACCGAAACTAAACAAATTTTTCCGTTGTGCACAAGTCTAGAAATAAGATTAATGGCTTCTACACACGATCCGAAAATCAGACGAAAAATACAGATTTAGAAGCAATCGTACGATAATCGGATCGTTAGTGCAAAGCTTTCGAGAGCCGATCACGACAGTCTATCCGATTTTATCCGATCAGACAAACAAAAAAACTTCTCGTATGATACTAGATTGTACGATTTGCGTTTAATCAGTAAGGTTGTAGTCCGAAAATACAATAGAATAACACTACAACACACGACATCACTTCCGATTTTTTTATTCTGTCGTATGAGAATTTTGGTAACTTTAGTAACCTTTCCATTTTCGATATGCGACTGGCATGCAAAAAAAAAAAAAAACGGACGAACTGTCTTCTGATTTTCGGAACGTTTTTACGGGCCATTAGAGTGTCGATCCAGTGATAAAATGTATTGATATTGTACGGAGTTAGCAAAAAATAATTTCATCGAGGTGACTAGATAAAGAGTGCATGCACAAATTTTAATACACAAATTGTGATTGGTACTTGTTTGTACAGTGATTATAACCTTAAGCATTTATTAGCGTTTTTGAGCCATAAGTTTTATTAGATATACTTTTTTTGCTTAAAAAAAGCTAAAAAAACGCTACAGCTAAAAACGCTGAAAAACGCTATTGCAAGAATGCTGAAACGCTGAACACTAACGCTACTGGCTTTTTTATAAAGTCCAGTGTGCATGAGGCCTTATTGTTTTACTTTTATAGTTTTTATTAATGAGGTTTCTTATGGTGCTCAGTTAGACCCCTTTCACACTATGCCGCCCCGAGCGTCGGCGGTAAAATAGCGGTAAAACGCCGTCATTTTAACGTCGGATTTGCGCTGAAATTCGGCCGCTAGCGGGGCACTTTTAACCCCCGCTAGCGGCCGAGAAAGGGTTAAAACCGCCCGCAATGCGCCGCTACAGCGGTACGGCGCTGCCCATTGATTGAGTTCACTGCTCCTAATGCGCTCCAAAGAAGCTGCTGGCAGGACTTTTTCTGACGCCCTGCCAGCGCATCGCTCCAGTTTGAAAGCTCTCTGGCTTGCACACTGGAGTGAATATAGCAGCTGTTTTAGGGCTGATTGCAGGCGCTATTTTTAGCGCTCTAGCGCCTGCAAAACGCCCTCAGTGTGAAAGGGGTCTTATAGTTATAGGTTGCTACAACATTTTGTCCACCTACTTGTTGTGTAATTGCAACTGTGTATTACTGTGAACCTCTTTTGTATGCAACACGTTTCATTTAATAACATTTTTCAGAATAAAAATAAATAAATAAATACCATATACAGTCCATGAACATCATTCCATAACAGTAATGTAAACGAATCTGATTTTATAAATATGCATTTATGCTCTTCCCATACCTGTAGTCCACTCTTTTCTAGAATGGACCAGCCATTAGGACCAGTAACCCCTAGTGATACAAGAGCAAGCACCATTCTTCTGAGCCATGCTCATGCGCAGCTCTATCTCTTGTTGCCGCAGGTGACCTCAGCAGCTGCAGGGATCTGTCTCTGATTGAAGCCATTAAGTTCATCTTCTCAGCGGAAAGCACAATGTGCATGTGTGTGGCTCGAAAGCAGGACAGAGCTCACTCCTATGTTGCTAGGGGGCCCTCAGCCTAAAGGCTGGTCTATCCTACAGAACAGGACAGAATTAATTGAAAAAAATTGTTATGCCGCATACACACGACCGTTTTTCACGTTGTTAAAAATGCCATTTTTTAAATTGGGCATTAAAAACGATCGTGTGTAGGCTCCAGAGCATTTTTAACGACGTGAAAAATGGCCTAAAAAAAAAATGAGAACCTGCTCTATTTTTTCACGCCGTTTTTTTTAACGACGTGAAAAACGGTAGTGTGTATGCTTTTACGAGGGGAAAAAAAACGCGCATGCTCAGAATCAAGTATGAGACGGGAGCGCTCGTTCTGGTAAAACTAGCGTTCGTAATGGAGATAGCACATTCGTCACGCTGTAACGGAATGAAAAGCACGAGGTTGAAAAGCGCGAATCGTCGCTCAACAAACTTTACTAACATGAAGGGTGGCGCCATTTGAACCGAACTTCCCCTTTATAGTGCCGTTGTACGTGTTGTACATCACTGCGCTTTGCTCGAGCGTTTTTTTTAATGAACGTGTGTATGCAAGACAGGCTTGAGAGGAAACAAGAAAATTCACGTTGAGAAAAACGTTGTTTTTGAAAATGACATTAAAAACGATCGTGTGTACGCGGCATAAGGTGTTCTGTGAATGGTAAGTTTAGTTTATTGGAGAAGAAACATAGCATGTTTCTTCTGCAATCCTGCCCACTCACAGTTTGTGGGAGCTTGAATTTAGTTCTGCTTTAAGCTGAGTGCAGCTACCTTCAAAGGATGGCTAAAGTACGTAAATGAAAGAATGGATGACACATCCCTGTCCACTTAGTTTCCGGTGTAAACAGACACAACCCGCCTGTCCAATGAAATGCATGGACCTTCCGGACAGGTCCACTTAATAAACTGACAGGCAGGTCTGATCAGAATGCCCACATCAAAGGGGCTTTAATCTTTTTTCCTAATCTTTATAAAATTGTATTTCAACTGTGGTTTTACTTTGTAACTCTTCTCTTCTAAAGAAACTTTCAAATCTGAGTAGAGGTTGCCTTGTCTATGCGTTGGGACAGCCCAATGGGTCTGGAGTGAACCAGGACCTAAAAGTAAAAATTACCAAGTTAAGGTGACCAGATTTTTAAAATGAAATCCGGGACATATTTTCTTTTATTGGCCATTGATCGGTCCCTGCACTTAGCCCATCTAGCTCGCGGGCTTCCTCCACACGGCGGCTTCACACTGCCTCATCTCCTTCCTTGGCTTCACAATGGCGCGGCTTCCCCTTCGTCTCCTCTCTCCTCCACTGCGGCCAATAGGATCGCTTTTCCTCTCAGCCAATTGTGTCTCAGGACAATCCTGAGCTGGGATTGGACAGGAGGAGAATCAGGAAGACAATAGCGATTATATTATTTCGCTATTGTCACACAACTGGGTGGGCTCGCGGCGCAGAGCACTTTAAGCCAATTAGAGCCTCACCCCCATTGGAGTCCATGCGTGTGGCACCCTGCATGTCAATTAGGGACCAGGCGCATTGGATTAGGGTGGGGGCGACGCCCCTGTGCCCCGCATGGACAGGCTGCCGCTGAACAGAACGCAAGTGCAAAAGCTACCATAGCTACACATCCAGACCCCTTTAAATTGCAGTCAGTAGCCTTGGATCCATCCAAAATGTTTGTTGGGTGGAAAGTAGTTGTACACAGACCCATGTGACACATACTAGTATTATCAATAGGGCTCTAAATTGGGAGCAACACTTGTGAATGTTGGCCGGTTTATGGCCACTTTTATCTTTTAATGTTTCAAGTTGTTTTATAAGCCTTTTGTCTGCTAGACGGTATAATCTGATACACATACACTAGTGGCTCAGTCACATAATTCACAGAGTGCCAGGACTGTAGCTGGTCATTATGCAGATTGAGCCGTCCTATCGAGGAAAATAAATCAGATCTTCATACTGCTCGGTGTAAGTAAAGCAGCTGTTTCAGGCCTCCGGCTCGGCGTCTTCCAGTGAGTGTCTCTGGACTGATTTAAACGACATAATTCGGGAAGCAGAATTAGTCTGTGTCAATAATATATAGGATGGGCTTTAATTGCTGCACAGATGATAAACTACTTGAAGGATCCCATCTTTATTCATTTGCTCAGCAGATCTGATTCTTCTGCCATGGGAAAACATGGCTTTAACCAGCCTGTTCATAAAGGACTCGCTAATAAGGAAAGTAACAACCTCCTTGCCTCATGGTAAATCTTTTCTATATAGAAAACCTAACAATTTATATGATCACCTAGTGTAACTAAAGGTAATTTTTTTTCTTCCGTTTTGGATAGATTGGGGAGGGATTAGGACCCCTGTCAGTTTTTATTGCTGTGTGTGCCCCCATTAGGAAGTCCTGTTTACCGTTATCGTCAAAAGTGAAAGTAAAAGAAAATTCTACATTTTGGGTTGACACTTGAACAGTTAAGATCTTCCAATGGTAAGGTGACCAGATTTTTTAATTGAAATCCGGGGACATATTTTTTTTTTTTTTACTAGTAATGGCGGCAATCAGCGACTCTCTGCCCGTCGCCGCCGCCCGCTTCACAACCTGTCAAATCCAAATCTTACTCTCCGTGCCCCAGCTAATACTGGGTGGGGAGAGGAGGAAGATCACTCCACCAGGGAAGGCAAGGAGATAAGCAGGCAGGCGGCTGGCCGGGACTTGAGCCAAGGCAGAAGAACATGCGAGCGGAGCTGAATGGGCATGCGCCCGAAACTTAAAGTGGAAGTAAACCCTCCTATCATTTTCAGGCAAGGAAGCTGCCATCTTGGCCTCTGTTTAATCTTCAACTGCCATGATGCTGCACATGTGATCAGTTATGACACCAGCCATTGGATGGTTTGACAGTTTGGTTGAGAGCACAACCAATGTGACAGTTGGCATTCCCGGCATGCCGGGAATGTAACTGCTTTTTGAAACTGTTAAATCGATGGGTTTACTTCCGCTTTAAGAAATATTCACTCCGCTCCGACCAGCACATGATCTTCAGAAAAGGGCACAGAAAAAAATACACCCCCCTAAGCTAGTAGGAGCGGCAGAGCGGGGGTGTGTAATTCAGATTTAATTTTTTTTAATTCTGCACTGACTGTCTTTGAAATTGCCCCAGCCCCTGTTCAAATCCAATCCAGGGACAAAACCGGGGACAGATTTGGTCCGGGGACAGTGTCCTCAATCTGGGGACTGTGCCCTGAAACTGGGGATGTCTGGTCACCCTATCCAATGGGGACACTAGTTCTGGTGACACCCCGGACTTCTATCACTGTGTAGGGATTTTCTCTCACCTCCTGTTTTGGCTATAGGACAGGAAGAGAAGGGGAATCTCCCCTATAGGACACACATGTCAAAAAACATGAAAAAACACAAGGGTTAAAAACCCTTCCTTCCTCTATCCAAAATGAAAAAGTTGCCTTTAGCTACACTTTAAGGGTAGATTTAGACGTGTGTCTAAATCTCCCTTGCCTCTGAAGCCTGATCTGCGATCGGATCACGCTCCAGAGGCTACTGACAGACAGTGATGAAGCAATGTGACCTCTCTTCATCGCCTATTTTAACCACTTGCCGACCGCCCCAGAGCTGATTTACTGCTAGAGGGTGGCCACGCTGTGCAGAATCATATATATATATGTGTGATTCTGCAGTTCGGGTTTTGGGTGCAAGTGCGTGCCACCGGCGGATTGCTTCCGCTGTAATTTTACACAGCAGGAGCTGATCAGCGGGTCCCACGGACCCGATGTCCGCCCGAACCTGCTGATTGTTTGGTACTCTGACGGAATGCCAGTCTGCCTATTGAAAGCAGAAACACAGATCCATGTCTTCCACTAGTAAAAGCACCTCCCCCAAGCACTGGTTTAGGCACACAGTTAACCCTTTGATTGTCCCCGATATTAACCCCTTCCCTGCCAGTGCATATTTTTAGCACTGATCACTGTAATAATGTCACTGGTCCCCAAAAAACTGTCAAAAGTGTCAGTTAGGTGTCCGATTTGTCTGCCGTAATATTGCAGTCCCGCTATAAGTTGCTGATCGCCGCCATTACTAGTAAAAAAAAGAAGTCAAAACATCCTATAGTTCGTAGATGCTATAACTTTTGCACAAACTAATCAATATACGCTTATTGGGATTTATTTTTACCAAAAACATGTAGCAGAATACATATTGGCCTATATTGATGAAGATATTAGATTTTTTTTACTGGATATGTTTTATAGCAGAAAGTAAAAAATATTGTTTTGTTTTTTTTCAAAATTGTCGGTCGTTCTTTTTTTTTCTGCGAAAAAAATAAAAACAGCAGAGGTGAACAAATACCACCTAAAGAAAGCTCTATTTGTGAGAAAAAAGGTTTTATTTTTATTTGGGTACAGTGTCAATTAAAGTAACGCAATGCCCGTATTGCAAAAAATGGCCTGGTCAGGAAGGGGGTAAACCTTCCGGAGGTCAAGTGATAAAACCCCATTTTTGCTGACAAATGTGGCCATTTGCCGCGCTTCCCCATTTACTTGAACACCGGGTGTACTTTTCCACAGGTGTGAAGCATCGCAGCCATGGCGTGTAAACATCCACGTCCGCTGCCTATTGCAGGGGGATTGGTAGGCAACAAAAAACATGGCTCAATCGCGCATTTTTGCCACCTCCAACCGCAAGTCTAAACGAAGCCTAAGGCAGATTTCACACTAGGTGCATTGACAAAAAAAGCCTTGTTCCTTATCATGGCAGTTCACATTCACCTGTTTTTTAAAAAAAAGCCTCCCCCTGAGATCTCCTGAGAAGGATTTTTATTTTCATTAAACAGACCACAGCAGGGGTGGTTGGCAAGTATTCCGGTGATACTGCCCCCTCCTGAATGTCTGTTTCTTTTTCTACAGCAGAACAGAGATTTTTGATTAAAATACTACATTCTTACAGAACAGTCCTATTGACTTCAAATGGCGAGACTGGCAAGGAGCACCACCTGCCAAACTTTATCTGCCATGTTAAAATTGCAGCACCGTGATGTGAAGCATTATGTACTCAACCCCCCCAAATATTTAAAATAATAAAAAAAAAGAATAAATATGTAAAGATAAGTACAAAGTAAAAAAGAGCGTAAGGATGAATAATAATAATTACCAAAAATGGAGCAGTTATTCTATAAGAATTGCTCAATCTCCCAGCTTTAGGGAGAAGCTGTTCTTCAACTTGTTGGTTCTAGCCTTGACACTGCATAACCTCTGACCTGGGGGGGGGGAGGGGGAAAAACAATCCATACAATACATCGCACTGGACTGTCCATGGTGCTGAATTATGTTGGAATTAGTTATACAGTATGTAAACCCTTATGCCTGGCACACAGTACCTGATGGCTGGCTTCTGTCAGACAGGGTGCCATACACACAGGACAAATGTGGGCCTTTTTTTATTGAACCGATGTCGCCGGACATTCAGCCCGTTTGTAGGGGGCTTTAGGCTTCATGTACACTAGCCTACACTGGCAGCTTCTAAACTTGAGTTTAGGAGCTTTTGGCGTTTTTTTGCCAAAGCTCCTGAACTCAACTCCATAAAAGCCTATGGAGTTTATTTTCTAAAGGTTGCAATCTGCAAGAGCAGTTGCTCCAGATCTTAGTAAATGAGCAGAAACTCTGCTGACTTCCATCATCCAATCATGTGTAAGCAAACATTTTTTTTATTTATTTTTTATACTTGCATGTAGTTGGGTATTCTTTGCAAAGTGAAGCTTTACCTCATTGATTAAGCTCTGGAGCAACTGCACTGGCTGTTTGCCTTTAGTAAATCAACCAGTGGCGGCCCGTTCATAGAAGGCGCACGGGTGCCACCTCCCCTATCCATGCGTCCAGCCCCCTGATATACGTACATATCAGTGGCACAAACCATGGATTCCAATGCGGAGGGGTGTTTTTTTGAAGCACCTGATTAGAACTAGAGGCTCTAAAAGGCTTCAAAAAAGGTTGAGCTCGGAGCGTTGTGCTCCGAGCCCACCCAGTTGTGTGACAATAAGCAAATACATTTTCGCTATCATCACACTAAAGTTCCTCCTCGCCAGCCAGGAGGAAGGTCTGTGAGACCTGTTTACCGATTGGCCAAAGCGTCAGGTGATCCCATTGGAGCACTTTGGCGGAAGTCACATGGCAGAGGACGCTGGAGCAGCGGACAACAGAGCTGCCGTGGCCGCTACCCGCACTCCAGGAGACAACACCACAGCCCCGCCACACGAGCAGGGTGGGCTGTGCCACGCCGCCTGGGGGGGGGGTGTTGTTTGTTTGCCGCCCCCCCAAAGAACAAATAAGAAACCACCAGCCACCACTGAAATCAACCCCTATGTGTCCATGTACACATACTGTAGGCTTTTAGCAGAGTTGAGGAGCTGCCATGTTTAGGCGAGCTTCAACCTCCCTCTCTTAAACGCGGTAGAATCGCGTTCAGGATAGGGACATTTTGACCGCCGGCCACGGGAAAACGCAAAACTTACAGTTTGCCGCATTTTGCGTTTTTCCACGGCCACGATAAATGTTGGCCGGTGTACAGAAAGCCTGAATGACATTTTCTAAAAGCACATAAATAAATCACATATTTTATGATACACATTTCATCCTGTGTAGCATCTTAGTGCTGCTGATCTCCTGCAGCCTCTGTGCAGTCACTTTCTGAGATACTTTAATAAATTTTATATATTTAAATAGTGTTTTCCGTTTAAGAGGATCTTCACCATGTAAACATAAATTTAAAAGTCAGCAGCTACAAATACTGTAGCTGCTGCCTTTTAAAAAACACACACTTACCTGTCCCTGGATCCAGCAATATCCTCATCCAACCCGGCTCTTTGCCGGTGTTCTAGTGCAGGTGCCGGCATCTTAAAGTGGCTCTAAAGTCAGAAGTTTTTTTTTATCTTAATGCATTCTATGCATTAAGTTAAAAAACCTTGTGTGTGCCTCAGCCCCCCCAATACTTACCTGAGCCCATCTCGATCCAGCGATGTTGCATGGGAGTCTCGGCTGTTCGGGACTCTCCCTCCTCATTGGCTGAGACAGCAGCGGGGCACCATTGGCTCCTGCTGCTGTCAATCAAAGTTGGTGAGGCAATGAGGAGAACGAGGGGGTGGGGCCGAGCCACAGCTCCATGTCTGAATGGACACACAGAGCAGCTGCTTGCTCTGGGGCCATCCAGCAGGAGGGAGGGGCCATGAGCGCTGGCGAAGGACCAGAGAAGAGGAGGATCGGGGCTGCTCTGTGCAAAACCACTGCACAGAGCAGGTAAGTATAACATGTTTGTTTTTTTTAATGGAAAAAACTGAGATTTTAGTATCACTTTAAGGGCTCTTTCACATGGGGCGGATCAGTCATGATCCGCCCCGTGAAGCTCCGCTTGCTCAGCGGGGATCGCTCCGTTGATCCCCGCTGAGCCGACGGATGACTGGGCAGTCCCCGCACACTGTGCAGGGACCGCCCTGTCAGAGCGCCGCTCTCCCCTATGGGGAATCGGATGACGACGGACCGTAGAGTCCGTTGTCATCCGATCCGCTCCGCAGACGGAAGGAAAAATAGTATTTTCCTCCGTCACACTTTTTCGGAGCAGAGCGGAGCGGATGTCAGCGGACATGTCACCGCTGACATCCGTGCTTCCATAGGGGTGCATGGAGGATCCGTTTCAGGTCCGCCTAAAAAACTGACAGGCGGACCTGAACGGACCTCCGCGTGAAAGAGCCCTAACTGTGGGCAGCCGACTGCGGCTTCACAACCTGCTGCCCACTGCGCATGCAAACAAATAGTGTGTAAATGCTATAACTTTTGCGTAAACCAATCAATATACGCTTATTGGGATTTTTTACCAAAAAAATGTAGCAGAATACATATTGGCCTATATTGATAAAGAAATTAGATTTTTTTTTATTTTTTGATTGGGTATGTTTTATAGCAAAAAGTAAAACATTTTTTCAAAATTGTTGAAAACAATAGTGGTGATCAAATACCACCAAAAGAAAGCTCCATTTGTGATAAAAAAAAAAGACATTAATGTAATTTGGGTACAGCGTCGCCCGACCACACAATTGTCAGTTAGGCCCCTTTCACACTGAGGCGCTTTGCAGGTGCTATTGCGCTAAAAATAGCGCCTGCAATGCGCCCCAAAAAAGCCGCTCAATTGTATCCAATGTGAAAGCCCGAGGGCTGGAGCGTTGCGCTTGCAGGAGGGTCAAAAAACTCCTGCAAGCCGCATCTTTGAGGTGCAATAGGAGCGGTAAAAATACTGCTCCTATAGCGCCCCTGCCCATTGAAATCAATGGGGTAGCGCCTCCAAAACGCCGCAAAGAGGCTAAAATCCCTGCCGCTATCGCGGGAAAAAATACGGTATAGCGGCGCTAAAAATAGCGCCGCTATACCGCCAGCGCATCCAGCGTTTCAGTGTGAAAGTAGCCTTAAAGTAACTCAGTTCTGTATCGGAAAAAAAATTACCTAGTCAATAAGGGGCTATGAGTAAGCGTCAATTCGTGACGTGAAACGCGTTAGCCACCCTTCCCTGCATGCACACTATCTGCATTTGTTGTTTTGGATTTATGGATTTATTTTGAATTTGGATTTTTTACCTGAAATTTTGGAATAAATAACTGTCTATACAGAGTGCGGCAGTCCAGGGTTTCTTTTTCTCCCATGCATCAGTGCAGAGCCAGCACCTGTGTGAGTGACCGGGCGGAAGCAGCTATTTGGTGAATTCTCAAGCTTTTGAGCGGTACGTTTTTCCTTTCCTTAGTCAATAAGGGGGTAAAACCTTCCAGAGCTCAAGTGGTTAAGTTCCGCTTTAAGAACTTACAAAACTGCTCACTGTGTGCAAACATTGTTTTCCTTATCAAAATAACATTTCAACATTGTATTTAGCCGTCTGCCTGGAGTTCAGCTTTAACCACATCCCACCCGGCCACTGTACATATACGGCCGGGTGGGTGCTTCCTCCTTCTGAGTGGACGTTCAGGAACGTCCCTCAGAAGGAGGGGGATAGCGCGCGTGTGCCCACGCAGCGGCGCGATCCCGATGTGCTCGTGTCACCTGGACACAGCGCATCTCCGATCCGCTGGAGGGTTCTGTGATTGGCCCTCCCGATTACATGATGGCTCTGTACAATCACAGCCGTCATGTGATGAAAATAGAGAGCCGGTTGCTAGGCGATCGGCTCTCCTCACATGGAAGTTTTCAGTGAGGAGAGGAGAGGAGAGCAGATCGCTGCAGCCGGTCGGTGATCAATGAGTCTGAGCTGTTTTTTACAGCTTTTTACACACTGATCACTGGCCTAGTGTCCCCAAAATAGTGTCCCCAAAACACTGTCCCCACACACATGTCCCCACACAGTAAAAACACCTGTCCCCCACATATGTGACAGTAAAATCATATGTCCCAAATTCATCTGCACACATATGTCCGTGATCACCTGCGCACATCTGTACACGATCATCTGCGTACATCTGTCCGTGATCACACAAACCAATTATTATACACTTAACAGACATGTAGCAGAATACATTTTGGCTTAAATATATGACAAAATTAGATTTTATTGGATGTCTTTTAAAATAGAAAGAAGAAAATATTGTTTTTTTTCCCAAATTTCCGCTCTTTTTTTTCACTTATCGCAAAAAAAAAAATGGAGTCGTGAATAAATACCACCAAAGGAAAGCTCTATTTGTGTGAACAAAATGATAAAAATTTCATTTGGGTACAGTGTTGCATGACCGCGCAATTGTCATTGAAAGTGTGAGAGCGCTGAAAGCTGAAAATTGGCCTGGGAAGGAAGGGGTGAAAGTTCCCAGTATTGAAGTGGTTAACTATGTAACTCTCAGGCCTCGTACACACGACCGATTTTCTCGTCGTAAACAGTCAAGAAAAGTGCCGCGAGAGTTTTTTTGTCTAGAAAAACGTTCGTGTGTATGGTTTTACGACGAGAAACTTGACGAGAATCTCGACGAGAAAATAGAGAACCTGCTCTCTATTTTCTCGTCAGGAGTCCAGATTTCCTCGTCGTGTTTCTCGTCGGCCTGTTTTGTGACGAGAAAATGGTTCGTGTGTATGCTTTTACGACTCTTCCAAAAGCGCGCATGCTCACAAGCAACTATGAGACGGGAGCGCATCTTCTGGTAAAACAAGCCTTCATAATGGAGAGAGCACATTCGTCACGCTCATAAATATTTCATCGTTTAAATGTTCTGCATTGAATTCTTCGTTAGAATGTTACATTAATCAAAACGAGAGACCTTCTTTTGCTGCTGATATTCACACAGAGTTATGCCTTATTTTTAACCTTTTTCATGCTGCTCTTTATAAGATTTATGTGTATTATATCGTTCAAGTTTTTAGGAATAATTTAAATGGTTAGATTTTTCAAAATGATGTTAATTATAATTTCTCAATGTTTTGATAGCGATCTCCCATTTAATTTTCTAATCTATATTTTTAAAATTTCACACCATGTTTTTGAGCTAATCAGATTTAGTTATTCTTTTGGGGGGGTGATATCTGTGCCTTTTATTGTCAGTCAAATGTATCTGCTTACTCCAAAGCTTGTTTTTTTTTATTTAAAAATACACATAGTCAAGTATGAACTTAAACAAAAAACACATTTATTCATGTTTAGAAATAAAATAAAGAGAAGGCAGCGCTGGAGAAGCTGCTGCCATTTGTGCATCCCAGGGACCCCAGAGCACACAGCAACCCTGTGTGGACACTAAAATTGGGAGCTTGAGAAGGCCCACATTTCAGAACACAATCTGATGCTGGCCTCCCAGAGGTCAGGAACAGCAGCAGGTGAGATATATGTCCCAAGTGTGTGGTACTACAACAGGCTGCCTTCTGTCCGACCAGTGCGACCACAATGAAGCAAGGCCATCACTTCCTCTTCTTCCTGGCAACCTTCCCTGCAGCCTTTACTGAAGCCTTCCTTCTTCGTTTAGCTGGAGGCTGGCCCACTGGAGGGGTACTCCTGTCAGGAGGAGGAGGTGGAGGTGTAGCAGAAGGGGGTGGGGCAGAAGAAGAAGGTGGAGGTGTAGCAGAAGGGGGTGGGGCAGAAGGTGGAGGTGTAGCAGAAGGGGGTGGGGCAGAAGGTGGAGGGGTAGCAGAAGGGGGTGGGGCAGAAGGTGGAGGGGTAGCAGAAGGGGGTGGGGCAGAAGGTGGAGGGGTAGCAGAAGGGGGTGGGGCAGAAGGTGGAGGGGTAGCAGAAGGGGGTGGGGCAGAAGGTGGAGGGGTAGCAGAAGGGGGTGGGGCAGAAGAGGAAGGTGGAGGTGGAGGTTGAGGTTGGGTCAGTTGGGCCACCTCACATATGGCGGTATTGGGGGTAATTTGCTCCATCACCCCCTTGTTGAGCAAGGTGATGAGCAGGGGTTCGCATAGGAGGCGTTGCTCCATGCTCATCACCTTGAACTTAGCCTCCACTAGGCCGGCAATGGCCTCTTCAGGGGATGTGGGCTCCTTGAGGGTGGCATGGGCCTCTTTAATAAGGGCCATTGCTGCCTCACTGGTGGTCCTGTCCCTCCTGCCTCTTTTGTGAAGCCTGATGGGAGGCACCTGGGATCTGTTGCTTCTCCTTTGCCCTGCCACCTCCTGTCTGCCACTGGGCCCTGCCACCTCCTGGCTGCCACTGGGCCCTGCCACCTCCTGGCTGCCACTGGGCCCTGCCACCTCCTGGCTGCCACTGGGCCCTGCCACCTCCTGGCTGCCACTGGGCCCTGCCACCTCCTGGCTGCCACTGGGCCCTTCCTCCTCCTGCCTGACAGTTTCCAGACCCTCCTCCTGGCTGATTTCATCCTGTGTATGAAAAAGAAACATAGTTTAATATGTTGGTTTAATCTTTGCATCAAACTTTGTAATCCTGATGGAAGCAATTAGAATGTAAATGCATAAATCCTTGCTTTAAATTTACCACTACATCAGCTTGACTATTTACCACACAATTAAGTGCAGAATAATGTCTACAGATCATGATTTCACTTGTTGAATACAAAATAATGTATGTTTCTCATCCTGACATATTTGGGAAACATTAATTTTATCCCACTACATTTTCAGTTAATACTATACCTGGCTCCAGATGGCCAAATCAGGATCATCCAGGATGGCTGCCTCCTCTTGCTCCAGAGAAGGCTCAGGTTGGCTGCAGGGAAGTCTGGGGGGAAGAGTGGAGAGTGATGGCCTTGGCTCAATGTGGTCATCCAGGAAGGACATCCTGCTGTAGTACCACAAAACCGGGACATAAACATCATCTGCTGCTGCTCCTGACCTCTGAGAAGCCAGCACCTTAGAGCGTTCAGTCCTGTAGGTACCTCTCAAGCTCCCAATTTTAGTGTCCACTTGTTTTGCTGTGGCTGTGGGCACCTTGGTATGCACAAATGGGAGCAGCTTATCCAGCGCTGCTTTTCTCACCCCTTTTTTTTTATGGATGGGGTTTTTGGTCTCCCACAGAGCCGGCAGCTCCCTTACCCGGTCAATAAATTCCGCCAGGAACTCTTTGTCGCTAATAAATACATTCATATTGTATCTGCAAGTAAAATAAATTATATTTAAATAATGTGAGGCAAACAGTCTAACCTCCTTCACATCCTAGTCACCATATATATCCTCCAACAATCTCAAGACAGTATAGGCCAACAATTTTAACAAGTCTCACAAAATCACATACCTTCGTTCGCACGTCCGTCACTTGAACTCCTCTCTCCGCACACCGAACGTACTATAGTCACATGTGTGTTTGCTATATACACACCACGCATGCGTCCAAATTGGAACACGTCGCTCCGCACACGTCGCCCGCCCATGACGTTCTAACTAACATCTTTTCCCCGCCCCTTCTCTTTCGGCGCGCAGACAGATATGGCGGAGTTACAGCAGGTGTCTGATAATTCCGCAACTAGCGAGGAGACAAGCCCGGAGACCGAGGACACGTCACGATCAAGGAGGAGATTCAAGGCATCGAATATGTCTTTGGCGGAGATGGCGGAGATGGTGGACATCTTGGTCAAGGCTGATTATGATGCCAAGCATGGGCCGTATAGCAAACCAAATAGAAGGAAGGCCAAAATCCTCACTAAAGTTGTGAAGAGTCTGAGGGCGAAGTTCGGGGTGAAACGCTCAAATGAGCAGCTCAGAAAGAGGTGGTCAGACCTCAAACTGAGGGAGCCAGACCAGTTGAGGAGCATAAAGAGGATGCTCGCTAAAAGTAAGTAAAATGACGACCTTTCTGCTATTAATCTTTTTAGAAACTTACTTTTTTTTTTTTTTAAAGCATATTGGACTCCCTTCCAAAATGTATTATTTTGAACTAGGTTGGGCACAGTAATCGTTCGTTACGTTACCGACACTTCGTTCGGCCACTATCCGTGGTTTTGGCTTATTTAAGACCCCCAAAAGTAATTAGACATCTGCCATTTTTGATCAAGTATTGTGGATAATTTTTAAGTCTAGATGATGTGTTTGTAAGGAGAATGAAATGCAAACTTTAATCAGTGTAAAGGAGAGGACACTCAGCAGCTGCTTCCACATCTGTACTTTGGAGCACTATAGTGTGGGCCACCAGACCCGCCTTTTTTGGGTGTCCCACACAGGTGCATCAGAGTTTATTTGTGGTGCCTCCATGTCCAAAAAATTACATCCAAATGTGAATAATAAACATATTTGGGGTCATAAAGAATGCATTTTTCTTTAAATTCCGCACAAACACACACTTGTACCCCACTTCCAAACAATTTAGCCTGTTTTAAGTTTAAAAATGAGATTTTTACAGTGTGATAAATAGACCTTTGGATTTATTCTCATAGGGGAGAGAAGACTGGGAGGAGGACACTCCAGGGAGCACATGCACCCCACAACTTCCAAGCAACCCCAAACTCCCAAAGATCCACAACCGAAAGATGTGCAGGAAGTTGAGGTGGAGGAAGGAGAAGTGCAGGAAGGAGAGGTGGATGACGTTGTGGATCTGGTCACCACAACAGGTCAGTATCTGACACCACAGCTTAAGGTAAGCGAGGTAGGCCTGCAGAGTTTTATTAATTTTTTTTAATGGTTTTTAGGGGATGGAAATGTTGTGAAGGATAGCACACCGTTCTCTGCTGACAGTGCCCTCCGCCTCATCCAGCAAGTGATGGAATGTAGCACGGAACTGGACCTAATTAAACAAAGAATCCATGTGATGGAACAAACATTTAAAGACATTCTCGATGTTTTGGGGAGAATTCAATAAGCCATCCAAACACATTTGTTTTTACATGTTTGTTTTTATATTTTTACTAATTTTTTGAGTAACAAAGCAGCCAAAAATTGAATATGCACACAGTGTGTGAACATGTGCTATCTGCCATCAGGGGATATCCATGTACGTCTTTTGTGGGTGCAACACCTTCCTCGTATCAAAAGTCGGTGAACTGAGGAAGGGGATGCACCCCCAAAACACATCCATTGATCACCCCTGATGGCAGATAGCACATGTTGACAATAGGGATCAAGATTGTAAACTTCCTATTTGCAAAAAAGTAAAAATGTGTGCATATTGAATTTTTGACTGGGCAAGGGGTGGCAGGACCCCATATTAGGATGGGCACATAGAGACATAGTTTGTGTAACTGAATGTCTCAGATTGCTCAGAGGTATCCAATGTTGTCATTTTAGAAATGCAAGTGGTATTTTTGTATTTTCATAAGCCAAAATTTGACGGGTTGTGGTCAGGCCAACCCCAAAGTAAAACAAAAAAAAATGTGCAGAGAGTAAAATATTTGAACACAAACAACGTGTAGCTTCTTTTTATAATACACTCTAAGCTTATTTGGTTCTTTTGTAAGGTAACATAGTGAAATTGGTTGTTATTTACTAAAGTAAAATACACTTGCCACTACAAATGCACAAAGACAAACTAGGAGACAGGAAAGAACAAATAATTAAAGGTTTAAAGAAGATTTTTATTGGGATACTTAGACATAGGCTGGCATAGGAATTGCCCCCCTACCCGTGAAATACTCCATGTATTTGTCCCGAACCACACGGGCATTTTGGGGGGGCAAGCCAAGACGGGCAGATTCCAGGCCCGGAAGGGGATTTGCAGGGGAAAGTCCAGCCTCTGGCAAAACTGAGGCCATATATGAATTCGCTTTGCGGCAAAGAAAATTGTGTAGCACACAGCAGCATAACACTACATAGTTTATTTTGTAGTCCGCCAAGTGGATGGAAGTCATAAAAAGGCGGAACCGGCTGGCCATTATGCCGAAGGCATTTTCAACGACTCTTCGGGCCCTGGCCAGCCGGTAATTGAACACACTCTTCTCTGGGGTCAGGGTCCTCTGTGGAAATGGCCTCATAAGATGCCGTCCGAGTCCGAAGGCTTCATCAGCCAAGAAAACAAAGGGGAGTCCTTCAATATTCCCTGCATCCGGTGGCAATGCAAGGTCGTCACTCTGGAGACGGAGGGCAAACTCCGTCTGGATGAAGGATCCCCCATCGGACATCCGGCCATTCTTCCCTACATCAACATAGAGGAATTCATACCGTGCTGACACCACCGCCATCAGCACAATGCTATGAAACCCCTTGTAGTTGTAGTAGTAGGATCCAGAACGGGGTGGCGGCACGATGCGGACGTGCTTCCCGTCTATGGCACCACCGCAGTTGGGGAAGTCCCACCGCGTGGCAAACTCCGATGCCACAGTCTGCCATTCCTGTGGCGTTGAAGGAAGCTGTGGAGTGAAACAAGATGAAATAATATTAGAAAAACAAAGGCATACATTACAAGGAAATTCAAGACCAAAAAATTAGAGACCAACATCAATCTAATTATACGTTTATTAAGGTGTGTAAAAAAAGTATAATGGAAGGCTCATTTATCATATTCATCACCCCCTCTGATGGGCCATTACTAAATTATTTTGGGGGGGGGGAGATGTGTTTGGCCACAGGATAGCATTGCAGTGGCGGTGCGTCCAGAGTGGGCGCTGGAGCACTGTCCCCTCTCTCCTGTGCCCATCACTCAGAACAATACATAGGTTCATGCGTTGCATGAACCTATGTATTGTCTATGCCGCACACTATTCAGGTGGATGGCCTCTTGTAAAGCGACCGACATATGATTAATTGCGTCATTTAGGGGGTTAAAATTGCAGAGCAGAAACAGGTATTAAAAAAGTCTTGCAAATTACAACCTGAGGGATGTAATTGGCTTCCTCAAAGAAAAATCGGGGACGCAAGGAGGGGGCATTCCTTGTGTAAACACTGACAGGCAGCTCTGGCAATCATGTTCACCAAGTCTGTTTAATGGTAACATGATTGGCTGATGCAACATGAAGGGAAGGAGAAGACATCAAGGACAGAAGAAGGATGGCGCTGACCACAAGAAGGTAAGTGCAGGGCTGGGGGGAAACTGGCTGCATTAGAGGGGACTAAATGGCTGCATTGGAGGGGACAACTGGGGGCGTTTATTAGGCAACAGAGCAAAAAAGGAGGAAGTTTATTTCCGAAATTGGGGTTGTAACCCCCCAACATTTGGAGCAACAGGCGCCCCTGCTGGAAAAGTTAATGAGGGGAAATATTTAGGGAGGATGAAAAAGGGGCAATCTAAAGCTTCCAACATGCATGGGGACAAAGGGGACATTCTCAGCATATTACAATCATGGTAATTAGGAAAGGATGAAAGAAATACAATACATTAGCATACATGTAATACATAAAATGTGATGTGAAGGGAGAAAACTTACCCTAATATAGTCCTCCTGCAGGACTTGTATAATAGCAGAACAGGTGTCTGGGATTATGAGGCCCAGAGCCTGGGGGGAGATGCCTGTGGTGAACTTCAAGTCCTGAAGACTTCTCCCTGTCGCCAGGTAACGCAACGTGGCGATGAGCCTCTGCTCAGCACTGATGGCTTCCCGCATAACGGTGTCCTTCCTGGTAATATAGGGGGACACCAAAGCCAACAGTTCCTGAAAAACGGGGTCAGACATCCTCAGAAAATTCCTGTAGTCCTCAGGATTATTCTCGACGATCTCCCGCAGCAGAGGCATGTGGCAGAATTGGTCCCGCTGGAGCAACCAATTCTTGGTCCATGAACTCCTCCTCACACCATTCATGGACTGGTCTTGGTCCAAAACAAGCAGACCAACACCAAGCGCACGCACAGCACGAACTCGACGACGAGAACGTCCAGGCGACATGGCTAGGAAACGGTCGTCTAATCAGAACGTACAGAACAGAACGCACTTTAGAACAGCAAGGCCTATGAATAACGAACTGAAATTCAGAAACGAACAGGCAATAACGCACTGTAAAACAGATACGACCTGCCTAGACGCCCTGAAAGTCAAGATACGAACCCACAAGCACAAACTGAACGGCAGAAAACGATCTGAAAAGTACGAAGACTGAAAAGCGCGAATCGTCTCTTCCCAAACTTTTACTTCAGACGCGGTAACACGAGATCAGCAAAAGCAGCCCAAGGGGTGGCGCCAAGAAAAAAGATCTTCCCCTTTATAGTGCCGTCGTACGTGCTGGACGTGAGCGCAGAGAACCACAAGGAAATTGGAAAATGACAGTGTGTACGCATAGAAAGCTTGACGAGAAAATCGACAAGCTTAACAAGAATCTCGTCGAAAAAAACGACGTGTTTTTTACGACGAGAAAATCGGTCGTGTGTACGAGGCCTAAGCCAGGAATCTAATGAATAGCTTCATGTAACAGCTCCAGTTTTTGTATCCTGGTCCCCACTGTGTGAATGCGCTGGTGGTTTTCGGCTTGGAAGCAGAACTGATTGGTGATTAGGCATCTCTCGGGTTAGATACAGAGCACAGAGGAAGATGAAACAGCACACACTCTCTCTTCTGGACTGACATCAGTGCGGAGAAGAGAAAGTAGGACAGACAGATCCTGGCAGTGAACTTTATAGTGCTGATCATTGCCGGAGTTAAAGCACGACAGACACCGCTTTTATAGTATCACCTGCTGGGATTGTAACTTCACAACACAAAGAGACAGAACAATGGCCCCACAACCCAAGGTGTCTGTGTTATCATTGTCTGTCTTTGTATGTAACAAAAAATTAAAGTGCACCTGTCATTTGGCAGCTTTACTAGAACTGTAAAGAAGAAAAAATGCTGGCTTTTTTTTTGCCAGCTAAAAAGGGCCTGGGCATTTGGAGGTGGTATGAAACTTAAAAAAAAAAAGTGTCCTCTTATGCCCTGTACACACGATCGGATTTCCGGTGGAATAAAATCCTGACTTTCATCAGTCTTGTCTACACACCATCAGTCAAAAATCCGACCGTCCCAAACGCTGTGACGTAAAACACCCCAAAGAGCCGAGAAAAATTAAGTTCAATGCTTCTGAGCATGCGTCGACTTGATTCTGAGCATGCGTGGGTTTTTTTCTCCGATGGAGTTCCACACAGACGAATTTGCTATAGTTTTTTTTTCCATCGGTAAAATTTAAAACATGTTCTATTTTTTTATACTGATGGAAAAAAGACCAATGGGGCCCACACACGATTGGTTTGTCCGATGAAAAAAGTCCATCTGTCTTTTTTCATCAGAAAAACCGATCGTGTGTACGCGGCATAAGTGTACCCCATATAATATTACAATCGCCCGAGATGTACAGCACCCTGTCCGACAGAAGCTGTTCTTTTGCCAAACAAGCATGCTGGAAAACAAGAAGCCGATCGGCATCTGATCAGTGCTTGCAGCCAACAGAAGATGGACAGAGACTGCAAACATTCTAGAGGAGTTGGTTTGGCAATTGGGACATACTTCAGGAGACAGTTATGGACTGGAGACACTTTACATGAGACTGCTAGAGATCACTACTATTATAGCCCCCTAACAAATCAATAATTTCACATTGGTGTTTCCAACAGCCCCCTTAACTACTTCTGCCCCAGAAGAATTCCCCCCCTTAATGACAGACCATTTTTTGTGATACGACACTGCGTCACTTTAACTGACAATTGCCCGGTCGTGGGAAGTTGTACCCAAACAAAATTGATGTCCTTTTTTCCCCACAAATAGAGCTTTCATTGGCGGTATTTGATCACCTCTGCGGTTTTTATTTTTTGCGCTATAAAAAAAAAAAGCGACAATTTTGAAAAAAAAAAAAGCAATATTTTTTACTTTTTGCTATAATAAATATCCCCCCCAAAAAATATAAAAAAAACAAATTTCTTCCTCAGTTTAGGCCGATATGTATTCTTCTTCATATTTTTGGTAAAAAAAAATCACGAGTGTATATTGATTAGTTTGAGCAAAAGTTATAGTGTCTACAAAATAGGGGGTAGATTTATGGCATATTTATTATTACATATTTTTTTTAAATAATGGCTGCGATCTGCGATTTTTATTGGGACTGCGACATTGCAGCGGACAGATCGGACACTTTTGACACTTTTTTGCGACAATTGATATTTATACTGTGATCAGAGCTTAAAATAGCCACTGATTACTGTATAAATGTCAGGGGAGGGGTTAACACCGGGGCGATCAAGGGGTTAAATGTGTGTCCTAGGGAGTGATTCTAACTGTGGGGTGATGGGACTGCTTGAAGGAGGAGACCGATCATTGTTTATACTTAGTATGAACAACAGATTGCTCTCATCACCCCTGACAGAACGGAGATCTGTCTGTTTACACTGACAGACCTCCGTTCTGTGTCTCTCAGGAGCAATCGCTAGTGCCTGGCGAATATCGCGGCCACCAGGCACGAGCAACGGCTTCGTCGTCGTGTCGCGGGCCCACGTGCGCACCTCCAGCAGTGCGCACATGCCCCCTAGTGGTCTTAAAGCGGCAGACGTATACTTACGGCGATTTGCCCAGGAGAGCCAACCTGACACAGTATAACTGCGGCGGCTGGTCGTCTAGTGGTTAAAGTGATTCTAAAGGTTGCAATAAAAAAAAAAAAGTAACAAACATGTTATACTTAGCTGCTCTGTGCAATGGCTTTGCACAGAGCAGCCCTGATTCTCTTCTTTTTGAGTCCCCCTCTGGCGGTCCTGGCTCCTACCCCCTGCTGAGTGTCCCCATAGCAAGCCACTTACTATGAGGCACTCATGAGTGCTTGCTCCCGGGTCCCGCTCTATGTGTCCATAAGACACACAGAACAGGTCTAGACCCTGCCCCCTCCTCACCAGCCCCCCTACCTATAGGGCACTCGAGCAGGCTCGCTCCCAAGCCGCGCCTCTGTGAATGCATTAAGGTAAAAAACCTTCTGTCTTTAGAACCACTTTAATTTTCACATTGGTCTGGTGCAGTTTCTCTGCAGCACTGGTGCAGCACAGTGTACCTGTGGCTTTCGTGTGGGTTATCCACGCTTTCCTATAGACTTCTATTAGATCGGGCGTTGTGGTATGTTTTCTAAAAGCGCACAATAGTCCTGCATGCTGCATCTTTCAGGACTATTGGACGTTTCAGGACGTTTCAGGAAACGCACCAAAAATACCCGATTCAATAGAAGTCTATGGGAAAACATGGGTACCATGTGCTGCACCCGCACTGCAGGGAAACTGTACCACAGCAGTGTGAAAGTGCCCTAATAATTACTTTTGTCATATTTGATATTTCTCTCTGCAATATCAATTATAAAGGATCAGAGGGCACAAACAAAGCAAGAGAAAGGGGATAAGCAGTACAAAAAAAGAATACAAGACATTGCAAAATCAATAAACCAAACTATTTAACTAATAGAAGCCACTCTAAGTAAATTTTTTCCTTCACTGGCTAGATTAATCATTAAAACACAAGGGCCACACAGTAATGCCTTGTACACACAATCGGAATTTCCGATGAAAAAAGTCAGACCGAATTTTTTCATCGGATATTCCGACCGTGTGTGTGCCCCATCGGACTTTTTTTCCATTGGAATTTAGAAAGAGAACATGTTCTCTTTTTTTCCCAATGGAAAAAATTCCTATCGGAAATTCCGTTCGTCTGTGTGGAACTCCGACGGAGAAAAAAAACCCTGCATGCTCAGAATCAAGTCGACGCATGCTCGGAAGCATTGAACTTAATTTTTCTTGGCTCATAGTAGTGTTGTACGTCACCGCGTTCTTGACAGTCAGAATTTGGTGTGACAGTGTGTATGCAAGACAGCTTGAACAGAATTCCGTCGGAAAAATCAGTCGGAGTTTATCCCGACGGAAAATCCGATCGTGTGTACAAAGGGCTGGAGGTTGGGCATCAGGGGTCTATAGGGGCTCTAATAGAGTGTATTACTTACCTTACCTACTCTGTATCCAAGGGTTCCCTGCTAGATGACAGGTGCCCGCCAACCATGAAGCCACTTCTCTTCTCCAGATTTGCCAAATTCATCAAGTATAATGCAGAAGTTACTATACATTTTTGCCACATGCCAGAGGTTGGGCTTTAAAGCGGAACTTCAATCTCTCAATCAACATTAATTATTTGTAATCCTTGTGATATACGAATATGATATTTACTTGTTTTAAACAATTTTTTTTAACATTCATTCAGTTGCTTCCTGGTTTCCATGCCTAGGCAAATGATGCCATGCATCCCAGGAGTCTTCAGAAGGGAAGGAGGGGTTTGCTGAGCTAAGCACACCCTCTTGTCTGTATACCTGAGCTAAGGGCAGATGGATTCCAGGAAGTAAATGCTACATGGATCATCTGCCCTTACTCAAGATGGCCGTTGCCAGAAAAGCTGGGCGGGGGGTTAGAAGCAATTTCTCAGCAAAATAAAGCATAGAAACATGGATGGATGGGTGAGTTTGCTTTGAATAACAAAAATGAATTAAATAGCATTTTTTGTTTGTGGTGCTCAGATGCAGTGTAGTTCCGCGTTAAGCATTACTGTACACACATTGGAGGATGGCCAGGATATATAAAACTAATATACTAATGAAAAGCAAATTCTCTGAAAATATTTTTAAAAAAGCAGCCAGTTATAATTTAGTAGTCACTTTTTGTAGTGCACATTTCAAAATGAAAGAAATCACCCCATTTGTTGCAAAAGGGTAAATTTGCCCATTTTTTACACACATGTATAAAAAAATCCTATATATGTCAAATGCTGAAGTTTAAGCAGAAGCTTCGTTCCCCCCCAGACGTAATTTGCTGCTGACTGTTCAGGGCTACTGAGTGCGTTACTTGACGTATTGGATGCTGTGCGCCCCCCTACAGTGCGGTGACATTAACACGTTGTGACTAAGGCAGCAACCAGCTAAAGGTCACAGATATAGTTTAACCCCTTCAAGACACAGTATTTCTTAACATGACTGTAGTTGAATCACCCTCCTGCAAGGTCTATGGGAAGACAGCAGTGACATCCAAGGTAATCAGCGGGAGCAAGTGTGTCGGGCTCATTTGAAGAAATCCAGTGTCCATTCAAATTCTGTGTCCCATCGGGAGGCCGATATAATTTCAATAGAACAAAAATTGTGGCTGAAAAACAAAAGATGTAAAGGATTATTTATTGATTACATGCAAGTTCATGTACAGCAGGGGTAGGTAAACATGGAAAGGTGCAAGGGGAGCGGCCGCAGCTCTTTGCATTTGCCTGGGATATCAGCCAGAAGAATCTGCTGATTCTTGCCACAGGAATCCACTGTATGCCCCTAACTGCCATGTGAATGTAGCCTTAAAGGGGTTGTAAAGGTACATTTTTTATTTTCTAAATAGGTTCCTTTAAGCTATTGCATTGTTGCTTCACTTACCTTTTCCTTCGATTTCCCTTCTAAAATGTTTTTTTCTTTGTCTGAATTTCTCACTTCCTGTTTCTCCTCAGTAAACTTCACACCATCATCCGAGCGGTGTTTAGTCAGCCTGAACAGCTTACTGAACAGCTTACTGAGGAGAAGCTTGCCTGTAGGTAGAAGTGGTGTAACAGAGTTTACAACCACTTTAAAGCCAAACTAAACCTATTGATTTAAAGAGGTTGCAAACCTCCATTTGTAAGTTGTACCTATAGGTAAGCCTATAATAAGGCTTACCTATAGGTACTGTAAATATCTCCTAAACGTGCGCCATTTAAAAAAAAGAAAGGAAGTAAAACCCATCAGCGTTTGCTTCCTCTTTAACTGCTTTCCAAAACAGTTAGACCACTTTCACACTGAGGCGCTTTTCAGGCTCTTTCATGCTAAAAACAGCACCTAAAAAGCTCACGAAAACTTATTTCTATTAAAATCAATGAATGCTTTCACACTGGGGCAGTGTGATGGCAGGGCTGTGAAAAACTCCTCTCCATTGAAATGAATGGAAAGCTCTTCAAAAGCGCCTGAAAAGCGCTTCAAAAGAGCTTAGTGTTTTTACTGGCAGGCCTCGTACACAGGAACTTTGTTCGTGTGTATGGTTTCTCGTCAAGAAAAGCGACAAGAATCTCTATTTTCTCGTCGAGATTCTCGTCAGCCTGTTTCTCGACGAGAAAATTGTGTGTGTGTACACTTATCTTTTCGCCGGGAAGCCCGCGCATGCTCGAAATGACTTTGACGCATGCGCGGTAGCTTCCTAGGCATAGATAGGGTATACCAAGATGGCGGCGACGGCATCGAATGTGACGAGCGCATGCTTGTCGTAGTCGATGACGTCACCGCGTACGCTCCATTCAAAGAACCGCTGGTTCTTTGAATCGAGCGTGTGTACACTCGGCCGGGACAATTTTCTTGTCCAAGAATCTCGTCGAAAAAAACGACATGTTTTTTTCGACGAGAATCTCGGCCGTGTGTACGAGGCCGCAGTTTAGAAGCGCCTCAGTGTGAAAGTGGCCTAACATTCAAGACATGCCATGAATGATAACTCACAGTTGCTTGTGTTCTCAACCAAACTGTCAAGCCAGTGGCTGGTGTCCTAAGACCACTTTCACACTGAGGTGCTTTTCAGGCACTTTCACGCTAAAAACAGTGTCTAAAAAGCTCATGAAAACCTATTTCCATTAAAATCAATGAATGCTTTCACACTGGGGCAGTGTGCTGTGAAAAACTCCCCTTTACATTGAAATGAATAGAACGCTCTTCAAAAGCACCTGAAAAGCACCTGAAAAGCGCTTCAAAAGCGCTCAGTGTTTTTACTGGCAGTTTAGAAGCACCTCAGTGTAAAAGTGGCCTAACTAATCACATGTACATGTTCATGTACAGCTGGGCTAGGCAAACCTGAAGAGGTGCTGATCTACCTGTACAACGTGGGAAGGATCCAAGAAGGTGCAAGGGGTGCACAGTGCAGCACTTTTTAAAAAAATTTTTTTTTAACCACTTAAGCCCCGGACCATTTGGTAGCTAGAGGACCAGAGGTGATTTCAGAATTTTGCACTGCGCTGCTTTAACTGTAAATTGTGCAGACATGCAATGTTGTACCCAAACGAAATTTGCGTCCTTTTCTTCCCACAAATAGAGCTTTCTTTTAATGGTATTTGATTGCCTCTGCGATTTTTATTTTTTGCGATATAAACGGAAATAGACCGAAAATTTTGAAAAAAAATGATATTTTCTACTTTTTGTTATAAGAAAAATCGAATAAACTCAATTTTAGTCATACATTTAGGCCAAAATGTATTCAGCCACATGTCTTTAGTAAAATAAATGTCAATAAGCGTATATTTATTGGTTTGCGCAAAAGTTATAGCGTCTACAAACTAGGGTACATTTTCTGGAATTTACACAGCTTTTAGTTTATGACTGCCTATCTCATTTCTTGAGGTGCTAAAATGGCAGGGCAGTACAAACCCCCCCAAATGACCCCATTTTGGAAAGTAGACACCCCAAGGAAATTGCTGAGAGGCATGTTGAGCCCATTGAATATTTTTTTTTTTTGACTCAAGTGATTGAATAATGACAAAAAAAAAAAAAAAAAATTACAAAAAGTTGTCACTAAATGATATATTGCTCACACATGCCATGGTTATATGTGGAATTGCACCCCAAAAAACATTTTGCTGCTTCTCCTGAGTACGGGGATACCACATGTGTGGGACTTTTTAGGAGCCTAGCCGCGTACGGGCCCCCGGAAACCAAGCACCGCCTTTAGGATTTCTAAGGGCGCAAATTTTTGATTTCACTCCTCACTACCTATCACAGTATTGACGGCCATAAAATGCCAAAATAGCACAAAACCCCCCCAAATGACCCCATTTTAGAAAGTAGACACCAAGGAAATTGCTGAGAGGCCTGTTGAGCCCATTGAATATTTTTTTTTTGTCCCAAGTGATTGAATAATGACAAAAAAAAAAAAATACAAAAAGTTGTCACTAAATGATATATTGCTCACACATGCCATGGTTATATGTGGAATTACACCCCAAAATACATTTTGCTGCTTCTCCTGAGTACGGGGATACCACATGTGTGGGAATTTTTAGGAGCCTAGCCGCGTACGGGACCCCGGAAACCAAGCACCGCCTTCAGGATTTCTAGGCACAAAATTTTGATTTAACTCCTTACTACCTATCACAGTTTCGAAGGCCATAAAATGCCAAAATAGCACAAAACCCCCCCAAATGACCCCATTTTGGAAAGTAGACACCCCAAGCAGCCAAGGAACTATTGCAGAACAGATATGCCCAAATATAAACTGTGATTTTAGTAATAAACTGACCTTTAATAACAGTCTTCCAATAACAGGCATTGCTGACTGTTGCTGTGCATTTGGTATCACTCCGCCTGTGACAGGAGTCGGCACTCTACAGGAGTCGGCACTCTTCTCCGCAGCAACTTGCTTCCTCTACAACCGGCTCCATTAACAACACTGATGCTCTGGGATGGCGGGTCGGCAACCCACAATCTGGGCTTGCCAAACCCACCACCTCAGAGCAGGAGGTCGCGGGTCACGTCAGAGGGCTCCGCGGGGCACCCCCGCTTTATAAGCATTACAGCATTTTTTTCATTGTAAGCATCCATGTCAGTGGTAAATGGTTTGTCTCAACCCTCTAACTGCTAAATCTGCAGGGCAGCTTGTTCTGTTGAAAATCAACAGATTAATAATCAGGAGCACCAGGTGAAATTACAGAAAGAAAACCAAAAAAAAGAAATCAAATGCAGCCATCACATCTAATGATTGGTAAGTTGCAATATAATAAATGACTGATTTTGGGTTTAATACTGCTTTAAAGGAAACCTGTCACTTTGCCCTGCCTGGACAATGCACAGGTCCACCTCAAGTGCAATATAAAGGCTTCATTTGGCATTCATATTGATGTAGATCTGATAGTTAGACCTCAAAAAGGTGGCCGGTGGTGACTGCGGTCGGAAGAGTCCGTGGATCAGGGTGTTTACCCTTTTGAGACCTTTGTAGTGTTCTGGCCCCAGGCCTGCGCCCCTATCAGACAGAACCAGCCCCTTTTGGTTCCCCCTTGCTGGGGTGATCCATGTCTAGTTCACCTTGTTGGGACCTTTTTGTGCATTGATTCCTGCACTCTCACCTATGTGTCTCTTGTTTTCTATGGACGTTGGAGTCTATGATTTGACAAGTGGGTTTTTTGCTGTGAAGATCTTTGATGCCCTGGATACTGTTCCTGTGATCCTGACCATTATTACTACAGGCTTGGTTGATGCTGTCCTCTGGTTAGCGTATTCACTCTTCTCTCCTGGGTGGTGGACGTACTTGCCGCGGTGACACCTTAAGGAATTTGTTGGATTTTTTTCACTATTATCATTGAAATGAACTTTCGTTTTCTACTCTATTTGGACTATCTGATTACATGGCGGTCATACCATTTAAAGTTCCACCCAAATTCACAACTATATCTTATCTTCTTCAGTACATTGCATAGATCATCTAATGCCGCAAGAATATTTTTTTTGCGCTTTAAATACCTTGTTATTTCGGTTTACAGGGTTACTTCCTGTGTACCGCTCCCACGGGAGTAGGTGTGTATCCAGTTTTCCCCGGCGCCGCCCAGGGAAATCTCGAGTGATTGCCATCACAACGGGACGGGAACTTTCAATGACGCCACCCGTTGTGATAGCAACCCGGAATTTTATGGTGCTGCTCGCCGTAAACACCGAGCATGTGCGGGAACGAGCGGTGAAGGCTGGGAGATGAGCATTCACCGCATCCAGGAAAATGAGTGCTTGTGGGCTTCACATGCCCACAAGCAAAATGGAAACTGCCTTCATCAGATTTTCAAAGTTATTCTTGCTTACGAAAACGGACAGCGGATGTTTTAGAACACCAAATAGTGAGTATTCTTCTGCAATGGGGAAAATAATTGTAGAACACAGATCCCTGTCCTGCTTACCTCCACTTGCAGGATAGGACACACCATGCCACATGCCCAGTTTCCTCCGTTGTGAAGAGGGTGAGCGGTGTTAACAGTTTTGGGTCCTGCAGCGAGTGGCCTCCTTCCGTTGGTTCTCGTCCCTAGAGTGTAGGGAAAAGTCTATTTTCTCTAATAAGAAGGCCAATGTCCAGACAGTGTTAAACTCCAACAGACAAGTTTATTTTCTCTTTGCTAGTAACTTAGTAGGAAAAGTTGAAGACAGAGATAGAGTTGGATAGGGAGGCAGGTTCAGGCACGCAGCACTTATTTACCCTCGTCGCCACTCATGCCTGAGTGGGTTTTGCTCACCCGGATAGTTCCCTCTCACGGTCCTAGCAGCCGGAGTGGAGCACGAACAATTACTTTAGCTTGGTTTCTCCTAGGGACGTGTTAAGAAGATCCTCTGCCACAGAACCTTTTAGCTCTTAAGTCCCGAACTTTCCAGCACTTATAACTAGAGACCATAGGTGCCAATGGGGCACGTTACAAGAGCTTATGGTGTATCACAGAATTCTTCCCTCTGACAGGTAACCAGGCCTCTCCAGAGACGGCAACATCCTTCACCAATCCCCTTAGAAAGGTCCTCCCCTGGTTGCCTCTCCTTCAGAGCGGGTCACCCTCCCACGGGCACCCTGGGATTCCGTTGCTTGGTTGTAGGCCTCAGTTAAAGGTACTGGGCCTACCTGCAATGATGGGGCCTCGGGCTAAAGGTGCCCGGGACCCAGCACATGCACCCCTGGCCTTGAGGGCCACCGAAGGTGGGGTACGTGTCAAGGACGAAGACAAAGACCCAATGGCATCTGCCCCTTAAGTACCCTCTCCCAGCATGCACAGCAGGCCGACCACGCCCACTGCATGGCCGCCGAGAGAGGACACCCAATCACGCTGCAATATTTCCTGTGGTTCAACCTAGGACCTGGGCAACATCGTCACCTGCAGGTCAAAGGGAACTGTACATCCAGACAACATCGCAGCAGAGCAGAGTCCAATTCTAAAGAAACAAACAACCTGAGCCAAACTAATGCTCAGGCTACCCCCTAAATTTCAAATATAGAGGCCCCAAATATGGGGATACCGCTACATAATTGATTGACAAAAAAAAAACGAATGGCCGCGGGACCTCCGCTTTAGATCTCTTCATTTTCGTATATGAGGGTCTTATTACTGCACATTGCACTTTATTATGTTTACATGCTAATGTTACTATATATGTATGCTGATGTTTAGTTATACATAGCGCTGCACTTTTTGTACTTTGGACCTAAAAAAAGAACAGCTGTGTATGAAATAGAAAGAGGGGGGATTTGGGTCCAAAACAGAAATGTATACTTCAATTAAAGCAGAGGTGCGGCAAAAAAAAAAAAAAAAAAAAAAAAAAAAAAAAAAAAAAAAAAAAAAAGCAGCTACTAACAGTGTAGCTGCTGACTTTTAATAAGGACACTTACCTGTCCTACTCACCCGCGATGTCAGTCCCGCCACGGCGATCGATCGCTGCTGGCAGGTCCTGACTCCTCCATCCTGAGTAAGGGAAACAGGCAGTGAAGCCGTAAGGCTTCACTGCCCGTTTCCTACTGCGCATGCGCCACTTGCACGGCGCTTTGTGAATCGGCGGCTTGCCTCCTGGGATACACACAGTTCCCAGAAGGCAGCGCGCCCCATTCACAAGAAGAGGAGGCAGGAGACCCACCGCGGACGAGAATAGGAACATTAGAGGCAGATTAGGGGACTTACGCATAGCAACAGGCATTTAGGGTGAGTATAATTTTTTTTTTTTTCTATACATTTTTTTTAATTTTTTTTTTAGGATTTTTAATGTTAAAATTTTTTCAGGGTGGACCTCCGCTATAAGACAACTGGGAGCTCCGACAGCATATGACAGCCTGCAGCCCCCTAATATTAGGCACAGCTCACAAAGCTAACACCTTAGGATAAGGACACTTATTTTCCAAAAAGTGACAGCTATTTTCAACTGAATCCAATGAGGTTTGAAAATAACAGTCACGTGGTGAAAATAAAGATGCATTATCCTTGTATTAAAGCTTTGTGAATTGAGTCTATTGTCCACACATTACAATCCAGCAGCAGCACATGGAGCGACGGTATTGTCCACAGCCCCTCCTTCCAGCCCTGCCAGCTCTTCTCCTCCCCTGAAATCTAGGCTGCAATGAGTCACTTAGTCCTTTACTTCCAGGATTCCGGCACTCCAGAAGTGTCCTGCCAGTGGCGGGGAGATGCAGGGCATAGCCAGGAGCCTGCCACTGCTCTTTTACAAACTTAAGGGCACTCTGGAAATCTGCAGGACATCCATATGAAGAGTCCCCCCATAGGACCAGGCTGGGGGTGGCTCCGCGCTTCAAGCTGGGGACACCGTTGGGGGTCTTTTGTCCTCTGATTTCTAAAGCTGGGGTCACGCTTGGATTTTCTGCTCTTTTTGGGGGCACAATGGCATTTACTTTCGCTGCCTTCTGCTACATGCTATCTCTGGTGCTCTGCGCTGCTCTCATCTTCTTTGCAATCTGGCATGTGAGTAATAGGGAATGGGGGATGCTTGTTTGGGGAGTGACAACCTGTGCTCCTCTGGCTACTGAGGAACTACAAGGTAGAGAAGGCCTCTGAGTCTTGTAGTTCCTTAGCAGCTGGAAGAGAAAAGGCTTTACATATGTTCTTGGCATTATAGAGAGGATTAAGCTATGCAGAAATGGAATGTATGCTGGAAAATCTTTTTTTTGGGAGGGGGATTTTGGCACCTTTTTGTTTCTAGCTGTTTAAAGTCTAGAAATCTGCGCACGGTTGTTGTTAGAATTGTATATGTATTATATATAGCTTGCTTTGCCTTTATCTAATATTCCCTTGTTATAAGGAATTCACAGAAGGTACCGCTGCTGATCGGCTTCTAAAATACGAATTGCTTGGCTGTTATGCTGACCCATTGTCATCAGTACTTTGTGGGTCACTGACCGGGGAGAGGTATGCAGGTTCTGACTCCACTTGCTAGTTCTGGGTCAACCAAGCAGCTAGGTCACAAATGACAGTCTTTATACAATTTTTTTGACTGACAGCTACAAAAAGAAGGTTTTTGCTGCTGGAGCTGTAAGTCATGCTGGGAGTTGTAGTTCCTCACAATTCAGAGTTAAATGTAGATCTCAGATATACCTGATGACTCAACTCATGAAAGACCACTTTCAGTTGACTTGACTTGGAAAAGAGGGGTCAGTGCAAAATCGAAAGGCGACTTGCGGTAGGCTGGGTCTTCCAACGCTCTTCAGTGGAACACATGTGTCAATGTGAGCATTCGGCTATTGATGGCTTTTGACAAATCCCATCACTGGAGTCGGAAAATGCAGCACAAAATCTCCAAAAAACCTACCTCAGTGTGAACAAGCGCCCGGCGCTAATGGTTGCTAATCCTTGGAGTGCTGCAAGTCATTTTTAATGAGTCACCATAGATAGACTATACTTTGTAACGACTGCTACATCCCAGCATGTAAAAGCAGTGATTACCGTATTTATCGGCGTATAACACGCACCGGCGTATAACACGCACCCCAAGTTTAGGAGGGAATTTAAAGGAAAAAAACTTTTAGCAGGGAAATTCAAGGAAAAAAAAAAAAAAAAAAAAAAAACTTACATTTAAATGCAGCATGCAGCCTTGCCCAGTGTCCATCTGCAGCCTTGCCCAGTGTCCATCTGTCCATCTGCAGCCGTGCCCAGTGTCCATCTGCAGCCGTGCCCAGTGTCCATCTGTCCATCTGCAGCCTTGCCCAGTGTCCATCTGTCCATCTGCAGCCGTGCCCAGTGTCCATCTGTCCATCTGCAGCCGTGCCCAGTGTCCATCTGTCCATCTGCAGCCGTGCCCAGTGTCCATCTGTCCATCTGCAGCCGTGCCCAGTGCCTTTGCGATCGTGTCAGTCGCGGCGGTTTTTAAAATTTGGCGCCGATTTCTGTGGAGAGGAGCGAGCGGGGCCGAGTACTTCGGCTGGACTCGGCTCCTCTCGCAGTTCCGCCCATCTCCACTGACTGCGCCGCTGACGGAGAAAGCCGAGTGTACTTCGCCTAGACTCGTGTCTGCTCACAGTCACAGGCAGGACTGCGAGAGGAGCCGAGACTAGGCGAAGTACACTCGGCTTTCTCATTCAGCGGCGCAGTCAGAGATGGGCGGGACTGCGAGAGGAGCCGAGTAAAGCCGATTGTACTTCGGCTTCGGCTCCGCTCGCTCCTCTCGCTCATTTTCAGCAGGGGAATTCGGAGTATCGGCGTATAACACGCACTCACGATTTTCCCCTGATTTTAAGGGGAAAAAAGTGCGTGTTATACGCCGATAAATACGGTATATGTTATTTAAAACACTCTCAACCCAGATTTTTCAAGGAATAAAAAATATTATTTTATTACACGTTATAAAAGTAATTAAAACATTCCCACATGTCCCCAAATCTATACAGACCTTTCCCCTTTTCTTCATATTTAGAAATGCACTATTCAATTATATTGGACCTTTCATATAGTGTAAACAGGTCCCTTAGGACTATTGACTCTGTTCAGAGATGTTGATGAATCATTCCTCTGTAACTCACAGCTTTGTCCGAAAAGCATCTAGCTCTAATGTGAGGCTGAACCCGCTCATCAGCCTGGGGGGACCCACTTCTGAGTCTCGTCAGTTCCACTGCCTCCAAATAATTTCCTCTTGTGAAGGTTCTCATTTATCCATGTCATGATGTAGCTAGCAGTAGTTAATCACTTTCAACTAAACTTGTTCTGCGACTGGAATGTGTCAAGGCAGATGTTGATTGCCCAAGAACTTGTGAAAGGGGTGATTGTTTGGGAAACTATCCTGTTCTACATACACAATCCATGCTGATTGGATTAAGGTGACTGAGTGACCCATGTAGGTATACAGTAAATGCTGCAGTAGGTTCTTGACATTTGTGCTATTGCTGACCTCTCCTGAAAATGTTAGTTGCCTGGATGCCATTCTGAACCATTAGCTTAAGGTAGAACGTTAATTTTTTTTTTCAAAAAGTGTGAACAAGCAGGCTTATATTGCAGAAGAAACATACTATGTTTCGTCTGCAATTAAAGTGAATCTAAGTTGAAGTTTTTGTAGATGAAACGCGTCGGATTTGGTGAGTCCTTTCCATGCCATTGCGCCTTATTTTATTATTTTTTTATGCTTTTGTGATCACCGAGGAAATTTTTTAATTGATGCAATACATCATGGAATCTATGTAAAACCTTTGATTTTTAATAAACCAGTAACCATACGGTTTTTGCTATGTGGAGGCTTTTTGCTGTCTTTTATGGATGTTGTTAACCATAAACCTACCAAACGGTTTTGTGTTGGAAGGAGGTTCTTGTCATCTTGGACTTTACCATCCTGATCCATATTCCCACATGCTGGGTTGAGGTTATCTGAAGTGGCTCAGCTGAGGAGGATGAACTGCACCACTAGCTATCCAGAGCTTTGATAATCACATGCCTAAATGATGCTTCCTTCTGGTAAGCGTATTTAATCTTCTCCCCTGGGTGGTGGATGCACACATGGCGGTGACTCCTTTAGTCCTACACTCCTGGATTTCTCCCATCATCACATATGAATGGATTAACTCTTTAATCACCAAGGGGACTATACAACTAATGTTGATTCACCATTTGCACAGTGCACTTTATTTAGAGATACTATCAATTAAATGTGTGTGTTAGAGTTTTTGTATATGCTAATCACAGTTTTTTTTGTATACCACGGTATGTTGATAATTTAATACTCAACATTTGGTTTCTTTGATGTCTTCAATCTAACTAATCACATGTACGGCAGCATAACTGAAGATCAAATCAGGGTTAAGATGGCAGCTTAATTGGCTATAAGGGATAGGAGGGTTTATTTTGGTTTTAACAACAGCCTGGCATTCTAGTTTGAGCCCTGTAACTAATTTTAAAATGTCACTTTTCTTTTTGCTTTGTCAATGGAGTCTAAAGTATTGAAGCCAGAGACAGCCAGGAAACTAGAATTCTCAAAAGGTAGTAAGCCATTGCAGTCCCCAAGACCACAGATTTCCTTTCAGGCTCGGCTCACACATATGTGATGCGAGAACCCGTGCGATTCCAGTACGAGTTCCTGCATTGCATGTCACCCACCGGCGGTTCACACTGCTCTATGCGAACCGCTGCAGGTGTCAATAGAAAGTTAATGACACCCCCAGATCGGTTCGCATATCGCAGTGCAATATGTCAAATAGTGCAGGAATTGGATCGCATAGGTGTGAACACCCATGCAATCTGATTCCAATGCGAACCAAAAAAAGGGTCCTGCACCATTTTGGTGCGAATGCAATGCAAATTCAGTCATACAATATTTGTGGCTGAATTCGGATCGCACAGACATCGCATGTGAACTGCACAACAGTGTGGCGTGAATCACATGCGATGTCCAACATCGCATATGTGTGAACAGAGCCTAAAAGCCTTTGACAAAAACGTATTCCTTGGTTTCAGGACCCTGATAACACATGCAAAGAACTGAGACCGTTGTTAATTATATACAGTGTATTCTTTAAAGTGGACCTTCACCCTTTATCATTAAAAGAACACCCTTGCATTTAAAGTGGATGTAAACCCACTCTCGTCATTTCTAAATTATTTCCATAGTGTTGATCTATAAGTCTCCTACATGTATCCTTGCCTGTCAAATATCTCCCCTTTAGCTGTTTGGAGCCCTGCAATACTCCGGAATTTGTGGGCAGGTCTGTTGTCCGGAGCTCGTGGGTGGAGTCATGATGTCAGTAGACTCCCCGCCCACCTCTACACTCCCCTTGGCCAGGCATCAATATTTATTACACTGAACCTCTGCTGGTCTTGTGGATTATGCCCCATGATAACTAACATCCAGTCAAAACCCAGGAAACTCACCACATGACTTCAGCATGCCCAATCATGCTGAGGTGTGGAGCAGCCAATCCTGGGAGAGCTGGAGAAGAAAGGAGGGGGGATGTGAAGTACCTTTCTCACACTTGTGCATGAGATAAGGAAATCACTTGTCACTCACAGCAAGGGGGAAGAACAGATACTTATTTCTCTGTGTGTCAGTTTTTATCTTACTGAAGATAGATAAGAGGATTGCTTAGAGCTGGATTAACTGGATTAACTCTTTGTGGCAAGACTGGGCACAGATGCCATGACATCCTCTGCTGTAACAGATATGAGTCTTAATTCAAAAACATAATAATTTGTTCAGACTGAGATGATGCCATTAGTCTACTGCAGGTAGGAGGAAGCATTCCCTCGGTCTACTGTCCCTCAGTGATCAGACTGTAACATTGTAACTTCGTAGCAAGTCCCAAGGTGAGAGATTGTAGCAGGGGGTGGTCTGTGTCAGACAGTTGTGAACACAGCTAAGAACTGAACATTTAGAAGATTCTAAATTGGAATCTCAGTCCTAGATGTACATGCCTACCCTGGATGATGCCTGAACAAAGATAGCTTTGTCCTTCTGGAGAGAAAAACAGTTGAAGGCATTGTCAGGGGTAGTACTGGAATCTCTGTGAAGGGTAATACCTGAAATTGTCACAAATAAATGTTACTTAGCATAGAAAAATGTTTAAGATGCTTTAGGAAATACAAAAAGAAATAGAAAAACAGGTGTGTGTGTATATATTTATATATATATATATATATATATATATATATATATATATATATATATATATATATATATATATACACATATATACACCTTGTTCCAAATTATTATGCCAATGATATTTTTCTCATTTACCTAAATAATTTGATGTAAACAACAGTCAGCATAATTCTCATGTTATCAACTATTAAGAGTACAATTCAAATTTTATTGAACAAACCTCCTAATGATAACAGTTTGTTTTTTCAAAATAAAAAACTTACAATGCACTGTTCCAAATTATTACACACATTAAGTTTCAAAACACTTTATAGGTTGTAAATAATTGAAAATTGTAATTTGTTGTGTTTGCAGCATATTTACTGAAATCAAAAGCTATTTCAATCAAACTTTGAACAGCATTTTAACAGGTCACGTTACATTTTAATATAGGACCCCTTATTTGATAGCAGCTTCACAAGTCTTGCATCCATTGAACTTGTGAGTTTTTGGACAGTTTCTGCTTAAATTTGTTTGCAAGATATCAGAATAGCCTCCCAGAGCTGTTTGGATGTAAACTGCCTCCCATCCTCATACATCTTTTGCTTGAGGATGCTCCAAAGGTTCTCAATAGGATGGAGGTCACACCATGACTTTCTCTCCTTTTATCCCCATAGCAGCCATTGATGCAGAGGTATTCTTTGCAGCATGAGATGGTGCATTGTCATGCATGAAGATGATTTTATTACGGAAACCATAGTTCTTCCTTCTGTACCAGGGAAGGAAGTGGTCAGTCAGGAACTCAACATACTTTGCAGAGGTCATCTTTACACCTTCGAGGACCCTAAAGGGGCCGACCAGCTCTCATCCCATGATTCTGGCTCAAAACATGACTCCACCACCGCCTTGCTGACATCGCAGCCTTGTTGGAACAGGGTGGACGTCCACCAACCATCCACTATTCCATCCACGTGGACCATCCAGGGTTGCACGGCACTCATCAGTGAACAGAACTGTTTGAAAATTAGTCTTCATGTTTTTTTCTGCCCAATGCAGCCGTTTCCGCTTGTGAGCATTGGTTAGTAGTGGCTGAATGGAAGGTTTATGCACAGTTGCAAGACTCTGGAGGACTCTACACCTTGATGTCCGTGGGACTCCAGAGGCACCAGCAGCTTCAAATATCTGTTTGCTGCTATGTAATGGTGTTTTAGTAGCTGCTCTCTTGATCTAATGCATGGATCTGGCAGAAATCGTCCTCAATGTGCCTTTAACTGCACGAAACCCGTCTGTGCGCTGAATCAGCCACAAATCTCTTAATAGTGCGATGATCGCGCTTACGTTTTCGTGAAATATCTAATGTATTCATACCTCGTCCAAGGCATTGAACGATTTCACTCTTTTCAGCATCAGAGAGATCCTTTTTCTTCCCCATAGCCCAGGTTCACACTGGGGCTGCGGGAGTGAAGCCGTGCAAGTTCAGCTGAACTCGCACGATTTCACTCCTGCCTGTCAGTCCCGATTTCAGCTCGATTACAGAGACATCTGACACAGATGTCAATGTAAATCGCGGCTGAAATCGCAAAAAGTAGTACAGAAACTACTTTTTGTAATCGGTGCAGTGCCGCAGATGCGGCGTCGCACTGATTAGGATGGTGCCATTGCCCGCAATTTGCGGCAAATTTCGCCGATTTGACATGTCAAATCGCATGTCAAATCGCACCAGTGTGAACCTGGGCATATTGCTTGAAAATGGTGCTCTGCTTAATAATGTGGAACTCCCTTCTTTAGTCGTTTTTCCTTTAATTGGGCTCACCTGGCAATCTAATTATCACAGGTATCCGAGATTGTTTTCAGTGATCAAAAGAGCCCTGAGACACAATGCCACCCACGAGTTAAACTGAAAAACAAAATATTTAATATTTTTGACACTGAAATAGAATTTGCATAATAATTTGGAACAGGGTGTATATATATATATATACAGTATATAAATACACACACGCACGATCTGATATTTGCATTGACTTCCCACGTCTGTTATGCATTTTTATTTCTGTTCACAATTTTTCTGCGCTGAAACAACAGCATACATTCATCTCCTCTGAGCAGAAGCTGATTTGTCTCTATATAGATCTCCCTATGAATCTCTCCGCTGTAACACAAGCACAGGGGAAGGCAGCAGCCTTTGGATCAGATCGCTCGCTATGATGCTGCTGTGATAACAGAATGGCATCATTATGCTGGGCTGAAATCCTCTTCAAACACAACACACTCTACCATTTATATTTTGGGGAAATCACAGCTTGCACAAATTGTGTGATCTCAAACCAAATTGGGCAGGTAAAAATAAATAAATAAAAATGATAGGTTCTGATGCGATAATCTATATATACACGTCACCATCTGTTCTTATTTCCAACAGACTACTAGTTCCAGCATGTCCTGCCATGTAAAAAATAGCACAATACAAATATTTTTTTACAATGAGTATGGTGGGTACAATTTTTGCCAACCAGCCGCTGCAGTTGTACTGCGGCAGGTTGTCACGGCTGCGCGAATCGCCGTCATTGTACGTCGGCCGCTTTAAAAAGCTATAGGGGGCATGACGCCGGAGCCGAGGTCACCCGCGATCACTTCTCAGAGAGCCAGAACGGGGATCTGTCAATGTAAACAGACAGATCCCCGTTCTGACAGGGGAGTAGAGAGAGATCTGCTGTTCCTAGTGATCAGGAACAGCGATCCCTCTCCTCCTCCAGTCGGTACACTCCCCCCATGGTTAGAAACACCTCCCTAGGAAACACTTAACACCTTGATCGCCCCGTAGTGTTAACCCCTTCCCTGCCAGTGACGTTTATACAGTAATCAGTGGCTATTTTTAGCTCTGATCGCTGTATAAATGTCACTGGTCCCAAAAAAGTGTCCGATCTGTCCGCCGCAATGTCGCAGTCCTGCAAAAAAAATAAATAAATCGCAGAACGCCGCCATTACTAGTAAAAAATAAATAAATTTAGAAATGCCATAAATCTATCCGCTATTTTGTAGATGCTATAACTTCTGCGCAAACCAATAAATATACACTTATTGCGTTTTTTTTTTTTACCAAAAATATGTAGAAGAATATATATTGGCCTAAACTGATGAAGAAATTAGTTTTTTTGGGATATTTATAATAGCAAAAAGTAAAAAAATATGTCTTCTGGGAGACACACAGGTCCCAGAAGACAGCAGGGACCAGTGAGGATGCGCAGCGCGACTCGCGAATGCGTAGTAGGGAACCAGGCTGTGAAGCCGCAAGGCTTCACTTCTTGATTCCCTTACTGAAGATGCCGGCGCTTGCATCCGGGAGCCGAGGGACAGATCGGCTTCAGATGAGGACATCGCGGGCACCCAGGACAGGTAAGTGTCCTAATATTAAAAGTCAGCAGCTGCAATATTTGTAGCTGCTGACTTTAAAAAAAAATTGTTTGGTGGAACTCCGCTTTAAGTGGTTAACAAAAAATAGACCTAAACCCAATCACTGAAAACCCCACATAAGCAGTAACGTATTGATGGTAATTTCAAATGTATTTAAAGTGGTTGTAAACCCTTTTAAATTTTTATTTTATTTTAAACGACCTGTAAGAGAAAGGCATAATGAACTAATATGACTAGCATAATAGCTCATTATGCATCACTTACCTTAGATCGGGGCCCCCGAAGCCGTCCTCATCTCCCTCTTCAGCCACAGCCATCTCTGCGGCGATAGCCGGAAGGTTACTTCCGGGTATCGCCGCTCCAGCCAATCACAGCGCCGCTCACTCTGCGCATGCGCGCATGAGCCGTCACATTCGGCTACGCCCAGCGATTGCTGGGAAGTAGCCAAATTTGTGAATGGGATTAACCCCATGAATGCGCTGTTGTCTACGGCGCGCATGTGCCGTAGACAGCGGCACCTGTCATTTAACTAAATATCTCCTAAACCGTGTAGGTTTAGGAGATATTTCTTGCACCTACAGGTAAGCCTTAATCTAGGCTTACCTGTAGGTGCAAGTTGAAAAAGTGGGTTTACAACCACTTTAAAGTGGCTGTAAACCTCAGTGGAATCTGAGCAAAGCACACATATCTGTAGTGTTTACTTAGCTCTCTCCAAAGCTCTAAAGCCAAATACACACGGGCCGAATGTCGGGAGACATGGGCTGGTTAAAAAAAAGATGGCCGACATTTGGCCCTTGTGTATGTCGGTCTGACCGACAGATAAGGGCCATTTGGCCGGCTTCTGTCGGACGTGCATGCTGGAAAACCAGCATCTGACGACTTCCGATCAGCGCTCTAAGCCAATGGCAGAGAGCACTGAACGGAGTGTTCTGGCGGGGGTCCCCCTTTCAGAACACAACAGTTTAGCGGGGGAGATCACTGTACTAACCTCAACTGGAGCCAACTTTTTTTTTTGTTCAACCCACGGGGTTGAACAAAAAAGTGTGTACCAAGCTTTAGTGTTGTTTCTCTCTGATGCTTTGTTTCTCTGTTATCATCAAGAGTCACTTCTGAGAAGTTTTCCGAACACATGAGATCGATATGTGTTGGGGGGGGGAGCTCAGAACTGAGCTTGTCTAATCAGAACACAGTTCTTCTGCTGTGTGGAGGGGGGTGTGTGCCTTTCCTCCAATCAGCTCTCACACACTGTAACTGCAGCTCTCCACCCCCTCCTCTTTGCTCCTGACAGATAAAGAAGTATTTTAACACTTTTCTGTCCTTTTGAAGGGGTGTAGGGAAGAGAAGACTGCAGGTAAACAAGTAAATCCTAAGTAGAAAGATTTATTTAATCTCTGTGTATCACCTGAGGCTGTTCACTTCACTGGGTGTATGTGAGGGTTTACAACCACTTTCATCTTTTTTAACCACTTAACGACCGCTCACTGTATATATACGTCGGCACAATGGCACCGACAGGCACAATCACGTAGAGCATACGTGATTGCCTTTGTACAGTTGGGGGGTCCAATCGGACCCCCCTTCTGTACAGTGAGCGGTCGGAATTCGTCTGGGAGCGTTCCGAGATGGGGGGGCGGCCGTTCGATTCCTACCACCCCCCCGCGATCGCTCCCGGCGAATAGAAATGCCCCCTCTGTCTGTGTAATGTTTACACAGATAGAGAAAGCAGGAGGAAGTGATGTCATCTCCTGTGCGGCGCTCACATATACCGAGCGTCGTACAAGAGAAGACACACAGGTCAGTGCACTAACACTACACTAACACCAGCACACATAGGCACATAAATCGCCCCCCCAGGCCCCCCAGATCACCCCCCAGTCACAGTGTCACTGATTGCAGTGACCATTTATTTACTGATCACTGCAATCAGTGACATTTGTGACTGTAAAAGTGTCACTACATTTAGTTTTAGGTCCAGTGTAGCCCCCTAACCCCCCCTAATAAAGGTTTAACCCCCTTGATCGCCCCCCAGGTAACCCTTTCACCCCCTATCACCACTGTCACTAAGCAATTGTTTTTCTGATTGCTGTCTTGGCGTCGGTGATGCAGATCGGTAGCCAGTAATTTTTTTAGGTTCGCCGCAGGTTTTTATAGCGTCGGGTACCCCCATAAATTATCTAATAAAGGTTTAACCCCCTTGATCGCCCCCCAGGTAACCCTTTCACCCCCTATCACCACTGTCGCTAAGCGATCATTTTCCTGATCGATGTCTTAGCGTCGGTGATGCAGATCGGTAGCCAGTAATTTTTTTTAGGTTCGCCGCAGGTTTTTATAGCGTCAGGTACCCCCATATATTATCTAATAAAGGTTTTAACCCCCTAATTGCCCCTAGTTAACCCTTTCACCAGTAATCATCATATAAGTGTTACGGGTGACACTGGTTAGTTAGTTTGCTTTTTATAGTGTCAGGGCACCCGCCGTATATAACCCAATAAAGGTTTAACCCCCTGATCGCCCGGCGGGTGATATCAATTAGGTTTTAGCGTCAGAGAGGGTCTGCGTCACACCCCAGGCAGCGTCAGGTTAGTGCCAGTAACGCTAACACCCACGCGTGAAGCATACACCCCCCTTAGTGGTATAGTATCTGATCAGATCAATATCTGATCTGATCAGATCTATACTAGCGTCCCCAGCAGTTTAGGGTTCCCAAAAACGCAGTGTTAGCGGGATCAGCCCAGATACCTGCTAGCACCTGCGTTTTGCCCCTCCGTCCAGCCCAGGCCACCCAAGTGCAGTATCGATCGATCACTGTCACTTACAAAACACAACACACATAACTGCAGCGTTCGCAGAGACAGGCCTGATCCCTGCGACTCCAGTGCTGTAGGAGGTGATTTCACCACCACAGTTAAAAAAAAAAAAAGCAAATATGCCGAAGCATTGGGGCAGCAGGAGCGGAGGAGCGATTTTGCTCCTAATGCCGCGTACATACGGTCGAAATTCCGACGGAGGCTTGCCCGTGGAAAAGTCCGACCATGTGTGTGCGGCATAACTTTTTTGCGGGAGGATGCCCCCATGCTTCGGCATATATAAATGGTGCATGTATGCCCATCATTAGAAGTGGGTGGATGAAGGGCGGTATTCTAATGGTGGGCATACCCACCGATCAATCTCTTTTTTCGTTCAGCCAACAGGCTGCATGAAAAAAAAAGATTACAATACATGTCCAACAAGGACCAGCAACGTACTGGTATGTTGCTGGACTTTGAATGGTTATACCAGATTGATGCCTGCGGGTTTAGGTATCATCTTGGTATCATTCTTTTCAGCCAGCGGCCGGCTTTAATGTAAAAGCAACCCTAGTGGCTAATTAGCCTCTGGACTGCTTTTACAAGCAGTGGGAGGGAATGTCCCCCCCCCCCCGGATATAAAAAGCGCCATTGGGAAATTGGGAAAGCATTTTATCACACCGATCTTGGTGTGGTCAGATGTTCTGAGGGCAGAGGAAAGATCTAGGGTCTAGACCCCAGTTTTTTCAAAAAAAGAGTACCTGTCACTACCTATTACTATCATAGGGGATATTTACATTCCCTGAGATAACAATAAAAATGATAAAAAAAAACAAAACATGGAAGGAACAATTTAAAAATAAAATAAAAAAGCAAAATTAATAATAAAAAAAAAAAAAACCACCCCTGTCCTGCCCTGCTCTTGCCCAATGGCGAACGCAAGCGTCGGTCTGGCGTCATATGTAAACAGCAATTGCACCATGCATGTGAGGTATCACCGCGAAGGTCAGATCGAGTGCGGTAATTTTAGCAGTAGACCTCCTCTGTAAATCTAACGGGGTAACCTGTAAAGGCTTTTAAAGGCTTTTAAAAATGTATGTAGCTTGTCGCCAATGCGCGTTTGTGCGAAATTTTAAAGCATGTCGTGTTTGGTATCTATGTACTCGGCCTAAGATCATCTTTTTATTTCATCAAACATTTGGGCAATATAGTGTGTTTTAGTGCATTAAAATAAAAAAAGTGTATTTTTTCCCCAAAAAATGCGTTTGAAAAATCGCTGCGCAAATACTGTGTAGAAAAAAAAAATGCAACACCCACCATTTTATTCTGTAGGGCCTTTGCTTTAAAAATATATATAATGTTTGGGGGTTCAACATAATTTTCCTGCAAAAAAAAATATATTTTCATGTAAACAAAAAGTGTCAGAAAGGGCTTTGTCTTCAAGTGGTTAGAAGAGTGGATGTAAGCTTCCTAATGTTGTGTATAAAATGCCAGAACAGTTCAAAACCCCCCCAAATGACCCCATTTTGGAAAGTAGACACCCCAAGCTATATACTGAGAGGCATGTCGAGTCCATGGAATATTTTATATGTTGACACAAGTTGCGGAAAAAAGACAATTTTTTTTTTTTTTTGCACAAAGTTGTCACTAAATGATATATTGCTCAAACATGCCATGGGCATATGTGGAATTACACCCCAAAATACATTCTGTTGCTTCTCCTGAGTACGGGGATACCACATGTGTGAGACTTTTTGGGAGCCTAGCCGCGTACGGGACCCCAAAAACCAAGCACCGCCTTCAGGCTTTCTAAGGGTGTCAATTTTTGATTTCACTTCTCACTGCCTATCACAGTTTCGGAGGCCATGGAATGCCCAGATGGCACAAAACCCCCCCAAATGACCCCATTTTGGAAAGTAGACACCCCAAGCTATTTGCTGAGAGGTATTGTGAGTATTTTGCAGATCTCGCTTTTTGTCACAAAGTTTTGAAAATTGAAAAAAAAAAAAAAGAAAAAAAAAAAAATCTTTCTTCATTTTCAAAAACAAATGAGAGCTGTAAAATACTCACCATGCCTCTCAGCAAACAGCTTGGGGTGTCTACTTTCCAAAATGGGGTCATTTGGGGGGGTTTTGTGCTATTTTGGCATTTTATGGCCTTCGAAACTGTGATAGGTAGTGAGGAGTGAAATCAAAAATTTGTGCCTAGAAATCCTGAAGGCGGTGATTGGTTTTCGGGGTCCCGTACGCGGCTAGGCTCCTAAAAAGTCCCACACATGTGGTATCCCCGTACTCAGGAGAAGCAGCAAAATGTATTTTGGGGTGCAATTCCACATATAACCATGGCATGTGTGAGCAATATATCATTTAGTGACAACTTTTTGTAATTTTTTTTTTTTTTGTCATTATTCAATCACTTGGGACAAAAAAAAAAAAAAATATTCAATGGGCTCAACAGGCCTCTCCAATTTCCTTGGGGTGTCTACTTTCTAAAATGGGGTCATTTGGGGGGGTTTTGTGCTATTTTGGCATTTTATGGCCTTCGAAACTGTGATAGGTAGTGAGGAGTGAAATCAAAAATTTGCGCCCTTAGAAATCCTGAAGGCGGTGCTTGGTTTCCGGGGTCCCGTACGCGGCTAGGCTCCTAAAAAGTCCCACACATGTGGTATCCCCGTACTCAGGAGAAGCAGCAGAATGTATTTTGGGGTGCAATTCCACATATAACCATGGCATGTGTGAGCAATATATCATTTAGTGACAACTTTTTGTAATTTTTTTTTTTTGTCATTATTCAATCACTTGGGACAAAAAAAAAAAAATATTCAATGGGCTCAACATGCCTCTCAGCAATTTCCTTGGGGTGTCTACTTTCCAAAATGGGGTCATTTGGGGGGGTTTTGTACTGCCCTGCCATTTTAGCACCTCAAGAAATGAGATAGGCAGTCATAAATTTAAAGCTGTGTAAATTCCAGAAAATGTACCCTAGTTTGTAAACGCTATAACTTTTGCGCAAACCGATAAATATACACTTGACGTTTTTTTTACTAAAGACATGTGGCTGAATACATTTTGGCCTAAATGTATGACTAAAATTGAGTTTATTCGATTTTTCTTATAACAAAAAGTAGAAAATATCATTTTTTTTCAAAATTTTCGGTCTTTTTCCGATTATATCGCAAAAAAAAAAAATCGCAGAGGCAATCAAATACCATTAAAAGAAAGCTCTATTTGTGGGAAGAAAAGGACGCAAATTTTGTTTGGGTACAACATTGCATGTCCGCACAATTTACAGTTAAAGCAGCGCAGTGCAAAATTCTGAATTCACCTCTGGTCCTCTAGCTACCAAATGGTCCGGGGCTTAAGTGGTTAAATTTGCAGCTTTAATTAATATAATACCTGTAGATCCCACCATTACTGTCCTTGTTCAGGTACTTTTTATGGGGTAACAATAGTCTGCCAGTTGAGTTCCTTTATTGTCACCCTGTTATCACATGCACCCTTATAAATTCCACCTGTCCCGGATTTGATGGGACAGTCCTGCATCTTAAACCATGGTCCCAGTGATTCCGTGTCCCAGCAATTTCCTGTGATCACAGCCATGATTTGGTGGTCCCTACAGGCGGGGTTTAAGTAGGTCACTTTGGTGAGTGGGCAGGATCTGGGCAGGGGCCAACCAAGCACTAGGCAGACCCAAGAAAAAAAAAACTCCTACAAGGCAATAGTATAATGTGCTAGTGTGCATCACATACTAGCACATTATGAAGTACTTACCTTAGAACGAAGCCCTCCAGGTATGCGCTGGTGGCAGAGCCCCCCTGCCCCAAAGAAACCACTCCATGTTGAGGGCATGTGGCCTGGTATCTCGGCCCTTTAAGAGGTTAACAACCAGCTATTCGTCACAAAGAATTCAAATCGGTCCGAAAATTTGAAATTCGTTAGAAAACGTATAAACTAAACTAAATGAAACAAATTTCAACGAAATACGTTACAATTTATTCGGATACATCTGAATCTCTAAATAACCCAAAATTTGTCCAAATTTAGATTCGGACCGAAACAAATTGTACATGTCTAACAGAGAAAGAGTCGCTGTCAATGCTCAAAAAATGCATGTTAAAGCAGAACTTTACCCATAACAACTTGATAAAAAATGATGTTCTTTAGCAAGGAACATACATTACACATTATTAATTATACTACCAAAATTAGTATGTGCTGTAAATTGCCTCCAGCTTTGCTCCTGTTTCTTCTTGCCATAGGCTGCCATTTTGCTGAAGCCCAAAGCCCCAGCAGTAAATTATAAAGCGGACCTAAACCCATCGATTTAACAGTTTCAAAAAACAGTTACATTCTGAGAATGCAGGGATTGCAAATTGGCACATTTGCTTGTGTCCTCAACCAAACTGTCAAAGCATCAAATGTCTGGTGTCATAACTGATCACATGTACAGCACCATGGCAGTTGCAGATCAAACAGAAGCAGCTTCCTTGCCTGTAAAGGATAGGAGGATTTAATTCAGCTTTAAGGCTGTCAGCAGATTGGCCGCTACAATCTTGGCAGTGCCTAAAAATGGAGGGCAACTGAGCATGTGCAGAGCAGGGTGAGACAGTGTATTACTGGATTTTAAACAGTATAGACACTTATTTTTTATATTTCACATAGCCATACCTGCATAAGGAGCCAGTCTGAAGTGATCTAACAGTACTTAAAGTGTTACTAAACCCAAAACAGTAAAATCAGTCTGTATATGCAGTAAAGCATGCTTGTTATACTCACGGTGGAACCTAAGGGGTTAATGCTCTGCATTGTGTAAAAAGGTTGTTTGATACGGTTTCCTCTGATTCTCTCCTCTTTCCACTGTTCCCAATATATTTCCTGATAATACAGAGCCTAGGGACAAGCTGCACATGCTCAGTTTGGTGTGTATTGCTAAGGAGTTGTTTTTTTTATTTTTTCTTGGGAGGGTGCATGTGATCATAACAGGGCCAATCAGCGCTGTCCAGACAGAGGGTCAGGGGCCTGCATAGGACAGTCAGTGCAGAATGAAAACTCCTCCTACAATGCAAAAAAAAAGAAAAAGAAAACTCCTCCTACAAGCTTTAAACCAGATACTCATAGAAGTCACAAGTCTGCTATATACTGCTGATGAGAAAAGGTATTTAACAATTTATATTTACGGTACTAAAATTATTGCATTTCCATGTTCTGTGTACTGTCAGAGACAAGCTATAGTGAATTCAGGGTCCTGGGTTTAGTAACACTTTAATTTTCTAACTAAAGTTCCACTTTAAGATGGATAAATAGCCAAAAAGTTTTTCTCTTTAGATTTACATTAAACATTAAAACCCATTTGTTTATATTTTACTATGTCCCATTGAGGAGATTTCCCTTTACTTCCTGTCTGTCAGGTCTGCCAGGAAACTACAACCGTCCCTCCGCTTTCCTGACCGGTAGTCTTGTTATCCCGGTGTCAGGTGGAGGGACGGCTGAAATCTCCCATAGACAGGAAATAAGGAACCACAAAGGAAGGTGCAGATAGCCTAACCACAACCCCCAGCAACAACTCACGGTCACGGTTAGTAGGCAGAAGACAGGATCCCAGGAGGGAAAAGGACAATCCAGGTAACGTAGTCAGAACAAGCCAGGGAGGGTCGGCAGCAAGGTTAACCAGGTTCAAGGGATAATCCAGGAATCGTAGTCAAGACGAGCCAAATAGGTAACCAAAAAGCAAGAGCATCCATAAACAGGAACCTATCCTAAGGCACGGACAGGAAGGGGAAGTGGGAATATATAGGGACACTAATGAGAAGACTGCTGACAGCTGGTCCCAGGGTGGAGCAAACATCCCCACTAGTGAAAAAGAACATAACTACGATGCTAACATAAAACCAGTTCACTGGTGGTTCAGGACATAGGAAAACAGTCTATGAACACCAGGCCCTGGGATCAAATCCCAGACACAGCGTGACAGTACCCCCCACACAAAGATGCCCCCAAACCGATTTGGGTTTGGATGGGTGCCTGTCGTGGAAGGACTTGACCAGCCGTGGGGCATGAACATCACGAGCAGGCACCCAAGTCCTCTCTGCAATGGAGTAGCCCTTCCAGTCCACCAGATATTGTAATTGTCTACCCCTATGTCGGGAATCCAGAATTTTGCTAACTTCATACTCTTGATAGTCATCCACAGAGACTGGAGAGGGACGTCTAGAGGGGAGAGAGAATCTATTCTTGACAAAGGGCTTAAGCAAAGATACATGAAATGTATTGGGAATACGAAGATGAAGGGGCAAGCGTAGTTTATAAGCCACAGGGTTGACCTGACAGAGAATGCGAAAAGGTCCTATAAATCTAGGACCTAACTTGGAGGAAGGTTGTCGCAGTTTCATGTTCTTGGTGGACAACCAAACCAGCTGATTAAGACGATAGCGGGGTGCAGGTTTTCTGTGACGATCTGCATACCCCTTGTATCTATGTACAGACTGAAGCAGAACCTTTCTTATGTTTCTCCAGTGCGTAGTCAATCTTGATACCATGTTGGCTGCCGCAGGTACCTCCACCAAGGAAGACTGGAAGGGGAGAACCCTGGGTTGATACCGAAAGGCAGCTTGGAAAGGGGAACATCTAAGGGAAGAGTGCCACTGCGAATTGTGTGCTAGTTCTGCTAGAGGTAACATCTCGCTCCAGTTGTCATGTTCAGCATTGATATAAGCTCGTAGGTAGATCTCCAAATCTTGATTGACCCTCTCTGTCTGGCCATTAGATTGAGGATGGTATCCAGAGGACAGGGAATTCTTGATCCCCAGATGTTTGCAAATGGCCCTCCAGAACGAGGATATGAATTGAGGGCCTCTATCGCTAACAATATCAACAGGGATGCCGTGTAAGCGGATGACATTCTCAATAAAGGATAAAGCCAGGCTTGGGGCAGAAGGTAGTGCGGGCATGGGAATGAAGTGGGCCAACTTTGAAAATCGGTCCACTATCACCCAAATTACGGTATTTCCACTGGAGGTGGGCAAGTCCACGATAAAATCCATGCTGATATGAGTCCAGGGAGCACGAGGAACAGGTAACGGTTGAAGTAGACCTTGTGGAACAGAACGATGCATTTTGATGGCAGCACAAACCGAACAGGCTCTAACAAAGGCTATAACATCCTTTTTTAGAGTAGGCCACCAAACCAGGGACTTCAAAACGTAGGAACGTTTGGTTGATACCAGGGTGTCCGGATACCATCTGGCCATGGGCCCACTGTAACACTTCTTTTCGTAATTCTAGGGGAACAAACAAGGTATTGGGTGGAACTGAGAGATTAGAAGGTGCCCGAGACTGTGCGGCCAACAAGTTCCTTTGTAAAGCAGTATCCAGTTGTGCAATAATTCGTTCCGGAGGAACAATATGATCAGGAGGTATTTGCAGATTCTCACAAGGGAATTGCCGAGACAGGGCATCGGCCTTGGTGTTCTTGGTGCCAGGAATGTACGTCACTACATAGTTGAATCGGGTGAAGAATAACGCCCAGCGGGCTTGTCTGGGATTCAGTCTTTGGGCCTTCTCTAAGTAGATTAGGTTCTTATGGTCAGTTTGAACCACAACAGGAAGTTCCGTACCTTCTAAAAGATGTCTCCATTCGGAAAATGCTAATTTTATAGCTAAAAGTTCTCTATTCCCTATGTCATATTTTTGTTCTGCAGCAGAGAACTTCTTGGAGAAAAAGGCAACCGGATGCAACTTGTTAGAAGTGGGTTCTCGTTGGGATAATACTGCTCCGGCCCCTACTTCGGAGGCATCAACTTCCAAGAAATATTGAGCCGAAGGCTGAGGATGGCGAAGAACAGGAGCAGAGCAAAAAGCAGATTTTAGAAGGTCGAAAGCCTCCAGAGCTTCAGGAGGCCACTGAGAGCATTTGGTCCCTTTTTTTGTGAGGACGGTGATGGGAGCCAAAATTTTGGAGAAATTCTTGATGAATTTGCGGTAGTAGTTACAAAATCCAATAAAACGCTCTATTTCCTTTAAGGTAGAAGGTCTAGGCCATTGTAAGATAGCATCGAGTTTCTTGGAGTCCATCTGGAATCCATTAGATGAAATTATATAACCTAAGAAAGGTATTTCCGATTGTTCAAAAGAGCACTTGGAAGGTTTGGCGTACAGCTTATGATCTCTTAAACGTTGGAGAACAGTGCAAACATGGCCACGGTGAAGCTTTAAGTCTTTAGAATGAATGAGTATATCATCTAAATAGACAACAAAAGAGTAAAGTAGATCCCTGAAAATATCATTCACAAACTCTTGAAATACCGCGGGAGCATTGCAAAGCCCAAAAGGCATCACAAGACACTCATAATGCCCCCTTCTGGTATTAAAAGCTGTCTTCCATTCATCTCCTGCTTTAATTCTAATGAGGTTATATGCAGACCGAAGATCCAATTTGGTAAAGATCTTTGACCCCTGGACACGGTCAAACAGCTCAGTAATTAAGGGCAACGGATACCGATTTTTTACAGTAATACGGTTGAGAGATCTGTAGTCAACGCAGGGTCTAAGTCCTCCATCATTTTTCTCCATGAAAAAGAAGCCTGCTCCCACAGGAGAGGAGGAAGGCCGGATGAAACCCTTTTTTAGACTGTCTTCAATGTATTCCTCCATAGCCTTGGTTTCCGCAAGGTTAAGAGGATAGGTTCTCCCCTTAGGAAGAGGAGAACCGGGAAGCAAGTCAATAGCACAGTCATATGGGCGGTGTGGAGGGAGGCCCTCTGCTTCTTTTTCAGAAAATACGTCAGCAAACCCGGCATAAGCCTCCGGTAGTTCAGGGACAGTAGAGACCCCAAGAATGGACACTTTATTACGTATAAACTTTTGGATACAGTGAACATGACAAAAGGTGCTCCAGGCAGAAATTTGACCAGAGGACCAGTCAATAGATGGGTTATGTTTACATAACCAAGGGAACCCAAGAATTACAGGATACTTAGGAGACGGAATGACATTAAATGATAGCTCTTCAGAATGCAGAGCCCCCACTAGAACGGAAAGGGGCTTGGTCTCTAGAGAGATAAGTCCATCACCAAGAGGTTCTCCGCCAAGAGTAGTTACACACAGAGGTGGATCTTTCGGAACCGTCGGAATCTGAAGACTCTTAACCAGCGTTGCATCGAGAAATACCCCACCTGCACCGGAATCCACAAAGGCAACGGTGGAGTAGCTCTTATTGTTCCAAGATAATAATACGGGTACTACTAATCTCTCTAGAGGAGGTTTCAAAACAGTGTGGCCTAATGGGGCTCCTTGATCTCCCATTAAGCCCGGGAGTTTTTTCAGTCGCATCGGACAAGAATGCAGGAAGTGACCCGGCTTACCACAAAATAGACAGAGGCCTAGAGTTCTGCGTTTGGTACGTTCATCATCAGACAAACGCACAGCCCCTACATCCATGGGTTCTTCCTCAAACCCGGCGGTTGGAGGAAAAAATTGTCTCTGACGCTCCCTCTCAGACTGGCGTTCAGAGAAGCGAGTATCCACGAGGATACACAAATTGATGAAATCCTCCAATGCCACTGGGATCTCACGGTAAGTTAATTCGTCCTTAATGCGTTCCGCTAGACCTCTGCGGAAGGCGGCCTTAAGGGCGCAATTATCCCAGGAAGTATCTGCCGCAAGTGTGCGGAATTCTATTGCTTAAGATGCTACTGTGCGTTTACCCTGGTGTAAGTCAAGAATACTGGCCTCAGCTGCCCTTACTCTGTCAGGAACGTCAAATATTCTCTCACCGGTTTGCATAAACGTGGGGTAATCAGTAAGTACAGGAGAATCTTTCTCAAGAAGAGGCGACACCCAGGACAGAGCTCTACCCTTAAGCAAGGAAATAATAAATGTCACCTTGGCTTGGGTAGAGGTAAACACAGAAGGTTGATTTTTAAAATGCAACCGGCAATGGTTGAGAAATCTCCTGCAATCCAAGGGGTTCCCATCATACTTATCGGGGAGAGGTATCTTTGGAGCGGGAGAGCCCACAGATTTAGACACAACTACAGGTTCCCCAACCCCAGACTCAAGATTTTTTGGTGTAGCAGGACTAGTACCATGTGCCGAGGCCAAAGTAGATAACAGAGTAGCGATGGCACCCAATTTCTCCTCCAATGACTGTACATGATTAGCCTGCTCACCCAACATCTGACCCTGTAGAGAGACTGCCTGCACCAGCTCGCTGAGGTCCATCTGGCCTTAGGATAATGTCAGGTCTGCCAGGAAACTACAACCGTCCCTCCGCTTTCCTGACCGGTAGTCTTGTTATCCCGGTGTCAGGTGGAGGGACGGCTGAGATCTCCCACAGACAGGAAATAAGGAACCACAAAGGAAGGTGCAGATAGCCTAACCACAACCCCCAGCAACAACTCACGGTTAGTAGGCAGAAGACAGGATCCCAGGAGGGAAAAGGACAATCCAGGTAACGTAGTCAGAACAAGCCAGGGAGGGTCGGCAGCAAGGTTAACCAGGTTCAAGGGATAATCCAGGAATCGTAGTCAAGACGAGCCAAGTAGGTAACCAAAAAACAAGAGCATCCATAAACAGGAACCTATCCTAAGGCACGGACAGGAAGGGGAAGTGGGAATATATAGGGACACTAATGAGAAGACTGCTGACAGCTGGTCCCAGGGTGGAGCAAACATCCCCACTAGTGAAAAAGAACATAACTACGATGCTAACATAAAACCAGTTCACTGGTGGTTCAGGACATAGGAAAACAGTCTATGAACACCAGGCCCTGGGATCAAATCCCAGACACGGCGTGACACTGTCCATGTTGAAAGATTTCCCCACTATTCTTGTGATTTCCCATCACATCATGTCTCACTAACAATGGCTACCATTACAACTGGTAGATAACACAGCTTACCTAGATGTAGGGTCTAAGTACCAGTTGGTTTTGTTCATGAGCCAGAAACAAGAGAGCACTTGAATCCAGTCTGAGGTTGTGGCAGGCAGCAGGCAAACGAGTAGTCAGGTCCAGATAGGGGTCATGCCAGATAGAAGGCAAGAAAGTAGTCAAGTTCAGGCATGAGTCATGGCAGGTGGCAGGCAAGAGATTAGTTAGGTCCAGGTAGGGGCATGGTAGGTGGCAGGCAAGAAAGTAGTCAGGTCCAGGTAGAGGTCATGGCAGGTGGCAGGCTAGAAAGTAGGTAGGTTCAGGCATGAGTCATGGCAGGTGGCAGGCAAGAGATTATTTAGGTCCATGTAGGGGTCATGGCAGATGGCAGGCAAGAAAGTAGTTAGGTTCAGGCATGAGTCATGGCAGGTGGCAGGCAAGAAAGTACTTAGGTTCAGGCATGAGTCATGGCAGGTGGCAGGCAAGAAAGTAGTTAAGTTCAGGCATGAGTCATGGCAGGTGGCAGGCAAGAGAGTAGTTAGGTCCAGGTAGGGGTCATGGCAGGTGGCAGGCAAGAAAGTAGTCAGGTCCAGGTAGAGGTCGTGGCAGGTGGTAGGCAAGAAAGTAGGTAGGTTCAGGCATGAGTCATGGCAGGTGGCAGGCAAGAGAGTAGTCAGGTCCAGGTAAGGGTCATGGCAGGTGGCAGGCAAGAAAGTAGTTAGGTTCAGGCATGAGTCATGGCAGGTGGCAGGTAAGAAAGTAGTTAGGTTCAGTCCTGAGTCATGGCAGGTAGCAGGCAAGAGAGTAGTTAGGTCCAGGTAGGGGTCATGGCAGGTGGCAGGCAAGAAAGTATTCAGGTATAGGTAGGGATCATGGCAGGTGGCAGGCAAGAGAGTAGTCAGGTCCAGGTAGGGGTCATGCCAGGTGGCAGGCAAGAAAGTAGTCAGGTCCAGGTAGGGGTCATGGCAGGTGGCAGGCAAGAGAGTAGTCAGGTCCAGGTAGGGGTCATGCCAGGTGGCAGGCAAGAAAGTAGTCAGGTTCAGGCATGAGTCATGGCAGGTGGCAGGCAAGAGAGAAGTAAGGCCTAGACAGGGGTCATGGCGGGCAAAAGAGTAGTCAGGTCAGATCGGGTCAACAACAAACAGGCAAATGACAGGTAAAAATCATAGCTCTTTAGCTCTCAGGTAGCTGGTAATGAGACACATCAAAGAATTCCAGATTTTGTATAGTTTTACATAGTTACGAATGTTCAGCTTGACATCGCTACTCCAGTCATCTTCACTTGCTGAGCCTGATGAATTCTGAACACAGGTCGGCTGCTTAGCACAGGCGCCATTCACCTCGCCTCTCCACTTCAGAGAATGCTTTGCATCCAACCAGATAATGCAAATATAATTCAAAGTTTCTCTGAATGGTGCCCAGGCTGAGCAGCTGACATCTTGTGTCCAGAATGCATCAGGCCAGCCACTTAGCTTGGGAACTGGAAGCAAGTGGTGTCTATTTCATCGATTTCCAGCTTCCAGTGGGATTGGCCAGGCTGCTCCACAAGCTGGACCAATGTAACCATTTAAAAATATATACTATGTCTGGAATTCATCTTTAAATACCCTTCTGGTTGGAGGACCTTTACTGGGAACTCTTGAAGTCTTCGGGGTAGTGGAGGTCCTAGGAATCCTGGAAATGCTTGTAGGGATCATGTGAGTACTGTAGCAAAGGGTAAAAAGACCAGCGGGGACACAGACAAGAATAAAAAATTGACCTTACAAAATCTTTTTGACCAATAAAAATCCTTCTCTACCCTATCCAAAACTACAAACAAGGTTTTAATTATAGCCAGGATACAGGAAAAGGAACCTGGAATAGATAACAAGGAGAGCCAAAATCTGATCAGTAACAAAAGACCTTACTAACAGCTAAACAAGCTTTATGCCACTTTTGTATGTTGGTGGCTCTGCCAATAGCACTGTGGGAGGGATTCTCCCATCAACACTGACTGCATTAATGGGGGAACCAAGCGATTTTCTTTTCTTCACCCTTGAGTGCAGGAAAGAAAATTGCATTATCTATGGCTTGTTTTAGCCAGTTTGGCATTATTCCCAGCATGTTTCCTCCAAGTACAGTGTACAGGCATAAGTAAAAAAAAAAAATCTATGCATGCGCGCTGTACTCCGGTTTACGACAACGCCGCCGTATACACGAGTACAGGAGCACACAGCCATTCATGCTAATGATTTTTTTTTAAAGTCAGCAGCTACAAACACTGTAGCTGCTGACTTTTAATAAGGACACTTACCTGTCCTAGGCGCCCGCGATGTCGGCCCGCCGAGGCCGATCCCTCGATTGTGGCAGGTCCCGGCGCCGCCATGCTAACTAAGGGAAACAGGCAGCTGTTTTCTGGGATACACACAGTTCCCAGAAGACACCGCGCCCCATTCCCCAGCAGACAAAGCGAGGAGGACGAGGAAGAAGACCAGCCGCGGTCTAGGAAGAGGCAGATTAGGAAGATCTGCCGAGCAACCACAATTTCTGGTAAGTAAAAAATGTTTTTTTTTTTTAATTTAACATTTTTTTGGAGCATTTTTATGTAATTTTTTTTTTTAGGGTGGACCTCCACTTTAATTGCCCAAGCGGAGGAAAGACGGCTGCAATTACACTAAAAGGGCTCAATCAGTCTGTGTGCGAGAGCCGTTCAGGGTGAAGTACAGGAGTGCAGCAGTGTTAATTTTGTCGACTAAAACGACTAAAACATTTTAGTCGACTAAATGAATACTATTTTAGTCGACTAAAATACGACTAAAACTAAAACAATTGAGATGACTAAACTACGACTAAAAACTAAAATGGCATTTTAGTCAAAAGACTGAAGCCTCGTACACACGAACGAGTTTCTCGGCAAGAAACGACAAGAAAACTGCTGAGATAGCTTTCTTGCCGAGAAAATCGTTCGTGCAACAGGTAAGTATACACACACACACGCTTTTCTCGTCGAGAAACATGCCGAAGAGAATCTCGTCAAGAAAACTGACCAGAATCTCGACGAGAAAAATAGAGAACCTGCTCTCTATTTTCTCGTCGAGATTCTCGTCGGCATGTTTCTCGACGAGAAAAGTGTGTGTGTGTATACTTACCTGTTGCCGTGGAAACCCGCGCATGCTTGAAATGACTTTGACGCATGCGCGGTAGCTTCCTAGGCATAGGTAGGGTGTAGCAAGATGGCGGCGACGGCATCGAATGTGACGAGTGCACGCTCGTCGTAGTCGATGACGTCACTGCGTTCGCGGGTTGTTTGAATCGAGCGTGTGTACACTCGGCCTGGACAAGTTTCTTGTCCAAGAATCTCGTCAAGAAAAACAACGTGTTTTTTCCTGACGAGATTCTCGGCCGTGTGTACGAGGCTTTAGACTAAAACTAATTAGAAATTTGACTTAAAAATGAACACTGGTCTGCAGTGCATGTTCATACTTTAATACCATAAATAATAACATAGATTTTTCACTTCAGCAGTATATATTGAGTTTGGAACTTGTAGAGAAATGTTAACTATTGCTTTACAATTTAATTACACCCATTAGATTTTAGATGACTAAAACTAGTTTTAGTCGACTAAACTGTACTGGAGATTGTAGTCGACTAAAACGTAGAACATTTTAGTTGACTAAAATATACTGGAGATTTAGTCGACTAAAATGGGACTAAAATTAAAATGCCATTTTAGTCCTAAGACTAATGCCGTGTACACACAACCGTTTATCATGACGAGAAAAATCCAATTTTTTAATTTGGTCATTAAAAATGATCGTGTGGGGGCTCCAGAGCATTTTTCACGACGTGAAAAATGGGCATTAAAAATTTGGAACATGCTCTAATTTTTCTCATCATTTTTTGAAAAGCGCGAATCGGCTCTCACCAAACTTTTACTAACACGCAGTAACACGAAATCAGCAAAAGCAGCCCAAGGGGTGGCGCCATCCGAATGGAACTTCCCCTTTATAGTGCCATCCTACATGTTGTTCATCACCGCGCTTTACTCAAGCATTTTTTTCAACGATAGTGTGTAGGCAAGGCAGGCTTGAGAAGAATCACGTCGAGAAAAACGTTGTTTTTTTCAATGACATTAAAAACGGTCGTGTGTACGCGGCATAAGACCAAAACTTAATCGAAATTAGCTGCCAAAATTAACACTGGAGTGCAGTTCGATATGCACTCCTGTGACCCCTTTTCAGCAGACAGTGGGCTGAAGCCTGCTGTCAGCTGACATCACAGAGCCCATCCAGGCTTGGATAGGATCGCGACAATGAAGTCGGGATTGGCCAACATGCCTAGACCAGCACCCGGCTCAGCCTCTTAGACCCCTTTTACACTGGGGTGGTATTCAGGCCTTTAGCACTAAAAATAGCACCTGTAAATCGCCTGAAAACTGCCTCCCCTGCAGCCCCAGTGTGATGGCCCAAGTGCTTTCACACTGGGGCGGTGCGCTTCCAGGACGGGAAAAAAAGTCCTGCAAGCAGCATCTTTGGGGCAGTGCGGGAGCGGTGTATACACCGCTTCCACACATCTCTGCCCATTGAAATTAATGGGCAGCGCTGCCGAAGCGCCCGCAAAACGCTTTGGCAGCGGCGCTTTTAACCCCTTCTGGGCGCTTTTAACCCCTTCTGGGGTTAAAAGCGCACCGCTAGCGACGGCAAAGTGCCGCTTAAACGGTGGTAAAGCGCTGCTAAAACTAGTGGTGCTTTACCACTGATGCTCCATCGCCCCAGTGTGAAAGTAGTCTAAGCGAGCCACTGAGAGAACTGAGCGATTAGCGGTGTTTGATCGTTCCGGCGGGAGACAAATGCAGCATCGGAGCGATACTGCATCCACCTAGGTAAGTATGATTCTGCAATAAAAAAAGCCAAACTTCTCTTTTAACCATCCCTTGCTTTTTGGTGTATACAGTAGAAAATTAGATGTGAATATACTATATATCAGACCATCCCAGGCTGCCTCCAATGGTACATTCTAGCATTAATTTTAAACTAAAATAGCTACAACGCAAGGGGCGGAGCTTGTACAGAAGAACATCATCATTTTCCATGTGCCTGAGGCAACAAGATGTCATGATATTTTGCGTACTTACATTTGGTGTCTAAATGCAAGAAAGAAGACACAGAGTAGCTATTGTCTTTGACCTCAGCTGAGGTAAGAGAGATCATGCAAGGATGTACAATGTGAGTGACAGTGTACACTGATATATTGCTCATTGCTCAGTGATAATACCCAAAGTGCTTCATCCTGTTGCGGCTGTGCTCTCAGACATGTGTTTGAGCATCTGTGCCCTGCGCTGAACGTTGCCTCCAGCCACTCGCAGACAACAGAAACTTGTTCATGCAACTTGAGTTGTATTTAAAGGGAATGCATGGCAAATTTTTGAAAAGTTTATTTATTTCATTATGCTCAGAAGTAAAAAATGATTTTCTTTTCATCGGGTAAGCCCGTATTCACACCCGGGCTGTGGCCTCTACAGCGTGAATAAACATTGTGCTTTGCAGCTGTGTGCAGGCAGCCTATGTTTCTCCATGGGGATGCAGTAGCTGTACAGACAGCTCATCCTAATGTGACAGACGTACAGGGGTGGGGGGGTGCTGCCCTCAAGCGCACACAGGCTTGTCAGGGAATGACAACTCTAAACCAGGAAGTGATGTAATACACACTTTCAGGTTTGTTCAATGTGGGAGGATCAGCCCAGGGATTCTACCCAGGGACATCCGCCATGTCAGTCCCAGTCCCACAGGTGGGATAACAGAGCCCAAGATATAGGGTGTTGGGGGGTTGGTACTTTCTGGTGCTTGTGGAAGCCCACCTGAAACGCATAAGAAGCCCAGCAATTAGCCTGACAAATATACGTGTAATCCTGGCTGCTCTAGCAGGAGTGTGTGTAAATACCCCCCGCTGCTGCCAATGTATTAAACACATGTAAGTAGGTGCAGTCTGCTTTCTCCACTGCAGGTGGCTCTCAACCGCAGTGGCATTGCACAGGGAGAGGACGTCAAGAGGAACTTGGTTCCTCTATGGTTTCTTGGGTCACAGGGCGCAGCATCCGATTGGATGCTGGCGCCCTATGTGACCCTGGTGTCCATATTGGCTTAGGGAGAGTCTATTTATGACCCTGACTCCCGGGCTTGGCGCACATTTCGTGTGTTGCTAAAGTAGGAACAGGTTACCTGTCTGGCAGGGAATGTGCTTAGTGTCAGGGAAAGGTTCCAGGTGAGTAGCTAAAGTGCAGGGACATGCCATCCTATCTGAAAGCCTCCCCACTGGGGTACGGATAGGCCAGACAGCATTCCACCCCTCGAGACAGACGCTGTCGGCACACCTGAGGTCTGACTTTTACTGACAAATCGCTGTTACATGCTGTGAGTGCTCTTGGTCTGGTTAACTTTCCACTGGGCCTGTTCTGTGTAGCGCCCTACCCCAATGGTTGGGACGCTATTTCAAATTTAAGGGTATCTGAGCCAATAGTTGGGCTCAGACTGTCGATTTGTATATAAAATTGCCTCTGTTCTGGCTGTGGTGCTGCCTGATAGCATTTCCCCTTGTTGCCTGTAGGTGGCGTTGCCACTTCAGGCACTTGTTGGAACGCAGGCATACCATGGTATATTGAGTGACCCTTCTCGGCAGTGGTGCAGTGGGAGTGGTCGAACCGCTGTGCCTGCTGGGAGGGGATACTTAAGGGGCAGACGCCATTGTTGGGGGTCTTCGCCTCATGGCCCTCCTGGTGAGAGATATGTGTGTGTGGTTCTGGTCTCGGGGCCACGTTGGCCCGAAGCTGCATCGCTATCGAGTAGGCCCGGCTATTCTGGCTGGGGCCTACATCCCAAGAGGGGATCCCAAGCTGTCCGTCCAAAAGGGAGGAAGCTGTCTTGATAAAGGGAATCGGGGGATGACCTGCCCTGGAGGAGACCGGCAAAGCGCTGATGTCTTGGGTGAGGCCTGGTGACCTTGTTGAGGAGGGATCCAATCTACCAAAAGCCCTGCAGTTCGCCGGATCAGCTTAAAGGCTCTTTTTTTGCACGGCTGGAAGTTTGGGACTTTGGATCCTGTGGCAAAGGATTCCTGGACTATCCAATTATCTAACACTAAAGAAAGGTCTGTGGCAGAGACCAACTCCATCTTAAGAAGGCTGTGGCAGAGGCTGTCTTGTTACTGGTTCGTGCGTCATCCCGGCTGCTATACCATGTGAGAGGGGACTATCCGGGTGAGCAATACCCACTCTACAAGTTGAGAGTGGTGAATGATTGATGAGTACCTTGAAATAACTTTGTGTATTCTGTACCGCGTGCCTGAACCTTCCCCTATTCTTCTCTACCATCTACTTTCTCTCAAGTTATACTGCAGAAGAAAAGAAAATAGCCTGACTGTTGAAGGTTTTAACTTTGTGTGGACATTGCATTTACTACATTCTTTCCTACCCTGACAACGAAGCTAAAGAGGTAACGTGCAAACCCAAAGCAAACCAGCAGCTCCTAGGGGGGTAGTGCTACATCTGTATTGCCAAACATCATTTACAATATATTTCTGTTTCTCTGCAATGGGACTCTGAATGTTTTTCTGCTGCCGCACCACTCTGCACCTGCCCACATTCATACAACTTGAACTGTATGTAAAAAGAATGCATGGCGATTTTGTAAAAAATGTATTTGTTTAAACTTTTTATAGAAACAAACACAAACGTTTCTGCGCTGCTACTAAATACAAAAAAAGCGGCTGCAAAACCTGTGGACAAAAAGGTGCATAGAACAAAAAAAAACAACAAAATTGCAGCGCTAAATGGGTGTGGATCAACAAATAAATGAAAAAACCTAAAGTACAAGAGAAAACTGAATGATTCCCTGTGTGAAAAAATGTGGTTATTGAACAACAAATAGTCCTTAGTGAGTGATCTTCAAAAACACATACAAATTACTGTGGAAATAAAGTCCAATAGTGTTCCAAAATAATCCAAAATAAATTGGTGATGATAAACGGCATCAAATGCTTCTGGATCAATAGTGAAAGGAAAAGACCACCACCAATAAAAGGAGGCTTACCAGACTTAGTGGACCCTACTGAACAAAGGGATTTTTATAACAGCTTACCTGTAAAATCCTTTTCTAGGAGTACATCACGGGACACAGAGCGACTTAGTCATTACTAATGGGTTATATAGATTACCTTCAGGTGCTGGCACTGGCCACTTCCAAACCGGAAGTACCCTCCCCTATATAAGCCCCTCCCATCCGGGAGCACCTCAGTTTTGTAGCAAAGCAATAAGTGTCCCAAAAAGAGGGGTGGGAGCTCTGTGTCCCGTGATGTACTCCAAGAAAAGGATTTTACAGGTAAGCTGTTATAAAAATCCCTTTTTCTTTTTCGTACATCACGGGACACAGAGCGACTTAGTCATTACTAATGGGACGTCCCAAAGCAATGCCAAATGAGGGGAGGGATACATAAGCTGGGCGCCATCAGGCATGAGGATCTTTTGCGGCCTGCAACACACTGCGCCCAAAGGCGACATCCTCCTGACTTCTAACGTCTACCTGGTAGAATCTAGTAAACGTGTGTACCGAAGACCATGTTGCGGCCTTACATACTTGAGCCAGGGAGGCCTGGTGATGCACTGCCCATGAAGTTCCAACTGCTCTCGTGGAGTGCGCTCTAACTTTAAACGGAGGCGGTCTCTTTCTCAAGCCATAGGCTTGTATTATGACCTGTCGAATCCACTTGGCTAAAGTAGATTTTGATGCTGCCTGACCCTTTCTAGGGCCTTCCGGCAGAATAAACAAAGTATCCGTTCTGCGAATCTGAGCAGTGGCTTTTAGATAAGCTTTAACTGCTCTTACTACATCCAAAGAATGTAATAACTTTTCCTCTACCGAGCTAGGTTTGGGGAAAAAAGAAGGAAGAACCACATCTTGGTTCAAATGAAACCTCGATACCACCTTGGGAAGAAAGGCTGGATGAGGACGTAATACTACTCTGTCCTTATGGACAACCAGATATGGCTCCCTACAGGACAAGGCGGCTAATTCCGATACTCTTTTAGCCGAACAAATGGCTACTAAGAAAATCAATTTCCTGGTGAGAAGAACCAAGGAAATGTGTTGCAATGGTTCAAACGGTTGTTTCTGTAGAACCGACAGAACCAGGTTTAAGTCCCATGGACATATGGGAATACTAACCGGAGGGCTAATACGCATCACCCCTTGTATGAAAGCTTTGACTAGTGAATGCGAAGCCAAGGGCCTTTGAAAAAATATTGACAAGGCCGAAATCTGACCCTTGATAGTACTCAAGGCCAGCTTCCTATCTACAGCCCACTGTAGGAAGTCCAAAATCCTACCTATCACGTACTTACGTGGATGCCATTTCTTGGCCTCACACCACGTAATGTACGCCTTCCAGATCCTATAATAGATCTGCCTGGATACCGGCTTCCTGGCATTGATCATGGTAGATACCACAGGATTAGAGAGCCCTCTCTTTTTTCAGAATGTGGGCTTCAATAGCCAGGCCGTCAAACCTAGGGCTGGTAAGGAAGGGTGGTATATCGGTCCTTGCGACAGCAGGTCCGGACGATGTGGGAGGGTCCAAGGACTCCTCACTGACATTTTTACAATCTCCGCGTACCATGCCCTTCGGGGCCACGCTGGAGCCACCAGAATCACTGGTTTCTTTTCTACCCTGATTCTGCGGAGTAATCGCAGTAACAATTGTGGCGGTGGGAATGCATATATCAGCTTGAACTGATCCCAAGGGAACACTAGGGGATCCCTTGTGCGAGACACAAATCTGTCCACCTTTGCGTTGAATCTGGATGCTAGCAAATCTACATCCGGTGTTCCCCACCGCTGGCATATTGCCTGGAAAACCTCGGGGTGAAGAGACCATTCCCCCGGGCATAATTGTTGGCGACTTAAAAAGTCCGCTCTCCAATTTTCCACTCCTGGGATGAAAACCGTGGATATGGCTGGGACATATTTTTCTGCCCACTCCAGGATGCAATTTGCTTCCCTCTGGGCTGCACGACTCCTGGTGCCACCCTGGTGATTGATATATGCCACTGCTGTGGCATTGTCTGATTGAATTCTGACAGGGGACCCTTGGAGTTTGGATGTCCATGCTACTAGGGCATACCGGGCTGCTCGTATCTCTAAGAGATTGATGGGCAGGGCCTTTTCTGCTTCTGACCACTTGCCCTGGAGAGACCATTGCTCCAGTACTGCCCCCCAGCCTATGAGGCTGGCATCTGTAGTGACCACCTTTCAAGAAACCGGACTGAAGGGTTTTCCTTTTTCCAGATTCTGGGGCACCAACCACCAATGGAGGCTCTTGCGAACGGAAGGGGACAGGGACATTGGTAAGTCTAAAGCCTGAACTTTTTTGTTCCAGGCTGACAGTATGGCCCTTTGCAAATTCCTTGAATGGAATTGACCGTAGGGTACCGCTTCGAATGAAGCCACCATTTTTCCCAGCAGCCTCATGCACAGGCGTATGGATGGTTTTCTTTTTGTACCCACTAAGTGGGTCAAATCTTTTAAAGACGACACCTTCTCTGGAGGTAAGAAAATCTTTCTCTGATTTGAATCCAGCCTTAGCCCTAAGTATTCCAGACTTTTGACTGGTCTTAGAGCTGACTTTTCCCGGTTGATAATCCAACCGTGATATTCCAGATACTTGATTGTCTTGTGAATAGCTACTTCCAGCTTTTCCACTGAGTGGTCTATTAGTAGCAGGTCGTCTAGATATGCCATTATCGTTACACCTTGTGTTCTTAGATTGGCCAATAATGGGGCCAGAATTTTTGTGAACACTCGTGGTGCTGTGGCCAGACCGAAAGGTAAGGCTCTGAACTGAAAATGGCGCCCTTCTACTGCAAAGCGTAGAAATTTCTGGTGGGCCGGAAAGATGGGAATATGCAGATAAGCATCCCTTATGTCGATCGAGGCTAACCATTCCTGCCCTTGTAGGGCGGTGGCCACCGATCGGATCGACTCCATCCGAAAAGTCCTGATATTTAGGAACTTGTTTAGCCCTTTTAGATTTAATATGGGCCTCACGTCCCCATTTGGTTTGGGGACTGTGAAAAGGTTCGAGTAAAACCCGAATCCGCTTTCTTCCAGGGGAACCTTCATGATTACACCTTGGAGCAATAGTTGTTCTAGTGCCAGAAGGAGGGATCCTCTCTTCTGGGGATCTCTTGGCACGTTTGACCTCATAAATTGGGCAGGAGGAGTGCCTTTTAACTCCAGCTTGTATCCCAGACTTACTGCGGAGAGCACCCATCTGTCTCTGATGGTGTCCCGCCAGGTCTCTGTGAACAACTGAAGCCTTCCCCCCACCCGATTGAGTGGGGGCAATGCTTCATGACTTGGGGGGAGGTTTTGTACCTCTCTTGATCCAGGGCTTCTTGTTACCCTGTGATTGTCCCTGATTTCTGCCCCCTGAATTTGACCGCGGAGGCTGTCGGAACTGCTTCACAGCCGATGTGCCCGGGACTGGAGAAGTAGGCCTCTTAAAAGAAGGACTTCTACTCTTGTTCTTAACCGGTAAGAGTGAACTTTTACCGGCAGAAATTTTCTGGATATATTTGTCCAGATCTTCTCCAAATAAGCGTTCTCCATGAAATGGGAAGCTAACCAGCAGTTTCTTACAGGGAGCTTCAGCAGACCAGTTTTTGAGCCACAGAAGCCTACGCATATGTACTATAGACAGCGTAAAGCGGGAGGCCTGTTGGATTGTATCCTTTATGGCGTCCACCGCAAAACACAAGGCTCTAGGCAGGTCAGCTAGGGCAAGAGCCTGCTGATCTGGTAAGTCCCTTAAGACTTGTTTCAACTGATCTTTCACTGCTTGGCAGACTCCAATCGCTGCTACCGCAGGTTGTGTCACCATGCTTGCTGTAGAGAAAGCAGATTTTAGTAAAGACTCCAATTTTTTATCTATTGGGTCTTTGAACATTGGAACATTATCTACTGGACATGTCAGTGATTTGTTCACAGAAGAGATGGCTGCGTCCACTGTAGGGACCCTCCATTTTTTTATGAACTTATCCTCCATGGGATAGATCACCGGAAATCTCTTGGGGGGAGAAAATATTTTATCAGGATGCTGCCAATCCTGGTAAATAAGCCCTTCTAATAAAGGGTGGATTGGGAAGGAACAGACAGCCTGGGGAGCTTTTAGCGACCCCAGCGAGGAAACCGTAGTGGATGGTGGTTCCGCCAGAGGCATTTTAAATGCTGATCGGACCATGTTAGTCAGAGACTGAACCCATAATCTTTCAGCCTGAGATGCTGAGAAAGGTTCTTCCACTGTTGATTCCTCCATAACTGAATCAACCTCATCCTGATCCCCTTCAGGTAGGTCGATCCCTGTGTGGGGCTGTTCCTCCACTAACAGGCACTCTGAAGGAGGAGACGGAGATCGGACGCGCTTTCCCTGTGACAGGGAAGCAGCGATCAATGCTGTTAATCTCTCTTCCAATCCTCCCAGAGTTGAGGATAAAACCTCCTCTGTTATATATACAGGAGCAGGTGGACTGGGGACAGCCGCAGCACCAGGCACTCCTGCGGGGTTTCTACGGCTACTGACCTGAATTCTCAGGGGAGATTGGTGCAGTACAAGCATGCCCAATATCCTCAGAGCCCGATGGAGACCCCTTTGGCTTCCTGGAAGACCTATTTCCGGAGCGTCTTGACGACATATCCTTTAAGCACAAAGCTGAGGTATTCCCGTCGTCATACACCAATTTTGCTGGTAATAGTCTAACACAGTTGCTGCTATATACCAGCTGGTGTCCACTAAAGTGCCTTTCTATGGGGATGCCTGCATCAACCGCCTCTGTGTGCCACTGTTTGTTGCTAGCTCTGTTTGCATCCAGGTGACACTTGTACTGTGTCTTTATACAAACTGGGACGCCTGCACATGCGCAGAAGCGCCGTGGCGCGCATCGAGCGTCATCCACCCGCCCCGCCCCTTTTTTTTCATAGGAGGCGCGTGCACGCGCCCGCGCGCGCGCCCGTGCACCATTGGCGCCCTTTTCGAAATCAAACAGGGACTAGGAGCCAGGGCCCTTTTTGCCGGAGGGCCTGTGCGGTGGATGAGCGCAGCAACAGGGCAGAGGAAGTGGATTCCCACAGAGAAACTTACCAACTGCCTGGATCTTTTGACTTGAGAAAACCAAAGATCCACATGACAAGAAAAATGGACTACAGCGGCCTCTAGTGGTTTAACACAGGTACCGCGGTCCTCTTTTTTTTTTTTTTTTTTTCTTGACTACTATTAAAATTTTACATTTTCAGTAGTTACAGGCATACACAGATATTAGCGGGAATACCGTTAGGTAACAGACAGAAAGACAATTTAGGCTTGGGGGTCCCCCAATAGAACCAAGTTCCTGGGGGCCCCCACTTACCTGTTCCCCGCCGCAGGACTCTGTTTGGTCCACAGAAGCCCAAACTTCACCTATCACGGCAGGCATTGTAATTAAACCTTCAGGGACCGGGTTCCCAAGGATTCCACTCCCCTGGACCTGTATAGCACCCTGCACAGACAACATCTTGGTCGTGGGTATGACCAGAGCTCTGGATCCCAGGGTCCAGCCCTCCTAAGAGAGGCATTACAGGCAAAACCTTGCTCTTCTGCTGCAAGGCCCGGGTACCGACCGTTTAGCTATGAAGCTTTTTTGGTGGGATCCGGAACAGCTTACTAAGGCCCAAAAGAACCTGTACGCAAGCCCAGTGAAAACACATGTTACTCTTTGGCCAACACCTTAGACACTGGCAAAAAACTGAGGTGCTCCCGGATGGGAGGGGCTTATATAGGGGAGGGTACTTCCGGTTTGGAAGTGGCCAGTGCCAGCACCTGAAGGTAATCTATATAACCCATTAGTAATGACTAAGTCGCTCTGTGTCCCGTGATGTACGAAAAAGAAATATGTCCAGAGGGTCAACATAGGCTTTGGATGTATGTTCCTGAAGGGTCAGCAGCTGATGATGTACCCAAGGAGTGTCTCTCACAGCGGCTCACAATGGAAAGGTTGGTGCAAACTTGAAAGATGATGGCTCAATGGTAATGAACCAGATTGATAACCAAAGTGTGAAAGGAAAAAAGAAGGCACATTCAAATGGTTAAAAAGCGCTTCATGAAAATCAATGGCAACAGTGGAAAATCCCAAGGGATTTTCCACTGTTGCCATTGATTTTCATGAAGCGCTTTTTAACCATTTGAATGTAAGTGTAACTACCTGCATTAAATATACTGTTTTTAGCAGTATCACGCTATGTGCCTTCTTTTTTCCTTTCACACTTTGGTTATCGGTCTGGTTCATTACCATTGAGCCATCATCTTTCAAGTTTGCACCAACCTTTCCATTGTGAGCCGCTGTGAGAGACACTCCTTGGGTACATCATCAGCTGCTGACCCTTCAGGAACATACATCCAAAGCCTATGTTGACCCTCTGGACATATGTTCAGTAGGGTCCACTAAGTCTGGTAAGCCTCCTTTTATTGGTGGTGGTCTTTTCCTTTCACTATTGATCCAGAAGCATTTGATGCCGTTTATCATCACCAATTTATTTTGGATTATTTTGGAACACTATTGGACTTTATTTCCACAGTAATTTGTATGTGTTTTTGAAGATCACTCACTAAGGACTATTTGTTGTTCAATAACCACATTTTTTCACACAGGGAATCATTCAGTTTTCTCTTGTACTTTAGGTTTTTTCATTTATTTGTTGATCCACACCCATTTAGCGCTGCAATTTTGTTTGTTTTTTTTAAACTTTTTATAGTCAGCTCATTCTAATGCGACAGGCACACAGGGCTGCCGGGTAATGACAGTCAGAGGCGGCTCTAGGCTTTGTGAGGCCTTAGGCAAATCTTAGTCATGAGGCCCTACTCACTTTCACAATTGGAAAAGACTGTGCAACATGATACAAGAGATGGTCTTACGGTAATGACAAGCAAAATGTCACCTGGCTAACAGGGTAACACCACGTTGCTGCAGCAGCCACCAAACACTAGAGCCACAAACAGAGTGCAGACAGGTGATCCTTCTATACACTCCTCCATCCCCTACAAGCAGGAGAAGCCGACACATTCGCTTTGAGTGCCCTGCAGTGTATTCTAGGAGGTGTAGTCTCTGCAGAGCACAGGCACCGGCGGGGCAAGTCTACTGTGTGGTGTACAACTCCTGCCATGCAATGTGGTGCAGGCTTTGGGAGAAGGCTAGGACGGCAGTAGAGCCTGCTGTTGGCTGCAGCTGATGAGATGTTCTCCGTTTGAGGGAGGTGTTACAGCTCTCTGGAACCTCCATGGCTTTACCCAAGTGTGTGTTGGTCTGCTCCCTCTGTCAGCCTGGGGACACACAGGGGCATCTTTAATATTGACTGGACCCAGGGCAAACATTTTCCTGCCCCCCCCACTCCACCCCTACCAATTTCCCTCTCCACACCAACATCCCAAAAAACAAACACGCACATAGACTTATCTTAAAAAAAATGGTCTCACATGTACTGATTGCTCCAGGCTCACTGATTGGTTGTTAGAGCACATCATTACCACTTACTGATTGGTTGCTAAAGGTTACTGCACAATATTACCACTCACCCATTGGTTGCTAGAGTTTACTGCACATCATTACAGTTTACCCATTGGTTGATAGAGGTTACTATACGTCATTACCGCTCACTGATTGGTTGCAAGCGGTTACTGCACATTATTGCAGCTCACTGATTGGTTGCTATAGGTTACTGCTTATCATGATCACTCACTGATTTGTTGCTAGAGGTTAGTGGTAGGATGTCAGCAAAGGGGGATGGTGATGACAGTGGGTGGGGTGGTAGGAAGCTGTCAGTGGGGTACAGGGGGATGATAATGATGGGGGTAGGGTGGTTGGATGCTAGAGGTGGGCTACAGAGGGAGGCTGATGACAGGAGGCAGGGTGGTAGGATGTCAGAGGTGGGGGTATAGGGATGATGATGATCATAGTGGGTGAGGTGGTAGAAAGCTGGCGGAGGAGTACAGGGGGATGAAGATTACAGGGGGTGGGATGGTAAGAAACTGGCAATGGGGTACAGATGGGATGATGATGGTGGGGGTGGGGCGGTAGGAAGCTGGCAGTGGTGTAGTGGGGGATGAATATTACAGGGGGTGGGGTGGTAGCAGGCTGGCGGGGTGGTGCAGGGGGGATGAAGAATACGGGGTGGGTTAGTAGGAGGCTGGCAGAGCAGTGCAGGGGGGGTGAAGATGACATGGGTGGGTGGAAGGAGCGGGCAGAGCGGTGTAGGGGGATGAAGATGACAGGGGGTGGGGTGGTAGGAGGCGGGCAGAGCGGTGGAGGGGGGATGAAGATGACAGGGGGTGGGTGGGTGTAAGGAGCTGGCAGAGCGGTGCAGGGGAATGAAGATGACAGTGGGTGGGGTGGTAGGAGGCTGGCAGAGAGGTGCAGGTGGGATGAAGATGACAGGGGGTGGGTGGAAGGAGCTGGTGGTGCAGGGGGGGTGAGGATGACAGGGGGTGGGTGGAAGGAGCTGGCGGTGCAGGGGGGGTGAAGATGACAGGGGGTGGGTGAGTGGAAAGAGCTGGCGGTGCATTGGGATGAAGATGGCAAGGGGTGGGGTGGTAGGAGGCTGACAGTGAGGTGCAGGGGGGATGAAGATGACAGGGGGTGGGTGGAACAAGCTGGCGGTGCAGGGGTGGATGAAGATGACAGGGGGTGGGTGGAAGGAGCTGGCGGTGCAGGGGGGATGAAGATGACAAGGGGTGGGTGAGTGGAAAGAGCTGGCGGTGCAGGGGGATGAAGATGGCAGGGGGTGGGGTGGTAGGAGGCTGGCAGAGAAGTGCAGGGGGATGAAGATGACAGGGGGTGGGTGAGTGGAAAGAGCTGGCAGTGCAGGGGGATGAATATGGCAGGGGGTAGTAGGAGGCTGGCAGAGAGGTGCAGGGGGATGAAGATGACAAGGGGTGGGTGGAAGGAGCTGGCGGTGCAGGGGGATGAAGATGACAAGGGGTGGGTGGAAGGAGCTGGCGGTGCAGGGGGATGAAGATGACAAGGGGTGGGTGGAAGGAGCTGGCGGTGCAGGGGGATGAAGATGAAAGGGGGTGGGTGGAAGGAGCTGGCGGTGCAGGGGGGGATGAAGATGACAGGGGGTGGGTGAGTGGAAAGAGCTGGCGGCGCAGGGGGATGAAGATGGCAGGGGGTGGGGTGGTAGGAGGCTGGCAGAGAGGTGCAGGGGGGATGAAGATGACAGGGGGTGGGTGGGTGGAAGAAGCTGGCGGTGCAGGGGGGGGATGAAGATGACAGGGGGTGGGTGGAAGGAGCTGGCAGTGCAGGGGGATAAAGATGACAGGGGGTGGGTGGAAGGAGCTGGCGGTGCAGGGGGATGAAGATGACAGGGGGTGGGTGGAAGGAGCTGGCGGTGCAGGTGGGATGAAGATGACAGGGGGTGGGTGGAAGGAGCTGGCGGTGCAGGTGGGATGAAGATGACAGGGGGTGGGTGGAAGGAGCTGGCGGTGCAGGTGGGATGAAGATGACAGGGGGTGGGTGGAAGGAGCTGGTGGTGCAGGGGGGATGAAGATGACAGGGGGTGGGTGGAAGGAGCTGGTGGTGCAGGGGGGATGAAGATGACAGGGGGTGGGTGGAAGGAGCTGGCGGTGCAGGGGGGATGAAGATGACGGGGTGGGTGAGTGGAAAGAGCTAGCGGTGCAGGGGGATGAAGATGGCAGGGGGTGGGGTGGTAGGAGGCTGGCAGAGAGGTGCAAGGGGATGAAGATGACAGGGGGTGGGTGAGTGGAAAGAGCTGGCGGTGCAGGGGGATGAAGATGGCAGGGGGTGGGGTGGTAGGAGGCTGGCAGAGAGGTGCAAGGGGATGAAGATGACAGGGGGTGGGTGGAAGGAGCTGGCGGTGCAGGGGGATGAAGATGACAAGGGGTGGGTGGAAGGAGCTGGCGGTGCAGGGGGATGAAGATGACAGGGGGTGGGTGGAAGGAGCTGTCGGTGCAGGGGGATGAAGATGACAGGGGGTGGGGTAGTAGGATACTAGGCACAGGGGTTTATGATGAGGATAGAGATGATGACAGGGGGTAAGTTGGTAGGAAGCTTACAGTGGGAAGTATGATGACAGAAAGTAGGGTGGTGGTATGCCAGGAACAAGGGATGATGAGAATGATTATGGCAGGGGGTCAGTAGGTGACATCATATGCCAGAGGATGGCATAATGCCAGCTGTGTGTGTGTGTAAGGTCGCTCGGGAGGTACTACACTACAGGATGCTGTCTGTCAGTGTCGTGCAGGACCATTAGACAGTACCTGTAGCAGACTGTGGCAGACTGGCTCCTCGATGACTGTCAGGCGCCAGCTCTGAGACCGTCCATCGGAGGAGAGAGCAGAGAAGCACAACCCCTACGGCCATTATCCGCGCTCTGCACATGGCAGGAGACTTGCAGAGCGCGGCAGAAGGGGGGGAGCCGGGGGAGGGGAGTACGTGCAGCCGTCCACTGACCATGAGACCTTCAGGCAGCGCTCAAGTGGTCAGTCAGTTCCGCCCCTGGCCAGGAAAAAGTAGTTGCAGGCACCGCAGCGCAGGATTTTGTCCCGCGCTAGAGATGGCCCTGGGGACACTAATCGGGGGGACATTCCCACATACAGGTTAGGCAGATTGCGAGGCCCTGGGAAGCGCGGGGCCTTAGGCAATCGCCTAATTGGCCTAATTAGAGAACCGCCTCTGATGACAGTTGTGTACAAGGAAGTGACATAATACACATCGCTTCCAGGGTTCAATCACTGTGGGGGGAATCAGCAATCAAGCTTCCTCCACTCTACCCAGCCATACCGGTTCCAGGCCCACAGGAGGGACAGCGGGGCCCAGTATACATAGTGTTGGGGGTTCAATATTTTCTGATGCTTGTGGTAGTCCACATGAACCACATCAGAATACCAGCAGTCGGCTTGACAAGTGCACATGTACTGGCATCAAAAGATTGACTCCAATGCCCAGGGGTGGGGATAAGAGTAGGCGACTTTAGAATAAAGATGCATGGTGGGGTTAAACCTCAGATGGGACCTGGATTTACATTTACGTTAATTATATAAAGTTTAATTCTTCCTTCCCTTTCCACCAATTCTCATACTCTGTTGTCTCTTTTTGATTTCCCCTTTTACCCCATGGTCTTTCACACTTTTCTCTATTTTGTTAGGCTAATTCAGGGCTCAAAATTTCAAGTCCTGAGCTACTAGCCAGGCCTCAAGGGTTAATCGCCACCAGTTGCCCCACCCAGCCCGCCCCGCCCTGCCCCTAATTCCACCCCTAAACACGCCCTCATAAATTATCCCATGAAATGATACTTAAATGTTTTATGCAGAATTAAGTTATAAAAATGTATAATAACAACAACTGTATCCGTGCCCACCAATGCAGGCTGCCTGTGCCCACCAATGCAGCCTTGTGTCCACCAAAGCAGCCTTGTGCCCAGTGCCCACCATGCAGCCTGTGTCCACCAAACACAGCCCGTGTCCACCATGCAGCCCGTGTCCACCATGCAGCCCGTGTCCACCAAATGCAGCCCGTGTCCACCATGCAGCCCGTGTCCACCATGCAGCCTGTGTCCACCAAATGCAGCCTGTGTCCACCAAATGCAGCCTGTGTCCACCATGCAGCCTGTGTCCACCAAATGCAGCCTGTGTCCACCAAATGCAGCCTGTGTCCACCATGCAGCCTGTGTCCACCAAATGCATCCTGTGTCCACCAAATGCAGCCTGTGTCCACCAAATGTAGCCCGTGTCCACCAAATGCAGCCCGTGTCCACCATGCAGCCCGTGTCCACCATGCAGCCCGTGTCCACCAAATGCAGCCCGTGTCCACCAAATGCAGCCTGTGTCCACCAAATGCAGCCTGTGTCCACCAAATGCAGCCCGTATCCACCATGCAGCCCGTGTCCACCAAATGCAGCCCGTGTCCACCATGCAGCCCGTGTCCACCATGCAGCCTGTGTTCACCAAATGCAGCCTTGTGTCCACCATTCAGCCTGTGTCCACTATGCCGCCTACCTGTGCAGGGGAGGAGAGGAACAGGAGAGCCACCCAGGTGATCAGAGCACAGCACGGGGAACACAGGATAACAGTTTTCATTTTAATTGCCGTATTCCCGCCGCTTAACGTCATATTTAGCCCCGCCCCCTGGCCGGGGAACTTTGATTGACAGATCACCCGTCACCAGGATTGGACGGGTAATCTATCTATCAAAGTCCTGGGACCGGGAGGCGGGGCTGTATCTGACAGCGAGCGGCGGGGAACACGGCAATTAAAAAAGGAAACTGTTATCGCTGTGACTGTTCCCTGCGCTGTGCTTTAAACATCCGGGCGTCTCTTTTTCTCTTCCCCTCTGCGATCACTGGGAGAAGGACTCCCATTCCATACAGGCTGTTGGCGGTGCTCGCCCCCCGGCTCCCAGGCAGCCCTTCCTCGCCAGCCCAAAAAATCCACTCGCAAAATGCGAGCAGGCGAGTGGATTTTTTGAGGGCTTGTCTAATTAATTATTATTATTTTGGATTATATACCGTATGTGTTTTATCTTTATTTTATTTTTATTTCTATTATGTGGTTTGCTTTGTCAGAACAACTTTTAACCGTCTTTTCTTTCTGGTTTTATTGTTTCAATTTGAGAATCATTAGGTTAATTGGCAATCTCTGTGACCAATGAAGGAGGGGGTATTTGTATACTATTTATTCTGTGCTGTTTCTGTACATAATTGTTGTGAACAAGGCCCCTATGGCTGAAACACATTACTGTACCATCTGCTGCATATATTCATATTTTATGGAGTTATAATAAATTTGGACTTATTTAAAGCAGAGTTCCACCCACTTTTACAAGGTGGTCTTAAACTAAACCCCTCCACCCCTCCTTTTTGGATATCATTTTTTTTTTCTTACCTACCTTTTTAGAAAGACTAAATTTACTTACGTCCTAGCCCGTACGTCATGTCCTTTCTGTGGCAAGCCCTCCTCCTTCTCCACCGCTGCCTTCTGGGACCTGTGTGTGTCCCAGAAGACAAGCTGGCCATTCACAAAGCGCCACACGACTCGTCCCTGAAGGCTCCACTGCCGGTTTCCCTTAGTGGGAATGGCGACGCCTGCACCCGAGTTGGTGGATGAATCGGCCTCGGGGGGCGACATTGCGGGCCCCCTGGATAGGTAAGTGTCCTTTTAAATGTCAGCAGCTACAGTACTTGTAGCTGCTGACTTTAAAAAAAAATGTTTGCGGCTGGAACTCCTGTAAGGAGTTGCGGATTGTCTCCTATCCATTTACAAGGGTACAAGTAAATACTTCCGACCCCCCTGCTGCTGCCAATATATGAAATACATCAGCATTGTTGTTGTAAGTGGAAGTTCTCCGTGGGGGGCATCTCCAAGCTCTCCACAAAGTGTGGACGCATTCCCCTGTGGTCAAGATAGTCACCTATACAATATAACATAGGGACACTTTTTAACAGAGTAAAGCCCTGTACACACGATCGGCTTTACTGATGAAAACAGTCCGATGGACTTTTTTCATCGGACAAACCGAACGTGTATGGGCCCCATCTGTCTTTTTTCCATCGGTTTTAAAAAATAGAACATGTTTTAAATTTTTCCGATGGATCAAAAACCGATAGCAAATTCCGATCGTCTATGGGCAAGTCCATCAGATAAAAAACCCACGCATGCTCAGAATCAAGTTGACGCATGCTCAGAAGCATTAAACTTAAATTTTCTCGGCTCATCGGAGTGTTTTACGTCACCGCGTTTGGAACGGTCGGTTTTTTGACTGATGGTGTGTAGGCAAGACTGATGGAAGTCAGCTTCATCGGATTTCCGATGGACAAAACCATCGGATTAGAATCCATAGGAAATCCGATCGTGTGTACGAGGCTTAACTCTTGGGAGAGCTAAAGGATTTAAACATGTTTTCTGGGCTGGGAACACAGTGCCAAAAACATAATAGTAGCGATCTGTCATTGCTGAGAACTAAGCACCATGGAAATTGACCCTCATTAAGGAAATGTTACGTGACAGACACCGTGAATTTTTCATACTTTGTGGTGCTTAACATTGTTAACCAGCGAGCTTCCGAATTCCCACAAATAATGCTCACATTTACTGTATCTAGGGGGCCATTCTTGTGTCTTGGGGTAATATGCTCTAAAACATGCACATTACCACAGCTCATGGCAGTGCACCTGCTCTATGCATGATGTGGTGCCGTTTATTGCGAATAGCACCCTAACGCAGTGTATAGTAGATAAACAAAAACTAAAACTCGCGCTTATGGAGACATACAAAAATAAATGACAAGTGAAAAGAAATTATTATATGCGCAGCTGCTACAGCATAAGGCACTAACACCTTGAGAGATAAAAAATTATAAAATGCAGCGCTAGCGAATATAAATGTGCTCAATACAAACGTATGTGTGAATGTCAACCATCTAAACCTTTCGGGATGATGGTACACACTATTAGTGAAAAGATTATGCACCAATGATTGGTGTCACCAGAAATGCAGTGGGTGTAATACTAAATGTTACCACTAAAAAGTGATCAACTAGGTAAAACCAGAAAATATACTGTGCAAAACATTAAATGAACTGAACAACCAGGCAAATAGCTCTAGGAGTAATTCACAGTACTACAGATGGTTTTCAACATCAAATAAATCATGTCCCATTTGCAACAGTGGTTGTAATATAGAAGGAAGGGGAAAAAAAAAAAAAAAAAAAAATGCTTTAAAATAAAATAAAAGTCACCCAACATCCAACTTCTAGGACCAATAATGTTCGGTGAAATTCAACAGTTGGCTCAATAGCAGCAGAGATCAGAGGACCATGTGGGGAATAAAAAGAAAAAGCAACTTGTGAAGTACCGCTTAGGAACAGATTAACAATACGCTGTTATTGGGAAAACTCACAAGCCTTCAATGATAACCGAGCGTCAGTGTGTTCCGGGTTCACAACGGCGTGCGTTCCACAAGAACCGGAAGCAGCGTCACTGGTTCTTAGTGTTGACCGGAAATTTGTCAATGCATTTCGCCCCTCCTCCAGGGCATCATCAAGGACCATAGTAGAGATCAACCCACAACACATGGCAGCACACCACAACATTTACACCACGGGGGTTACTTACGAAAGGCAGATCCACTTTGCACTACAAGTGAAAAGTGCAGTCGCTGTAAATCTGAGGGATAGATCTGAAATGAGGGGAAGCTCTGCTGATTTTATTATCCAATCATGTGCAAGCTAAAATGCTGTTTTTTATTTTCCTTGCATGTCCCCCTCGGATCTACAGCGACTGAACTTCCAAGTGCACTTTCAGTGCAATTTCAAGTGCACTTTGCAGTTGTAGTGCAAAGTGTATTTTCCTTTAGTAAATAACCCCCGTGTGTTGTAGTACATTATTGAAAGAAGGGCCACGCATGTTTTTCATCTGTTGTAGTGTGTTGACAGCCCATTCATAGTGAATAGGCTGCATAAAAGTGGTTGTAAACAATTACATATGTCTAGTGAAGTGATTGGCCTCAGGTGATACACTGAGATACTAAAAAGAGGGGGACACTAAAAAGAGGGGGATTGGGGAAATTGGCACTTTAAATGAAGCCATGACTGGGTAAAGTCATGTGCCTCCATCCCTGTCATTTGACGATAAAAGCACCATTTGCGGCAGGGGGCAGCAGTGATGCAAACAAGGAAATGGGACTTTATATGAAGCTCAAGATGACAAAATGAATGGAATGGTGGAAAATATACAGTTAAATGATACATACAAACATGTTTACATACATTGAAATCCATGTACAAAGAAATGCACCCATAACAAGGTGCCAATTTCTAACCTGGCAATCATTGGTAATAACATGTTTACAAACATTTAGTAATCACATTAAATTAAAGGGGGCCACCATATTCATAGTTGGATAAATATGTTAAAATAATGGCATCTGCACGGTCAATATTCTTGAGATTCCTATCAAATTAAAAATTATTATAGACACGTGTTCAGGTGCGTGTGTAACTAGTACACCATATCTAGTAGCTCGACGCGTTTCGCGGCTTAAAAACCGCTCTTCAGGACCAGACATGTTAGGTATCTACAATGGGAAGATAAATTAACCATGTCAGTTAACTATGTCAGGGTAAGGGAGAATGGGTAGAACCCCCCAAAAACCATATAAGACAAGATAACTTAAGATATGTGTGCATTGGAAAGCATGGCGTCAAGGACCGTAGGCCACCCAAGAGCATCAGTGTCGGGAACCGAGAGGGTATGTACAAGGCGGCAACCAGGCAACCATCACAGAGGGCCGTCCAGGCGGCTCCGAGCCCCCCGAGCACCCCTGGTGTAAGTGTAGGGGATGGTGAAAGATGGTGACTATAATGTATTGATAAACAAAGAACAATGTTAGGGCTATTGTGCGTGGGATGTGGGTCAAGAAATATGAGAAATGGACTAGATGGGGAAAGTGATTAGTGCAGAGGTGACGGAATGGAATGGGGCCCAACTGGGGGTGAAGGTGGAGGACCATGGTGAAGGATCATCACCAAGACACCGAGTGAAAAGGAAATTGGAATAAACAAGTGAGAGTGTAGAGATTACCTGTGTTGGAGGGAGAGAAGACCAGTCCAACAAATGTATAAACCAATGTGACGGAGGGCTCAGAGGAACTCAGAACACACCTGGGCCGGCCCCTATAAATGCCACCATAGCCCCGACGTCCGGCGTACCTAGCCCGGCAGCTGGTGCCAGCCCAGCCCCGCCCACACTCAGGAAGATGGATGTTGCTGCGCCGGAAGTACCACGTCACAAGGACGCCAAGCATTCGGCGCGCACGTGTGACGTCGACGCACAGTGGCGGCATATCCGCCCCCCGAGCGTCAGAGGCGGGCGGAGGGGGAGGAGACCTCAGTGTGCATTGCGGCTCCCGCACCAATAGAATACGAGCAGCAAGGAGACTGAGACCCCTGGGCAACCAATGCACACAATGGTGGGAACAACAATATACAATATATGTAGTAACTGCAGTATTTAAAGGTAAAATAATATGAGATTAATACATTTATGCAGATGGTCAGGGGAAGATAAAATTGAACCAGTATGGCTAGGTGCAGAATTCACGGTTACAATAGTAGGGACATAGATGTCATCAAGAGCCTCCATCCCTAATAAATACTAAAAAGAGGGGGATTGGGAAAATGGGACTTGCCAGGTTAGAAATTGGCACCTTGTTATGGGTGCATTTCTTTGTACATGGATGTCAATGTATGTAAACATGTTTGTATGTATTATTAAACTGTATATTTTCCACCATTCCATTCATTTTGTTACCTTGAGCTTCATATAAAGTCCCATTTCCTTGTTTGCAAAACTGATACACAGAGATGAAACAAATCCTCCTACATCAGTTGTACCTGTTTATTTGCCATATTCTCCACATCCATTCAAAGTGCAGAATTTTTAAAGCTTGTCTGAAAGTTCAGAAAAATGGATCAGGGAGCTGAAATTACACTCTTCAGAGCTCAGTGAGGAGAGTTCTGTGAGCTGATTGGAGGTAAGAGAACGCACCCCCCCCCCCTTCACACAGTACACAGCAACAGAGCTGAGACTGTCAATATGCTGCAGCTCCCTCCCCTGTCACTATTTTTCTTTTGGTGTCAGGAAGACCTGCCAAAAGTGATTCATGGTTATAGCAGAGGAACGAGGCAGCAGACAGAATGACACATTGGGGGGTTATTTACGAAAAGCAAATCCACTTTGCACTACAAGTGTCCTGTGCATCCCCTTTCAGGCAGTCCATTCATGTTAATTGGGATGCTGCATCTGCACAGACAGGGCTCTTTCACACAGGCCTTAAAAATATGCAGTTGGGTTATGTTTTTAATACTTCCTGAACGCCTATCAATGCCACGCAAAATAAATTAAAATAGGGAGGGGATTGAGGTGTTCACACTACAGCGTTAGTGTTGCTTTGCGTTGTGGTGAGGCAAAAATAATCCTGTTTGCAGAGTTTGGCAGGTGTTGACGCTTTGCAACTGCTTCCATTCACTTCTATTGAAAAGCGCTACCAGCGTGCCGAGAACGCACTGTAAATGCACCTATGGCGTTTACAATACGTTTAAAGGAGAAGTACAGCCAAAGCTTGTTTGGCTGTACTTCTCTTGGGGATCATAGGAGTGCAATTCGTTTTTCACTCCTGTGACACGTTTTCAGCTGACAGCAAACTGAAGCCCCTTATCAGCTGACGTCACAGAGTCTTTGTATATCCCCTCCTCTTCCTTCTCTCTGGTATCATTCCTCAGTATTCTGCCATGCTGTATACATCTTTCCATGTGGCTTACAACATCAACGTTTTCTACCTATGAATATCCTTCATTAAATGGAACATTTAAAAGACTTCATTGTCTTTCTCCTCGAAAGTGAGTTTATTTGCATAGCTCCCAACTGTCCCTGATTTCGAGGGACTGTCCCTGATTTGGAGCAATGTCCCTCTGTCCCTCATTCCTCCTCATTTGTCCCTCATTTTGGTCTGATCTATATAGTTGTATATAAAATGCACTTTTTAGCTTTCAAAAAGTGTTTGCTAGTGCTAAACTTTTCATCCAAATTCTAAATTGCTGCATTTGTCAATTTTGAAAAGCCAATATAAAGGAATATTAGTGGTAAAATAAAGCACTTGTGGACTTAATTAACCTTTTTATTTTATTTTTGGTTATGTCCCCTTTAAGAGGCGTGACAGGCGTGTCCTATGCCTACATACGTTTGCTAGTAGGTGTCCCTCATTCCCATCTCAAAATGTTGGGAGGTATGAAATTGTCTGAATTGATGCAAGGGATAAATAGATCACCGGGTCCTATAAGCACTAATAGGAAGCTGGAGATAAAGCTTATGGCCTTGTAGTTGGGTCAGAACATGCGTTAATATGCTTTAAGGCTGCTTTAGAATTCAACTCTGTCTGAAAGAGCCCACACAGTCATTGCTTCTAATTTGATAGCCGTGCGGGTGCAGGGCATGGCGTCAATGGGACTGCCTGCATAGGGATGCATGGAACACCTGTGCATCCCCATATGGCCAAACACAGCCCTCACATGGTGTATGCTGTAGTATGCCCGTGTGAATAAAGCTTAAATTGACATTAAAGGTTCATATTTCCATAATTTTTTTTTACAAATGTAGCACTTACCCCCATTTAAGGGACTGGCTGGTTTTGTTTCGGGTCTGTAGCAATTACCTCTCTCCATTGTCTAGGTAAAAATCTCTTGGAATAAGGCCAATGTCCACACAGGAGTAAAACCTAATCAGCAAGGTTTTATTCTTTATCTTTGAGTTAAACTTGAAAAGAGAGAGTAGGAAGTTGAGAGAAGTAGGGGAAGGTTCAGGCATGCAACACTTAAAGCTCAATGTCAATCCTACGTCGCCACTCAAGCCTGAGTGGGTATTGCTCACCTGGATAGTCCCTATGAGAGCGGTCCTAGCAGCTGAAGGCCTCTTGAGCCCCTTAGGGAAAGAGAGCCTTGACTGATGGGGGCATGGCCAGGTACAGGACAAGGTGGTGGTCACCCAAGGATTGGTTAATTTGGGGGATGGGATGGGCCTGAGCTCGGGTAAAGGATCGCCCCAGGGAATTCTGAGTCCTTTCGGAAAATGTGCTGGGAAGAGCTGCCCACCCTCCCGCCCCTTTTTTCTGTGGTTTGTCACAGCTTGCTGCGGTTTTCTTGACCTTCTCAGCATAAAATGGCTGTAATGGGCCATGCCAATGATGGATATCGGAAGTAGGCGGCCTGTCCAGCACTTATGGTAAGGACAGGCCCCTCCCCCCCCTTTGGAATTGGGTGCTCACAGTACAACTGTGACTGGCACTTGTTGAAAATAATGTTCATATGTTATGTTGGATTTAATAAAGAGTTGCCCTTTCCAACCTAATGGTTGTAAGCGTGTTTATTTAATAGGGTGATGGGTCAAGGGGGAAGGTTTATATACAGCTATGTTACATTTAATGGTACCTGGCAGTGGCGGCTGGTGCTCAAATTTTTTGGGGGGGCGCAAACAAACTGAAAAAAAAAAATCATCAATTGCCGCCACTGTGCCCATTAAAACGCAGCCACTGTGCCCAAACCCCACTAGTTTGTCCCCAAATGCAGCCAGTTTCCCCCCAATATACAGCCAGTTTGTCCCCCAATAATACAGCCAGTTTGTCCCCCCATAATACAGCCAGTTTCTCCCCCATAATACAGCCAGTTTCTCCCCCAATAATACAGCCAGTTTCTCCCCCAATAATACAGCCAGTTTCTCCCCCAATAATACAGCCAGTTTCTCCCCCAATAATGCAGCCAGTTTCTCCCCCATATACAGCCAGTTTCTCCCCCATATGCAGCCTGTTTCTCCCCCAAATGCAGCCAGTTTCTCCCCCATATGCAGCCAGTTTCTCCCCTATATGCAGCCAGTTTCTCCCTCAAATGCAGCCAGTTTCTCCCCCAAATGCAGCCAGTTTCTCCCCCATATGCAGCCAGTTTCTCCCCCAAAGGCAGCCAGTTTCTCCCCCATAATACAGCCAGTTTCTCCCCCATATGCAGCCAGTTTCTCCCCCATATGCAGCCAGTTTCTCCCCCATATGCAGCCAGTTTCTCCCCCATAATACAGCCAGTTTCTCCCCCATAATACAGCCAGTTTCTCCCCCATATGCAGCCAGTTTCTCCCCCATAATACAGCCAGTTTCTCCCCCATAATACAGCCAGTTTCTCCCCCATAATACAGCCGGTTTCTCCCCCATATGCTGCCGGTTTCTCCCCCATATGCAGCCGGTTTCTCCCCCATATGCAGCCAGTTTCTCCCCCATAATACAGCCAGTTTCTCCCCCATATGCAGCCAGTTTCTCCCCCATATGCAGCCAGTTTCTCCCCCATATGCAGCCAGTTTCTCCCCCATATGCAGCCAGTTTCTCCCCCATATGCAGCCAGTTTCTCTCCCAAATGCAGCGAGTTTCTCCCCCATATGCAGCCAGTTTCTCCCCCAAATGCAGCCAGTTTCTCCCCCATATGCAGCCAGTTTCTCCCCCATATGCAGCCAGTTTCTCCCCCAAATGCAGCCAGTTTCTCCCCCATAATACAGCCAGTTTCTCCCCCAAATGCAGCCAGTTTGTCCCCCATATGCAGCCAGTTTCTCCCCCATATGCAGCCAGTTTCTCCCCCATATGCAGCCAGTTTCTCCCCCAAATGCAGCCAGTTTCTCCCCCATATGCAGCCAGTTTCTCCCCCAAATGCAGCCAGTTTCTCCCCCATATGCAGCCAGTTTCTCCCCCATATGCAGCCAGTTTCTCCCCCAAATGCAGCCAGTTTCTCCCCCAAATGCAGCCAGTTTCTCCCTCATAATACAGCCAGTTTCTCCCCCATATGCAGCCAGTTTCTCCCCCATAATACAGCCAGTTTCTCCCCCATATGCAGCCAGTTTCTCCCCCAAATGCAGCCAGTTTCTCCCCCAAATGCAGCCAGTTTCTCCCCCATATGCAGCCAGTTTCTCCCCCAAATGCAGCCAGTTTCTCCCCCAAATGCAGCCAGTTTGTCCCCCATATGCAGCCAGTTTCTCCCCCAAATGCAGCCAGTTTCTCCCCCATATGCAGCCAGTTTCTCCCCCATATGCAGCCAGTTTATCCCCCATAATACAGCCAGTTTCTCCCCCAAATGCAGCCAGTTTCTCCCCCATAATACAGCCAGTTTCTCCCCCAAATGCAGCCAGTTTCTCACCCAAATGCAGCCAGTTTCTCCCCCATATGCAGCCAGTTTCTCCCCCAAATGCAGCCAGTTTCTCCCCCATATGCAGCCAGTTTCTCCCCCATATGCAGCCAGTTTCTCCCCCAAATGCAGCCAGTTTCTCCCCCAAATGCAGCCAGTTTCTCCCCCAAATGCAGCCAGTTTCTCCCCCAAATGCAGCCAGTTTGTCCCCCATATGCAGCCAGTTTCTCCCCCATATGCAGCCAGTTTCTCCCCATATGCAGCCAGTTTCTCCCCCAAATGCAGCCAGTTTCTCCCCCATATGCAGCCAGTTTCTCCCCCAAATGCAGCCAGTTTCTCCCCCATATGCAGCCAGTTTCTCCCCCATATGCAGCCAGTTTCTCCCCCAAATGCAGCCAGTTTCTCCCCCAAATGCAGCCAGTTTCTCCCTCATAATACAGCCAGTTTCTCCCCCATATGCAGCCAGTTTCTCCCCCATAATACAGCCAGTTTCTCCCCCATATGCAGCCAGTTTCTCCCCCAAATGCAGCCAGTTTCTCCCCCAAATGCAGCCAGTTTCTCCCCCATATGCAGCCAGTTTCTCCCCCAAATGCAGCCAGTTTCTCCCCCAAATGCAGCCAGTTTGTCCCCCATATGCAGCCAGTTTCTCCCCCAAATGCAGCCAGTTTCTCCCCCATATGCAGCCAGTTTCTCCCCCATATGCAGCCAGTTTATCCCCCATAATACAGCCAGTTTCTCCCCCAAATGCAGCCAGTTTCTCCCCCATAATACAGCCAGTTTCTCCCCCAAATGCAGCCAGTTTCTCACCCAAATGCAGCCAGTTTCTCCCCCATATGCAGCCAGTTTCTCCCCCAAATGCAGCCAGTTTCTCCCCCAAATGCAGCCAGTTTCTCCCCCATATGCAGCCAGTTTCTCCCCCATATGCAGCCAGTTTCTCCCCCATATGCAGCCAGTTTCTCCCCCAAATGCAGCCAGTTTCTCCCCCAAATGCAGCCAGTTTCTCCCCCATAATACAGCCAGTTTCTCCCCCAAATGCAGCCAGTTTCTCCCCCATATGCAGCTTCTCCCCCAAATGCAGCCAGTTTCTCCCCCAAATGCAGCCAGTTTCTCCCCCATATGCAGCCAGTTTCCTCCCCAAATGCAGCCAGTTTCTCCCCCAAATGCAGCCAGTTTCTCCCCCATATGCAGCCAGTTTCTCCCACACATGCAGCCAGTTTCTCCCCCATATGCAGCCAGTTTCTCCTTCATATGCAGCCAGTTTCTCCCCCATAATACAGCCAGTTTCTCCTCCATAATACAGCCAGTTTCTCCCCCATATGCAGCCAGTTTCTCCCCCCAGCCCTGCACTTACCTTCCTCGAGTCAGCGCCGTCCTTCTTCCGTCCTCGATGTCTTCTCCCGCCCTCGATGTCACTTCAGCCAATCAGGTTACCGGTAACCAGACCCGGTGAACCTGATTGGCCAGGGAACGCACCCCTGTGCGTCCTCTCATTAGGTATTTAGAAGCCGATTACAGCCGTCAGGCTTCCCGCCTATCAGAGCCTGCTGGCTCTGATAGGCACTTCTAAAGGCCAATCAAACGCTGTGATTCAGATGGCCGGCGCTCAAGGGGCCAGCCATCTGAATAGTGAATAGTGAATAGTGAATAGTGGGCGGCAGCAATACATAGGTTCATGCATGCAATGCATGAACCTATGTATTGTTGTGGTGAGTGACGGCCGGGCGCAGAAGCGAGCGGTAGCGGCGCTTCTGCGCCCACTATGGTCGCGCCGCCATGTGTAAAAAAAAGACATTAAAAAAAGACATTAAAAAAAAAAAAAAAAAAAAAACTCTTAAAGGGCCCGTTTTTTTTTTTTGGTAACCACAGGAGGGGGGGGGGGGGGCGGCGCCCGGGACGCCCCCCCCCCTATGGACGGGCCGCCACTGGTACCTGGGCTGATTGCGCCTCAGCAGTCACGGGATGGAGCACAAATCAATCTTTTTTTCCTTTCCTGAGTATCTAGGGATGCGATCGGGGAATCCTCTGCCACAAAATCCAAGTCCCGAACCTCCCAGCCAAACAATACTGAATAAGAACCTCTGTGCCAGACTGGTGTATTGCACGCTTTGTAACTTTGAAGATGGATCCCTCTTTAGGCGAGTTTCCAGGCCTCTTCCCGAGACAGCAGTACTGTTGCTAGTCTCCTCTGGGACTGATCCTCCCCTGGTCTCCTTTCCTAAAGTTGGGCCTCCTAGAGGTGGGCAGCCTGGGATCCCTCTCTGAAGTGTAGGCCCCAGCCAGTTTAGCTGGACCTACCTTGAAACGAAGCAGCCTCGGCTGAAGGTGCCCGAGGCCCGAACACACCCCCGCACCTCGTGCCATACGGGCCACACACCCAGGGCCCATGGGTCCCCTGGAACTCCTCACACCTAATAGCGTCTGCCCCTTATGTACCCTCTTCCAGCATGCACAGCGGGTAGACCATGCCCACTGTACGGCTGCCGAAAGAGGACACCCAAGCTGCTGTGATACCCCCCCCCCCGTAGTTCAACCTATGCCGGCAACAGAGAACACTACTGCCAGGCAGTATCACACCCAAAGCAGAAGCAATATTGAACCATTGATTGGTCTGAGCCCAACTACCAGCTCAGACTACCCCTAAATTTCCACATAGTGCCCCCAAATATTGGGGGGGCGCTACACAAATATGTCATACTTACCTGCTCTGTGCAGTGGTTTTGCACATAGATGCCCGTATCCATCTCCTCTTGTGTTCCTGGCTCCTCCTCTTCAACTGTGATCCCAATAGCAAGCTGCTTGCTCCGGAGGGCACTGGTACGTGCTCATACCCGAGCCCCGCTCTATGCGTCCATAAGACACACAGAGCCGGGGCTCGGCCCCGCTCCCCACTCTCTCCTCATTGGCTCACTGGCTGTGATTGACAGTAGCAGCAGCCAATGGCTCCCATTGTTGTTTCAGCCAATAAGCAATGAGAGACCCGGGAGAAGCTAAGCTATCATGCACACTTCTGGATCGAAAGGGAGCTCAGGTTAGTATTGGGGGGGGGGCTGCACACCTTTAAAACCACTTAAAGAAGGGATTTCCCCTTACTCTGGAGAAACTTTATGTTCACTTTTCTTATGTGACTTCAGGACAGGGACTGAAGGGAAATCCCGCCACACATAGACAACCAAAATAAAAAACTGACAGGGGTTCCAACCATTCCATACTTGATATAACAAAAAAAAAAAAGGTTTTGGTTTTGGATGCACTTTAATCATTTTCTAATTCACCAACACACAACAATGATGCGGCAAGTCGGCATTCCTGAATCATGTGCTTGTTCCATGTTAATAGATCACCATAAGAGTTAAGGTACTTGGCATTTTTAGAGGGAAGTCAGCTTACTTATATGTCTCAGTACAGATTTCATATAGACAAGAAGGTACAGTGCTGCTCCATTGCATTGCCCTAGGCTTATTGATCTTGGTTGGAATTACATCCGCCATCATTGCACTCCCTTGTTCAGCTGTTTGATTATCTGCTGTCCTCCAGCCATGAAGCAGTTAAAGGAAGATAGTCAATTTGCCTCTAGATATGACAGCCGCGGGATACATATGACATTTGTCTATGGAACTTGATGGTCTTTTTAGCTTCTGCAAGATTTCCTAACTGCCAGAGAAAAGTTCTGCGTACCTTCCAGGAGACATAATTGGAGCACAGTGTGAGGCCGCTTCTCCTTTATTGGTAATTATAGCTGTAATAAAATATTGATGTATAATTATGGATTATTTCAGTGCAGAGTCTATTCAAACGTGTGCGTTGCGGAAACGTGTGGTAAAACACACAAGATGACCAAACATACTAGGGTCTTGTTTTCAAGCTGGAAAGGGGGCAGTAAAAGCATGGAGTTGAGCTGTGGCTTTACTGCCCACCTAAAAAATAACATGCATGTGGAAGGGGGCTTGACGTCACCTGTCAAGTTCACCTATGAAAGTCAATGGGGCTATGCCACAACTGTGCAATTTAATACAAAATTCAGCTTTGGCTGGAAAAAAAACTGATATCGAGGAGGTGGCAGGACTTCCTACGCAGATTGCTTTTTAGAGGGGCAGTAGAGACTGCAACCTGTCTAAATAAGGCCTAAAAGTGTCTGTAGTGCATTGTTGTCCAGTTTCTTTAGGCCAGGTTCACTTATGTGCGGCCGCGGTTTTTAGCCTGGGGGTCCGGTGCGTTTCTGTTCACCGGTTCAGGTGCAATTCAGGTCAGAATTTTTGCCTGAATTTGCACCTGAACTGGACCCAAAAACGCACAGGACCCTTTTGAAAACTGCACCACGGCCCCCCCCCGGCATGTGTGAAGCAGCTCTTATAAGAGGAGAAAACCACGTCCAATTCGCACATATGTGAACCCGTGCTTAGCAAACAAAAATAAGGTCTCCCGCCCTGCCAGATAGGGCTCTGTTGAGTGGCAGAGCTGTGTAAATCTATAAGGTCTGGAGGGACACAAATACAAACTCTTCAGCAGGTAAAAGAGCTCCTGTATATGTATTTACCTGTTATCCTAGAGTTCGGCTTTAAGATGTCCCTACATTTGTTGTCACCTGATCTTGCAGATTGCAGTCAGACTGAGGGCCATGTCAGATGGGAAATTAATTTGAGGCAATCCTCTATTTTTAATGATTTAATACTATGGATATCACAGCCGCTCAGTGATCAAGCAACGTTTTAAGTCGGTGACAAGATCACCAGGGACAATCGCTCTTCACCTCTATGGCTTAGCTACAAATTGTTGAAGGAGATTGATTTGTAGCAGTGTGCACCAACCCAATACTGTAGCACTAGTTAAATATGTACCAGTGACAAATCGCTTCTTAGTGTAGCGGTCACCCCAACCTCAAAGGGCCTGATGTTGACCCCCAGAGTCAGGGAGAGCTGACATTCCTCCTCAGCAGGGGTCTCAAACTGGTGGCACTCCAACTGTTGCGAAACTACAAGTCCCATCATGCCTCTGCCTGTGGGAGTCATGCTTGTAACTGTCAGCCTTGCAATGCCTCATGGGACTTGTAGTTTCGCAACAGCTGGAGGGCCGCAAGTTTGAGACCCCTGCTCCTCAGGGTACAGGTTTCTAGGCATGGTGGGTGTAGTGCAAGATGGAAAGATGGGCACCAGTCCTTTAAAAAATAAACAAGAGAGGTTTTATTTCTCTTAACAGGAACAGGGGAGAGAGGGTTAGGGCACAGGACACCCTTAGGCAAAGGCAATAGCAACTTGGCAGACTCCGCAGACAAAAATAGAACTAGGCAGACAGCAATACAAAAAAGTGCCTTTAAGCTGAATGCAGCAATCTGTATCTTGTAGCAACTGCTGTCTCCTATAGCAACAACTTTACTCACAATATCCCACTGTAGATCCTCAAGCTTAGCTCCCAGCTACCTGCTGGAATTCTCAAGCTTCACTCACAGCTACCCCCTGTATTCTTCAAGCCCAGCTCACAGTATCCCACTGGACTTCTTGGGCTCCCAGCTACCTGCTGGATTCCTCAAGCTCAACTCATAGCTACCCGCTGTACTCTTCATGCTTCACCCATGCTACCCGCTGGGTTCCTCGGACTCACAGCTACCCGCTGGGTCCCTTAGGCTTGACTCACAGCTACCCGCTGTACTTATCTTTAAGCTTTACTTACAGCAATCCGCTGTATTCCTTCAAGCTTTGCTCACAGCTAACCGCTGTATTCCTGGATGAGTCTCTACTGAAGCTTTCCCACTTACTTCACCTTCCCCGGCTGGTGAAGCATCTGCTCTAGTACTCCTTCAGAACTCCATCCCTTCTACACTTACCTCTGGCAACGGGAGTGGTCGTCCCTCTGGTAACTGCTTCTCCTTTACCTCTGGAAATGATCAGGCTCCCCTTAGGCTGAGCCCCTTTACACATGGCTAAGCCTCAGGCTTCAGGCCTACACCTCTGCTGCTACTCCACACACACCCACCCAGGCCACAGCCCAGGTGGAAAGAACCCTAATCACCTGACTTCTTCCAAATAAATAGCTTATCCCAGCATGCAAAGCGGCCAAAGGAAACTCCTGCTAATTAACTAAGACAACATATTTACTCATAACCTGAATTTACTGTAATCTATCATCCAAATGCAAAAGGCAACAGTGCCACCTATTGACAGAAGAGAGAGACTACAAATTAAACTCAAGCTTAGGAAAGAAACCAGTGGATCAAAGACTACAAATTAGACAGGCTAGTTATCACCTAGCACAACTAAATTTACTAGCAGCCCTGTTTAGGACAAGGGTGCTACATTAGCAACAAATTGGTAGCGACATATAATTATAGCAACAATTAGAAAATGGTAATTTCACATGGCCCTAAGAAATAAATGTATGTCTGTGAACACCCTGTATTTGAGCCAGGATAAAATACGTTATCCTTGCTGAAAGCTACTATATTCCTGAGATAAGGCCAACAACAGGGTTATCCGCTCAACATATAAACACGTGTTGGGATTAGACAGGAAGGGATGGGAAATCTTTGGATTTCGATGGAAACACAGATGATAAATATTCAACATAGGTTTTAGCTCTTTCCTATTCCCAAACTACAGAAAACAGGATTACCTAGATTGGACTTTAAATACACAAGAACAAAAAGGCTATATATTGAAGCTTACTAGTCCTTAATGTGGTGGCTGCATTGGTTTTATTTTTCGACTTTTTTCCCCCTTTGTTTTCACCTGGTGGTCCTGCCAGTAAAAAATTCCCTGTCTAAGGATGACAATGTTGACCCTTTGTACTGATCACTGAGGAGCAGTGTTGTCACCAGAGGACAGGAGGTGTGTTAGAACTACAAAAAAGGCTCCCCTTCTACTCTTCTACCTATCTCGGTCCCTACCCCTACTCTCTCCTTATTGGCTCACTGGCTGTGATCGACAAAAGTGGAAGTCAATGGCTCCCGCTGCTGTCTCAGCCAATCAGGAAAGAGGGAGTCCCAGGACAGCCGAGGCTTTCGTGAACATCGCTGGATCGAGAGGGAATTCAAGTGAGTTTAAGGGGGCTGAGGGGGGGAACAGCACACAGAAGGGTTTTTACCTTTATCCATAGAATGCACAAAGGTAAAAAATCATCGGTCTTTACAACCACTTTAAGGTAAAATAAATCTTCAGCCTTTAGAACACCTTAAAGGCGGAGTTCCAGACGTTTTTGTGTTTATTAAAAGTCAGCAGCTACAAAAAGGTCCAACGGTCCAACGATGCGGCCGTCCGAACCCTCAACTCTCTACCTCGTCTCTCCCTGGCGCCAGAATTGCAAGTGTGGGCACAGCTTGTGGCTTCACAGCAGGGTGTGCACTGCACATGTGCGAGTCACGCTGCACCTCCTGAATGGCCGGAAAATCTTCTGGGACCTGTGATGTGTCTTAGAAGTTTGCAGGGAGGGAGGGGGAGAGGAGAACTTCAGCTCTGGCTGCCTAGGCGGCCCGAGCGGAAGTGGGAGCTGGGTACCTGTCAAAACGAAGTACCTGCTCCCCCCCCCAAAAAAAAATAAAAAAGAATTTCATGCCAAATGTGGCATGTAAGGGGGTAAGGAGTGCTTAAAGCGGAAGTTCCATTTTTGGGTGGAACGCCGCTTTAATGGCATCATACTTCAGCACCACGGACAGTGTCATGTGAGAAAATAACTGACTAAGGCACCTTCCTAAGGAAAAGTATTCTTTGTCCTTGTTATTGAGGAGCAGTGTTGTCATCACACAACAAGGGGTATTAGGACTACAGAACATTTCTCACTCTCCTCATCTACATGTCATAGAGGGGAAGTGTCTTGCAGTCTATAGTCCCTTTATTTTCACCTGGTGATCTGCCAGTAAACAGCTGGCTATCCTAGTGTGACAAAGCTTACTCACTGTACTGTATGTAGCAGCATAGATCATAACATAGAAATGAGGCATTCTGTGGTCCACAGAGAGAACAATATAAAAGTCCAACTCTGGGCAAAATCTGTACTTTCCCTATCCCTCGACACGACACACCCCTCCTCCTTCTCATCTTACCAGCAGAGACAAGCAAGGCAACAACATCTCATTAAAGAGGAAGTAAACCTATTTTTTTTAAACCCTGCAATAGAAAGGCATAATGAGCTAGTATGCATAGCATACTAGCTCATTATGAATGACTTACCTGAGATCGAAGCCCCCGAACTGCTCCTTGTTCCCCTCCGCCGCCATCTTGCCTCGATGACCCGTCACTGCCGTCAGTGTATCGCCGCTCCGCCGCTGTGATTGGCCAGAGCGGCGATAACGTCACACGCATGTGTGCTCGGGCCGGCAAGATCCCATTCAGAAAACCGGCAATGATGGCGGCCCGCTAGTGCGCATGCGTGTGACGTCATCAACGCTGTGTTTACAGCAAATATCTCCTTAACCGTGTAGGTTAAGGAGATATTTCTTGCACCTACAGGTAAGCCTTAATCTAGGTTTACCTGTAGGTGCAAGTTGTCGAAGTGGCTTTACAACCACTTTAACTCCTCACCTCCTGGTCAGTGATTACTCTGATGAGACTGTTACCTTAGGAGTGCTGCAGACTGGGGAAGGAACAGAATTGGTTAATCCTTATCTGGCAGCAGCAATCTTTATGACGCGCTCCAGACCTCCACTTTTCTATCAATCCTCCGGGCATGTAGTTGCCAGTAACCGCAGAACCAGGATAACTTCACCTGTGCCCGAAAGTCATCAAATAGTCCCGGGGGAGTAATCCTTGTACGGCGGCTCCCGGCAATTACATGCCCCGGGGGAATGATATACACAAGGGGACCGGGTCTATAGTTTAATTGTCGGGAGCTGCTGAAAAAGTTTTACTGCACTGCTGAGTGATTTAACTAGTTGTGTTGCTTCCTCAGCCCCCAGCTGCCGCCCGATAAGCGCTAGCTATGTCCCTTCCCTCGATCCCCAGCTGCTACAGTCCAATCTGAATGAATCATGTGTCCGGGTTCCAGGGAGACTGAAAACCGGACACATGGTTCAAAACCCGTACTGTCCAGGTCAATCCCGGACAGGTGGCAACCCTACTGTTTTGCCCCTCCCCCCTCCCTTAACTCATCCTGTGAGCTGTTAAATTTTCCTTACTTTTGAAGTTAGTTATAATCACCCCATCCGGGTCCCTCACTGACAACATTTGCTTCTGCGCAGACCACTAATCCAGTGCCGCACAATATCCCTTACTGCATAGTTCCCTTCACTCCTCTTGATTCAATGTCAGAACTCTTCTAGATCCTAAGAGGACCCCTCTGCTGGCCAGCCAAAGAGAATAGGCCACATCACTCAGACAGTGACATGGACACCTGGAAGAAGGACCACAGCAGGACTTAAACAGAGCGAAAAAGAACCCGGCGCTGGATGATCATGTGACCACGGGGAAAAAGAGGACTAAAGTTTGGCCATGCATGTTACTACAAGCATTTCTAGAGAAAATTCTCATCAGCAAAAAATCTTTGCTTTTAGCATTCAATTTTGGAGTGAATGAACTTTCCTGAACGAAAACTGCATTCACTCTCAGAAATGAGTTTAAGGGCCCATTCACACTAAAATGCACGCGTTCCCGTGCGGCTTCCTGCACCGCATGGCAATCGCACTCCCCCTGCGATCTACTGTGGGGGTCAGTGAAAAGTTAACGACACCCCAAATGCAGGTTGCAAACACAGTGCGTTTGCCCGAACCAGATTGTATGGTACAAAAGTACCATGCAATGTGGTAGCCGTGCGTTTCAAAAGTAGTGCAACCGTTAGTGTGAATGAGCCCATAGGGTTTACATAGACTTTAAACAGTGGCAAATGTTAGGATTGGTCTGTAAACATTTGCCATTCTGGATTGAACAGCTAACAAAGTATTTTAAATGCTAAAGTATTTAGGAAACTCCTTTAATCTAGGCCCTCATATTACAATGTGTGTACAGGGAGACCTGCAGGCCACCCCTAATCCCTTGAGCTGTCTATCCATCCATGAGAAGTGTGATTTATCCATGCCTAGCTGCTCATTCACCCAACTCCTCGTCTTGCCTCTCTACTGACTGACAGTCCCTTTACCAAGAACTGCATTGTAAGCAACAAGGTCCTTTGTTCCCGGATGCTCCTGAGACAGCATATTACAGACCCCGCAAGCCAGCTAATTGCACAGACACTATGTGGGATCTGGGCCAGGAAAATGAATTTGTCTCTAGGTGAGAAAGTTTCATGCCAGTTTTCTCACATTATGATGAAGACATTCTGTACAGAGCTCAGTACCAAACATCACTAGGCAGTAATGGAGAAGACAACAGGCAATTATTAAACGACTCAGCCGGTGGAAATGTATGGCATAGATAGAACATCCTACCTAGAAGTGCACAAAATATTAAAAAAGAACCAAGAGAGTTTAATACGAATAATAAAGCAGATCTCCAGCCTGTTAAAATCGACACCTCACCGTACACTAAAGTTCAAGTTTAGTGATTTTTTTTTTTTAAACAGCTCCAGTGATACTACTTACCAGTAATGACCATGTGCTGTTGGCGGCTGTTTACAGTAGAAATCCTCAGTCCTGTGCTCCTGTGATACCTCCACAGTGGAGATCCTCCGGGTGCTATAGGGGTTAATAATAGTGGCCACGCCTGTCACAGGCTCTTGCATACCTCCCAACTTTTGGAGATGGGAACGAGGGACACCTATTAGCAAAAGTATGTAAGCATAGGACACACCCCTTCCACGCCCCCTTAAAGGAGTGTAGCGATACCCCCAACTTAAGAGAGCCGCTGATATTGTTTCAGGCCCTGTACACAGCACTGCCAACCCCTCGACCCTCCCCTGGCACAGTTAGTCTAGGGAATGACAGACTGGTAATGTCTCTGCTATCATCTATGACTCAACCCCACAATAAGGAAAACAGTAATAAAGTATAGTAACTGACACTGATACCGGATTACTTAACTATAGCAACTTTACTATTGTATAAAAGTTAGGTAGAAATACAGTACATCATAACACATGCAGAGCCCTGCAATATTAGTGACACTTAGCAATACTGTATAAAATATACTAGCACACCATGCTGCAGCTATCCTCCCCGTGAGCAATATGGCACCCAATAATGTTCTACGCTACCCAGTCAGGCCTGACTTAAGGTAAGGTATAGTCTTAGGCTGAAGTATCTTCGCATGCAAGGAAATCGGTGGTGCACATCAGGAACAATAATTGTAATCCAACGGGACAGTGTCTCAGCAAAGTAACAACTCCCAGGAAACTATCAAACTCAGTTCTGGAAATAGTCTCCTGCTAGGATAGTTGTTATAGCACTAAGGGCCAAGGCAGTCAGTAGGCCTAAACAAAGTACTTGGCTATAACTTTGAGCAAGTGCTCTCTCACCACACCGGACTTAGTCCCCGTCCGTAACTTCCACCGCTGTGTATCCTCACACAGGGTCTGCGATAGCCGGGTCTTCGGTCCTCCTGATGTCAGTGAGAAATGAATGGAGATCAGGTGCCAAACAGGCTCCGCAGTGGAATGGAAGGCTCTTTGGAAGTGCGCAAGGCCCAGGCTTCAGGCCTCGCACCCGCAACAAGTCCACACAGGGGATCCTCTTGTTAGAAGGGCGGCATCCCAAAGAGGCCAAGCTCCGCTTCCGCTTCACCTTTATAGCCCACCCCATGAGTCTCTGCGGTTGGCAATGCACCTTGGGTGCTGAACAGGGTTCTGGGTATCGTAGTCCTGGATCCCTAAAGGAGATTCCCGCTACAAGAGAATTATACAAAAAAAAAATATTAGTTGAACCCACAACTGCTTTATTTTTTACCACTACTATTGCTTTGTATTGGCTTTTTAAAGTTACAGACGCAGCAATTTAGGAATTGAATGAAAGGTTTATCACTGTGAAACAGTTTTTGAAAGATCGGACTGGAAAGATGGACAGAGTTGTTCCAAATCAGGGACAGTCCCTCAAAATCAGGGATAGTTGGTAGCTATGGGCTCTTGTCATAAGTACTGACTATGCTCACCCTTGTTGTGCCCCAACTCCATTTATAGCATCCATACTACAAGTTTCCACAATGCAAAGCGTTCTGTGATAGGAGCAGGCTAACCTTTAATTCAACACAAAAACAATCTCCTACGCTTGGGGGCTTAGTCTATAGGTAAGTGGTGCAGCCAACCCTCTGGATAGAACAATGCCTGTGGTCTTGCTGCCCTCCTCAGAACAATGGGTATCCTTAGAACTGAAACATAAAAAGAGGAAAGGAGGGCGCACCGACCTTGTGCATTATCAATAGTAACATTTATTAAAAAACTGTAACAGTTTACAGGTAACCGCATGTTTTGAAATTCGTTTTTTTCAACATTTTTATATGTTCAAAAACGTTTAGAATTTTTTTACCCCTTTAAAAACGCTTATGAATGCCATGTGCACATAAATGCAGTTTACCACAGTTACACACATTTGGGGTTTAAAAAATGCCGGTAAACTACAGTCCTGAACGCAATTTTTCTTTCAAAAAAATGCCTGTAACCTCCACAGCCTCTAAATTACTATAAATTACTGAGTATACATGTACAGATAAGAAAAACATTGAGGAGATTTCAGGGGCTGCTGAAAAAAATGCCCAACTGCTCCTAAGCAGGGCCAGATTAAGAGCATCATGGGCCTGGGGCTGAGGATTTCGGTGGGCCTTTTTATGGACATAAATAAAATGAAGATGCAAACAATTTTTTGTTAAAACAAATTAAATATTTTAATTACCATTAAAGTGCCAAAACAGAAACATATTGAAAATATTTATTTTTTGTAAACAATAGAAAACTTGTTAATTAAATAAAACCATTATAAATAGAACATTCACAACAACTATTTTTTAAATAAACATAAACCATATAAACAATTTAAATATACGTACGTGTATGATGTTTGGCTCATACAAATATGTTCCTTAAAGTATTATTATTATTAAAGCACCATAATCAATACAGCCTGCTGTTATGATTATGGTGCAGAGAGTAACTCTTGAAATAAATCGCAACCACTAGTTATAAACACACAAACAGATTATTTACTGAACTGTAAACTGTGTTTACCCTATATGAATCAGGTTGGCAGATTAAAATAAAACTAAACATTAACTTTTCTTGCTTTTTTACTTGCAAATTCTTCAATTGTAGAGTCAAGATTAAGCGTGTTCAGCAACCCATTTTCAATGCACAACAGAGAAAGCGCATTTAAACGCTCCTGACCCATGGAAGATCTTAGTTCATTTTTTACACGTTTTAATGCTGAAAATGAACGCTCACCACTGCAGTTGCTGACCATTAAACACAAATACATGCGGAGGGTCACATATGTATTTGGAAATGCACCGACTAGGGATTGTGCAATCATAAACTTGTACATTTGAGTTTCTTGGCTACCCTGAATGTCTTTATTTGCAGGTAAAGATTGGTACATTTTGAAAATAGAGGAAAACTGTACAATTTCTTCTGCAAACCGGGGTTCAAGATCTTCAGGGTATATGTCACTAGTGTACTGGCCCTGGAACGTAGACTATCAGCTGCTAGAGTGCATATTTCTGATAGGAATCCAAATCTTTCTTGAATTATGCTGTATGCTGCTTGCCTGTGCCTCAGTGATTCTGTCAGTTGGTCAATTATAGGATAAAAGGTATGCACTTTAAACCTCTCAGAGGGTGTCATATCAGCATCAGCATCTTCTGCATCACCATAGTCCCACCTCCTATTTCTTTTCACTTTCCTTCCACGTTGTAGCTGGTACTCCTCGCAGCCAGAAATATTTTTACCCTGCTCTTCAAATTCAGAGAATCTAGACCGGAGAGACTGCACAAAATCGTTCAGAGAGTTCAGCATGTTTGTTGCTGTATGCAAATCTAATTTTGTATCTTGGAGACACTGACTGGTTCTGTGAAACCTAGGTAAGATGACAGACCATAATTCAACCATTATTCCAGTTTCCAGCTGATCCATGACATTGCTTAGGCCCTTTGCTTGTAAACAGATCTCTCCCTTTGTGGCTTCATCATTCAAAATATTTGAAAGGACATCTCTGATGGTACCAGTGGCGGCTGGTGCTCAAAATTTTTGGGGGGCGCAAACAAACTGAAAAAAAAAAATCAATTGCCGCCACTGTGCCCATTAAACGCAGCCACTGTGCCCAAACGCCACCAGTTTGCCCCCTCAAATGCAGCCAGTTTGTCCCCATATACAGCCAGTGTGCCCCCATATATATATAACCAGTGTGCCCCCATATATACAGCCAGTGTGCCCCCCATATACAGCCAGTTTGTCCCCATATACAGCCAGTGTGCCCCCATATATATAACCAGTGTGCCCCCCATATACAGCCAGTGTGCCCCCATATACAGCCAGTGTGCCCCCATATTCAGCCAGTTTGTCCCCCATATACAGCCAGTTCCCCCCAAATGCAGCCAGTTTGTCCCCCATATACAGCCAGTTCCCCCCATATTCAGCCAGTTTGTCCCCCATATACAGCCAGTTCCCCCATATTCAGCCAGTGTGTCCCCCATATACAGTCAGTGTGCCCCCATATTCAGCCAGTTTGTCCCCCATATACAGCCAGTTCTCCCCATATTCAGCCAGTTTGTCCCCCATATTCAGCCAGTTTGTCCCCATATACAGCCAGTTCCCCCCAAATGCAGCCTGTCCCCCCCCCCAGCCCTGCACTTACCTTCCTCGGTCCGCGCCGTCCTCAATGTGTTCTCCCGCCCTCGATGTCGCTTCAGCCAATCAGGTTACCGGTAACCTGATTCCTGATTGGCTGAAACCTCCACAGTCTTCTCCAAGGAACGCACCCCCGTGCGTACCTGGGAGGAGTTTTTGGAAGCCGAATACAGCCTGAGAGCTGTATTCGGAAAGCCTATCAGAGCCGCTGGCTCTGATAGACACTTCCAAGTCACACCCACCGCCGGCCACCGCTCTAATTCATATGGCCGGCGCTCACCAGGTGGCCGGCCATATGAATAGTGGGCAGCGCGGCAGCGGTGACAATACACAGATTCATGCAATGCATAAATCTGTGTATTGTCTTTCAGTGGCGGTGCGGGAGCGAGAGGGGGCGGCGCTCCGGCGCCCTCTATGGACGCACCGCCACTGGATGGTACTAAAGCCTTTTTGTAAGGCATTTACAGCATCATGGTGAGCAGACCAACGTGTATCAGCTAACCTTTTTAATGTTGGTATACCACATGGTTTGAAACTATTTGTTAAAAGATTCCATCGATGACTTGAAGCAGAAAAAAAACAATACAACTGCTGTACAAAATTAAAGAACGAAACTGCAACTGGACAGCTGTTTACGGCATTTTGTCCCACAAGATTAAGTGAATGGGCACAACAAGGAATGTATTCAGCAAGTGGTTTTTTTCCCCGAATTAAGGCCTTCATGCCATTATATTTGCCACTCATATTCGATGCGTTATCATAAGACTGACCCCTGCAGTCTTTGATGGAAATTCTATTTTCATCCATAAATTGAAGAAGAGTGTTTGTTAGCTCCATACCAGTGTGTCCATATATTGGAATGAATTTAGTAAAACGTTCCACTGGACCACTAGGTAGTACATAGCAAAATATGATGGTCAGTTGGTCAAAATGTGCTATGTCAGGGCTTGAGTCAACAGAAATTGAAAAATATTTGGCTTTATTTATCTCTTTTACAATCTGCTGTAGCACCTGCTGACCAATCAGCTCAATAAACTCATCACATATCGTTGATGATAAGTACGATATGTGACCTCTTCCTTTGTTGCCATGCTTTTGAATATGCTCAGCAAGAAATGGATCATATTCAGCTAACAGCTCAAGACAGCCCAAATAATTTCCATTATGTACGGATCCAATAATTTCATCACTTCCTCGAAAAGGAAGCCCTCTTGATGCAAGTAGTTTTATAACACTCAGGATACGGCGAAGTATTTCATGCCAATATTTTTTCTGCCTCTCAAACTGATTAACAAGACTTTTGTCTATTCGTTGGCCAGAAGTTTTTCTTCTGATGAGGTTTTCAATTGCTTTTCCATGGCCAGCACTATTTTCATGTCTGCTTAAATCTCTTGTGGCATGTCGCCAATCTGAATACCCTTTTGAAGCCAAATGGCTTTCCTCTTTTGAAAATAGTTTGCAAAAAGCACAAAAAACTTTGCCAGTTTTCGGAGAATAACACAGCCATTCACACTTAATTTTTTTCTACATTCAACTGTTCTCGGAAAAACAAAGACTTTGTACAGTTTCTTGTAAAAGTTTCACCTGGACATGTCTTTTCTGAAGCTCTAAAATCACTGTCCATATGTTGACAATCAACTCCTTTTTGGCAAAAATATTCCCTCAAAGCATCACAGATAATCCAGTCTCCAATATCATCTGAATAAATTTCCTCTTGCTGTTCTGAGTCCAACTCCGTGGATCCACTTGCTCTTGCACTTTCATCTGATGCATGTGAAACAACCAAACTTGTTGTACTGACATCAGCTGCACTGGTTGAACTTGAAGCTGAAGCAAGTATATCAGTTGCACCACTTGTTCCAGGTGTGCCTTTTCTACAAAATTCAGTAATTTTTTTGGTGCTAGACAAGAGTTTTTGGATTTGTTTTTCTTCCTCTTTCTTAGCTTTCACTTTCTCCCAACCACTACGTTGTTTTTTCATTCTTATGAGTAAAAATTATTTTTTTAAATGACAGTACTTTTTCCAGGAGCTCCTTAACACCTCAGGCCCATGCAACCATGCAGAAGGCCACATTGATCTATTTGGCATTTGTAAAACCAGCTCCATTTACATATACAGTGGGTAAAATAAGTATTGAACACGTCACAATTTTTCTAGGTAAATATATTTCTAAAGGTGCTATTGACATGAAATTTTCACCACATGAAATCCATACATACAAAGACACCAAAACCAATATGTTCGGAAATGAAGTTTTGTGTAATAAAATGGAAGGACACAGGGAAAAAGTATTAAACACATGAAGAAAGGGAGGTTCAAAAAGGCATGGAAAGCCAAGACACCAGCTGAAATCTATCAGTAATTAGAAAGTAATCCTGCCCCTTCTCAGTACAAATTAATTACCGTATTTATCGGCGTATAACACGCACTTTTTTCCCCTGAAAATCAGGGGAAAATCGTGGGTGCGTGTTATACGCCGATACTGACATCCCTGAGCTGTCTCCGCTGACTGTGAGCGGAGCGGAGCGAGATACACATAGCCGAATGTACTCGGCTATACTCTGCTTTTCTCGGCTCCGCTCACAGTCACGCCCAGTCCCGCCATTGGACCTGTGTTATGTCCATCATAGGGCGGAACTCGGCGTGACTGTGAGCGGAGCCGAGAAAAGCCGAGTATAGCCGAGTACACTCGGCTATGTGTATCTCGGCGGCGGCTCCGCCCAGTCCCTGCGTCCCCTGCGTCCCCTGCGTCCCCGGCGTTCTCGGCGGCGTCCGCACAGTCTCGGCGCCAATTTTAAAATGATGCACGGCGACACTGGGGCAAGGCTGCACGGCGACACTGGGGCAAGGCTGCACGGCGACTCTGGGGCAAGGCTGAAATGGACTCTGGGGCAAGGCTGCAATGGACACTGACAAGGCTGCACTGTGACAAGGCTGCAATGGACACTGACAAGGCTGCACTGTGACAAGGCTGCAATGGACACTGACAAGGCTGCACTGTGACAAGGCTGCAATGGTCACTGACAAGGCTGCACTGTGACAAGGCTGCAATGGACACTGACAAGGCTGCACTGTGACAAGGCTGCAATGGACACTGACAAGGCTGCACTGTGACAAGGCTGCAATGGACACTGACAAGGCTGCATTTAAATGTAAGTTATTTTTCCTTAAACTTCCCTGCTAAAAGTTTTTTTCCCTAAAATTTCCTCCTAAACTTGGGGTGCGTGTTATACGCCGGTGCGTGTTATACGCTGATAAATACGGTAATATCAGTCGGTTCAGTCTCACCTGGTGGCCTATAAAAAGGTGTCTCATTACCAAGGTGTCACACAAGAAACATCTCATGATGGGTAAAAGCAAAGAGCTCTCTCAAGACCTTCACAACTTTATTGTTGCAAAACATACGGATGGTATTGGTTACAGGATTTCTAAACTTCTGTATGTTTCAGTGAGCACTGTTGGGGCCATAATTCAGAAGTAGAAAGAACATAATTTCACCATAAATAAACAGGCCGTGACCAGGTGCTCCTCGCAAGATTTTTGACAGAGGAGTGAAAAGAATTATCAGAAGAGTTTCCAAGAGCCAATGACCACTTGTGGAGAGCTTCAGAAAGACCTGGGAATTAGCACGTACAATTGTTTCAAAGAAATGCACTCCTCGCCATGGTCTGTACGCACGCTCACTACGCAACACTCCATTGCTGAAGAAAAAACATGTTGAAGCTCGGTTAACGTTTGCTCCACAACATTTAGACAAGCCTGTGAAATACGGGGAGAATATAGTCTGGTCAGATGAGACCAAAATGGAACTCTTTGGATGCCATAATACACACCATGTTTGGGGGTCACAACCCATAAACACCCCCATACCAACAGTGAAGTTTGGAGTTGGGTACATCATGGTGTGGGGCTGTTTTTCAGCATATGGTACTGGCAAACTTCATATCATTGAAGGAAGGATGAATGGAAAAATAGACCAAGACATTCTTGATAAAAATCTGCTGCCATCTACCGGGATGATGAAGATGAAACGAGGGAGGACATTTCAGCAAGACAACGATCCCAAACACAAAGCCAAGGAAACTCTCAATTGGTTTCAAAGAAAGAAAATAAAGCTGCTAGAATGGCCCAGCCAATCACCTGACTTGAATCCAATAGAAAATCTATGGAAAGAACTAAAGATCAGAGTTCATAGAAGAGGTCCACGGTGTTAGATATTCTCTAACACATGGAACCTTCAAGATTTGAAGACAAGATTTGAAGATCTGAGCATTGCATGCGACTCATTTCTCCATACAGGAGGCATCTTAAAGCCATCATCACCAACAAAGAATTTTGTACCAAGTATTAAATACATTTCAGTTAGCATGTTTAATACTTCTTCCCTGTGTCCTTCCATATTATTACACATAACTTCATTTCTGAACGTATTTGTTTTGGTTTCTTTGTATTTATGGATTGCATGGCTTGTTACTGACATGTGGTGCAAAAAACGTATTTTACCCTTTGTATAAGCACTGCACAGTGCATATGGTTGCCATAAACACATTTTTTGACACATCACCTATAATTAATGATGGACCGTCAGCATCAGTGCCAGTCTACACAGTAACCCACCGCATTAGTACCAGTTTCTGCGATTATATCCACCCAGCATCACTGCCAGTTTAGGAAATAATAACCCCCATCCTAAATGGCAATTTCCATAATAATAACCGAAAACATCAGTGCCAATTTACAGAATAACAACCAAAAGCATTCGTATCAGTAGCAGCAATAATAACCCCCGGCATGACATCAGTGGCACTTTACGCAATAACAACCCACATCATTGGTGTCAGTAGCAGCAATAATAACCCCCAGCATCAGAGATTAACGTTCCCTCATATCCAATTATTTCCACTAACCTAAGTGGTGGCACTCAGGAACTACACTATGTATTTTTTTAAATAGTGACATCGAGTTCAGGGAGAAGATTCTCCACTTGCTGTCACTAGATCCAGTGGATAGGGGAGATGCTGCAGTGGGAACATGTTCCCAAAGGCAAACTTATCCTTTAACTACTTTCCTATGGGCACTCTCACCCCCTTCCTGCCCAGGCCAATTTTCCACCTTCAGCGCTGTCACACTTTAAATGACAGCGCGGTCGTGCAACACTGTACCAAAATGACATTTTTATCTTTTTTTACACAAACACAGCTTTCTTTTGGTGGTATTTAAACACCACTGGGGTTTTTTATTTTTTGCTAAACATAAAAAAGAGACATTTAAACAAAAAAAAAATTTCTTAGTTTGTTGCCATAAGTATTTATCTTCTTCGCTGATTGGCACTAACGATGCTACACTGATTGGCGGCACTGATGAGGCAGCACTGATAGGCACCAATGAGGCACCACTGATGGGCATTGATAAGGCAGCACTGATGAGGCAGCACTGATAGGCACTAATGGGCACCGATGAGGCAGCACTGATGGGCACTGATAGACAGCACTGATGGGCTCTGATGAGCTACACTGATAGGCAGCACTGATGGGCAATGATAGGTGGCACCGACAGGCAGCACGTATGGGCACTGATGAGGCAGCACTATTATGCGGCACTGATGGCCTGCACTGATGGGCACTTATAGGTAGCACTGGTGGGCACTGATTGGTGGCACTGAGAGGTGGCACTGGCTAGCTGAACTTATGGGCACTGATAGGTGGCACCAGTGAGCTGGCACTGGCATTAATTGGATGGCACTAATATGTGGCACTGATAGAGGGCACTGGCACTGAAAGGTGGCACTGATGAGATGCACTAATGGGCACTAATAGGTGGCACTGAGCTGCACTGATAGGTGGCACTGATGAGATGCACTAATGGGTACTGATAGGTGGCACTGGCTAGCTGCACTTATGGGCACTGATAGGTGGCACTGATGAGCTGCACTGATGGCATTGATAGAGGGCACTCACTGAAATGGGGCACTGATGAGATGCACTAATGGGCACTGATAGGCTGCCTGCACTGATATAGCCCCCCCCCAAAAAAAAGTTACCCACATCAGGCTTCAGCCAGTACTGACACTTCTGCACAATTCGACCTTATCTGTCTGACAGTGACTTCCCCAGCAGTGGGCCAGCACTCATGGCTTACTTACTTTAAGTTTTACTGTCCTCCTGGCTCTCACAGCACAGCACGGCGCACAGCACTCCTTTCACAGGGCAATCAAGCCTCATAGGACGCCGGGGACGGCCTCTGGGTGATGTCACGCCGCCGGGACGTCAAGCTCCCCCTACAGTGTTTGTGTTTAGTACTGAAAGGGGAGGAGCACGCTCAGCCTCGGCGCACTGGCACCTCCCGAGCCGCAAGAGGCTCTCCTGTGTGATAGCCGCGGCTCTGCTGTGTATGATAGCCGCGGCTTGCAGGCTTGCGGCTTGCGGCCCGCGATTAATTATGATAAGCTGACTGACTCAATATTGGGCCTATTAATTATGCAGATGCAGGCTGCGTGTATTATATAGCGGCCGACGGCCGGGGCCTGGTGAGAGAGTTAAGTTTGGGCCTACATTATGATGGGGGGCCTGGAGCTGCAGCTCCATCAGCCCCTATGTTAATCCGGCCCTGCTCCTAAGCATGAGTTTAGCAGCTGCAGTGTACATGAGGCCTACTTTGTTTCTCTCCCTCTGTCCCTCTGATGCCGGAGCTCCAACTGCCCAGCCTGTATATTTTTTCATCCCATCTTCATTTTTATTTATTACCTCAGTTTTATCTTTTGGATTTAGCAGGAATTCTGTGAGTTATGTTGTATTTGTGTCTGCTAATGGTTTTATTGTATTTTTAGCAAAATTTAGCTTTAATCACTTCCGGACCGGCTCACGCCAATATACATCTGCAATTAGAAGAGGGATATCGTTGTTATGGTAGCAGTTAGCTACCATAATCCCAGTATTCTCTCCTTCAGTGAGTGGTCCGGTCTCAGATAAAAGTGGTCTCTGTGGCGGATTCGCCGCAAGATCACTTTTATCGGCGGCGGGAGAGGGGCCCCCCTCCCACCGATCTCCGGTGCCCTCCGCCGCTTACAGGAGCCGTTGATAGCGGCAGAGGCGATCGGGTCCTCTCCCTGGCAAGTCTGAGCCCATTCCACGAGGTAGTGCGGAGAGGTGAACCTCCAATGTTGAGAATTGGCTGCTAGTAAACAATGTTTGTATGTGATGCTGGCATTTCAGCTACGGAGCCATGTTGGCCCGATGCTGCATCTCTACCAAGTAAGCCCAGTAATCCTGACTGGGGCTTACACTTTGAAGGTGATCCTGTGCTGTCTGTCCTGCGGGAGGAAGCCACTCAATGGAGGAAACGGGGGGAGGACCTGTCCTGGAGAGGACCAAGCGGAAGGCTGGTATCTTGAGGAAGGCCTGGGGACCCTATTGGAGGATGCACCGTAGCTAAAGTTACCTTACAGTCTGCCGGGTTGGCTTAAAGGCTCTTAGACTGGATATTCGGGTATTAGAATCCTGTGGCAGAGGATTATTGAACAGTTCAACATAATCATCCTAAAGGTCCGTGGCAGAGACTTTCATTTCTTTATTTGTTCGTGCATCATCCCGGCTGCTAGGCCAAGTGAGAGGGGCCTATCCGGGTGAGCAATACCCACTGGAAGGAAAGTGGTGAGTGTAACTTTGAAGCTTAGAAGTTTCCCAAGTGATCTGCTGTGTGTGCCTGAACCTTCCCCTAACCCTCCATCCCTCTACCTATGCAAGTGGGTTTGGAAATAAAGCCTGATGAAAAGGATTCATAACTTGTGTGGACATTGAAGTTACTATAGACTCTCATCCCCTAGACAACGAACACAGAGGTAACATGCAAGGCCCAAATTTAAACCAGCAGCTCCTCCGGGGGTGTGCTACACTGGGAAAAAGTGTGGTTAGGTGGAGCATTGTGGGAGAAAAAACATTCCAGTGGGGTGAGGCCAAGTATTATGCGGGTTTCCGTCTTAAATTTATGGAGAAAGATGATTAATTGGAGATAGATAAACCACCACGGACTAAATACATCGATGAGAACCTAGCCAAAGGCTCAATTCTTCCCTCCTCCTCACCTGCCGCAGCAGTCATCTTCTTTGTTGAAAAGAAAGACCACTCCCTCAGGCCATGCATCGACTATCGGGAGCTCAACAAGGTCACCATCAAGAATAGATACCATCTTCCCCTCATCCCAGTGTTGTTCCAAAGGTTCAGAGCAGCCCGGGTGTTTACGAAACTGGACTTGAAGGGGGGCATAAAATCTGGTCCGCATCAGAGAGGGGAACGAGTGGAAAACAGCCTTCAGAACACGCTTTGGCTACTTTGAATACCTTATGATGCCCTTTGGGCTATGCAATGCCCCCACAACATTTCAACACCTGGTCAATGATATCTTCCAAGAGTTTCCTGATCGCCTACCTGGACGATATTCTGATCTTCTCTGCCTCTCTCGAACTCCACCGAGTTCATGTCAAGAAGGTATTGAATACCCTTCGCAGGCACGGTTTGTACGCCAAAGCAGAGAAATGCGATTTTGAGAAACAATTCATTCAATTTTTGGGGCTCATAATCTCAGTTGAAGGGATTTCCATGGATCCACAGAAGGTCTCAGTAATCCTAGACTGGCCTGCATTGAGTCCAAAGATTCGTAGGCTTTGCCAACATCTATGGGAGATTTATTAAAGGTTTCTCGACCATCATCACCCCAATTACTCAACTCACACGACTCCATACTCGTTTCCTCTGGAATCAGGAAGCTCAAGTAGCCTTTGAACAACTCAAAACCTTGTTTACCTCTGCTCCGGTGTTACACTCAGAGCAAGCACACCCTTTTATTCTCGAAGTAGACACTTCTAAAATGGCAACAGGAGCCGTACTCTCTCAGCGTCTGGGCGCAAAGGCTCTACTGCACCCAGTAGCCTTTTGCTCTAAGAAATTAAACCAGGCCGAAAGAAACTATGATGTAATCATCTACATGTGTATGGTCACTCTCCTTTCCCAGAAGACCCTCAGGCCCGACCTTTTCCTGCATATATCTCTTCTTAAACCAGGTGTGACACATGCAGGGGAAGAAGACACATCACAGCAATAATCGCAATAATAAAAAACAATGACCTAAATGATAATATAATAACAATTCATTAATAAGTGAATGTCCTTATATTAGTGAACGATGTGCTCCAATCCATAAACTGCAAAGTGCTCCAAAATTTGAGGTGCCAACACCCCCTCCTGTGTCCCCACAGACAGGATGGAATGGAATGGTCCATTACATCCGGTGAGTGGGAACACAGAAGGGGGTGTTGCGCACCTCGAATTTTGGAGCACTTTGCACTTTATGGATTGGAGCACATTGTTCACTAATACAGTCAGGTCCATAAATATTGGGACATCGACACAATTCTAATCTTTTTGGCTCTATACACCACCACAATGGATTTGAAATGAAACAAACGGTGTAGGAATTACAACAGTTTGTATATGTGCCTCCCACTTTTTAAGGGACCAAAAGTAATGGAACAATTGGCTGCTCAGCTGTTCCATGGCCAGGTGTATGTTATTCCCCCATTATCCCATTTACAAGGAGCAGATAAAAGGTCCTGAGTTCATTTCAAGTGTGCTATTTGCATTTGGAATCTGTTGCTGTCAACTCTCAATATGAGATCCAAAGAGCTGTCACTATCAGTGAAGCAAGCCATCATTAGGCTGAAAAACAAAACAAACCCATCAGAGAGATAGCAAAAACATTAGGTGTGGCCAAATCAACTGTTTGGAACATCCTTAAAAAGAAAGAACGCACCGGTGAGCTCAGCAACACCAAAAGACCCGGAAGACCACGGAAAACAACTGTGGTGGATGACCGAATAATTTTTTCCCTGTGAAGAAAACACCCTTCACAACAGTTGGCCAGATCAAGAACACTCTCCAGGAGGTAGGTGTATGTGTGTCAAAGTCAACCGGTTGTCTCTGCTGGCTTGGCGAGTTTATGTCTATGATGGAACAAGGGGAAATTTGTGCAACCTGGGCAGACAATGCTGGCACTGCTCATCCTGAGGAAAGCAGATAGTGATCGGAACATTTTTTCTATCCTGTCTGATAGATGTTTACCCCAACAGCCAGTGGGCATCTGGCTGCCACCAAAGATGTATTATTTTCAAAAAACAGTCAAGTTGCCTGACTGTCATATTCTGCCTGAGGGATACTTCACTTATAGAAGATGCAAGATTTCAAAATGTAATAGCTTAGTTCGGCAGGGATGATGGTCTATCTAGTAAATTACTGTGTTGCTTATTATACACCATTATAAAGAAAACAAGATCATGTTGCTAGAAGCAATAGTCAAATGTTTATTGTCACTTTCAGCTCCAGGAACCATGATGGAATTTGGATGCACTGGGGAGCACAGCCCTAGTGCATTTAACACTAAACACCAGACAAAGACACAAATGCAGTTTTGTAAAATACATAAAATGTAAAAAAAAAATGAACATAAAAGACACAAATGAAGCTCTTTATTAAATCATTAAAAAAAAATTCAGTGCAAGCCGTGTAAGTGCTTCAATTTAACTTTCACATTATCCTCTAGCAATTCCTTGTACAGTAGAGCTTAGGCTGGGCAAGGGAGTAGTAGCACAAGGAGCTAGTCAGTGGTGGAAACAAAGAAGAATGGTGGCACATCCAGAAGTAAAATCAAAAGAATTTATTGAAAGTCCATAAAATCAAGCGAACATAACAAACATCAATCCATAAAAGGTGCTCAGTGGACACGTTTCACACAGACGTGCTTACTAATCACTTACTCATCATCACTAGTCAGTAGTGTTGCAGTGCGTATGCTAACAAGGAACATGCTGATAGGAGGAGACAGCAAGGTGACAGAGCGGTGAGCTCATCAGTGTGCTGCTTCTCTTTTTACTGGCCAATCACAGGCTGAGGGGGGAGACAAGACCTGTAGGGCTAGGTTCTCATGTCTGCAGCTGGGGAACGCATGTTTCCGACCCACAGAGAAACGTGCTCCACTTACTTCCATGCATTGGCACCAGTGGCACATTTTGCACCCGCCACAGCACCATGTGTTGTGGTGCAGCACGATTTGAAAAAAACAGGTCAAGGACTTCTCTTCCAGTATTTCTGGCAGGCAGGGTAGCCCACTGACATGAATAGGCTGCTCTATCTGTGACGTGCACACACAGAACTGCAATACAGAAAATACAGGTCTAATGCTCTGCCAGATAGGACTATGTTATATATATATTTGCTTAAGTTTTATTGTAATATAGCCATAAACAAGCAGTAGGACAGAATACGGAACAAAGGGTCCAGGTATAAAACAGGTGTCATTGAAGATTTTAATACAGATTGCTTTTATGACTGATAAATACTGAAATTTGCCAAACAGTTGTTCTGTTGCCAGAGTTAAAATTATAGGGATCCCTTAAGGGCAGTTTAGTATTTAGACAGATTGCTGTTTAATGTGTCATGTAATAGGTATAAAGTCATGGAAATTTAATTGCAGCACTTCTAGCAGCTCATGCCAAGCACTGCGGTTCTCTCTCACCACCTCGGTAATGGTGTGGCAGGGGAGACCACTATCAATGAATTATTGAAAGGAAGTTTATAGGGGAAAGGAAAATTTCTCAGAAGTCTTGATGCTGTTGGATAATTTAATATCACTGTATATTGCTGTCATGTCATGTCAATTTAAAACATTGTGAAATTACACGGGTGCAGGGGATGCATTGTAGCATAAACAGCAGTGACATAGCATTGCCATATCCCACTGGACAAAATGGCTATACTACTTCTACTCCTGGTTATTGACCCATGAAACGTGTAAAATTCCTCCTTGGGTAAACCCCGAATACACTTGGTTTTGAGTGCACTTTTAAACCATATTAAATGTGTACTATTTTTTATAACTTACAACACACAACACAGTCTATGGGTACATATCATATAGTATGCTTGTTTAAAGTGTACCTAAAGGCAACCTTTTTTAATTTTTTTACGTTTTGGATATTTGCTGAGTTGATGTCATAATTGTATTGCTATTTGTGTCCCTGCTAGGCAGATTTACTCTCTTTTGTCCTGGTGACCAGGGGAGTAGATAAAGGGGGTCTGAACCCCCCAGAGTATCTGTAATGCAGCAGTTAGTCCTGACAGTCGCCCTGCCCCTGAATTGCTGCAGTTGCTACTACTGCCACCTACAGTATCAAATCTCAGATACAGGTAACAGCAGTTAAGAGCAAGGGAGGCTCCCCTGATCCTCTCCTCTTTATTGATCACATGACACATGACACAGTCGCAGAAAGTCTTCCCCTCACTCTTAAATGCCGGGCTTACATGGTTAGTGTGTTTTATGGGGGGGGAGATTTTACTTGGGGAAAGGTTGTACTGGGGGTAAGATCTGCTCTAGGGGGGCTGCATTGGAGGGGATCAGTACTGTAGGGATTGGTTCTGCCATGGGGCAAAATCTATACTAGGGGGAGATATGTACTGGGGACAGAGATCTGTACTTTGGGGGATTTTGACTTGAGTAGGGAGATCGTTTTTTATTGTATTATTAGAAAACCTGTGCTTCAGCAGAAAAAAACAACCTAATCCTCACAAAGCAGCAGGAATATATTTTATCCCCTCTTCTTCAGCCCACTGATCAGCATTAAAATCAAACAGTCTCCATGGTATGATATGTTAAAACCACGTTTATTATAATAAAATAAATGAACTTACATAAGAACATATAATGAGATTTTCCAGGTTCCCACAGCATCTGACATCACATCGCCTCAACGTGTTTCATCACCAGGACTTCCTCAAGAAGCAGTGCATGGTTCCCGAGGAAGTCCTGATGAAGAAATACGTTGAGTTTATGATTTATCAGTTGTAACTACATCTTTGTCCAAAGGAGAATAGTAGAAAATGTCTGACATCTGTAAATCAAATGGCACCACATCCCGTTTAAATAAAGCACAATGAATATGGATGGGTGGGATTTTAACGATGCAAAAAGACACAATATGTATCAAAAAGTTACATTTTATTTTTTCCATTAAAAATATATAGATTTAGAAAAATATATATACGAACATGTAATAAAATTCATCTATTTTACACTTGATAACCAAAGTAGTTTACAGACAAAATAATCTCGATGTTTCGCCAATTTAACTGGCTTCTTCAGGAGTCTTTGTCAAGTATAACTGAAACGTAAGATATACAACATGAATATACAATAGTGTACACAAATGAATTATCTTTACACAATGATCAAAAAACATTCACAAACAGAAATGATACAGACAAAAAACCACATAACTGCATAGGAAAATCAATAGTACCTGTATATTATAGATGAAATAGATCAATTAACTGAATTTAGAATCTGGGATGCTCTCATAAATGGAGTAGATTTGGTGACCACAGAGGAGAAGCTATATTAGATGCAACACGGAAAATCCATGTGCATAATCAGGTGCATCTATGGGAGAGGAATATTACTATAATTGGATGGGCAAGAATATATAATAAATTAATTAATTCTATTGATAAAAAGTCAATCAACAAAATTGATTGATTGACTTTTTATCAATAGAATTAATTAGTTAATAAGCACCTGCTTATGCACATGGATTTTCCGTGTTGCATCTAATATAGCTTCTCCTCTGTGGTCACCAAATCTACTCCATTTATGAGAGCATCCCAGATTCTAAATTCAGTTAATTGATCTATTTCATCTATAATAAACAGGTACTATTGATTTTCCTATGCGGTTATGTGGTTTTTTGTCTGTATCATTTCTGTTTGTGAATGTTTTTTGATCATTGTGTAAGATAATTCATTTGTGTACACTATTGTATATTCATGTTGTATATCTTACGTTTCAGTTATACTTGACAAAGACTCCTGAAGAAGCCAGTTAAATTGGCGAAACGTCAAGATTATTTTGTCTGTAAACTACTTTGGTTATCAAGTGTAAAATAGATGAATTTTATTACATGTTCATATATATATTTTTCTAAATCTATATATTTTTAATGGAAAAATTTAATTGAACTTTTTGATACATATTGTGTCTTTTTGCACCGTTAAAATCCCACCCATCCATATTCATTGTGCTACATCTTTGTCCAGTTAGCTGGCTGGGAGTGGGGTTGATACCACTGTTTCTCCTAACAGAGGTGTCACCCTCTTGACTATGGGGTCTGGCAGAGGAGTATAAACTACAAAAGTGGTCAGACAGAATTTCAAATGAGTGTCAGATAAGACAGTTAATGTGTAAGAATCTTACTTTTACATAGTTCTCAGCTGTCTCTAAGGACTTCAGAACAACCCCCATTCTATGGAGAATAAGAGGGGTGAGGTGTTCTGTAGTCCAACCCTAGTGTGACAAGGCTCCATAGATATAGTACAGTATGCTGATGCTGATGCTCTCCTATGTAATCTGTCGTTTTCATGGGCCAGTGAAGGTTCTAGTAAATCTGACTGGTTGGTGTACACCTGTGAAGGTTGCATTCTCCAATCTCCATTTCCCTGAAGGATGATCTACTACTGTGAAGGTTCTAAAATTATTTTAGACTGCAGGGCAACCACGAGATTAATACTCTCCAAAAACGAAAAAAATTAAAAAGCACAAATATCATAGGCAAAAGCTTTGATATCTTGTAGGATAACAGGAACAGACATATTCATCTGAAATTATAAAAATGTTCTGTCGGGAAATAAGCATTTGGACTTTAGCCAAGATTTTAATTTTTGCATGCAGCGAAGGATTGCATACTGTTGTATGGAACAACAACGTAACAAGGCAGCCTGTGCTACGTGAGAATGAAACAATGAAAGGCAGAAGCTGAGATGAGACTAGACAGAATTATATCTCCACTGTAATGTGACCCAAGGCAGAACAAGCCCAGATCCAAGAGAAAAAGAACAGACAGCTGGCTTATTCCAAGAAAATAATACACACGCGTACACAAATACACACAGACACACAACAATACACACATACACTTCAAAGCTGAACTCCAGGCTGATATAAGAGACACAAATTAAAACAGCTGAGTAATTATTAAATATCACTAATGGCCCACCTGTGCAATAAAGCACATTATATTGCATATTAGAGTGAGTTGTGTTAAGGCAGCCCATTGAAATGATTGGGTTGCCAACACAGTGCTAAAAATTGTACCAGAATTTTTTTCTATTGTCTTAGTGTGTTGGGGTACTAATCGTTATAAATGGTACTGCAACACAATAATGCACATTATAACCCACGTTATTATCATGTAGATGTGTAAATTGTCCCTGATTGTTTTGTTTTTTTTCAAGTGTAAGTCCCGTGGCCATTTCACAGTTTTCAAAAACTGTTGGATTTGTAGTACTGCGGTTATCACCAGGACAGGAAATAGTGGCAAATCTCCCCATAGAGTTACAGAGAGGGAATTTAACCATAACTCACTCAGTATAAAACTTTAAAAAAAATCTTTGTGCAAAAGTCTTTGAGAGAGTGGACTAAATGATATTGGCTTCCAGTGGCGGCTGGTGCTCCAGCTGGGAAGTTCTGGCTTGTGTGTTGGTGGCGATGCAGAGCAGAGAGATTGCTCCGATAAGGACGACCATCTCCCAGATCTCCCCATACATCCTCCTCAGTACCGGACAATACGGTTGCTTCTTCTCTCTGCCAATCGGGTCTTAAGACCTACATCCTGATTAGCCGGGAGAAGAAGCAGGAAGACAATAGCGAATATTAATTCGCTATTGTCACACAACTGGGTGGACTCAGGGCGCATTGCTCTGCGCCCTGGGCCCACCCTTTTTTGAAGCCAATTAGAGCCTCGTGCATGCGGCCCCCACATGTAGATTAGGGGCTGATCACATGGATTAGGGGGGCTGCACCCCTAGTGGCTTCGCAAAGGTGTCACCCCCAGTCCATTGATATTCCCCTTGCCAGCCCTCCTCTTCAGCTTCTTCCTGTGGCCAATCACTAGGTATGAGCTCTGTAACATGATAGGGTAAGTTATGTTACTGCGCCCCCTAGCATCCGACACCAGCCAACACTGGGGATTTCACTTCTGGCTGCAGCATAGGAATCTAAATCGGCAAAGTGACAGAATCTCTTTAAATTTGCTTATATTTTGACTTTACTGGCTCCCCCTATCAATATTCTAATGAAACATACATTTTGTAGACTCAATAGCATTGTTACTGGGTCCCTGTGCAATGCACGCAGATTATGGCTGGTAGGAGGGGCCAGCAGGGTGCTGTACATAGATTTTTTGAAACCATCATAGCACCCCTCCTGATGCAAGCAGTGGGCTGAATCTTGGGAACAGTTATGCAAATAACATGCCTTGCTGGGAGGATATTGGTCAGGAAGAGTGGGAACTACTAGATAGTAGGCTTGTGCAATTCGTTTCGTAACGAATTGAAATTCGTCCGAATTTAGCAACTTTCAGACATTCGGAAGCATTCGAATTTCCGAACAAAGCAATTACGAATAAGACCGAATCCGAAATAAATTATACCGCAAATAGCGAATGCCCGAATGTCTTCGGCATAATTCGTTATGAAAAAGTTACGAATGTACGAATCCATACGAAGCACAATAACACTCACTCTGCTCTGCTCTCTGCTTCTCCCACACCGTGCTGAACTCCCTCTCAAAATGGTGTACAGGGGCGGAGGTTATAGCCGCATGTAAAAAACGAAAGTAAAATACGAGATTTCGAATCCATTCGAAGCACAATAACACTCTGCTCTGCTCTCTGCTTCTCCCTCACCGTGCTGAACCCTCTCAAAATGGTGTACAGGGGCAGAGGCTATAGCCGCATGTAAAAAACGAAAGTAAAATACGAGATTTCGAATCGTTACAAATAACCGCAATGTATTTAGAAAAGTACAAATCCATTCGAAGCACATTAGGCATAATAGGCAGCGTCGTTGTGAGAGAGACACGGAAAATTACGAATCAACGAACCCAAAAAAAGTTACGAAAGTAGGAGTTGTGTCCAGAATCAACGAAAAACAACGTACTCTACCGAAAGTACGAACCCAAAAAAAGTTACGAAAGTAGGAGTTGTGTCCAGAATCAACGAAAAACAACGTACTCTACCGAAAGTACGAATTATAAAGCAACAAAAAATTCAACGAAAAATGTCGCTTGCAAAAATACGAATGAGTCCGAACACGAAAAATCCCGTCTAGCAAAATTACGAATGATTACGAATCAACAGGACCGGAAAGAAACGAACCGAAACGGAACAAATTTTTCCGTTGTGCACAAGTCTACTAGATAGAATGTATTTGCATGCACACTGCTCTGTAATCCCTGCCGGGAGAACACAATAGTTGAATTGTCAATAAGAATTCAGCCATCAGCAGTGGCTACATTGATGGGGGAATCCAATAATTTTCTTCGGATTGCAGTAAAGAAAATCACATAATCTATGGCCTGTTTAATGGCCCGTACGCACGATCCGAAAATTTTATGAAAAATACCACTTTCAAAGCAATTGTACAATAATCTGATCATTAGTACAGTTTTACTTTCGATAGCCGATATTATCTGATCGTAAAAGTATGAAAATTTTTCTCGTACGATACCAGATCGTGCGATTTTAATTTTATCAGTACAGTTGTTGTCCGAAAATACAATACAAATACACTACAACTAGGATTGAGCTTTGAGTACAAGTCGAACTCATGTTCGACTCGAACATTGCCTGTTCGCCGAATAGCGAACAATTTGGGGTGTTTGCGACAAATTTGAAAAGCCGCAGAACACAGAAGCTTTACCATGTAAAAGTCTATGGGAGAAATCTAAAGTGCTAATTTTAAATGCTTATATGCAAGTTATTGTCATAAAAAGTGTTTGGGGACCTGGGTCCTGCCCCAGGGGACATGTATCAATGCGTTTTTTTCGGGAGCAGTGATTTTAATATGCTTAAAGTGAAACAATAAAAGTGAAATATTCCTTTAAATTTCATACCTGGGGGGTGTGTATAGTATGCCTGTAAAGTAGCGCTTGTTTCCTAAGCTTAGAACTGTCCCTGCACAAAATGTCAATTCTGAAGGAAAAAAAGTCATTTAAAAGTACTCGCGGCTGTAATGAATTGTCGGCTCCCGGCAATACAGAGAAAAGTCATGGAAAGTCATTGATAAAAAAAAAAAAAAAAATGCGTGGGGGTCCCCCCAAATTCAATTACCAGGCCCTTCTGGTCTGGTATGGATATTAAGGGGAACCCTGCGCCAAATTTAAAAAAAAATGACGTGGGGCTTCCCCCCAAATATCCATACCAGACCCTTCAGGTCTGGTATGGATTTTAAGGGGAACTCCACGCCAAATAAAATAAAAAAATGGCGTGGAGTTACCCCAAAAATCCATACCAGACCCTTATCCGAGCAAACAACCTGGCAGGCCGCAGGAAAAGAGGGGGGACGAGAGAGAGCTCCCCCCCTCCTGAACCGTACCAGGCCACATGCCCTCAACATGGGGAAGATGCTTTGGGGTCTGGACCCCAAAGCACCATGTCCCCATGTTGATGGGGACAAGCGCCTCATCCCCACAACCCTTGCTGGTTGTGGGGGTCTGCAGGCAGGGGGCTTATCGGAATCTGGAAGACCCCTTTAACAAAGGGGACTACCAGATCCCCCCCATGTGAATTAGTAAGGGGTACATTGTACCCCTACCATTTCACAAAGAAAGTGTAATAAATTGTAAAAAAAACACACAGACACAGTTGGGATAAGTCCTTTATTAAAAATAATTTTTTTTTTTAAATGTGTCAATGCAAAAAAAAGCCTTATTCTAGGCTTACCTATAGGTAGAAGTAGTCAAACAGGGTTTACAACCACTTTAAGTATAGGAAGGGAGCCTCTACAACTTGTCAAGATTAAAGATAATGATGGAGTTAAGCTTTAAGTAAAGGAGTTATATTTATTCCATGTTTCTATTGTCTCCTCTTATATGGTGTAATATAAAATATGATTTCAGAACATGATGTGAACAGTGTTTGAGGGCAACACAGTGTCACCTCTCCTTTGTTATATCTGTATAACATGTCATCTCAGTGACTGTTCTTGCTCTTTTATTGTCAGAAACATCAATGTTCCCACTAAGCAAGCTCACCTTTTATCAGCAATGTGTGTAATACTTCACAACATGGCAACATTAATACATTTCACAAATAAATAGCTATGATAATGTTTTTTACACTCAGCCAATCATCTCTTTCAAAGAATAATCATTTGTGACTAATTGGATTATATATCGAGGAGCCTCTCCACGCAAACAGTTCTTGGCTTTGGTGAACTTTCTTGTTACCATTAATTATTTTCTTGGTTAAATAATGAAATGAGACAATTCCATAATATGTAAAGCCGTACTTGTCAGGGAAAATTGCACCACCACATTTCCAGAGGTCAGTCCACATTATTTAGAGCTACACATCTGAGATGTTTGGTTTAGATTGTGAATTTGACAGTCGGTGTAAAGACCAGACAAGTGGAAAATGAACATGTTTATGGAAACTGCCAAACGTACAGAGTTGGGGTAAAGGGAAAAATACAAAAAGGTCACATAGGTCTAGAGCAGTGGTTATCAACATTTTTAAGACCAGGGCCTGGTAAATTCTTCCAAAACCTCCCATGCCCCAACAGTAAAGAATAAAGTGTATACTCATATTATAAAAGTATGGCAATGCAAAGCCTTTATTGAACTGCTGGAAGTCCCTGGATGAGGCAGGTTGTCATTGTCACTCTGTATGGATAATTGGGTTGTGGAGTAGGTTACAGGACTCTGCAGCAAGCTTGGTGACTCTGTAGGGGGATGAGGTTTCTGGAGGGTGTTGGGGAGCACTGTTGGAGTTTTGGGTTCACTGTGGAACACTGTTAGAGGTAATGCCTTGTACACACGATCGGATTTCCGATGGAATTTTCCGTCGGAATTCCGATGAAGCTGACTTCCATCAGTCTTGCATACACACTGTCAGACTAAATTCCGACCGTCCAAAACGCGGTGACGTAAAACACTCAGACGAGCCGAGAAAAATTAAGTTCAATGCTTCCGAGCACGCGTCGACTTGATTCTGAGCATGCCTGGATTTTTCTCCGATGGAATTCCACACAGACGATCAGAATTTCCCATCGGATTTTTTTCCATCGGAAAAATTTAAAACATGTTCTATTTTTTTACTCAGATGGGGCCCACACACGATCGGAATTTCCGATGAAACAAGTCCATCGGATTTTATTCCATCGGAAATCCGATTGTGTGTACAAGGCATAAGAGGCACTATATAGGCTAGGTGCTGGACATTACTGTGGGAAGTTGGGGAACACCGTGGAGGCTGAGGGCTCTCAGGGGGCCTGAGGACACTGTAATCTACTTCAGGAGGTTGGGGGGGCACTATAGGAGCTAGAAGGCAATGTGGGAGGTTAAGGGATCTACATCTGGTTGAAGGCCTGGGAGAGGGGAGGCCGTGGCCTAGAGCTGCACGAATAATCATTAAAAATCGCAATCTCGATTCAACCCCCCTCACAATCTCTATAAAGCATTTACACGATTCATTCATGTAAGTCAGGGGTGTCCAAACGTTTTTCAAAGAGGGCCAGATTTGATAAAGTTAACATGTGTAAGAAGGAGCCAACCATTTTGCCTGTCATTCTTTGAACCATAAGGCCCCGTTCACACCCATGCGAATTGGCTGCGGCTTACACCGCATCCAATTCGCATAACATTATAAATACATTGATTTTAATGAGGCTGGTTCACATATGTGCGATGCATTGCGCATTGCCCAAAAAACGTGTGCGTTTTCTAGGCATTGCGGTGCGGCTCAGGTGAGAATTCAGGCCCATTATGTTCTATGGGCATGCATCTGATTCACAGATATGTTCAGTTCTCAACAGGATTTCTCTCCTTCTCCTCACTACACTTCCCCCCTCCCACTCCTCTCTCCCAGGTCACCAAATTCACAGCTAAAATGGAGATGATCTGCTGAACAGCTCTCTTATCTCTTTACAGAGATAAGAGAGCTGGAATTCGCACTGCACAAGTGTGAACCCAGCCTTAAAAATTAAATGCAAATTAACTATTTTATGCAAAGTTTATTGTAAATGGCATACCAGTAATTTTCATGGATGAAAATTGAAACAGGTGTTAAATTACTCTGCCTTTCATATCTGAACGCCAGATGAAAAAAAATCCAGGAAGCTGAAATTTATGTCAGGAATAGGGATGAGCTCGGTGTTCGAGTCGAACGCATGTTCGACTCGAACATTGGCTGTTCGCCTGTTCGGCAAAACCAGAACTTTGTGGGCCGTTCGCGCCAAATTCGTGTGACGCGAACGGCCCACAATACACTGCGCCATCGCAGTGCGTTGCCGGCGCTGTGATTGGCCAAGCATGCACTGTGACCCCGCATGCTTGGCCAATCACAGCGTCGGCAGCGAGGAGAGCCATAATTGGCCACAGCAGGATGCCTGTGGCCAATTATAGCTCAGAGGGGTTTAGTACACGCCCCACACTATAAAAGGCCACCAGCGCGGCGGCCTTGTGTAGTGTGTTGGTGTGCAGGGACAGAGAAGGATAGGCAGGGAAAGTGTCTTTGATATTTTTTCAATAACCTTGTGCATTTACAGTGTGTTGGTATACAGGGACAGAGAAGAATAGGCAGGGACAGTGTCAGTGATATTCTTTCATTAACCTTGTGCATTTACAGTGTGTTGGTATACAGGGACAGAGAAGAATAGGCAGGGGACAGTGTCAGTGTCATTTTTGCTAAGCCTCCTGCACAGTATACACCTGAAGCTACCCCTTTTTGCTGTATTTTCCTGTTGTGTAACACAGGCAGGCATCTGCAGCAGTTACAGTGGGTGTAGTGTGCCTCCTGCACAGTATACACCTGAAGCTACCCCTTATTGCTGTGTTTTCCTGTTGTGTAACACAGGCAGACATCTGCAGCAGTTACAGTGGGTGTAGTGTGCCTCCTGCACAGTATACACCTGAAGCTACCCCTTATTGCTGTGTTTTCCTGTTGTGTAACACAGGCAGGCATCTGCAGCAGTTACAGTGGGTGTAGTGTGCCTCCTGCACAGTATACACCTGAAGCTACCCCTTATTGCTCGTGGTTTTTTTCTTTTGTGTTACACTAACAGGCATCTGCAGCAGTTACAGTGGGCGAAGTGTGCCTCCTGCACAGTATACACCTGAAGCTACCCCTTATTGCTGTGTTTTCCTGTTGTGTAACACAGGCAGGCATCGGCAGCAGTTACAGTGGGTGTAGTGTGCCTCCTGCACAGTATACACCTGAAGCTACCCCTTATTGCTGTGTTTTCCTGTTGTGTAACACAGGCAGGCATCTGCAGCAGTTACAGTGAGTGTAGTGTGCCTCCTGCACAGTATACACCTGAAGCTACCCCTTATTGCTGTGTTTTCCTGTTGTGTAACACAGGCAGGCATCTGCAGCAGTTACAGTGGGTGTAGTGTGCCTCCTGCACAGTATACACCTGAAGCTACCCCTTATTGCTCGTGTTTTTTTTCTTTTGTGTCACACTAACAGGCATCTGCAGCAGTTACAGTGGGCGTAGTGTGCCTCCTGCACAGTATACACCTGAAGCTACCCCTTATTGCTGTGTTTTCCTGTTGTGTAACACAGGCAGACATCTGCAGCAGTTACAGTGGGTGTAGTGTGCCTCCTGCACAGTATACACCTGAAGCTACCCCTTATTGCTCGTGGTTTTTTTCTTTTGTGTTACACTAACAGGCATCTGCAGCAATTACAGTGGGTGTAGTGTGCCTCCTGCACAGTATACACCTGAAGCTACCACTTATTGCTGTGTTTTCCTGTTGTGTAACACAGGCAGGCATCTGCAGCAGTTACAGTTGGTGTAGTGTGCCTCCTGCACAGTATACACCTGAAGCTACCCCTTATTGCTTGTGTTTTTTTTATTTTGTGTTACACTAACAGGCATCTGCAGCAGTTAAAGTGGGTGTAGTGTGCCTCCTGCACAGTATATACCTGAAGCTACCCCTTATTGCTGGTTTTCCCATCTCCCTGCAGGCCATTAGAATGTCTGGAAGGCCAACAAGGAGAGGCAGACAGTCACAAGCCAATAAAAGAGGGCAAGCCTCTGCCCGTTATTCCAAAAGTTCTTTGGTGTGGGCCTTTTTTGAGTCGAGTGCATCAGATCGCACCGCTGCTATTTGCAACATATGTCTCAAGCGTATCTCGCGTGGCCAAAACATCAGCCGCTTGGGCACCACATGCTTGACCAGACATATGTTGACCTGTCATGCAGCTAGTTGGCAAGCGTAACTTAAAGACCCACACCAAAGAACAAAGCGGACCTCTCCTTGCTCCTCATCAGCTGGGATCTCCAACCCCACTATACCTTCAGTCCTCTCTGAAACCTGCACTGAGAGGAATGAAGGTGTAGAATTAGGTGTGTCACAGCCAAGTACTTGTGGGCACTCTGCTAGCAGTACACCGACGTCCGATTGTAGCAGTCAAATTTCCCTGCCCCAGCTGCTGGACCGTCAAAAGAAGTTCACTCCCAGCCATCCACATGCCCAGCGGTTGAATGCTAGCTTGGCTAAATTGCTAGCACTTCAACTGCTGCCTTTTCAGTTGGTAGACTCGGCCCCCTTCTGTGAGTTTATGCAATGTGCGGTTCCTCAGTGGCAGGTTCCCAAACACCACTTTTTCTCACGGAAGGCGATTCCGGCTCTCTACCGGCATGTGGAAGGCAATGTCCATGCCTCGCTGGACAGGGCAGTCAGCGGTAAGGTGCATATTACCGCTGACTCATGGTCCAGCAGGCATGGACAGAGACGTTACCTTTCTTTCACGGCCCATTGGGTCACTTTTTTGGCAGCTGGGAAGGATGCAGGACAGGATGCAGTAGTGTTGGAGGTTGTTCCGCCGCCACGCCTCCAAAATGCTACTACTGGTTGTGACACACCTCTTTCCTCCACCCCCTCCTCTTCTTCTTCCTCCATGGCCTCTTCCTGTGCTTTGTCCTCATAACCAGCGGTGCTCCGTAGGCGTTCAAGGGGCTACGCAAGTACGCAGGCAAAAAGATGCCATGCCGTGCTTGCGCTGGTGTGTTTGGGGGACAGGAGCTACACTAGGGCAGAGGTTCTGTCAGCTCTGCAGGGGCAGGCCGAGAGGTGGTTGACGCCACGCCAGCTTAAGCCAGGAATGGTGGTTTGCGACAATGGCACCAACCTCCTCTCCGCCCTCAGACAGGGACAACTGACCCATGTGCCCTGTGTGGCTCATGTCCTTAACCTGGTGGTGCAGCGGTTCTTGGGCAGGTACCCGGGCTTACAGGATGTCCTGAGGCAGGCCAGGAAAGTCTGTGTGCATTTCCGCAGATCATATAATGCCAGTGCTCGGCTGGCTGAGCTGCAAAAGGAGTTGAACTTGCCCAAGAACCGCCTTATATGTGACATGCCCACCAGGTGGAACTCAACGTTGGCCACGCTGCAGCGGCTGCACACGCAGCAGAGGGCCATCAATGATTACCTGTGCGACTACGGCACCAGGACAGGGTCAAGGGAGCTTCTGGTGAGTGTGAACCCCGTCGGGGGAGTGTGCCTCACTTCTGTGGTGAAGACTGGGAGTTGGTGTAGGGTGCACAATTGATCCAATCCTAGAAGCACTTGCCACTTTAGGACTTTTTTTGCAACGTCATCATTTTATATATTTTTTCATATGATATTGGACTAAATCCATTACTAGCACTGTTTTATCGATTGGACTTTCATATGGTTCTATGTGTTTTGATACAATTTGTATTTATATATATATATATATTATATATATATATATATATATATATATATATATACAAATAACACGCCCAAGCTCATCCTTAGACTCTTCTACACACAGCAGTGTGCAGGCATGTTTTTTTCATTTGAGATGATTATATTGTAAAATCTCAGTTTTACAATGTGCGGTTCCTCAGTGGCAGGTTCCCAAACACCACTTTTTCTCACGGAAGGCGATTCCGGCTCTCTACCGGCATGTGGAAGGCAATGTCCATGCCTCGCTGGACAGGGCAGTCAGTGGTAAGGTGCCTATTATCGCTGACTCATGGTCCAGCAGGCATGGACAGGGACATTACCTTTCTTTCACGGCCCATTGGGTCACTCTTTTGGCAGCTGGGAAGGATGCAGGACAGAGTGCAGTAGTGTTGGAGGTTGTTCCGCCGCCAGGCCTCCAAAATGCTACTACTGGTTGTGACACACCTCTTTCCTCCACCCCCTCCTCTTCTCCTTCCTCCATGGCCTCTTCCTGTGCTTTGTCCTCGGAACCAGCAGTGCTCCGTAGGCATTCAAGGGGCTACGCAAGTACGCAGGCAAAAAGATGCCATGCTGTGCTTGCGCTGGTGTGTTTGGGGGACAGGAGCCACACTAGGGCAGAGGTTCTGTCAGCTCTGCAGGGGCAGGCTGAGAGGTGGTTGACGCCACGCCAGCTTAAGCCAGGAATAGTGGTTTGCGACAATGGCACCAACCTCCTCTCCGCCCTCCGACAGGGACAACTGACCTTTTTGCCAAAAAAATAAAATTGTAAAAAAGTAATAAAAAATAAACTACTGACACCAACTTCTTCCCTACTGACAATGTCCATTGCCCTGCGGCCCTATATATATTTACACACATGCATGTATGTTTGAGCTTTGGGGTACACACCCTAATGCAATAGGCTGCGCACACCTATGTTCACACATGCATACCTATCAAATTTTTGAGATTGGAACGAGGGACACCTATTAGCAGACGTATGTAGGCATAGGACACACCCCCTTAAAGAAGTATTATACAAAAAAATTATTAGTTAAACCCACAAGTGCCTCTTTTCACCACTCTTATTCCATTATATTGGCTTTTCAAATTTACAAATGCAGCAATTTAGAAATTGGATGAAAGGTTGAGCACTGGGAAACACTTTTTGAAAGATAAGTAGTGCATTTTATATACAACTATATGGATCAGACTAAATGAGGGACAATGTGAGGGACAAATGAGGAGGATAGAGGGACAGAGGGACATTGTTCTAAATCAGGGACAATCCCTCGAAATCAGGGACAGCCCCTCGAAATCAGGGACAGTTGGGAGCTATGCACATGTGTTCTGTGTTACTGTGTGTTGGCTGAAAAGGTCCATGTCTTACTTTTAAGGTGAATTTTTACATCTGTGGTATGGTACACACATGTACATTAACACCTGTTATATTATGTTATATAGTTATATGGCTTGTGCTTAGGTAGCCCAATGCAATTTTTCTGTAAAGTAGTACACCGCGATGCACAGTAGTACATTACTATGAGTTGTGGTGAGCTACAAATCATGACCATTGCCAAGGTATAGGCATAGCTCCCAACTGTCCATGATTTGGAACAAAGTCCCTCTTTTCCTCTTTAGTAGGGGTAAAAAAGTACTTGTGTGTTTAACTAATAAAGTTTTTTGTTATAATTCACCTTAAGGCCCCATGTACACTGCTGCTGCTAAACGGACGTTCAGAGGCAGTTGGACACTTTTTTTTGCCCCTGAACTCAATTAAAGGGGTTGTAAAGGTTCGTGTTTTTTCACCTTAATGCAACCTATGCATTAAGGTGAAAAAACACCTGGCAATGACGGCCCTCCCAGCCTCCTCGTTTTACTTACCTAAGCCCAGTCAACTGCTGTACACGTCCCCGGCGTCCCCTTCTCCACAGAGTCTGGCCGTGGTTAATTAGATAGATTGATAGCAGCGCAGCCATTGGTTTGCGCTGCTGTCAATCACATCCAATGACGCGGCGCACCGGGGGGTGGGGCCAAGTAATACAGTCGGCGGCTATAGTCGCCGGCTTTATCACAGGAGCGCGCCCGCAAGCTAACCCCCTTGGGAGAGCGCTTTCCATGAAGGGGGTTAGCTCTTGTGGGGAGGAGCCGAGACAGCCGCTGAGGGACCCCAGAAGACGAGGATCGGGGCCACTCTGTGCAAAACGAGCTGCACAGTGGAGGTAAGTATAACATGTTTGTTATTTAAAAAAAAACAAAAAACAAAACCTTGCAACCCCTTTAATGTTATCCTATGTGACCATGTACACACTAGAGGTCGACCGATATGGGTTTTTCTCTGGCCGATGCCGACATTTAGAAATCGCCGCGGCCGATGGCCGATATATGAGGGCGATTTTTTGGGGCCGATATGTTAGGCCGATTTTTTTAGATTTTATGAGATGAAGGGGAAAAAAAAAATAACAGTTGGACCCCTTTCACACTGGGGCGTTTTTCAGGCACTTTTGGGCTAAAAATAGCACCTGCAATAATGGCTGCAAAACAGCTCCCCTGCAGTCTCAGTGTGAAAGCATGAGTGCTTTCACACTGAGGTGGTGCGCTGGCAGGACGTTAAAAAAAGTTGCATCTTTGGAGCGGTGTATACCGCTCCTCCACCACTCCTGCCTATTGAAATGAATGTGCACTGCTGCCGAAGCGCCTGCAAAGCGCTTCTGCAGCGGTGCTACACGGGCGCATTTAACCTCTTCATCGGCCACTAGCTGGGTTATAAGCGCCCCGCTAGCAGCCGAATATCGCCGCTAAAATTATGGTAAAGCGCCGCTAAAACTAGCTGCGTTTTACCGTCAACGCCTGCCCGCTCCAGTGTGAAAGCAGCCGAGTTCCGCCAAAAAAAAAATATATATTAAAAGTCAGCAGCTACAAATACTGCAGCTGCTGACTTTTGATATATGGACACTTACCTGTCCTGGGCACCCGCGATTTCGGCACCCGAAGCCGATTTCTCTCTCGGCTCTCGGGTGCTGCCACCGCCATCTTTGGTAAGGGAATCAGGAAGCAGGTAATCAAAACTTTGACGAAAAAAAAAAAAAAAAACGTGCTAACTTTACAGTTTAGTTTTATTTAACATTCATTAAAGTGTATTTTTTCCCCAAAAATTGCGTTTGAAAGACCGCTGCGCAAATACCATGTGACATATTGCAACAATCGCTATTTTATTCCCTAGGGTCTCTGCTTAAAAAATATATATAATGTTTGGGGGTTCTAAGTGATTTTCTAGCAGAAAATACAGGATTTTTACTTGTAAGCAACAAGTCTCAGAAAAGATTTAGTCTTTAAATGGTTAAACTGAGAACTTTCTACACACCAGTTCAGTTGATTGATAAGAAGAAACATTGTTTTATTTTCTCTCACTTGGCAGGCTGCCCAGAGACAGCTCCACAGGAAACTTCAGGCAACTTGTATTGACTTCTGTGAAAGAAGTTATTTGCAAGTCGGCGCTGAAGTTTTTTATTTATTTTTTTAACAAGAGATGCGCTGAAGTTTTTTAAATCGGCTTTTGTTTTCCGAATAATCGGCCGATGCCGATTAATTAAAAAGTGCCAAAAATCGGCCGATATATCGGTCGACCTCTAGTACACAGTCTCGTTTATTGCCGTTTTTAAGCAGTTGCGTTTAACAGCGTTTCTTTGAAAGCAAAAAAATTATTTCAGACGCCGAAGATTTCCAAGTTTCATCAAAGTACAAATTTTAATTAAAGTGCACAGACATGTTCATTCCTAAGCCCTACATTTATTATGAGTAGGGATGAGCTCGGTGTTCGAGTCGAACATAGGTTCGACTCGAACATCGGCTGTTCGCGCGTTCGGCGAACAACGAACGATTTGGGCCGTTCGCGCCAAATTCGAGTGACGTGAACGGCCCACAATACACTGCGCCATCGCAGTGTAATCCCGGTGCTGTGATTGGCCAAGCATGCACTGTGACCCTGCATGCTTGGCCAATCACAGCGCCGGCAGGGAGGAGAGCAATGATTGGCCACAGGCAGGATGCCTGTGGCCAATTATTGCTGAGGGGGTTTAGTATACGCCCCACACTATAAAAGGCCGCCAGCGTGGCGGCCTCGTGTAGTGTGTTCCGGCGCAGGGAAAGAGAAGGATAGGCAGGGACAGTGTCATATTTTTTCTTTGCTAAACCTTGTGTGTAGGGACAGAGAAGGATAGGTAGGGAGAGTGTCAGTGTCATATTCTTTGCTAAACCTTGTTTGTAGGGACAGAGAAGGATAGGCAGGGAGAGTGTCAGTTTCATATTCTTTGCTAAACCTTGTGTGCTGAACCATATTGCTAAACCTTGTGTGTAGGGACAGACAAGGATAGGCAGGGAGAGTGTCAGTTTCATATTCTTTGCTAAACCTTGTGTGCTGAACCATATTGCTAAACCTTGTGTGTAGGGACAGACAAGTATAGGCATTTGAGAGTGTCAGTGTCATAATCTTTGCAGGGAGAGAGAAGGATAGGCAGGGGACAGTGTCAGTGTCATTGTTGCTAAGCCTCCTGCACAGTATACACCTGAAGCTAGCCCTTATTGCTGGTTTTCCCATCTCCCTGCAGGCCATTAGAATGTCTGAAAGGCAAACAAGGAGAGGCAGACAGTCAGGAGCCAATAAAAGAGGGCAAGCAGGCTCTGTGTCTGGGGGCAACAGTGCTGGTTGTGGACGCGGTGCATTGTCATCAGCACATGGCCATGGGACACGCTTGTCCTTCTTTTCGGCAGCTGGACATGTTGAGTCACATCATGCCGAAGACTTGGTAGAGTGGATAACCAAGCCCTCCTCATCCTCTCTCACCCAGGCTCAGGCTACTGGCAAAGCAGCTGCCAAAGCGTCCTCTTCCCTGGTATCAATGTCATCATCAGTCACTCCTTCCCTAGACCCACCATGTCCTCCTCCTGAGGAGTCCCCCGAACTGTTTGAGCACAGTGTTGGGTACATGCTCCAGGAGGATGCCCAGCGTTTCGAAGGGTCTGATGATGATACCCAGCTAGAGGAAGGCAGTAGCGTGAGAGCAGAGAGAGGGGATGCTCAAGAAGGACACCAATCTGGCAGTCATGTTCCAGCAGCTGCAGCATACTGCCAGATTGGCTCCAGTGATGAGGAGGGAGGGGATGATGAGGTCACTGACTCCACGTGGGTGCCTAATAGGAGAGAGGAGGAGGAGGAGGATGAGGAGGAGGCACATCTCCAACGAGGCAGGATGCCCTTGGGTGGCCAGCGTAAGGGCAGCACACCGACGGAATCACACCGCAGAGCTCCGCCTGTGCAGGGCGCTGCCTCTGCCCGTTATTCAAAAAGTTCTTTGGTGTGGGCCTTTTTTGAGGCGAGTGCATCAGATCGCACAGCTGCTGTTTGCAACATATGTCTCAAGCGTATATCGCGTGGCCAAAACATCAGCCGCTTGGGCACCACATGCTTGACCAGACATATGTTGACCTGCCATGCAGCTCGTTGGCAAGCCTACCTTAAAGACCCACACCAAAGAACAAAGCGGACCTCTCCTTGCACCGCATCAGCTGGGATCTCCAACCCCACTATACCTTCAGTCCTCTCTGAAACCTGCACTGAGAGGAATGAAGGTGTAGAATTAGGTGTGTCACAGCCAAGTACTTGCGGCCACTCTTCTAGCAGTACACCGACGTCCGATTCTAGCAGGCAAATTTCCCTGCCCCAGCTGCTGGACCGTCGAAAGAAGTTCACCCCCAGCCATCCACATGCCCAGCGGTTAAATGCTAGCTTGGCTAAATTGCTAGCGCTTCAACTGCTGCCTTTTCAGTTGGTAGACTCGGCCCCCTTCCGTGAGTTTGTGCAATGTGCGGTTCCTCAGTGGCAGGTTCCCAAACGCCACTTTTTCTCACGGAAGGCGATTCCGGCTCTCTACCGGCATGTGGAAGGCAATGTCTTGGCCTCACTGGACAGGGCGGTCAGCGGTAAGGTGCATATTACCGCTGACTCATGGTCCAGCAGGCATGGACAGGGACGTTACCTTTCTTTCACGGCCCATTGGGTCACTCTTTTGGCAGCTGGGAAGGATGCAGGACAAGGTGCAGTAGTGTTGGAGGTTGTTCCACCGCCACGCCTTCAAAATGCTACTACTGGTTGTGACACACCTCTATCCTCCACCCCCTCCTCTTCTTCTTCCTCCGTGGCCTCTTCCTGTGCTTTGTCCTCAGAACCAGCGGTGCTCCGTAGGCGTTCAAGGGGCTACGCAAGTATGCAAGCAAAAAGATGCCATGCCGTGCTTGCGTTGGTGTGTTTGGGGGACAGGAGCCACACTGGGGCAGAGGTTCTGTCTGCTCTGCAGGGGCAGGCCGAGAGGTGGTTGACGCCACGCCAGCTTAAGCCAGGAATGGTAGTTTGCAACAATGGCACCAACCTCCTCTCCGCTCTCCGACAGGGACAACTGACCCATGTGCCCTGTGTGGCTCACGTCCTTAACCTGGTGGTGCAGCGGTTCTTGGGCAGGTACCCGGGCTTACAGGATGTCCTGAGGCAGGCCAGGAAAGTCTGTGTGCATTTCCGCAGATCTTATAATGCCAGTGCTCGCCTGGCTGAGCTGCAAAAGGAGTTGAACCTGCCCAAGAACCGCCTTATATGTGACATGCCCACCAGGTGGAACTCAACGTTGGCCATGCTGCAGCGGCTGCACACGCAGCAGAGGGCCATCAATGAGTACCTGTGCGACTACGGCACCAGGACAGGATCAGGGGAGCTCGGGTTTTTTTCACCACGCCAGTGGGGCATGATCAGGGATGCATGCACTGTCCTGGCACCATTTGAGGAGGCCACGAGGATGGTGAGCAGTGACAGTGCATGCATCAGTGACACTGTACCTCTTGTCCACCTGTTGGAACATACGCTGCGTGGAATAATGGACAGGGCACTTGAGGCAGAACAGAGGCAGGAAGAGGAGGACTTCCTTGCCTCTCAAGGCCCCCTTTACCCAGACAGTGTTCCTTCTGTCCCACCCATCGCACAGGAAGAAGAGGAGGAGGAGGAGGATTGTGTCAGCATGGAGGTGGAGCCTGGCACTCAGCATCATCAGCAGCAGTCTTTTAGGGATGATTTACAGTCCCAAGAAACCAGTGGACTTGTACGTGGCTGGGAGGAGGTGGCTGCGGATCATGTCGTCCTTAGTGACCCAGAGGACTCCGGACTGAATGCCTCAGCTAACCTACGCTGCATGGCCTCCCTGATCCTGCAAAGTCTGCGGAAGGATCCTCGTATTCTTCGGATCAAGGAGAGGGACCATTACTGGCTGGCCACTCTCCTTGATCCACGGTACAAGGGTAAGGTTGCGGACCTTATCTTACCGTCGCAGAGGAAGCAGAGGATGAGACAACTCCGGGAGGCCTTGCAGAAAGGTCTGTGCAACGCGTTCCCAGAGACTGGGAGGTTACAAACTCCTGGTCTTGGACAACGAGTTGCTGAGGCTTCGGTCAGTCAAAGAAGGAGCGGTGGGGAAGGTGGCCGTCTAACCGAAGCGTTCAGACAATTCTTTAGTCCGCAGCCCCAAGGTATGATCGTTTCCAGCAACCATGGCCAGCGTCTGATATACATGGTGCAGGAATACCTAGGGGCAAGGTCAGACTTGGACACCTTCCCCACCGAAAATCCTCTGGCTTACTGGGTCTTGAGGATGGATCACTGGCCAGAGCTTGCACAGTATGCAATTGAGCTACTGGCCTGTCCTGGATCCAGCGTTCTTTCAGAACGCACATTCAGTGCTGCTGGAGGATTTGTCACGGATCACAGGGTGCGCCTGTCCACCGACTCTGTTGATCGACTGACCTTCATAAAGATGAACCAGTCTTGGATCACCACCAGCTACCAAACACCTGAAGCTGATATAACAGACTAATTTATTTTCAAATGTCACATCCCTTCAAGACTGATGCTGATGCTGAGAGTTTGTCCTGTTATGTTGACTGACTATCCTCCTCCTCCTCAATGATCCGATTGACGATGATAGCTTGGAAGAACATTTTTGTTTCTGGGTGCCGCCACCAGTGGCTAAGGCCCAATTTTTCAGCCCCTGTTTAACAGGGGTGTGTTAGTACAATTTTTTATGCAATGCTTTGCAGCAGGGCTCATTCCTGCACTCCAACTAGAGTATCTGGGAGTGGTTGCAGTGTCGTGGCACCAGCACCAGTGGCTAAGGCCCAATTTTTCAGCCCCTGTTTAACAGGGGCGTGTAATTAAAATTTTTGATGCAATACTTTGCAACAGGGCTCATTGCTGTGCTCCAAGTACAGTATCTGTGAGGGGTTGCAGTGTTGTGGCACCAGTGCCTAAGGCTCAATTTTTCTGCCCCTGTTTAACAGGGGCATGTAATTACAATTATTGATCTAATAATTCACAGCAGGGCCCATTCCTGCGCCCACCAAGACTAACTGTGAGGCCTTACAGTGTTGTGTCAACACCACCACCACCACCAAAGGCCCAATTTTTCAGCCCCTGTTCAACAGGGGCATGCAATTACAATTCTTGATCTAATAATTCACAGCAGGGCCCATTCATGCGCCCACCAAGAGTAACTGTGAGGGCTCACAGTGTTGTGGCAACACCAACATGTAAGGGGCAAATTTCAGCTGAGTATATACGGCAGGCCCCTACTTTCAAACATCCAACTTACAAACGACTCCTCCTTGCAAAGGGAAGGATACAACAGGAAGTGAGAGGAAATCTACCCCTAGGAAGGCAAATTCTCTCCTGTAAGAGTTCATATGGGAAAAAAAGTGTCTCCTCTCCACTGATTCTTTATCACCAATTCTTGTTTCAATAAAAACCCCCAATTTTTTAAAAACATTTGTCATTAGGACGGAAAGTGAGGTGAACTGTTCTAAACATGTGCACACTGCACAGACAGCAAAACAAATGTTACAGGGGTGATAAGCCTTCCCTATGTTTTCCAAAAAGCTTAAAAATAGATTTTTTGGCTGGAGCTACACTTAAACAATGTACCTGTTCAAAATTACAAACAGATTCTACATAACAACAAACCTACAGTCCCTGTCTTGTATGCACCGCCTGTATACGGCTGTTCAGAGTATATAGGGCCTTTTTTATTTTGTGTGCGGGGTTCCCCTTAATATCCATACAAGACCCAAAGGGGGGTAATGAGCTGGGGTAGGGGGGGAGGTGATGGGGTAGCTATGCCATTTTTCTTAAAGATTTTCATCCATATTACTGGGACCAGACATTACATTAAAGCCGCAAGCAGTTTTAAATGGCTTTTTTTCCTTTAGAAATGTAATTTTGTGCAGGGACAGTTCTAAACACGGGAAACACGTGGCACTTCACAGGCATACTTTAGACACCCCCCAGGTACGATATTTAAAGGAATATTTGACTTTTTTTTTTCACTTTATGCATCATTAAAATTACTGCTCCAGAAAAACAGACGTTTTTAAAACTTCTTTTTGCATTGATACATGTCCCCTGGTGCAGAACCCGGGTTCCCAAACCCTTTTTAGGACAATAACATGCATAATAGTCGTTATAATTAGCACTTTAGATTTCGAACGTTCGCATCCATTGTATTTTTTTTTTTTTTTTTTTAATTTATGTTTATTGATTTTTCCATTGAACAGAGAAAAATTACAGAGCATATCAACATACACGCTTACACATTATTTTCTTGTATTCAGTAGCAATATACCAGTATTACACCGTGAAGCGGGAGCATAAACAATATAGTCTCGAAATAACATTCAAGCCTAATAAGGCCTACAGCTTGTGGCCACATGGCCACATAGGTGTCCCAGTTCCTCAACGGAGGAGAAGAAAAAAAAAAAGAAACACAAAACCCTAATACCAAAGGTGTATCGAGAGTATTTAACTGTGATTTTCACAGGACTCATTCGGTTATCCTTATTCAGTAATACTTAAGTGCTTGCATTCACTCACACAACACTCATACCCATTCACCCAGCACTTCCACCCATTTCCCCAGCCGAAACTACAGCTGGGGGGGGGCACTCCTCCTACTCCCCCCCCACATTTATGTGGGATATGTTTCATGTCCCCAGCTTCTTTATTTAGGATAGGAGGTAGTTCTTCCCCCCCCCCCCCCATCAAACAGGAGGGGCTGAATCAGGGCCCACTACTGCTGAGACAGAGGGGTATCCTTCCAAAAGGAGCTGTCTATATCCAGCCAAGGTTGCCAGATCTTGTAGAATTTCTGTATACAGGCCCTTCCTTTATAGATTAGTTTAAAGGTTGGTACGACTTTGTTTATCATGCGGTACAGCAGTTGGATGTTGGGAGCAGATTCACACTTCCATTGTAGTAATATCAGTTTTCTGGCATAAAAGAGTATCAAGCGGACTAGGGTCCGTTCGTGGGTTCTGGGTATGTGGTCATTAAGGATGCCCAGGAGCCCCACTTCAACAGTGTGGGGGGTCACTAGGCATAGATTGTTTTCAAAAAAAGAGAATAGGTCCACCCAGAACCCCAAGAGGGCCGGGCAGGACCAAAACATGTGTACATAACCAGCATTGGTGCACTTACATCTAGGGCAGAGGGCCCCTGAAACATAACCCATGCGAGCCAGACGGGCCGGCGTGTAATGCAGTTGATGAATAAATTTGAACTGTATATATTGGTCGTTAGACCCAACAATATCCAAGAAACAGGCCCCAGAGGCCTCCTCCCACCCCTCCTCTGAAAGCCCAGGGATGTCGACCATCCACTTCCGCTGTGCAGCACGGAAGGGAGAACTCCCACCCGTCTGCAGTCGGGAGTAAATGGTCGTGGCTAATTTCGTAATGCCAGAACACGACATCAATGCCTCAAGCGGGGATTCAGCGAGCTCAAGAGTCAGGCCATGAAACTGCGCACGGACAGCGTGTCGTATGAGAAGATATTTAAAATAGAATTTATTTGATAATCCACTTGTAGCTTTTAGGACTTCAAAAGAGATAAATTCACCATTGAGAAAAATGTGGGCAGCGTGGGTAATGCCCAGCCGTGTCCACCACAATGCATCGGGGTGACCCATGAGCTCCAGAAGATTGGGGTTATGCCATAGGGGGGTTTTCGGTGAGACCCCCCCCAATTCTGAAATCGTCTTATTCCCTTCATGCCAGGCCAACCAACTCACTTCTATCGGGGAGCCGCGGGAGCATCGTTTTGGTAAAGATCTATGCATAATATCTACCAATGGGGTCTCTAGGCCAGCAAGTGCCTGCAGTAGATAGGTAGAGCAGGATGCGGAGGCCCCCTGGAACCATTCATAGACATAGGTTAATTGGGCTGCTATAAAATAGTGTCGCAAGTTGGGGCAGGCCAGTCCCCCATCACCCTTAGAGGCCTGGAGGGAAGCCTTCGCTATTCTGGGATTGGTCCCCTGCCATAGGAAGGAGGATAATAACGAGTCTATTCTTTTGAAGAGCTTTTTGTAGAGAAAAATAGGGGATGCCCTAAAGGCATATAAAAATTTAGGTAGGTATATCATTTTAAATATGTTCACCCGCCCTATCAAATTCAAAGGTAATGAGGCCCAAGTTTGCAACCTGGTCTCCATGTGTGTAACAACTGGGGCAATGTTAAGAGATTCAAAAAGGGCCAGGTCTGCATTAATGTGAATGCCCAAATATTTAAATGTGGATCTGACTGACAGGTTAGAGTGAGATAAGTAAGTATAGTCCTGTTTGGGGCCTATGGGAAAAGCAACAGACTTGTCCCAGCCCACCTTTAGTCCCGAGACCCTCCCGAACTCCTCCACCACTTCCATTAAAGATTTAAAGGACTGTTCTGTGCCATCAAGGTATATTAATGCGTCATCAGCATATAATGAGATCTTCTCTGTAAGATTACCATAACATATGCCGCCCACCGACGCCGTCTGTCGCACCGCCAAAGCCAAAGGCTCTATGGCAAGTGCGAACAGGAGTGGCGAGAGCGGGCAGCCCTGCCGTGTTCCCCTGTGTAAAGAAAAGACATCCGATACATCCTTGTTAGTACATATTCTTGCCCTGGGATTGATATATAGCAGGCGAACCCATTTTATAAATTGGTGACTAAAACCCATTCGGTGCATGACTTCCCACAAAAAGGTCCATTTCACAGTATCAAAGGCCTTCATTACATCCAGTGACAACACCAGGCCACTTTTATGCTCAGTGTCAGCTCTATGGATATGTATGAACAATCGTCTAATGTTGTCATATGTACTCTTTCCAGGCATGAATCCAGTTTGGTCCCTATGGATAAGGTGTAGGATAATCTTTTGTAGTCTCACTGCCAGTACCTTGGCCAGTATCTTAACATCGCTATTGAGTAAGGAGATTGGACGGTATGAGCCGCATAGCGTTGGATCTTTATCAGGCTTGGGGATCACCACAATCAGGGCCTCACACATGGAGGAGGGGAGCATCCATTGTATTTAATAGGGTTCTAAAGTTCGTGCGAACTTTCGGTCCGTTCGCGGGTTCTGGTGCGAACCGAACCCGGGGGTGTTCGGCTCATCCCTAATTATGAGTAGAGCATACCACAGCTAAAAAAGCAGAACAGAAGGAAAGTAGTAAATGATTAAGAATGAATGCAATTATTGCATAACAAACTTTTTTACAAACATAACACCAGTTTTACAAGGCAGAGAACATGTGTTGCATTGTTTACCCCGCAACAATATATTTATTATATATATTTATTAAAGTGGTTGTAAACCCAATAATGTTTTTTTTTTTTCACAACCTCCTGCAAGACAAAGGCATAATGAGCTATTATGACTAGCATAATAGCTCATTATGCATCACTTACCTTAGATCGGGGCCCCCGAAGCCGTCCTCGTCTCCCTCTTCAGCCGCATCCATCGCTGCGGCGATAGCCGGAAGGTTACTTCCGGGTATCGCCGCTGCAGCCAATCACAGTGCCGCTCCGGCGCTGTGATTGGCCGGAGCGGCGGAGACGTCACTCTGCGCATGCGCGCGAGAGCCGTCACAATCGGCTACGCCCAGCTATTGCTGGGAAGTAGCCGATTTTGTGAATGGGATTAACCCCATGAATGCGCCGTTGTCTACGGCGCGCATGCGCCGTAGACAGCGGCGCCTGTCTTTTTAGTAAATATCTCCTAAACCGTGTAGGTTTAGGAGATATTTCTTGCACCTACAGGTAAGCCTTAATCTAGGCTTACCTGTAGGTGCAAGTTGAAAAAGTGGGTTTACAACCACTTTAAGCCATGTGTATAACACTGCCTTAAACTGAAACATCTGTACAATATCCATATAAAGGATTTTGCATATAGTTACAGCCCAAAGTAAAACAGTAATATACCGTAATAAAGAAACACAGCAATATAGTCTACCTCCAATTAAAAAATTCATATAGCAAAAAATAACTGTATAGTAAGATCACAAGATGCCTGCGTTTTTATCCTGGGGAAATGTGCTGTAGGTCAGCGTAAGGTATTATGACAGAAACTGCCATCTACGGATATCAATGACAAAATGACCTACAGTAGAAACATTTTAATAGTTGAATGCAGGCTGCCAAACCTCAAATGGCTCATTATTGTGTTGCAAACTATTGATCCATGTCGGATTGGGTTTGAGAGTGCCTCTAGGTGGGATTAAAGTTCAATATGTAAAGCGCTGCACAAACTGTTGGCTCTATATAAATCCTGTATAATAACTTGCTACAGAATCGTCCTCCTTCTGGCATATAATTAAAATGACCTTGCTCCTGGGGTGCATATATTAGCATTGCAAAAATTATACAGTATATGTAAGGGTGTATACCAATGCTGTGCTCAGATGAGCAGTGTTGTGCTGTACATTCATGAACAACTTTGATGGTTTAACCACTTCAATACTGGGCCATTTCATCCCCTTCCTGTCCAGGCCAATTCTCAGTTTTTACTCCTGTCTAATGCCCCATACACACGATCGTTTTTCATGCCGTTAAAAATGCAATTTTTAAAAATGGCTATTAACCACTTAACGACCGCCCACCGCCGATTTACGTCGGCAGAATGGCACGGACAGGCAGAATCACGTAGATCTACGTGATCGCCTTTGTGCAGTTGGGGGGTCCATCCGGACCCCCCTTCACTGCAGTGAGCGGCCGTTAAGTGTTCGGGAGCGATCAGGCATGAGGGGGCGGCCGCTCGATTCTGCCCCCCCCCTCGCGATCGCTCCCGGCCAATGAAATTGCTTCCTCCGCCATGTGATGTAAACACAGGCTGGAGGAAGTGATGTCATCTCCCTCTCCGCGGTCTTTTCGTTCCCGGCGCCGAGGAGTGAAGACAGAGGTTAGTGCTCCAACAGTCCACTGACACGTAGGTACACATAGGCACACAAATCACCCCCCAGTCACCCCCAGATCACCCCCCAGGTCACCCCAAAGCCCCCAATCACAGTGTCACTGATTGCAGTGATCATTTATTTTACTGATCACTGCATTTAGTGTCATCTGTGATTGTAAAAAGTTGCAAGGCAGTTAGGATTAGGCCCCTTTAGGTCCAGGGTAGCCCCCTAACCCCCCCTAATAAAGGTTTAACCCCTTGATCACCCCCCAGGTAACCCTTTCACCCCCTAACTTCAGCGTCACTAAGCGATTGTTTTTCCGATCGCTGTATTCGTGTCGCTGGTGTTTTAGATAGGCAGTTATTTTTTTTTTAGGTTCGCCGCAGGTTTTTATTGGTGTCAGGTACCCCCATATTTAACCTAATAAAGGTTTTAACCCCCTGATTGCCCCTAGTTAACCCTTTCACCAGTGATCACCATATAAAGGTTACGGGTGACGCTGGTTGATTAGTTTGCTTTTTATAGCATCAGGGCACCCGCCGTATATAACCCAATAAAGGTTTAACCCCCCTGATCGCCCGGCGGGTGAGATCAATTAGGTTTTAGCGCCAGAGAGGGTCTGCGTCGCCCCAGGCAGTGTTAGGTTAGTGCCAGTAACGCTAACACCCACGCGCAAAGCATACACCCCCCTTAGTGGTATAGTATCTGATCAGATCTATACTAGCATCCCCAGCGGTTTAGGGTTCCCAAAAACGCAGTGTTAGCGGGATCAGCCCAGATACCTGCTAGCGCCTGCGTTTAGCCCCTCCGCCCAGCCCAGCCCACCCAAGTGCAGTATCGATCGATCACTGTCACTTACCAAACACAACACACATAACTGCAGCGTTCGCAGAGACAGGCCTGATCCCTGCGATCGCTAACAGTTTTTTTGTAGCGTTTGATATATTTGCTGACGACAGTCAGGTGCTTTTTTTCCTGTGAATCTTACTAGTGTACCCCTAAATTTAGAGCCCAAAATGGCAAGACGAAGGTACACTAGTAAAGAGGCCTACGAGATTCTGAGCATGACAGATAGTGAAGAGGAGGTCACGTATCTGTCAGATTCAGGCTCAGAATATCTTCCCGTAGAAGACAGTGACGTCAGCGGCCCCACGTCAGATAGCTCTGACGACGAAGTTGAGGTCCCTGCTAAGGTCAGGCGTACCCGATCCCGATCTTCTGAGGTTGTTGAGGAGCAAGAACCGCAGGTCTCTCGTATCATGGAGCAGAGTAGTACTAGCGCCGCTATTCCTTCTGGTGAACTGGCAAGCACCAGCGGCCTAGTACAGCCTGGACGTACATCCAGCACTGCAGTAACACTTGGTGACGTGGCGAGTCCCATAAGTGCAGTTCAAGCTGGCGAGGTGGCAAGCACAAGTAGTGTCCCGCTGCCACCAAGAAGACAAAGGCAGGCCCGTCGTGCCCATACTGCCCTTCCTGCAGAATTCGCCTATCCTGATTGGGTCCCCACCACTTCTGCAGAACCCGTACTTCCCCCATTCACTGCCCAACCCGGTATTCAGGTGGAAACAGCTGATTTTATGCCAATCGATTTTTATTCGCTGTTTTTCACGGAAGATCTCTATAGATCTATTGTGGACCAGAGTAATTTATATGCTGGTCAATTTATCGCCGCTAACCCCCAGTTGCCTAAAATTGCCAGAAATTGGAAACCAATTACGGTTTCCGAATTTAAGACCTTTCTGGGCCTTTCCCTCAACATGGGCACACATAAATTTCCGTCATTGCGTGCTTATTGGTCCACGCACCCAATTGACCACATGCCCGTGTTCTCTGCCTCCATGTCCAGGGCACGATACGAGCAGATTTTGCGGTTCATGCACTTCAACGACAATGAACTTTGTCGTCCACGTGGGGACCCTGAATACGACCGGCTCTATAAAATTCGGCCCCTCATAAACCACTTCAACGAACGTTTTGCAGCCTTGTTTACTCCCGATCAAGTTGTCTGCGTTGATGAGTCCCTGATTAAATTTTCTGGCCGCTTGTCTTTCAAGCAGTACCTTCCCAGCAAGCGTGCCAGATACGGGGTCAAGCTCTACAAGTTCTGTGACAGGGCAACAGGCTATGTAGTGAACTTTACGGTTTATGAGGGAAAAGACAGTCAGATTGAGTCGGTCAACTGCCCGGATTACATAGGGAGCGCTGGCAAGATAGTGTGGAACTTGGTGTCACCCTTATTCGGAAAGGGGTACCACTTGTATGTGGACAATTATTACACGAGCGTGCCACTGTTTAGTCACTTGTTTGATCATAAGATTGGAGCATGTGGCACCGTGCGACCTAATCGCCGGGGCTTTCCCCAGCGGCTTGTAGATGCCCGTCTTAGGCTGGGGGAGAGAGCCTGCTTGAAGTGTAATAACTTGCTCGCTATGAAGTGGAGGGACAATAAGAATGTTTTCCTTCTTACCTCCCTTCATGCAGACACGACAGTCCAAATTCGTACGGCGACTGGTGTTGTGGAGAAACCCCTCTGTGTCCACGAATATAACCAAAATATGGGAGGGGTGGACCTCAACGACCATTTGATGGCGCCGTATCTAATTGACCGTAAGGCGAGACGCTGGTACAAAAAAGTGTCTCTATCATTATTCCAATTGGCTTTGCTGAACGCTCATGTGCTATACAGAGCTTCAGGCGGGACGTTATCTCTTCTAAAATTCCAGAATGAGATAGTCACAGAACTCCTGTATCCAGGCGGTTCTGCACCTCACCATCCCCAACCAAATGCAGTAAGCCGGCTGCATGAGAGGCATTATTCGTATGTCCTCCCGAGTACCCCTACCCAAAGCCACCCCCAAAAAAGATGTCGTGTCTGTAGCAAGCGCGGATTTAGGCGTGACACCCGTAGTTTTTGTCCACTCTGTCCTGACAAGCCTGGTCTTTGCCAAGGTGAATGTTTTGAACGCTACCACTCAAAAGTGAAGTTTTAGCGTAGGGTACAGCATTTCACTGACTAGGACACACTTACACAGGGTCTCCCAAGATGCCATTACATTTTGAGAGACCCGAACCATTACAGTTGTAAAGTTACAAAAAAAAGTGTAAAAAAGAAAAAAAAAAACGTAAAAAACAAAACACAAAAAAAATATAAAATAAAAAAACCAAAAATAGTTGTCGTTTTATTGTTCTCTCTCTCTCTATTTTCTCTCTATTGTTCTGCTCTTTTTTACTGTATTCTATTCTGCAATGTTTTATCATGCTTGCTTTTCAGGTATGTAATTTTTTGTTTTCAGGTGCGCCATTCAACTGCAGCGCGGAATTATTTATCTTGACAGCAACAGCGTTTGCTCCCACGATACATAAAGCCGTGACTCCAGTGCTGTAGGAGGTGATTTCACCACCACAGTTAAAAAAAAGAGCATATATGCCGAAGCATGGGGGCAGCAGGGGCGGAGGAGCGATTTTGCTCCTAATGCCGCGTACATACGGTCGAAATTCCGACCGTGTGTACGCGGCATAACTTTTTTGCGGGAGGATGCCCCCATGCTTCGGCATATATATATTTTAGGCACAGGTTGCGTTAAAACATTTTTTTATTTTTTACTAGGTTTTGTTTTGGTATTTGCTTTGCAGGTATGGCATGGTAAGGTCTTACTGTTGTACTGTAATGTTACTTTGTTTTAATGTTAACCACCATTTGCTTAGCAGGTACGCCATTCAGTTGCAGCGCGGATCTATTTATCTTGACAGCAACAGCGTTTGCTCCCACGATACATAAAGCCGTGACTCCAACGCTGTAGGAGGTGATTTCACCACCACAGTTAAAAAAAAAGAGCATATATGCCGAAGCATGGGGGCAGCAGGGGCGGAGGAGCGATTTTGCTCCTAATGCCGCGTACATACGGTCGAAATTCCGACCGTGTGTACGCGGCATAACTTTTTTGCGGGAGGATGCCCCCATGCTTCGGCATATATATATTTTAGGCACAGGTTGCGTTAAAACATTTTTTTATTTTTTACTAGGTTTTGTTTTGGTATTTGCTTTGCAGGTATGGCATGGTAAGGTCCTACTGTTGTACTGTAATGTTACTTTGTTTTAATGTTAACCACCATTTGCTTAGCAGGTACGCCATTCAGTTGCAGCGCGGATCTATTTATCTTGACAGCAACAGCGTTTGCTCCCACGATACATAAAGCCGTGACTCCAACGCTGTAGGAGGTGATTTCACCACCACAGTTAAAAAAAAGAGCATATATGCCGAAGCATGGGGGCAGCAGGGGCGGAGGAGCGATTTTGCTCCTAATGCCGCGTATATACGGTCGAAATTCCAACGGAGGCTTATCCGTGGAAAAGTCCGACCGTGTGTACGCGGCATAACCTTTTATGCCGCGTACATACGGTCGAAATTCCGACGAAGGCTTGACCGTGTGTACGCGGCATAACTTTTTTGCGGGAGGATGCCCCCATGCTTCGGCATATATGCCCATCATTAGAAGTGGGTGGATGAAGGGAGGTATTCTAATGGTGGGCATACCCACCAATCAATCTCTTTTTTTCGTTCAGCCAATAGGCTGTATGAAAAAAAAGATTACAATACATGTCCAACAAGGACCAGCAACGTACTGGTATGTTGCTGGACTTTGAATGTTTATACCAGAATGATGCCTGCGGGTTTAGGTATCATCTTGGTATCATTCTTTTCAGCCAGCAGCCGGCTTTCATGTAAAAGCAATTCTAGCAGATAATTAGCCTCTAGACTGCTTTTACAAGCAGTGGGAGGGAATGTCCCCCCCGGATATAAAAAGCGCCATTGGGAAATTGGGAAAGCATTTTATCACACCGATCTTGGTGTGGTCAGATGCTTAGAGGGCAGAGGAAAGATCTAGGGTCTAACCCCCCAATTTTTTTCAAAAAAAGAGTACCTGTCACTACCTATTGCTATCATAGGGGATATTTACATTCCCTGAGATAACGATAAAAATGGTAAAAAAATAAAATATGGAAGGCACAGTTTAAAAATAAAATAAAAAAGCCAAATAAATAATAAAAAAAAAAAAAAAAAAAAGCACCGCTGTCCCCCCCTGCTATTGCGCAAAGGCGAACGCAAGCGTCGGTCTAGCGTCATATGTAAACAGCAATTGCATCATGCATGTGAGGTATCACCGCGAAGGTCAGATCGAGGGCAGTCATTTTAGCAGTAGACCTCCTCTGTAAATCTAACGTGGTAACCTGTAAAGGCTTTTAAATGCTTTTAAAAATGAATGTAGTTTTGTCGCCGCTGCGCGTTTGTGCGCAATTTTAAAGCATGTCGTGTTTGGTATCCATGTACTCGGCCTATGATCATCTTTTTTATTTCATCAAACATTTGGGCAATATAGTGTTTTTTAGTGCATTAAAAATAAAAAAAGTGTGTTTTTCCCCCAAAAAATGCGTTTGAAAAATCGCTGCGCAAATACTGTGTGGAAAAAAAAAATGCAACACCCACTATTTTAATCTGTAGGGCCTTTGCTTTAAAAAAATATATAATGTTTGGGGGTTCAACATAATTTTCTTGCAAAAAAAAATTTTCTTTCATGTAAACAAAAAGTGTCAGAAAGGGCTTTGTCTTCAAGTGGTTAGAAGAGTGGATGATGTGTGACATAAGCTTCCTAATGTTGTGCATAAAATGCCAGGACAGTTCAAAACCCCCCCAAATGACCCCATTTTGTAAAGTAGACACCTCAAGCTATTTGCTGAGAGGCATGTTGAGCCCATTGAATATTTTTTTTTTTTTTCCCAAGTGATTGAATAATGACCAAAAAAAAAAAAAAAAATGTACAAAAAGTTGTCACTAAATTATATATTGCTCAAACATGCCATGGACATATGTGGAATTACACCCCAAAATACATTCTGTTGCTTCTCCTGAGTACGGGGATACCACATGTGTGGGACTTTTTGGGAGCCTAGTCGCGTACGGGACCCCAAAAACCAAGCACCGCCTTCAGGATTTCTATGGGTGTAAATTTTTGATTTCACTCCTCACTGCCTATCACAGTTTCGGAGGCCATGGAATGCCCAGATGGCACAAAACCCCCCCAAATGACCCCATTTTGGAAAGTAGACACCCCAAGCTATTTGCTGAGAGGTATGTTGAGTATTTTGCAGATCTCGCTTTTTGTCACAAAGTTTTGAAAATGTAAAAAAAGAAAAAAAAAAAGAAAAAAAAATGTCTTTCTTAATTTTCAAAAACAAATGAGAGCTGTAAAATACTCACCATGCCTCTCAGCAAATAGCTTGGGGTGTCTACTTTCCAAAATGGGGTCATTTGTGGGGGTTTTGGGCTATTTTGACATTTTATGGCCTTCAAAACTGTGATAGGTAGTGAGGAGTGAAATCAAAAATTTATGCCCTTAGAAACCTTGAAGGCGGTGCTTGGTTTTTGGGGTCCCGTACGCGGCTAGGCTCCCAAAAAGTCCCACACATGTGGTATCCCCGTACTCAGGAGAAGCAGCAGAATGTATTTTGGGGTGTAATTTCACATATAACCATGGCATGTGTGAGCAATATATCATTTAGTGACAACTTTTTGTACATTTTTTTTTTCTTTTTGTCATTATTCAATCATTTGGGACAAAAAAAAAAAATATTCAATGGGCTCAACATGCCTCTCAGCAAATAGCTTGGGGTGTCTACTTTCCAAAATGGGGTCATTTTGGGGGGTTTTGTGCCATCTTGGCATTTTATGGCCTTCAAAACTGTGATAGGTAGTGAGGAGCGAAATCAAAAATTTATGCCCTTAGAAACCTTGAAGGCGGTGCTTGGTTTTTGGGGTCCCGTACGCGGCTAGGCTCCCAAAAAGTCCCACACATGTGGTATCCCCGTACTCAGGAGAAGCAGCAGAATGTATTTTGGGGTGTAATTTCACATATGCCCATGGCATGTGTGAGCAATATATCATTTAGTGACAACTTTGTGCAAAAAAAAAACAGTTTGTCATATTCCCGCAACCTGTGGCAAAATATAAAATATTCCATGGACTCAACATGCCTCTCAGCAAATAGCTTGGGGTGTCTACTTTCCAAAATGGGGTAATTTGGGGGGGTTTTGTGCTATTTTGGCATTTTATGGCCTTCGAAACTGTGATAGGTAGTGAGGAGTGAAATCAAAAATTTACGCCCTTAGAAATCCTGAAGGCGGTGCTTGGTTTTTGGGGCCCTGTACGCGGCTAGGCTCCCAAAAAGTCCCACACATGTGGTATCCCCGTACTCAGGAAAAGCAGCAGAATGTATTTTGGGGTGCAATTCCACATATAACCATGGCATGTGTGAGCAATATATCATTTAGTGACAACTTTTTGTACATTTTTTTTTTCTTTTTGTCATTATTCAATCATTTGGGACAAAAAAAAAAAAATATTCAATGGGGTCAACATGCCTCTCAGCAATTTCCTTGGGGTGTCTACTTTCCAAAATGGGGTCATTTGGGGGGGTTTTGTACTGCCCTGCCATTTTAGCACCTCAAGAAATGAGATAGGCAGTCATAAATTTAAAGCTGTGTAAATTTCAGAAAATGTACCCTAGTTTGTAAACGCTATAACTTTTGCGCAAACCAATAAATATACGCTTATTGACATTTTTTTTACTAAAGACATGTGGCTGAATACATTTTGGCCTAAATGTATGACTAAAATTGAGTTTATTCGATTTTTCTTATAACAAAAAGTAGAAAATATCATTTTTTTTCAAAATTTTCGGTCTTTTTCTGTTTATATCGCAAAAAATAAAAATCGCAGAGGCAATCAAATACCATTAAAAGAAAGTTCTATTTGTGGGAAGAAAAGGACGCAAATTTCATTTGGGTACAACATTGCATGTCCGCACAATTTACAGTTAAAGCAGCGCAGTGCCGAATCCCAAAAACAGGCTTGGTCCTAATGGCCCGAAATGGTCCGGGGCTTAAGTGGTTAAAAATGATCGTGTGTATGCTCCAGAGCATTTTTAACGACGTGAAAAACGGGCATTAAAAATTTCGAACATGCTCTTTTTTCACGTCGTTTTTCATGTCGTTTTTTTTAACGACGTGAAAAACGATAGTGTGTATGCTTTAACGACGTGAAAAAAACAAAAATAATGACAAGAAAAACGACGGTTTAAAAAATGGCATGAAAAATGATCACGTGTATGGGGCATTAGGGTTTTTTATTTTTTGAAAAACAAATGAATTTTTTTTCCTTAGTTTCTGTTATAAAATTTAGCAAATAAGTAATTTTTCTTCTTCAGTGGTGTGCGCTGATGAGTCTGCACTGATGGGCACTGATGAGGCAGCACTGATGAGGCTGCACTGATAGGTGGCACAGATGTGCAATGAAGAGGAGGCACTGATAGGTGGCACTGATGGGCTCTGGTTGGCACTGATGGGACTGCACTGATAATCAGGGCACTGATGATCAGTGACCTGATTACCAGTGTAAACAATGTGCTGACAGACTCGCCGGTTAACGGCTCTCCTTTCCTCACACAGACACAGTGTGGAAGGAAAGGACTGCCGATAACCTGCAAGTCTGTTTGCATGTGATCAGCTGTGATTGGACACAGCTGATCACATGGTAAGGGGCCACTGTGATTGGCCCTTTACTGCGATCTGTAATCAGCTGTGTCCAAAGGACACATTGGTCACAGAGCGTGCCAAATTGGCACCCCAGGGGGCACATGGGATTAGTTCATAGATGCCCTCCCAGAACTGCAAGCCCACGCTGTAGCTGTCTTTTGGCTATAGCATAGGTGGTAAGTAGTCAAACTGATAATATACAGGTGCATCTCCTAAAATTTGAATATCATCAAAAAGTTCATTTATTTCAGTAATTCAATTCAAAAAGAGAAACTCAAATATTTTATATAGATGCGTTACACACAGAGTGATATATTTAAAGCATTTATTTTAATTTAGATGATTATGGCTTACAGCTATCTCAGAAAATTTGAATATTACAAAAAAAGAATTTTGAAGGCGATCAGCCTGTGGAGGTGATCATTTTGTGGCACTGCTGAAGTGTTATGGAAGCCCAGGTTGCTTTGATAGCGGCCTTCAGCTTGTCTGCAATGTTGGGTCTGGTGTCTCTCATCTTCCTCCTGATAATACCCCACAGATTCTCTATCTTCTCTATCTTTTCTGTGTGGGTGGCTGTGACTGTGGGAACAGGTGCGGACCCACAGCGGGAACCACCCACACATGTGTGAACCAAGCCTAAAGCCTCGTACACACGGCCGGTTTTCTCGACAAGAAAACTGCTGGGAGAGTTTTTTGCCCGAAAAAAAACGTTGTGTGTATGGTTTCTCGTCGGGGAAAACTGCCGGGAATCTCGACGAGAAAAATAGAGAACCTGCTCTCTATTTTCTCGTCGGGATTCTCGTCGGCCTGTTTCCCCGACGAGAAAACGTGCGTGTGTATGCTTACCTGTCTCCAGGTAAACCCGTGCAGGCTCGAAAAGACTTTGACGCATGCGCGGTAGCATACAAGGGTAGTGTAGGGTGTAGCAAGATGGCGGCGACGGCATTGAATGTGACGAGCGCATGCTCGTCATAGTCAATGACGTCCCCGCGTTCTTGCCATTCAAAAGAACGGCGGTTCTTTTGAATGTGCGTGTGTACACAGGGCTTGGCAAGACAAGCTTGCCAGGAATCCTGTCGAGAAAACCAATGGTTTTTTTTTCGACGGGATTCTCGCCCGTGTGTACGAGGCTTCTCAAAGAAGAACTGATGATATGTACAGTTTTTCTAAGGTCTCATGCACACTTAAGTTTAAAAACACTGCGTTTTTTCTGCCTCTAAACGCCCCTCAACGTTAAAGTGGGCCTTCAGTCATTTTTCATCTTTCCTTCTATTAAATCTTCTGCCCTTGCTGTGTTATCAATGGAAATCAAAACTGTAATTTGGTGGCAGTAAATACCTTATTTTCTATACTTCCTCTTTCATTGCTTGTAAATCGCCTAGGGGAGTGACATGGTTTTCGTCCTTCACACTGAGTCCCGGGAGAGAAACGTCAGATACTGCTTGTTACTTTTTTCTTTTCTCATTCTCCGGAGAGATTGCTGGCAGGGGAGAGGGGCAGGGAGAGAGGAGTCAAAGAAGAGTCGAGGAGAGCTGGGGAGGGCTGGATGAGGACAGAGATAGGAGATGTGCAAGGATAAATTGCGCAGGCGCGTCCAAGCTGAGCCCTTTATGAGCATGCGCTTCTAGGCCCTTGTGTACAGGTTAAGCCTCGTACACACGAATGTCGGGCAGCATCGGCTATTGCTATAGTACCTGGCTGACATTTAGCCCGTGTGTACTGCAGTAGGTCAGACAGAAGCTGGCCGTTCGGCCGGCTTCTGTCGAAGGGACACAACCGAAAAAAGTCTGGCGAGGCAGAGCGATCAGCACTATTCCTGGAATAATGCAGCTAGTGCTTAATTTGCCCTCAGTACAAATGGCCGCTCACTACAGCAGCGTGGAGGAAAGAAATATGTTGATTTGACACAGAAAGAGAAAGCTGATATTTACTATTTCCAAATTCTGCTGTTGGGTGTTTAAACTACATACTGATGTTTTTTTATTTTATTTAGTGAGCTTGACTGCAGTTCCTCTTTAACCTATGTGCCCCTGCACACATAGGAGTTTAGGGGCAGGTAGGGTTTAAAGGCAGGACAAAAAAAAAACGTGTGCGTTCAGGGAAGGAGCTTTTGAGCATAGAAAACACTTATAAACACGCATGAACACTAGGTGCGTTTAGGTGCCTTCCTGCATTAATGCATTCTAATCTCAGAATTCTGACCAATAGAATGTATTAACGCCAGACGCGGGAACTCGCATAAATGCGCATGAACGCACGTGCAAAAATGTGGCTTTTTACTGCTGCTAAACTCCTTTGGGAGAAAAAAGTGTCAATTGAATTCAGTGTGTATGAAGCCTAGCAAGTGTAAAAGTTACAAAACTGGTTTCATGCATTAAGATTTGTTTTTCCTTTGTCATCAAGGAGTTAAGCAACATAAACTTTTTGCACCAGAGATATATTGCTTAATAAAGTGTTTTATTGCGCTAGGGAGATGTACTTCCTTTTTCCTTTTTTTCTGTGTCTATCCCTTATATTGACCTAAAGGAAGCTGCAAAGTGCTCTGGCCAGGAAGATTCCTATAGTGGCCATTACTTAACTTAAGATTGGAACTAGTAGTATTGTTAAAATAATAGGCTATAAGGTGAACTAGAAAAAAAAATAATTTCGTTCCCACACTACTTTTTAAATGCATTTTTGCATAGACAACACCCCTATGCACTTTATGTTAAAAGTTCTCCACAAAATATCCCGCAGTTTGTTTGTTTTTTGTCACAATCCATAAATGTCTGTAATTGTGAACCAAAAAAATGAAAATCTTATGGTGCTGGTTTTGAGGTATACTATTGGTGCATTAGTATACTCAAGTGTGAAAGTATTTAACAAGTAAGAAGGCACAATGCAAAGATACCTCAATATAATAGTCTGTACAGTAGTTCTCGATAGTCCAAAGAGCAGGGATATAGAAATTATATACAGTGGGGAGAACAAGTATTTGATACACTGCCGATTTTGCAGGTTTTCCTACTTACAAAGCATGTAGAGGTCTGTAATTGTTATCATATGTACTCTTCAACTGTGAGAGGCGGAATCTAAAACAAAAATCTATAAAATCACATTGTATGATTTTTAAGTAATTAATTTGCATTTTATTGCATGACATAAGTATTTGATCACCTACCAACCAGTAGTAATTCCGGCTCTCACAGACCTGTTATTTTTTCTTTACGAAGCCCTCCTGTTCTCCACTCATTACCTGTATTAACTGCATCTGTTTGAACTCATTACCTGTATAAAAGACACCTATCCACACACTCAATCAAACAGACTCCAACCTCTCCACAATGGCCATGACCAGAGAGCTGTGTAAGGACATCAAGGATAAAATTGTGGACCTGCACAAGGCTGGGATGGGCTACAGGACAATAGGCAAGCAGCTTGGTGAGAAGTCAACAACTGTTGGTGCAATTATTATAAAATGGAAGAAGTTCAAGATGACGGTCAATCTCCCTCGGTCTGGGGCTCTATGCAAGATCTCACCTCGTGGGTAGTGATGAGCCGAACACCCCCGGGTTCGGTTCGCACCAGAACCCGCGAACGGACCGAAAGTTCGCACGAACATTAGAACCCTATTAAATACAATGGATGCGAACGTTCGGATTCTAAAGTGCTAATTATAACGACTATTATCCATGTTATTGTCCTAAACAGAGTTTGGGAACCCGGGTTCTGCACCAGGGGACATGTATCAATGCAAAAAGAAGTTTTAAAAACGGACGTTTTCCGGGAGCAGTCATTTTAATAATGCATAAAGTGAAAAAAAAAAGTCAAATATTCCTTTAAATATTGTACCTGGGGGGTGTCTAAAGTATGCCTGTGAAGTGCCACGTGTTTCCCGTGTTTAGAACTGTCCCTGCACAAAATTACATTTCTAAAGGAAAAAAAAGCCATTTAAAACTGCTTGCGGCTTTAATGTAATGTCTGGTCCCGGTAATATGGATGAAAATCTTTAAGAAAAATGGCATAGCTACCCCATCACCCCCCCCCCCTACCCCAGCCCATTACCAGCCCCTTTGGGTCTTGTATGGATATTAAGGGGAACCCCGCACACAAAATAAAAAAGGCCCTATATACTCTGAACAGCCGTATACAGGAGGTGCATACAAGACAGGGACTGTAGGTTTGTTCTTATGTTGAATCTGTTTGTAATTTTGAACAGCTACATTGTTTAAGTGTAGCTCCAGCCCAAATACCTATTTTTAAGCTTTTTGGAAAACATAGGGAAGGGTTATCACCCCTGTAACATTTGTTTTGCTGTCTGTGCCCCTGTTCAGAACATTTCACCTCACTTTGCGTCCCAATGACAACTGATTTTGAAATGTGGTGTTTTTATTGAAACAAGGATTGGTGATAAAGCATCAGTAGAGAGGAGACACCTTTCCCCCATATTAATTCTTACAGGAGAGAATTTTCCTTCCAAGGGGTAGATTTCCTCTCACTTCCTGTTGTCTTCTTCCGTTTGCAAGTAGTAGTCGTTTGTAAGTTGGATGTTTGAAAGTAGGGACCTGCCGTATATACTCTGCAGAAATTGGCCCCTTAGGTGTTGGTGTTGGCACAACACTGTAAGCACTCACAGTTACTCTTGGTGGGTGCTGGAACGCCCTGCTGTCAACTATTATATCAGGAATTGTAATAACATATAATTGTTGAACAGTGGTAGTAAAAATTGGGCCTTTGATGGTGGTGCTGGTGCCACAACACTGTAAGGCCTGACAGTTACTCTTGGTGGGCGCAGCAATGGGCCCTGCTGTGAATTATTAGATCAATAATTATAATTGCATGCCCCTGTTGAACAGGGGCTGAAAAATTGGGCCTTTGGTGGTGGTGGTGTTGACACAACACTGTAAGGCCTGACAGTTACTCTTGGTGGGCGCAGCAATGGGCCCTGCTGTGAATTATTAGATCAATAATTATAATTGCATGCCCCTGTTGAACAGGGGCTGAAAAATTGGGCCTTTGGTGGTGGTGGTGGTGGTGGTGGTGTTGACACAACACTGTAAGGCCTGACAGTTACTCTTGGTGGGCGCAGCAATGGGCCCTGCTGTGAATTATTAGATCAATAATTATAATTGCATGCCCCTGTTGAACAGGGGCTGAAAAATTGGGCCTTAGGCACTGGTGGCACAACACTGCAACCCCTCACAGATACTGTACTTGGAGCAAAGCAATGAGGCCTGTTGCAAAGTATTGCATCAAAAATTGTAATTACACGTCCCTGTTAAACAGGGGCTGAAAAATTGGGCCTTAGCACCCATAAACCAAAATGATCTTCCAAGCTATCATCATTAATCGGATCATTGAGGAGGAGGAGGAGGAGGAGGATAGCTAGTCAACATAACAGCACAGGAACTCAGCATCAGCATCAGTCTTGAAGGGATGTGACATTTTAAAATCAATTAGTCTGTTATATCAGCATCAGGTGTGTGGTAGCTGGTGGTGATCCAAGACTGGTTCATCTTGATGAAAGTCAGTTGATCAACCGAGTCGGTGGACAGGCGCACCCTGTGATCCGTGACAAATCCTCCAGCAGCACTGAATGTGCGTTCTGAAAGAACGCTGGATGCAGGACAGGCCAGTAGCTCAATTGCATACTGTGCAAGCTCTGGCCAGTGATCCATCCTCAAGACCCAGTAAGCCAGAGGATTTTCGGTGGGGAAGGTGTCCAAGTCTGACTGTCATGGAAACCCTGTCAGGAACAGACGCCCTGGACTTCCTGGTTCCCGCCCCCGCAGGTGACGCCCGAAGGGCTATTTAAACTCCTCACTTGCAGACAGTCCCTGCTGTCTGCTCTACAGCGTTTATCCCAAGTGACCTGATCTGCCTTGTTTACCTGTATCTGACCCGGCTTCCTGTGACCCTCCTGCTATCTGCCTGTACCTGACCATCGGCCTGTTTTCTGACTTCGGTATTGCCTGATCCTTTTGTGCCTCGCTGCCTGCCAGTTTACCCGACCCCGGCTTGTCTGACGATCCTGCCTGACCTTGGCTCTTGTTCACCTGCTGCTGCCTAGTGGTTCCAGTTTACCTGCTGTGCCTCCCGGTCCGGGTCATCTGCTGAGTTCCTGGTTCCTGTCTGCTCATCTGCTGGTTCCTGTCTGCTCATCTGCTGGTTCCTGTCTGCTCATCTGCTGGTTCCTGTTCACCTGCTGCTGCCTAGTGGTTCCAGTTTACCTGCTGTGCCTCCCGGTCCGGGTCATCTGCTGAGTTCCTGGTTCCTGTCTGCTCATCTGCTGGTTCCTGTCTGCTCATCTGCTGGTTCCTGTTCACCTGCTGCTGCCCAGTGGTTCCAGTCTACCTGCTGTAGTTCCTGGTTCCTGTCCACTCACCTGCTGTAGTTCCTGGTTCCTGCCTCCTCACCTGCTGGTTCCTGATCACCTGCGGTAGTTCTTGATCCTGCCAGGCACTCGTACCCCTTCCACCTCCGTGCTTCCTGTTATACCACCAGGGGCCGCCGGTGGGAGCCGTAAGGGAGGCCTCCCTCTGCTAACCGGGCTCGTCACCGTCAGGTACGTGACACTGACCTTGCCCCTAGGTATTCCTGCACCATGTATATCAGACGCTGGCGATGGTTGCTGGAAACGATCATACTTTGGGGCTGCGGACTAAAGAATTGTCTGAACGCATCGGTCAGACGGCCACCTTCCCCACCGCTCCTTCTTTGACTGCCCGAAGCCTCAGCAACTCGTTGTCCAGGACCAGGAGTTGGTAACCTCCCAGTCTCTGGGAACGCGTTGCACAGACCTTTCTGCAAGGCCTCCCGGAGTTGTCTCATCCTCTGCTCCCTCTGCGACGGTAAGATAAGGTCCGCAACCTTACCCTTGTACCGTGGATCAAGGAGAGTGGCCAGCCAGTAATGGTCCCTCTCCTTGATCCGAAGAATACGAGGATCCTTCCGCAGACTTTGCAGGATCAGGGAGGCCATGCAGCGTAGGTTAGCTGAGGCATTCAGTCCGGAGTCCTCTGGGTCACTAAGGACGACATGATCCGCAGCCACCTCCTCCCAGCCACGTACAAGTCCACTGGTTTCTTGGGACTGTAAATCATCCCTAAAAGACTGCTGCTGATGATGCTGAGTGCCAGCCTCCACCTCCATGCTGACACAATCCTCCTCCTCCTCCTCCTCTTCCTGTGCGATGGGTGGGACAGAAGGAACACTGTCAGGGTAAAGGGGGCCTTGAGAGGCAAGGAAGTCCTCCTCTTCCTGCCTCTGTTCTGCCTCAAGTGCCCTGTCCATTATTCCACACAGCGTGTGCTCCAACAGGTGGACAAGAGGTACAGTGTCACTGATGCATGCACTGTCACTGCTCACCATCCTCGTGGCCTCCTCAAATGGTGCCAGGACAGTGCATGCATCCCTGATCATGCCCCACTGGCGTGGTGAAAAAAACCCAAGCTCACCTGACCCTGTCCTGGTGCCGTAGTCGCACAGGTACTCATTGATGGCCCTCTGCTGCGTGTGCAGCCGCTGCAGCATGGCCAACGTTGAGTTCCACCTGGTGGGCATGTCACATATAAGGCGGTTCTTGGGCAGGTTCAACTCCTTTTGCAGCTCAGCCAGGCGAGCACTGGCATTATAAGATCTGCGGAAATGAACACAGACTTTCCTGGCCTGCCTCAGGACATCCTGTAAGCCCGGGTACCTGCCCAAGAACCGCTGCACCACCAGGTTAAGGACGTGAGCCATACAGGGCACATGGGTCAGTTGTCCCTGTCGGAGGGCGGAGAGGAGGTTGGTGCCATTGTCGCAAACCACCATTCCTGGCTTAAGCTGGCTTGGCGTCAACCACCTCTCGGCCTGCCCCTGCAGAGCAGACAGGACCTCTGCCCCAGTGTGGCTCCTGTCCCCCAAACACACCAGCGCAAGCACGGCATGGCATCTTTTTGCCTGCGTACTTGCGTAGCCCCTTGAACGCCTACGGAGCACCGCTGGTTCCGAGGACAAACCACAGGAAGAGGCCATGGAGGAAGAAGAAGAGGAGGGGGTGGAGGAGAGAGGTGTGTCACAACCAGTAGTAGCATTTTGGAGGCGTGGCGGTGGAACAACCTCCAACACTACTGCACCTTGTCCTGCATCCTTCCAAGCTGCCAAAAGAGTGACCCAATGGGCCGTGAAAGAAAGGTAACGTCCCTGTCCATGCCTGCTGGACCATGAGTCAGCGGTAATATGCACCTTACCGCTGACCGCCCTGTCCAGCGAGGCCAAGACATTGCCTTCCACATGCCTGTAGAGAGCCGGAATCGCCTTCCGTGAGAAAAAGTGGCGTTTGGGAACCTGCCACTGAGGAACCGCACATTGCACAAACTCACGGAAGGGGGCCGAGTCTACCAACTGAAAAGGCAGCAGTTGAAGCGCTAGCAATTTAGCCAAGCTAGCATTCAACCGCTGGGCATGTGGATGGCTGGGAGTGAACTTCTTTCGACGGTCCAGCAGCTGGGGCAGGGAAATTTGCCTGCTAGAATCGGACGTCGGTGTACTGCTAACAGAGTGCCCGCAAGTACTTGGCTGTGACACACCTAATTCTACACCTTCATTCCTCTCAGAGCAGGTTTCAGAGAGGACTGAAGGTATAGTGGGGTTGGAGATCCCAGCTGATGCGGTGCAAGAAGAGGTCAGCTTTGTTCTTTGGTGTGGGTCTTTAAGGTAGGCTTGCCAACGAGCTGCATGGCAGGTCAACATATGTCTGATCAAGCATGTGGTGCCCAAGCGGCTGATGTTTTGGCCACGCGATATACGCTTGAGACATATGTTGCAAACAGCAGCTGTGCGATCTGATGCACTCGCCTCAAAAAAGGCCCAAACCAAAGAACTTTTTGAATGACGGGCAGAGGCAGCGCCCTGCACAGGCGGAGCTCTGCGGTGTGATTCCGTCGGTGTGCTGCCCATACGCTGGCCACCCAAGGGCATCCTGCCTCGTTGGAGATGTGCCTCCTCCTCATCCTCCTCCTCCTCCTCTCTCCTATTAGGCACCCACGTGGAGTCAGTGACCTCATCATCCCCTCCCTCCTCATCACTGGAGCCAATCTGGCAGTATGCTGCAGCTGCTGGAGCATGACTGCCAGATTGGTGTCCTTCTTGAGCATCCCCTCTCTCTGCTCTCACGCTACTGCCTTCCTCTATCTGGGTATCATCATCAGATCCTTCGAAACGCTGGGCATCCTCCTGGAGCATGTACCCAACACTGTGCTCAAACAGTTCGGGGGACTCCTCAGGAGGAGGACATGGTGGGTCTAGGGAAGGATTGACTAATGAAGATAATGATACCAGAGAAGAGGACGCTTTGGCAGCTGCTTTGCCAGTACCCTGAGCCTGGGTGAGAGAGGATGAGGAGGATGAGTTGGGCTTGGTCATCCACTCTACCAAGTCTTCGGCATGATGTGGCTCAACATGTCCAGCTGCCGAAAAGAAGGACAAGCGTGTCCCATGGCCATGTGCTGATGACAATGCACCGCGTCCACGACCAGCACTGTTGCCCCCAGACACAGAGCCTGCTTGCCCTCTATTTTTGCCTCCTGACTGTCTGCCTCTCCTTGTTTGCCTTCCAGACATTTTAATGGATGGCCTGCAGGGAGATGGGAAAAACAGCAATAATGGCTACCTACAGGTGTATACTGTGCAGGAGGCTTAGCAACAATGACACTGACACTGTCCCCTGCCTATCCTTCTCTGTCCCTAAACACAAGGATTTGCAATATGCTTCAGCAAGATTGGTTTAGCACAGAATAGCACACTGTCAGTTTCACTCACTGTCCTACTCTGTCCCTACAAACTAGATTTAGCACAGAATAGCACACTGAGAGTTTCCACGAGTGTCCTTCTCTGTCCCTAAACTCAAGGATTTCAAATATGGTTCAGCAAGATTGGTTTAGAACAGAATAGCACACTGTCAGTTTCACTCACTGTACCTCTCTGTCCCTACAAACAAGATTTAGCACAGAATAGCACACTGATAGTTTCCACGAGTGTCCTTCTCTGTCCCTAAACTCAAGGATTTCAAATATGGTTCAGCAAGATTGCTTTAGAACAGAATAGCACACTGACACTTTCCCTCACTGTCCTACTCTGTCCCTACAAACAAGATTTAGCACAGAATAGCACACAGAGTTTCCACGAGTGTCCTTCTCTGTCCCTAAACTCAAGGATTTCAAATATGGTTCAGCAAGATTGGTTTAGAACAGAATAGCACACTGTCAGTTTCACTCACTGTCCTACTCTGTCCCTACAAACAAGATTTAGCACAGAATAGCACACTGACACTTTCCCTCACTGTACCTCTCTGTCCCTAAACTCAAGGATTTCAAATATGGTTCAGCAAGATTGGTTTAGAACAGAATAGCACACTGTCAGTTTCACTCACTGTCCTACTCTGTCCCTACAAACTAGATTTAGCACAGAATAGCACACTGAGAGTTTCCACGAGTGTCCTTCTCTGTCCCTAAACTCAAGGATTTCAAATATGGTTCAGCAAGATTGGTTTAGAACAGAATAGCACACTGTCAGTTTCACTCACTGTACCTCTCTGTCCCTACAAACAAGATTTAGCACAGAATAGCACACTGATAGTTTCCACGAGTGTCCTTCTTTGTCCCTAAACTCAAGGATTTCAAATATGGTTCAGCAAGATTGGTTTAGAACAGAATAGCACACTGACACTTTCCCTCACTGTCCTACTCTGTCCCTACAAACAAGATTTAGCACAGAATAGCACACTGAGAGTTTCCACGAGTGTCCTTCTCTGTCCCTAAACTCAAGGATTTCAAATATGGTTCAGCAAGATTGGTTTAGAACAGAATAGCACACTGTCAGTTTCACTCACTGTCCTACTCTGTCCCTACAAACAAGATTTAGCACAGAATAGCACACTGACACTTTCCCTCACTGTACCTCTCTGTCCCTAAACTCAAGGATTTCAAATATGGTTCAGCAAGATTGGTTTAGAACAGAATAGCACACTGTCAGTTTCACTCACTGTCCTACTCTGTCCCTACAAACAAGATTTAGCACAGAATAACACACTGACACTCTCCCTACCTATCCTTATTTGTCCCTAAACACAAGGAATCCAGGATTAGTAAAGGAAAAAAAATGACACTGTCCCTGCCTATGCTTCTCTTTCCCTGCTCCGGAACACACTACACAAGGCCGCCGCGCTGGCGGCCTTTTATAGTGTGGGGCGTGTACTAAACCCCCATAGCAATAATTGGCCACAGGCATCCTGCCTGTGGCCAATCATTGCTCTCCTCGCTGCCGGCGCTGTGATTGGCCAAGCATGCGGGGTCACAGTGCATGCTTGGCCAATCACAGCGCCTGGATGACACTGCGATGGCGTAGTGCATTGTGGGCCGTTTGCGTCACTCGAATTTGGCGCGAATGGCCCAAATCGTTCGATCTTCGTCGAACGATCGAACAGCCGATGTTCGAGTCGAACGTATGTTCGACTCGAACACGAAGCTCATCCCTACTCGTGGGGCATCAATGATCATGAGGAAGGTGGGGGATCAGCCCAGAACTACACGGCAGGAACTGGTCAATGACCTGAAGAGAGCTGGGACCACAGTCTCAAAGAAAACCATTAGTAACACACTATGCCTTCATGGATTAAAATCCTGCAGCACACGCAAGGTCCCCCTGCTCAAGCCAGCACATGTCCAGGCCCGTCTGAAGTTTGCCAATGACCATCTGGATGATTCAGAGGAGGAATGGGAGAAGGTCATGTGGTCTGATGAGACAAAAATACAGTTTTTCGGTCTAAACTCCACTCGCCGTGTTTGGAGGAAGAAGAAGGATGAGTACAACCCCAAGAACACCATCCCAACCGTGAAGCATGGAGGTGGAAACATCATTCTTTGGGGATGCTTTTCTGCAAAGGGGACAAAACGACTGCACCGCATTGAAGAGAGGATGGGTGGGGCCATGTAACGCGAGATCTTGGCCAAATACCTCCTTCCCTCAGTAAGAGCATTGAAGATGGGTTGTGGCTGAGTCTTCCATCATGGCAACGACCCGAAACACACAGCCAGGGCAACTAAGGAGTGGCTCCGTAAGAAGCATCTCAAGGTCCTGGAGTGGCCTAGCCAGTCTCCAGACCTGAACCCAATCGAAAATCTTTGGAGGGAGCTGAAAGTCCATATTTACCAGCGACAGCCCCGAAACCAGAAGGATCTGGAGAAGCTCTGTGTGGAGGAGTGGGCCAAAATCCCTGCTGCAGTATGTGAAAACCTGGTCAAAAACTACAGGAAACGTATGATCTCTGTAATTGCAAACAAAGGTTTCTGTACCAAATATTAAGTTCTGCTTTTCTGATGTATCAAATACTTATGTCATGCAATAAAATGCAAATGAATTACTTAAAAATCATACAATGTGATTTTCTGGATTTTTGTTTTAGATTCAGTCTCTCACTCACAGTTGAAGAGTACCTATGATAAAAATTACAGACCTCTACATGCTTTGCAAGTAGGAAAACCTGCAAAATCTGCAGTGTATCAAATACTTGTTCTCCCGACTGTGTGTATATATATATATATATATATATATATATATATATATATATACTGTGAGGGGGTTAGCTCGGTAGCGGGTGTGTGTGACCCCCTGGATGGGCTCCCCACACAAAAACAGGCCTAGCAGACGGAGGTTGTGGTTTTCAAGATCAAAAGGTGCGGTTTATTTCTCTATTTACAGTGACAAAAACACAGCAAAGCAAAAAGAAACATAAACAAAATAAATCCTGGTCAGCTTGACCTCTGACTAAACATGCAGGTTTCCCTAACTAACAACTGGGATCAGCCTGGTGCTGTCCTAGTCCCTAAGTCCCTGGTTTAGTAAATGTCCAAACAAATAGCCACACAGGCTTTGTCTCACCGCACAGGGGTTCACTCTCCCTAGACAGTCCACACAGGTCTGGTTCCAGGCATGAGCAAACACCTAATGAAGCTGGGAGTTTTTATAGAGGCCTTAAACGAGCTGACAAGCTTCAGCTGGTCTCATCAACTCCCTGCCTGCACGACGCCCAGCACTCTCCCTAGAGGTATGAATCATCCATGAGCCCACTAGCCTCAGCTGGGCTTCATCAACTCTCTCCCTAGTTGTATAAGTCGGCATAAAGCCTGAATCTGGGAGAAATATACCTACCCCCCTGGATGCAACCAGGTGACTTTACCTTCCTGCTGTCACATACCCCCCCCTCTTGTTTTAACCTTGGGGTTGGAACACCAGCAATCAGGCATTCATGTACTCGAGACAAAGCATCCACATTCCCCATTTGAACGCCAGGGCGATGCTTTACTGTGAAGTTGAATTCCTGTAGGGCCAGGAACCACCTATTTACTCTATTTGTCTCCTTGTTTTGAGCCATCCACTTTAACGGAGCGTGATCCGTAACCATGTCAAAGTGCCTACCTAGCAGATAGTACCGAAGGGAATCTAGAGCCCACTTCACCGCTAAACACTCCTTTTCAACCGTGGCGTAATTTACCTCATGGGACTTCAACTTCCTGCTGAGGTAAATGACTGGGTGCTCTTCCCCGTTCCAGACCTGGGACAATACTGCTCCTAACCCCACATCTGACGCATCACTTTGTACGACAAAGTCTTTAGAGAAGTCGGGTGAGTACAACACTGGCTGGCTACATAAGGCTTGTTTCAAGAATTGGAACGCTGCCTCAGCCTCGGGGGTCCATTTAATCATGACCGACCCTTTCCCTTTCGTCAGGTTGGTTAGGGGCACAGCCTTAGAAGCAAAGTGGGGAATGAAGCGCCGATAATAACCCGCGATTCCCAGAAAGGCTCGTACCTGCTTCTTGCTGTTGGGACGTGGCCAACTCTGGATGGCCTCGACTTTGTTGAGTTGGGGTTTTATTACTCCCCTGCCAATGGTGTACCCAAGATATTTGGCCTCCTCCTGCCCAATGGTACACTTCTTGGGGTTAGCCGTAAACCCCGCTTCCCGGATAGAGTCTAGGACTGCTTGCACTTTTGGCAGATGTGAGGCCCAATCTGTGCTATGGACAATTACGTCATCCAGGTATGCCGCAGCATACTTCCGATGGGGCCTCAGTATCTGGTCCATTTTCCGCTGGAATGTGGCCGGCGCATTCTGTAACCCGAACGGCATTCTCTTATATTGGAACGCCCCGTCTGGGGTTACAAATGCGGTTTTCTCTTTGGCCGACTTGGCCAGGGGAATTTGCCAATACCCTTTTGTGAGGTCAAGAGTCGTCATGTATCGGGCTGTTCCCAGCCGGTCGATCAACTCATCTATACGTGGCATGGGGTAGGTGTCAAATTTTGTAACTTTGTTCAACTGACGAAAATCGTTACAAAATCGCCAGCTCCCATCCGGTTTAGGCACCAACACAATGGGACTAGACCAATCACTTTGGGACTCCTCTATCACCCCTAAGTTCAGCATTTTCTGTACTTCCTCCCGTATTGCCTCCCGTCGGGCCTCTGGGATCCGGTAGGGTTTTAACTTCACCCTTTCACCGGGCGGGGTAATAATATCATGCTCTACCCCAGATGTTTGTCCCGGCAGCTCAGAGAACACCTCCTTGTTGCGAAGCACAAACTCCTTAACCTCCTGTTGTTGGGGTTGTGACAAGGTGGCTGCTATTCCAACCTCCGGAATCACGCAACCAGTTTGAGCTGGTGACCAAGTTTCTGCGACTAGGGACTCTCTATCCCTCCAGGCTTTCAACAGATTAACGTGATAGATCTGTTCGGGCTTTCGCCTTCCTGGTTGTCTGACCTTGTAATTCACTTCTCTCACTTTTTCCATTATCTCGTAGGGGCCTTGCCATTTGGCAAGGAATTTACTTTCAACCGTAGGGACAAGTACCAATATCCTATCCCCCGGGGAAAAGGTACGGGTCTTGGCTCCACGGTTGTACACTCTCTGCTGTGCCAACTGCGCTTGGGCCAAATGTTCCTTCACGATGGGCATTACCTGTGCAATTCGATCTTGCATCAGGGCGACATGCTCAATCACACTCCTGTGGGGAGAACTCTCACTTTCCCAAGTTTCCTTGGCAATATCCAACAGCCCTCTTGGGTGTCTCCCATACAGTAACTCAAAGGGGGAGAATCCCGTAGAGGATTGGGGCACCTCCCTAATAGCAAACATCAAATAAGGAAGTAGACAGTCCCAATCCTTTCCATCTCTATCCACCACTTTCTTCAACATTTGTTTTAGGGTTTTGTTGAATCTTTCAACCAGCCCATCGGTTTGGGGGTGATACACAGACGTACGCAATTGCGTCACTTTGAACAATTTACACAGCTCTTTCATAACCCGGGACATAAAGGGTGTACCTTGGTCCGTAAGCAGTTCTTTACAAATACCCACCCGGCTAAAAACAAGAGATAGCTCTTTGGCTATGGTTTTGGCCGTGGTATTTCGGAGAGGGATCGCTTCTGGATAACGGGTGGCATAGTCCATTATAACTAATATGTACTGGTGCCCCCTAGCGGACTTGATTATAGGACCTACCAAATCCATTGCGATCCTCTCAAACGGGACCTCAATGATGGGTAGAGGGACCAGCGGGCTACGGAAATGTGGCATCGGGGCCGACCTCGGACACACAGGGCAGGAGGAACAATAATTTTCTATGTCCTTCATCACCCCAGGCCAATAGAATCTCTGTAATACCCTCTCTCGGGTTTTCTCTGTCCCCAGATGACCTCCAAGAATGTGCCCATGGGCCAACTCCAACACCAACTTCCTGTAAGGTTTGGGCACCACAAGCTGCTCAACGGTTTCTTCTGCCCTTTTTGCCACCCGATACAGTAGGTCCTTCTCTACGCTGAAGTATGGGTAAGTGCAGGTATTATCTGGGTTCACTAACTCGCCATCTATTTCCACTACGTTTTCCCGTGCCTTTATTAGGGCGGGGTCTTTTAACTGTTCTGTGGCAAAATTTTCCCTGTGAACCTCAAGATCAGAAAACTCCACAGACGGTAGGTTTTCGTCTGAGGAGGTGGGCTCCTCTCCAGTTTCTTGAGTCTCGCCTGCCAATACTGACAAGGGAAATTCTGGAGAGTCCTCACCACTCTCAGAGGAGTTCTGGCTATCACCTTCCTGGTACATAGGGGCACCAGTGGGGGGCTCAGGATCATCCCACAGTTCCCAGAACTTCGGAAAATCCCTTCCCACAATGGCATCATGCGGTAATTGAGATACTAACCCCACTGGATGAGAGAGGGTACCTTTGGGGGTCTTGAAACACACTGTAGTCACTGGATACTCTCGGGTGTCCCCATGCACACAAATAACAGCTACCTTGCTATTCCCAGAGACCTCTGTTTTAACTAATTCAGCCTTTATCAGGGTCACAAGGCTACCTGAATCCAGTAATACCACAACATTTCTACCATTAATACACATTTTGCATAAATGTTTCTCAGTTCCCCGAATGGCAGTGCATGCGACTGTCGCACACAGCGACTGACGTCTGTCCGTCCGAAAGTCACATTGCATGGGTTCCTCCACAACCGGGCAATTTGCTGCAATATGTCCCGTTTGCCGGCAGCGGTAGCAAACAATCCTTTTGGCTGCCTCTTGAGCCCCGACTTCCCAGGCTGTTCTCGCCAAACCCTGGGCAGAGCTCCCACCCTCTCACTCTCTCCACCCTCACCCCTTGGAATCATCTTATCCGCCCCTGGGGATGGTCTGGTCTTAGGGTGGAAAGTCCGAGAGTCTCTGGAAGAGGCCGTCAGGTTCTCTGCAGCCAAGTATCTCTCTACACGATCCACAAGTTTACCGGCCGTTTCTGGGTCTCCATGGCTTACCCACTTTTGAATGGCGGTAGGAAGAGCTCTCAAGAAACGATCCATCACAACACGTTCCACAATCTCCGGTGCGGACAAAGTCTCTGGCTGTAGCCACTTCCTGCTCAGGTGAATGAGATCATACATTTGAGACCTGGGGGGTTTTCCAAGCTGGAAAGTCCAGTTATGCACACGCTGAGCCCGGACAGCCAGGGTGACACCCAGCCTTGCCAATATTTCAGCTTTTAGCATCACATAGTCTTTTGCTTGGTCAGGCTCTAGGTCATAGTAAGCTTTCTGCGATTCACCAGTTAACAGAGGAGCCACCAGTCCAGCCCACTGCTCCTCAGGCCACTTTTCTCTTTCAGCAGTCCTTTCAAATGTGGTCAAAAATACCTCTGGATCATCCTCTCCAGTCATTTTTGTCAATAAACGACTCACCCCAAAGGACGCGGTATTAGTGGGACGGCTTTCCTCACTGGTCTGCGGACGTTGCTACATTACTGCTTCCATCTGTTGTTGTAGTCTCTGCTCTTGCTTCTGCAACAGGTCTATGAAGCGGGCCTCAGATTGCTGCTGGGCTTGTTGCTGGGCTGCGAAGCTCTTTTGCAAACCTGCATTTGTCTGCTGTTGATTGGCATTTGCTAGAGCCAGCTGTTTCAGTATCTCCTCCATGCTGGCTTAAAAAAAAACTGCCACTGGTTCTCCACCAACTGTGAGGGGGTTAGCTCGGTAGCGGGTGTGTGTGACCTCCTGGATGGGCTCCCCACACAAAAACAGGCCCAGCAGACGGAGGTTGTGGTTTTCAAGATCAAAAGGTGCGGTTTATTTCTCTATTTACAGTGACAAAAACACAGCAAAGCAAAAAGAAACATAAACAAAATAAATCCTGGTCAGCTTGACCTCTGACTAAACATGCAGGTTTCCCTAACTAACAACTGGGATCAGCCTGGTGCTGTCCTAGTCCCTAAGTCCCTGGTTTAGTAAATGTCCAAACAAATAGCCACACAGGCTTTGTCTCACCGCACAGGGGTTCACTCTCCCTAGACAGTCCACACAGGTCTGGTTCCAGGCATGAGCAAACACCTAATGAAGCTGGGAGTTTTTATAGAGGCCTTAAACGAGCTGACAAGCTTCAACTGGTCTCATCAACTCCCTGCCTGCACGACGCCCAGCACTCTCCCTAGAGGTATGAATCATCCATGAGCCCACTAGCCTCAGCTGGGCTTCATCAACTCTCTCCCTAGTTGTATAAGTCGGCATAAAGCCTGAATCTGGGAGAAATATACCTACCCCCCTGGATGCAACCAGGTGACTTTACCTTCCTGCTGTCACAATACACACATGAACATATATATCGATGGGTCTGTCAGGGCTGCCACCAAGAAGACCAGAAGCGGGTTCCAGTACGCTAGGAAAATAACAAGGAAAGGGGCGCCTCTGAGTATGTATCATAAAAACATTTATTAGAACAACAATATCCACTCACATGGGGAATAGTAGAGTTGTGTTCAGATCCAGTTTCAGGGCTGAAGAGATGGGACTGCAGGTCACAGCAGGTCCGTTTAGCTGGCACCACGTCAAATCCAGGAAGGATGGGGTGGGATGGCTGAGCGCAGCAAGTTCTCCTTCAGCTTTTCCAGGTCTGGCACATCGAAGTCAGATGGGGTCAGTGGAAAGACCATCTGGCAAGATGTGGGTAACGGTGGTGGTTAGTGGGGGAATCAGACGTCAGAGCCTGTAGCTGGCCGCACGGTGGCTCCACGATGCTCGTCCGGCATCCGCAGTATGGTAAAAAACACGGCCGTGTAATCGGAGCCAAAACAAGGCTTGGGAAGCAAACACAGCATGGAGTCGGGCTGTGACGTCACAGCTGTGTGGCGCGTTTCCGAGCTTGCATGCTATTGGTGTAGGAAATAGCCGCGCTCCTTTTTCAAGCATGGGGAATATGGACACAAGACAATTTTTTTATAATCTGACAGGGGGCGGGGCCAGGACAAATATAAAGAAAAAGTCAGCTGAATATAGGGAAGAACATTAGGAGACACAATGCCAAAGGAATAACATATTATAATTATAAATCAATAACACATAATAGGTAGAGAAGTTCATACATAAAATTAACCGTCAAATAATTAATTAATTTTGAACAATAAAAAACAATGATAATATTAGATGGATTTAAATCATTTTACATTTAAAAGAGAGAATGTATGTCAGTGTTAATATCAATATTAAATTAATCAATTCAACACTAAGTATTTTAAACTATGCAATAATTCTTAAATTAAATTAATCCAACTCATATTAAGTCAATTAATTCAACACTAAGCATTAAAGTGGTTGTAAACCCTTACAGACCACTTTTACCTACAGGTAAGCCTAGATTAGGGCTTACCTGTAGGTGCAAGAAATATCTCCTAAACCTACACAGTTTAGGAGATATTTGCAGAAGACAGACACTGATGTCTATGGCGCTTGTGCCGTAGGCAACGGCACGCAGGTGCACTGAGCGTGCCGTTTCTAATGCCGATCATGCCGTTAGTGGCAGCTCCCGCATGCATGCACGGGAGTGACGTAATCGCGGATCCGGCCAGTCACAGCGCCGAAGCTGCGATACCCGGAAGTCACTCCGGGAGAGATGGCTGCGACGGAGGAGGGGAACAAGGACCGCTGCAGGGGCTTCGATCTCAGGTAAGTAATTCATAATGAGCTTAGTATGCTATGCATACTAGCTCATTATGCCTTTGTCTTGCAGGGTGTTTAATTTTTATCTTTAAAAATATTATCAAAAATCAATATTAAATTAATCGATTCAACATTAAATATTTAAAACTATGCAATAGATATTATATTAGATTAAATTAGTCTAGCTCATATTAAATCAGATGAAACTATGTAACTAAAAGCTAATTAGTGGATAGATATTTCATGAATAAATACAGGGAATTTATTTATGGGGGGGGGGAGAAAAATGGGGGGGGGAGAGGGGGAATAGGGGGGAGAACGAATAATTATAATCAAAGAAAGGTCAATAATGGGTAAAAAAAAGGTCATACTTAAAACAAAGCAAAAAATATTGCTAGCTCTAATTTTAATTTTAGGGCATGGTTACCATATACTTACTGAGATACGAACCCGCCACCCCCATATATAAAAAAGATTAAAAAAAATATATAGAATCCTGTGGTAAAAATGACAAAAAATAAATATATATAATAAATGATACCATTACAGATAATAATAATTATACCAGAAAGTATATCTAACATAAAATCATTATAATACAGTAGCTATCTCTATACCTTCGTTTAGGCCACCAGGCAAGAGAACATCAAGATTATAAATCCAGAATGTCTCTCTGGCGCACAATTTCTTAAAGCGTTCAGCTTCTGCAAGTGATTTGGGGATTTGCTCAATAACCCAGACTGTTAGGCCAATAGTTGACTTTTTATGAAACTCTGCAAAATGCCGCGGGACACTATGGATGTCCTCACCACCCTCAATAAGTCGTCGATGCTGGCCGAAACGCTGCCTAAGGGGGCAGATATTCCGACCAACATAAATCAACCCACAGGGGCACGTAAGGCCATACACGACAAAATCTGATGAGCAATTGTAGAAATGGTCTATTGGGTAGGTTCTACCTTTAGAGTAAAAATATTTTTTTACCATGTTGGACGAAAGAACAGGTTTTACATAGAGCTTTTTTACATTGGTACATTCCCACTAGAGGTATGAGGGTGGTGGGATTGGAAGTGGTATGGTTAGTTTTAGGTTTTCTAGAGGTCATTTTATTTTTAAGATTGGGAGCTTTGCGATAGGTGATTCTGGGTATCGATGGCAGAATAGTTTTAAGAAGGGGATCTTGTTGTAGAATGTTCCAAGGGTTACTGAGTATATTTTCCATTTTTTTAAATTGAAAGTGGAAAGTAGTAATGAATCTCGTGGAGTGGTCTATTTTTTCTTTTTCTGTTCTTGCAGGTTTGCCTTTGGAGTAGAAATCACATTCTTTATCTACCAGTTCTTCGGGATACTCTTTATCAGTAAATTTCTTTTTGTGTGGAATACTCAATGCTGCATAATTGATATCTAGAGTACAGTTTTGTCATAAATGACAAAACTGTCCCTTGGGTATGTTTTGTGTCCATTTCGGGTAATGGCAACTCTTATAATGCAAGAAAGAGTTGCCAGCCGTAGGTTTAGTGTAATTTTTGGCGATTATGGTGTCACCTATATGGCCTAATTCTAAATCTAGAAAAGCCAAGCTAGTGGGATCAGAGACATAGATGAAAGATAGACCATAGGGATTATGGTTGCAATGATCCACAAATGAAGTGATAAGGTCAGGGGAGCCGTCCCAGATCACGATTAGGTCATCGATATAACGCCCAAAAAAGACGATATTAGTAGAGTGGGGGTTGTTTTGCCAGATGTAGTTTTTTCCCAATAGCCCATGGCTAGATTGGCGTAAGACAGGGCAAAGTTGGCTCCCATGGCGGTTCCCTGTACCTGTAGATAGAACTTGCCATCAATTTTAAAATAATTGTGGGTCAAACTAAAATTTGTACCCTCTAGGATAAACGCGGCTTGTCTGGGGTTAATAAGAGGGTCCTGGGCAAGAAAAAATTCTAAAGCTAATAAACCAAATTGGTGCCGGATAGAGGTGTAAAGTGAAGTGACATTTAAAGAAAGCCACATATAGGAGGATTCCCACTTATATGGTGCAAGTAGTTCCAAGAGATGTGAACCATCTCTAATATAGGATTGTAACTGTTGGACTATTGGCTGTAAGTATTGGTCGATATATTGACTAAAACCAGTGGTGACACTATCCATGGCAGCCACAATGGGCCTGCCAGGAGAGGATGTGGAATTTTTGTGGACTTTCGGCAAATGATAAAAGTATGGGATCTGATAAAAAGTTTTTCTAAAAAAGGAGGTTTCCGTTTAACTAATCACTCCCTTATCAAGAGCTGATTTGACTAAAACATTAACCTCGAGAGCAAAAATCAGTCGTGGGATCTTTTTTGAGTTTATTTTAATTAGTCCTATCAGAAAGGAGTCTATGGGCTTCTTTGATATAGTCTACTTTGTTTTGCAGAACTATACCTCCTCCTTTATTGGCGGATTTTATAATGATATCCGCCGTGTGGATTAAGGAGTTTAAGGCTCGAGTTTCAGGGACAGAGAGGTTGTGTTGATGGGGTGAAACAGTGGAAGATGTCTGGCAAAGCTTAAGAACCACACCACCACAACCAGACCACCGGAACCCACATGTTGCCAGATGGTCTTTTCACTGACCCCACCTGACCTCAATGTGCCAGACCTGGAAAAGCTGAAGGAGAACTTGCTGCGCTCAGCCATCCCACCACATCCTTCCTGGATTTGATGTGGTGCCAGCTAAACGGACCTGCTGTGACCTGCAGTCCCATCTCTTCAGCTCTGAAACAGGATCTGAACTCAACTCTACTATTCCCCATGTGAGTGGATATTGTTGTTCTAATAAATGTTTTTATGATACATACTCAGAGGCGCCCTTTTCCTTGTTTTTTCAAGTGTGAAAGTAGACCATGAAATATGGCAAAGTTGTAGAAAATACGCTTCAACTTCACAGATTGGTACCAAGCTAAATAAAAAAAAAAACACATTGTAAATGTATCAAAAATGAGATGTTGTATTCATCAGAATTTTCAGTAGACACTGTGTAATCAAAGAAAGTTAAAAAAGCAGCAGACTTTGCCACAAGTTATACAAGTAAAAGGCGCAAAAGACTAAAACAGTTTATATCCCATAGATATTTAGTCACTGTGCTAGGTAAGCATAGTATTATATGCGCAATAAAGCCCCCAAGTCAACAATCTATGCAATTGTATTAGAGGAAGTCCATAGATCATACGAGATAATAATAGAGGGTGGAGGGAGAGGGGGAAGAAGGGGAGGAGGGGGGATCATCCACGCTCACGGCAGCCATCCTAGGGGGAACAAAAACCATGTTCTCAGTACACTGAAAAAACAAGAATGGGAGAAGAGCCTCAGAAGTTTAATATAAAGTTAAAAGTAGTAATGGCAACTCACAATTTAGAAATTTAAAGCAAGCATTGTATTGTCCCAACAACGGGGGTGTCCTCAGCGAAGTCAATCCCTTTTTTGTCCTGTCAGTGTGTGCTCTGCAGTCTTCTCGTACACCGCTAGATGGTTCCCTGCCGGCCGCGGTGGAGTATGCATCAACATGAGGCTTGGGGCGCAAGGTGGTATCCAGGCGGAGGGGGGTGACGTCACTGGAATGCGACGCGTTTCCTGAGTGTGCAGGCCATGGATGACGTGATGGCAATGCTACTTCTTCAAGCTCTCACTTTGCCACAAGTTGGCTGAAATTGCTCAAAATGCAACCCCACCCCCTCAAAGCCAAATAATGCCAAAGATTTTCAATTCTACAATAGATTCATTACAGCTCAAAAATCACCCTAAAATATGCAACAGTGTCTTCACTCATCAGTCTCATCCCTATTCCTGTCATCAGAGCTATTGTCCAATGTAGCTCTTTCCTATTTTTCTTGGGAAACATTTGCACAATTTTTGCACCAACATAAATCGGTACAAGACAGTCTTGCAGATATACAGGAACATCTTCCAGTCTCACATTTGCCTTGCTTGCAACTGCAGTGGACTACCAGCAACACACTTTCAGGGGCAGGATATCTAGCCATCCAGGTCACTGTTAACTTCCCATCCTTGAGGTGCCATCCATTGCCAATGAGTAATGGGTTACACATTATACCTTTCAGAGAATGTCTCATTATGGCTGCTTGGTAGTTTGCCCTTTTACAGTGTTGGTAAAGGGCGTCACTTATCAGAGATATGTATAGTTCTGGCAAAACTGACAATGACATGTAGAATACTTTGTATCTTGCATCGTTCACATTGTTTGCAGATGACTGGCTATACATATGGCACACATATTAGCAAAGTAGTTCAAAGGTAGACTGGCCCAGGTTAAAACTGCTACCCAGATTTGTAAATCTAGTCAGGTATTCCTCTTTCTCGCAAGCAACAAAATGCCTTTCTTTTGCCTTTGTTATAAAAGGTGCTTGTAGAGTCACAACCCGAGAAGGTATGGATCCCAATAAGTGCCAAACACACACTGGTGCCAAGAGCTGAAGACACATTAGCTAAGTCAATGATCCTTGTTTTGCTGCCAACCCCTGTGAAAAAATACAAGCTGATAGTCAGGCTACCTCATCCATCAGGTACAGAAACAGAGTCAACTGAGATAACTAGCCGAAGTGATGGTGAAAACATACCAAGTACAACAGCTGGTCTGCAAAGACCAAATTCAATGGCCTCTATTAATACTACAGACAACACAAGGACACTTTATAGTGCAGCATTGATATTAAAGATGCTTCTATGTGACTCTCCCGGTATGACATGCCCATGGCCACCCACGTCAGATGATTTAAATTTGAGTGAAGCAAAGTCTGTTGTGCCACATGAACTGTATAATCTGATTTGCTGGATTACTGGTGCAACTGAGGAAGCAATACTGGCCATTATGTTGATATTCCTGATGATTTGAACCTAAAGGTTCTATCTATTTGTCAAGACATTGTGTATCTTGCATCTAAGGCCCAGAGACAGACATCTAAATCTTTGTGTCTTGGTCCAACTGTTTCTACATTTAACAGGTTCATCATCGTCCTCTAGGCCTAGGCCTAGAGGACGTCCGGAGGTCGTGTTCCATCCCAGGCACCTTTAGCCTGGGGTGAGGTACTCGGATGGAGGTCTGGAGCTCAGTGCCCACAACTGAGTTCCGCGAGGGAAGGAGGTCCTAGGGAACCCAGGGATTGGGTACCCGAATCCGGAAGGCGTAATGGACCGGGGGGAGATACTCACTTGAAGACCGGGTGCAGCAGATTGCCAGTGACAGGTGAGCCTCCCATCGGAGACCGCCTGGAAGGAAACCCCCCTCCCCCCCGCTCGGAGACCTCAGCCCACTTTCATGGTGTGGGGCTCTTTTCTGGTGGACATTGTTCAAGGTAACTCCAGGTGCACAACACTGACCCGAAGGTAGAGAAAGAACTTTGCTTACACCGTAAAGACATCTGTGGTGAAGGCTTGGCGTGGTGACCCCGCTCTCTCCCCTCTAAGGTACCCCTAGACAAAAGAAAGACGAGCTGATGCAAAGAGGGGAGTGAGGAGGCCGCTACACATACAAACGGCAAAGAATTGTTGGCCAACATACACAAACGTAGTGATGTACTAGACGTCCTACATGGTTTTTCAGCTCTTTAGTGCCACCCTTTGGGCAACATCTGCTAATGTTGTCTTATGGTTAGCATTGGTTCGGAGCATGCATGTTTGTACTTTGGATTTTTTTCCAATGAACTTGTGTACACACGATCGGATAATCCGACATCACACATTTGTTGTCGGAAAATTTGAAAACATGCTATCCCACATTTGTTGTCGGAAAATCCGACAACAATTGTCCGATGGTGCATACAAACGGTCGGATTATTGACAACATCCTGCCATCACACAATTCCTGTCAGAAAGTTTGATTGTGTGTACGGGGCTTAAGACTCTTTGCCAGCAGAGGAGAGAGATGAATGTATGGATGTCATAAATGAGATCAAATGTGCATTCCAGGACAGAACAAATGGATTTTTTGTGTGCAAATGATCAATTTGACAAAATGTGTTCCAAATATGTAGACTTTGTGAAAAGAAAAAGTGCAGAAAACCTAACGTTTGCCTTTTGGAGTTCATATTTTGATGGTACAGATACTCCTTTATATACCTGTCAACAGTGTGCTTGATGATGCCATGTTTTTCTGCATACGATTGTGTAAAATATGCTATGTATTTACCTGCATACTGGCTGGAAATGGTCAATTTGCCCCTCACACACATCCTTCTTGCCATAGTGAGCTCAGTGTTAAAGGCCAGTGGACTGTCCAACGTCAGAGTGTCTATGGATATGCCACGATTGCTTGCGACCAGGCCATTGAGCAAACATGCAACAGAGATTCCAAGACAAGGGGTGGTTGGACAGGGTTGACACAGAATTGAGCTGCAGTATATCGCTGCATATTGTTGCAACATGAACAGGCTGCCAGAGCAAGACATTGTGAGGCAATGGCAGGTAAATGTCCTCATACGAGGAAGCGAAAAGACCTTGACAGCACACAAATTCATGCTAATGAAAGGGCTGTGACCAGAATCATTTTCACCCTAGATTCCATGCTGAATCCTTTTGACACACACAAAGATGGCATTGTATGTATTAGTTCTGGGACAGTCACAGCTGAAGAAACCATGAGAGAACATGCTTGCAGCTTCAGAAAAGGGGGAAAATGCTGTCAAAGAGTTTATGAACCAAAGACGGTTATCACCATCAGTTGACATATTTTCTCCCATCAAAACACAAAAATTTAAGACCTTTAGTGACCAAGCAAAGACAAAAAAGAAATCTGCAGCAGGCACGGAAGTGATTCTGTATGCCGACAAGAAGCTATTCTCCAGACTATTCCTCATAGGTAAAAGTAGAAAGATAGACCTGCTGGAAACTCTGTCCTACTCTTTGAGAACGGTCTCATATCCTTTAGCTAGTGCTGGTGGTTCACTTGCTAAAAAAAACCAAGTCAGCTCTTCTGGATCTATTGGGAACCAAATGTGGAGACTTTTTAGTTGACAAAGTTCTGGCTGATGGAGCTATTCTCTTCAATAGCATGGCAGTCATTCAAGCCATGTATAGGCTGGCCGATACAAGCACGCTGAGAGCCGCGGATTTATATATTTTTATGCCTTGATGATGGTTCCTTGTTGTAAGTAGAATACAATAAATACCTTTGTCCTTTTACCTTATGGGCTTCACTATGTTAGTTTATTCTTTCATTTGGTAAACTACTCCCTGCTGAGGATTACATATCATCTCCATTTCCAACTGAGCTCTGGATGTCGTTTTTGATGTGGGTGTGATCCATCAGGCTTGGATATCTGTGTCTATACACTGCCCCTCTGCAAATATACTTACATCGTTTATGTATGTTTGCCTTCCGGTAAGCATTTTGTGAGCACATTTGGGTGGTGTGCTTTTTACGATTGCACACTGAAAGTTCTGGTGGTGGTTCCTATCAGTTTTCTACATTCATCTTGTTTGCCGATTCTGCACCAGGACATTGATTTTCACTAAGCGCTGCACTTTGGACTTTTATACTATTACGTTTGCTTCATCAACAGACTGTGCTGGCTGCTTTTTGCTTTTTATTTTTTGTTTTATATATACATATATATAATTTTTTTTGGTTAGCGCAGATATTTGTTCACCTTGTTACTATAGTCATTCAAGCCATTCGGTCCATATCAAGTACCTTCGGAGAGCTAGCCGAGATAATACTGCAGCACATAGTCAAGTTTGCTCTGAAGCACAACTGTACACAGATAGACTTTGTGATTGACTGGTATCCTGAAATTAGTATTACAAATCTAGAATGGTCACATAGAGCTGGTGGTGGTACACAACAAATAACATTTTTTGGATGGGATCAGAAGACACCAACACAATGGAAAACGTTTCTATCAGATGGAACAATCAAAGAGGCACTGGCAGAATTCCTCTATGTTGTGTGATGAGATGCTGATCTTACAACTGTGGGTAAAGCCTTAGGGCTCTTTCACACGGGGCGGATCCGTGAAGATCCGCCCCGTGAAGCTCCGCTTGCTCAGCGGGGATCGCTCCGTTGATCCCCGCTGAGCCGGCGGATGACTGGGCGGTCTCCGCACACTGTGCAGGGACCGCCCTGTCAGAGCGCCGCTCTCCCCTATGGGGGATCGGATGACGACGGACCGTAGAGTCCGTTGTCATCCGATCCGCTCCGCCGACGGAAGGAAAAATAGGGTTTTCCTCCGTCACACTTTGGCGGAGCGGAGCGGGCCGGATGTCAGCGGACATCCGTGGCTCCATAGGGCTACATGGAGGATCCGTTCAGGTCCGCCTAAAAAACGGACAGGCGGACCTGAATGGACCCTCCGTGTGAAAGGGGCCTTAAGATTTTACATAGCACATGGAGACCTGTGTCACTGCGTGACTGTAATAGAGGATTTACAAACTCTTATGCCTTGTACACACGAGCGGAATTTACATCGGAATAAACTCCGACAGGTTTTTCCGACGGAATTCCGCTCAAGTTGTCTTGCATACACACGGTCACACTAAAATCCGACCGTCAAGAACACGGTGACATAAAACACTATGACGAGCCAAAAAAATGAAGGTCTATGCTTCTGAGCATGCGTCAAATTATTTACGAGCATGCATGGTTTTTAGTCCGTCGGAATTGCATCCAGACGAACGGAAATTCCGATTTATTTTTATCGTAAAAAAAGAGAACATGTCTCTATCTTATTCCGTCGGAATTCCCGACGGAAAAAGTCAGATGGGGCATACACACGGTCAGAATATCCGATGAAAAAAATCCGTCTGACTTTTTCCATCGGAAATTCCGACCGTGTGTATGCAGCATAAGTGAAATTTAAGATCTGACATGTGATCATGAGGAAAGTGATACAAGGGTTTCATGCAAAACATGCTGCACAGAAGAATCAAACTGTAGTCATCAAGAGCCCTGATACTGATGTGGCAGTTATTGCTTTTAGTCTTCAACAAAATTTACCATATAGGCTGTATTTTTTCACAGGGGTTGGCAACAAAACAAGAATCATTGACTTATGCCCTGTACACACGATCGGATTTCCGATGGAATAAAATCCGATGGATTTTTCCATCAGAAATCCGATGAAGCTGACTTCCATCAGTGTTGCCTACACACCATCAGTCAAAAATCCAACCGTCCCAAACGCCGTGACATAAAACCCTTCCGAAGAGTCGAGAAAAATGAAGTTCAATGCTTCTGAGCATGCGTCGACTTGATTCTGAGCATGCGTGGGTTTTTTCTCCGATGGAGTTCCCCACAGACGATCAGAATTTGCTATAGTTTTTTTTTCCATCGGTAAAATTTAAAACATGTTCTATTTTTTTATACCAATGGAAAAAAGACTGATGGGGCCCACACACGATCGGTTTGTCCGATGAAAAAAGTCCATCAGTCTTTTTTCATCAGAAAAACCGATCGTGTGTACGCGGCATTAGCTGATGTGTCATCAGCTCTTCACCAGTGTGTGCTTGGCACTTATTGGGGTCCATACCTTCTCAGGTTGTGACTCTACAAGCACCTTTTATGGCAAAGGCAAAAAGGCATTTTCTGTTGCTTGCGAGAAAGAGGAATACCTGACTGCATTTACAAGTGTAGCGGCCTCACCCCGTCCTCTTTAGCTAGGGGTATGTCACACGACAGGGTGAGATGCGCTACGGCCCATGTCCTCCCCATAGCTGTGGGTGAGGTGAAGGCCAGCACCAGTATCTTCCTCGGGCCAATGAGTGTTAGTCAGGAAACTCAATCTTGCTGTGCTGGCACCTTCCTCACTTTGCTCCCATTAACCAGAGTCCACACACCGATCACAGTCCAACTCTCAATGGCGAGATACGGTGGGATGAGCAGATCGAGGCACTGTCCTGAATTTTAGTCTCTAAACCCCTGTACCTTGACCAAGGGTGGTAGCAACATTGATTAGGATACCTTCGCTGCGCTGCGGCCCCTATCAGGGGAAGATGACCCTCCAAGGGAGTTACCGAAGGCCCATCCGTCACCGGGTTGACGCTACTCCGGAATCTTCGGACGGGTGACCTCCCCGGCCTCCTCGCCTCAGATGCGGGTCCCCTCGCAAGGGGCACCCTGGAATCACTTCACCCTCGCGGGACCCAGTCGAAGTCACCGGGTCCCAGGCCTACGACATAGTACCTCACCCCAGGCTGAAGGTGCCTGGGATGGACTCCAACTCTATTCCGGCCAGGCCTAGGGCACCTGAGCCGGAACCTCGAACCGCCCGCACCCAGGCCTAAGGTACCTGGGTGCGTGAAGAGAAGATCCTCGAACACCTCGTGGCGAGGGCGTCTCCCCCTTTTATCCCCTCCCATCGACACCACGGCGGGTTCCCCGTCCCAGCCGTACCATCTCCGGAAAGGGACAAAAAGGGTAGCACTGTGGTAGTGATTCTACCTCGAGCCTGTAGGTACCCCGCCACCCACAGGCCAAGGAGAATAATACACCACCCAATCCTCCACGAATCACAAAGGGGTCTAAACCCTGTCATAATTACACACCTGGGTCACACTACCCCCAGGTGTATCCCAACGAAATCTGAAGACCCCGCTACACACTCCCCCCTGTGATTTGACGCTGGTCCCCAGCGTCAGGGGGTGCACACCCATGTCTCCCAAGGAGTGGTGACATGAAGTGGGCCCCAGAGGCTATGCCCAAAAATTTTGAATACTGTGTGTGCCAAGACCTGCTCACGGGGAAAGGGAACTATAAAACAATAAACTCTTACATGAAACATCTGTCATGTACACATATACAATCCCTCCCGCGCCTGTCTAAGAACCACCCCATACTCAGCAGTCTTGACCGACGAATCTCCTGCAGAAGGGAAACAAAAAAAACACAACATCCTAACAATCTGTGTTAACTTGGAATGAATAGGTATATCAGCCGAGAGACCCATTCGCTCCAATAAGTAAAGTGATGTAGATGTAAAATTTCAAACAGCCGTTGCACAACACTGCCACCTGGTGACAGCGCTGCGGTAATGACACTTGGTGAGATCTTCATTCTTCCTGCTTTCCCTACACTGACTCTACCCCCAAAAGTCTCTGCCTTTGGTACATGAAGAAAAGGGAAAAAAAAAACAACAACTCCCAAGTCTCCAGTGAGTAAAGAAAAAGCCCAAATCAAAACAAAACTAGGGCACTGTTCTGAGTATCTGGGAATGTTCCTTCCAGAGAGTTCGACAAGCAACAAATAGGAGTTCTCTTCTCCTACAAGTAGAATCTTGGATCTGGCAAAAACAGAGGCTTTAAGTGCTTGTCAAACACTTCAACTGAATATTCTACATCCTCTCCCTCCTTTCTGCAGATCAGTACTTTATCGGCATGAATGTGGCGCCCCAACTTCCAATCAGCTCTGCAGTCTCTGAACTTCTTAGACACAGATGGTGAACATGACAAGTATCGCCGGGCATGAGGCACTTTGAGCTTTTCCCAGACAAATTCATCGTACCACCGTTGTCGCAGGACCTCGACTTCATAAAGCAAGTCCCGAGGCAAGTAGGGGTACTCCCACCCATATTCACGGGTGACTCTCTGGGAGAAAAGTCGTTGCAACCTGGCTAGAGGAGGCATGACATCTCGCTCACCTTCTCCTGGTTGTACGATGGCCTCCGGGTGCCGAGGTACCTTCACTGTCTCGGATGGCTTTTCCTTTGGTGCCCGCAATGAAGCGCGCTGCATCCCCACTATCAGAGCGGGTGATGTGGTGGAATGTGGAAGGTTGGTCGGAGGACTAGACTCCCTCCTGAGCTCCGGGGCCTGCGCCCGGAGCGTACCGTCTTCTATGGACATAGGAGAGTCCTGCGGTTTACATAGCACAGGTAGCGGGCGTTTGTCCCAGCCCTTCCGGTGAAACAGTTTGTCTATTTCTCCATCGTCCCCACAGTCCGACAGCGACTCTAGGTCGGAGGTGTCATACATCTCGGCGGGAAGGTAGTCTTTAGTAGACAGAGAACTACCCTCCCTTGCGGGCTCCACCGGCTGTGGACTCCCGACACCTCCAACCACCACCACAGTCCCAGCCCCTGGCTCACCTGGACCTTTTTCAGCACTGGGATGTCCAGGACTCTTCCAACCGGATCCATCCAGGTCCGGCAAGCGGCGGGGTGAAGCTCGACCACGACCACAGGAGGCCTGCACCAGGCCTATCTTCCTCTTCGGAGGTGGCAGCAGGGAGTCTGTGGTGACCGAAGCAGCGTCCTCGGATTTTTCTCTCTCAGTCTCTGGTTGGGCAGTCCCATCGCCCTGGTCAGCGCGCACTGGGACCTCCGCAAAGGCCTGGATCTCTCCCTCCGGAGTGGCGGTTCCTGTGATGCAGTTGAGGCGAAGGGCCCGGGGCCCTACTGTGGATGATTCAACCTCAAAAAGAAACTCTTTGCAAGCTTCACATCGCCCGAATGGCTTTAGTTGGACCACCAGTCCCGAGCATCCGGGACAGATCACACCGAGGGCCTCCGTGTCTCTGCATGAATACAAAGCCAACTGTCCTCGGGGCCTAAGTCTTATCCCTGTGTCTGTCAGGGAAGCAGCAAAAGCAGTCATCTTCGTGGGGTATGATACCGGAATCCACGGGGAGCTTGAGGCCATCCCGACCACCTGCTGTTCCATCTCGCGCTGACCACGCGCCGGAGTCTCCACGTGTATCTCCACACGTGGCCAGACTCCTCCCACGACTTGCACGTTTTCACAGGCTTCCACCAGCCTCTGCCCACGAATTGCGCAGTCACGGGGTGCCTCATGGCGCAGTGCAGCAAAAGTCCCCACATGTAGTACGTCACACGGCTGTACTCCTCCCTCTTCCCGCTCTTTCTGCATGGGCCTTTCCCGGTTTTTCAGAGAAATTTCCACGACTTCGAGCACAGGGACGCACTTTGGCCAATCACATGGCCGACCTGCTCGGAACTCCTTCGGGCAGCAAAGTCCAGATACAGCCTTTCCAAATTTCAAAGTCAACACACATTTCATCCCAGACTCACGAGCCCCCATGTGTAGCGGCCTCACCCCGTCCTCTTTAGCTAGGGGTATGTCACACGACAGGGTGAGATGCGCTATGGCCCATGTCCTCCCCATAGCTGTGGGTGAGGTGAAGGCCAGCACCAGTATCTTCCTCAGGCCAATGAGTGTTAGTCATGAAACTCAATCTTGCTATGCTGGCACCTTCCTCACTTTGCTCCCATTAACCAGAGTCCACACACCGATCACAGTCCAACTCTCAGTTTTATTTCGTAGCTCCACAACAAACAATGTAATGGCGAGATACGGTGGGATGAGCAGATCGAGGCACTGTCCTGAATTTTAGTCTCTAAACCCCTGTACCTTGACCAAGGGTGGTAGCAACATTGATTAGGATACCTTCGCTGCGCTGCGGCCCCTATCAGGGAAAGATGACCCTCCAAGGGAGTTACCGAAGGCCCATCCGTCACCGGGTTGACGCTACTCCGGAATCTTCGGACGGGTGACCTCCCCGGCCTCCTCGCCTCAGATGCGGGTCCCCTCGCAAGGGGCACCCTGGAATCACTTCACCCTCGCGGGACCCAGTCGAAGTCACCGGGTCCCAGGCCTACGACATAGTACCTCACCCCAGGCTGAAGGTGCCTGGGATGGACTTCAACTCCATTCCGGCCAGGCCTAGGGCACCTGAGCCGGAACCTCGAACCGCCCGCACCCAGGCCTAAGGTGCCTGGGTGCGTGAAGAGAAGATCCTCGAACACCTCGTGGCGAGGGCGTCTCCCCCTTTTATCTCCTCCCATCGACACCACGGCGGGTTCCCCGCCCCAGCCGTACCATCTCCGGAAAGGGACAAAAAGGGTAGCACTGTGGTAGTGATTCTACCTCGAGCCTGTAGGTACCCCGCCACCCACAGGCCAAGGAGAATAATACACCACCCAATCCTCCACGAATCACAAAGGGGTCTAAACCCTGTCATAATTACACACCTGGGTCACACTACCCCCAGGTGTATCCCAACTAAATCTGAAGACCCCGCTACACAAGTCTGGGTAGCAGTTTAACCTGGGCCAGTCTACCTTTGAGCTACTTTGGAAATATGTGTGCCACCTGTATGGCCAGTCATCTGCAAAAAATGTGAACGATGCAAGGTACAAAGCATTCTACATCACATCGTCAGCTTTGTCAGAATGATCCACGCCTCCGACAAGTGATGCCCTTTACCAACACTGTAAAAGGCAAACTACCAAGCAGCCATAATGAGACATTCTCTGAAAGGTATAATGTGTGCACCTTTGTTGTTCCTACAGTAAGGTAAAAAAACGCTTAGGCCTCAGTACTCCAACAATACTATTTATTCCCGTCAATGGATTCAGAAATCAGTAAATCCAAGATGTTAGGATGCCAGGAACTTGGCATGGTGGGGTAAAAACTTGCTAATATGGGAATTCTAGGCAATTTCTGGGTAGACTGTATACTTACAGCTAAAAGAAATGTTTTACCAATGGTATGCTTTTAAATCACTAAAATCAGACGATTACAAATTGGAGGTATAAATAATAAAATAATCAGATGCTATTTGTCTTTCGAGTAGCAGCGGTTCCGCATGCGATGGTAAAGCAGAGACACAGTCGGCGATAACACTGTTTGCATGCCCTTGAGATTTATACATTTCATTTGCTCAGCCTCTTACTGTCACAGATGTAAACAAATCGCACGCTTATTGCAATCAGATGGAATTATACTGTTATGAGGTGCACAGTGTGTGCAGCTTGTCCCCACACTCCTAATAAATGCAGGCAGGTCTCTGTACATTAACTATTTATATAATGGAAGCAATTCTGCTGCAATGTTTTCATGGTGTGAGGATTGGGCCAATCAAAATTAATTGGGTAAATTAGTGATTATGCAGATTATCTAGCATTTTACAAGTTTGACTTAATACAGAAAGTATCTGTATGCCTCACTTCCATCACAAATTTTAAAAAAATAACAGGTTTATTTCTTACTTTAAAGAGGAATAAATGACACAAATGAATACATCTCTGTAAACATTATTCCTTTTTTTTTTTTTAAAGCAGAACCTTTCTCAAAACAGTTACATTGAAGATATGACTGGAATGATAAGTGCCACAGTTGCTTGTGCTCTCAACTGTACTGTCAAGCCATCAAATAGCTGGTGTCATAACTGATCTCGTGTGCAACATGAAAAACAGAGGCTAAGATGGCAGCTTCCTTAGCTATAAATTCTGGGAGGGTTTAGTTCTCTTTAACCACTTCACCCCAGTAAGGTTTTACCCCTCTTCATGACCAGGCAATTTTTGCGATACGGCACTAGGTGACTTTAACCTGTTGTCTACCGCCCACCGTCAAATGACGGCGGGCGGAAGACTCTCTCGTTCTGACAGGACGTCATATGACGTCCTGCCTTTAAAAGGAGCTAGGGTCCGCCGCGTTGCTGGGGACCCGATGCGCGTGCCCGGCGGCTGCGATGGCCGCCGGGCACCCGCGATTGCCCAGTAACCGAGCAGGAAAGTGGATCTCTGTGTGTAAACACACAGATCCACGTCCTGTGAGGGAGAGGAGACCGATGGTGTGCCCCTTGTACATAGGGACAACCATCGGTCACCTCCCCCAGTCAGTCTTCTCCCCCCACAGTTAGAACACATCTAGGAAACACATTTAACCCCTTCCTCGCCCACTAGTGTTTACCCCTTCCCTGCCAGTCACATTTATACAGTAATCAATGCATTTTTATAGCAGGGATCGCTGTATAAATGTGAATGGTCCCAAAAATGTGTCAAAAGTGTCCAATCTGTCCGCCGCAATATCGCAGTCACAATAAAAATCGCAGATCGCCGCCATTACTAGTAAAAAAAAAAAAAAAAAAAAAATGGTATAAATCTATCCCCTATTTTGTAGACGCTATAACTTTTGCGCAAACCAATATACGCTTACTGCGATTTTTTTTAAACAAAAATATGTAGAAGAATATGTATCGGCCTAAACTGAGGAAAATTTTAATAGAAAAAAAAAAAATGGATATTTATTATAGCAAAAAGTAAAAAATATTGTGTTTTTTTTCAAACTGGACGCTCTTCTTTTGTTTATAGCGCAAAAAATAAAAACCGCAGAGGTCATCAAATACCACCAAAAGAAAGCTCTAGTTGTGGGAAAAAAATGACGCAAATTTCGTTTGGGAGCCACGTCGCGCAATTGTCATTCAAAGTGTGACAGCGCTGAAAGCTGAAAAATGGCTTGGGCAGGAAGGGGGTTTTCGTGCCTGGTAGGGAAGTGGTTAAAGTGGTTGTAAACCCTTTACAACCACTTTTACCTACAGGTAAGCCTAGATTAAGGCTTACCTGTAGGCGCTCAAAATATCTCCTAAACCTCCACGGGTTAGGAGATATTTGCAAAAGAGACGGGCGCCGATGTCTACGGCGCATGCGCCGTAGACAACAGTGCAGGCGCACTTTAGAAACCTTCAGAAACGGTGATCGTGCCGTTTCTAAAGGAGACATCATCGCGGCTCCGGACAATCACATCGCCGGAGCCACGATACCCGGAAGGAAGAAGGTAAAAGAGGGACGCTTCGTGGAGGCGAGGAAATCGGGGACATCGCAGGCTTCGGTTTCAGGTAAGTGACACATAGTAGGCTACTATGCGATGCATAGTAGCCCATTATGCTTTCTTTACCTTTGCAGGGAAACAAAGAGGAAGTAAAACCCATCAGGGTTTACTTCCTTTAACTGACAATTGCAGGGTCGTGCGTCGCTGTACACAAATAAAATTGATGTCCTTTTTTCCCCACAAATATAGCTTTCTTTTGGTGGTATTTGATCACCTCTGCAGCATTTTTAAATTTTTGCGCTATAAACAAAAATAGGCCGACAATTTTGAAAAAATAAAAATATATATTTTTTACTTTCTGCTATAAAACATAACCAAAAAAAAAATTGAATTCAATCAATTTAGATCAATATGTATTCTGCTAAATGTTTTTGGTAAAAAAAAATCCCAATAAGCGTATATTGAATGGATCAACCTGTAATGCCGCGTACACACGCTCGGAATTTCTGACAACAAATGTTCGATAGCAGCTTGTTGTGTATGCTCCATCGGACATTTGCTGTCGGAATTTCCGACAACAAAAATTTGAGAGCTGGATCTCAAATTTTCCGACAACAAAATCCGTTCTCGTAAATTCCGAGCGTGTGTAGACAATTCCGACGCCCAAAATTCCACGCATGCTCTGAATTAAATACGAGATGGAAGCACTCGGTCTGGTAAAACTAGCGTTCGTAATGGAGATAGCACATTCGTCACGTTGCAAATTTTTTAATCTTTTAATGCGAGGCTGAAAAGCGCGAATCGTCTCTCACTAAACTTCTACTAACACGAGATTAGCAGAAGGAGCCCAAAGGGTGGCACACTGTGTATTGAACTTCCCTTTTTTAGTGCCGTCGTACGTGTTGTACGTGACCGCGTTCTTGGCGATCGGAATTTCCGACAACATTTGTGCGACTGTGTGTATGCAAGACAAGTTTGTGCCAACATCTGTCGGATGTGTGTACGCGGCATTAGGGGAGTATCCAGTAGAGTCATTCACTGTGCTGTTGTAGGCATGAACCACTGCAGCAATGTAGTACCCCAATGTTGTTTCTTTTCCGGGTGTAGTTTATTCCCAACATGTTCAACAGGGTACTACGATTAAAGAGCTCCGGTTGAGGACCTACTTGTGGGTGATATGGGGTTGTTATGGATTTTTGAACGTTTAGTAATTCACACAGTCTTTTGACCAGTTTGCTTTCAAAGTCCCGGCCTTGATCTGAATGTAAGCACTACGGCAGACTGTAATGAATGCAAAACTTCTCCACCAGAGTTTTGGCTTCTGTATTGGCTTGTTGGTCTTTGGTCAGGAAAGCTTGGGCATAGTGAGAGAAATGATCTGTCACAACCAGGACATCGATTCGTCCACCCAAGTCAAGTTCTAGACACAAAAAATCAATGCACAACTCCATAGAGTTGGGCTTTATGGCAGAGTGGCCAGAAGAAAGCCATTACTTTCAGCAAAAAACAAAATGGCACGTTTTGAGTTTGCGAAAAGGCATGTGGGAGACTCCCAAAATGTATGGAGAAAGGTGCTCTTGTCTGATGAGACTCATCCGAGAAACTAGGTTGGACATAAACAACTCGGGCAGATGCTTTCTCTCTCCTTCACCCACTTGCAACCAGCTCTCTCACCTCTTGGCTCTTTTCTTCCAGTAAAGCTTCCTCTTCCCTCACTTCTCTCATCAATTCGGGGTAAGTAGGAACTGCCCGTGCTCCCTTCAGCAGTAGCTTCAAAACAATTGGATGGTTTGGACAGGCCCCTTGTAAAGCCCGATTTAGACGAGCTTCGTCAGCATTCTTTTGATTGATGCCCCTTTTAAGAATAATTTGGTGTAACATCCTGTCTACCCGAGAAATGTACTCTGAAAGTCTCTCCCCTCTTTGCTGGTGGGTGTGATTGAACTTGTACAAAAGATCCAAGGTCTTCTCTACTCTTCCGAATACAGAATACAGAGCTTCTATGTAGTCCAAAGCTACACAATCTTTCTTTTCCCATCCGCAAATTATGGATCACTTCAGCTGCTGGACTTCTAATGCCGCGTACAGACGATCGGAAATTCCGACAACAAAAACGTGGATTTTTTTCCGACGGATGTTGGCTCAAACTTGTCTTGCATACACACGGTCACACAAATGTTGTCGGAAATTCCAAATGCCAAGAACGTGGTGACGTACAAGACGTACAACAGCACTATTAAAGGGAAGTTCAATACCAGTCGTGTTAGTAGAAGTTTGGTGAGAGATGATTCGCGCTTTTCAGCCTCGTGCTTTTCAGTCCGTTACAGCGTGACGAATGTGCTATCACCATTACGAATGCTAGTTTTACCAGACCAATTGCTTCCGTCTCGTACTTAATTCAGAGCATGCGTGGAATTTTGTGCATTGGAATTGTCCACACATGATCGGAATTTACGAGAACGGATTTTGTTGTCAGAAAATATGAGAACCAGCTCTCAAAGTTTTGTTGTCGGAAATTCCGACAGCAAATGTCCGATGGAGCCTACACACAGTCGGAATTTCCGACAAAAAGCTCCCATCGAACATTTGTTGTCGGAAATTCCGTCCGTATGTACGCGGCATTAGGCTTTCACTTAGCCTCTTTACAGCCTCTGAAACACTCCATTCTTCTACCGCTTGAATGGTCTGACTCATCCGCGTCTCAAACTCCTCCTCTCCAGGAGGAGTTGGCAGTTGCCCTGAGAAAAACCAGAGCTTCCTATATCCTTGGTTGGCTTTGGCTTAGCCATTTTTCACTAGGCTCTCAACTAGCCGGCTCATGTCTGTATAGAATGAAGCAGGGGGAGCACTAGCTCCATAGGAGTCTGCACCAACTGGTCATTGTGTTCCCCGCACTGGCTTGCGGTGTGGGTTGCCTTGCCACGGTGTTAAGGGCAGAAATAAAATGTATTTTTTCAGTAGAGTAGGGGAAGGCTAGAACTCTCAATGCTGTCTGTGTCCCCACTGAAGAACTTTTCTATCATTTTCTTCATCATATAGCTCAATGAATGTTGGAAAAGTAAAATGTGCTAGATGTTTACCACAGGAGGCTTACTGGTTCAAGCAGAGGGTCATTCATGAGACATGAGAGCCCCAGTTCTGTATGAAGGCCCTGATTACAGTGTTGCTAAAATGATCCCTAACTTTAGATGCATAAGGTTGCATTGAGCCAAACAGCTTGCTACGACAATAAAGGCTTTATTTGTCTCGAATCATGCTGCCTGCAATGACTGACCCACTTTTAATACTGTTGGGTCATTGGCTTTCAGTGCTCCTTCAGGAAGGCGATTTACGAATAAAGTTTCTCAGACCTGAGCGCTGAATATGCTCATTGAGGGACTGGAGGCTCCAGAAACAGGACGATTTATGCAGCAGAATAGGAAGAAAGTGTTGAGGCATTGTTTAGAGCTGGTCTTTCCAACCTGTTTCTAGAATCACACTATTTCTGAAAACGAACATCAATTTGACCCCCACACTCAGAAAATCCAACAAACAATCCTAAAGTATAAAATTTCAAACAAAATTCTACTAGTGGATGGCTGGCATAAGTAGCCTGGCATAATAGCGGGAACTGTTCTGTTTCTGCAGTACACAATGAGCAATGTGGATGGAAAAATGAGTACCAACCCTTGTTGCTTAATGTGCAATGTATCATAGCAATGCGACTAAAATTCCTCTTCCAAGTTAGAATAAGAGATGAATAATGAAGGTGTGCTCAATTTTGCCACCTCTTCCGGATCCTTATTACTAAGCTACAGTGTACAGTGGATGATGTAAAAAAGTAGTTCAAAAAGGTTGTTTTGCTTTTAACGTTCAATTTTGGAATGAATATAATTTCCTGAACCAAAACCACATACAGTGCCTTGAAAAAGTATTCACACCCCTTGAAATTTTCCACATTCTGTCATGTTACAACCAAAAACGTAAATGTATTTTGTTGGGATTTTATGTGATAGACCAACACAAAGTGGCACATAATTGTGAAGTGGAAGCAAAACGATAAATGGTTTTAAACATGTTTTATACAAATAAATATGTGAAAAGCGTGACGTGCATTTGTATTCAGCCCCCAGAGTCAATACTTTGTAGAACCACCTTTCGCTGCAAATACAGCTTCAAGTCTATTTTGGGATGTCTCTACCAGCTTTGCACATCTAGAGAGTGAAATTTTTGCCCATTCTTCTTTGCAAAATAGCTCAAACTCTGTCAGACTGGATGGAGAGCGTCTGTGAACAGCAATTTTCAAGCCTTGCCACAGATTCTCAATTGGATTTAGGTCTGGACTTTGACTGGGCCATTCTAACACATGAGTATGCTTTGATCTAAACTATTCCATTGAAGCTTTGGCTGTATTTTTAAGGTCATTGTCCTGCCGGAAGGTAAAACTCTGTCCCAGTCTCAAGTCTTTTGCAGACTCTAACAGGTTTTCTTCTAAGATTGCCCTGTATTTGGCTCCATCCATCTTCCCATCAACTCTGACCAGCTTCCCCATCCCTGCTAAAAAAAAAGCATCCCCACAACATGATGCTGCCACCACCATGTTTCACGGTGTGGATGGTGTGTTCAGGGTGATGTGCAGTGTTAGTTTTCCGCCACACATAGCATTTTGCTTTTAGGCCAAAAATTTCACTTTTGGTCTCATCTGACCTGTGCACCTTCTTCCACATGTTTGCTGTGTCCCCCACATGACTTCTCGCCAACTGCAAACGGGACTTCTTATGGCTTTCTTTCAACAATGGCTTTCTTCTTGCCACTCTTCCATAAAGGCCCGATTTGTGGAGCGCACGACTAATAGTTGTCCTGTGGACAGATTCTCCCACCTGAGCTGTGGATCTCTGCAGCTCCTCCAGAGTTACCATGGGCCTCTTGGCTGCTTCTCTGGTTAATGCTCTCCTTGCCCGGCCTGTCAGTTTAGGTGGACGGCCATGTCTTGGTAGGTTTGCAGTTGTGCCATACTCTTTCCATTTTCGGATGATGGATTGAACAGTGCTCAGTGAGATGTTCAAAGCTTGGGATATTTTTTTATAGCCTAACCCTGCTTTAACTTTCTCTACAACTTTATCCCTGACCTGTCTTGTGTGTTCCTTGGCCTTCATGGTGCTGTTTGTTCACTAAGGTTCTCTAACAAGCCTCTGAGGGATTCACAGAACAGCTGTATTTATATTGAGATTCAATTACACACAGGTGGACTCTATTTACTAATTAGGTGACTTCTGAGGGCAATTGGTTCAACTAGCTTTTAGTTAGGGGTATCAGAGTAAAAGGGGCTTGAATACAAATGTACGCCACACTTTTCACATATTTATTTGTAAAAAAATGTTGAAAACCATTTATAATTTTCCTTCCACTTCACAATTATGTGCCACTTTGTGTTGGTCTATCACATAAAATCTCAATAAAATACATTTACGTTTTTGGTTGTAACATGGCAAAATGTGGAAAATTTCAAGGGGTATGAAAACTTTTTCAAGGCACTGTACACTGTTAGAAATGTATTTGTTCGAGAAACATTTTCCATCCTGCTCCTTCAAAGTTTTTTTTTCACTGTGGTCAAAAATAAATGTTGGTTTTACCTCACTAACTACTATAAAATCAAACAAGCATTCTTAAAACAAATTTTTTTAAACAAAATTATACTAGTGTATAGCCAGTAACTCCACTTAAAATAAAGCAAATGAAAAAAATGTATAGCATATAAAATTGTGACACAAGCCATATTGTATTTGAATGTTATTAAGAATGTCCTTCCCCTTTTAATCTACAGCATTGTTATTTTCTGTAAAATTCAATGCAATATGGTAACCTGAATCTTGTATGGATACCCCCCCAGAAATGTAATTTCCTACTTGTGTGATTGGCTTCCTAATCTTCCCAGAAAAATCCATGCCTATTCAAAATCAGTATCCAAAAGACAGGGGAGAACAAACAGCTTTTTCTTCAGAATAGAAGCAGGTAGGAATCTGCAACACAGTTTGTTAAAATCCCTCCAATTTACACTGATCACTCAGGGACTGTTTTTTCTTAACACAAGTGAAATTACTCTTTAGGCGAAGGGCAGTTCACCCAGTACTGAACCCCCCCCCCCCCCAAATATCCCACTTTTAACAACAAAATGAATTACCTTTATCTTTAACACTATCAAACTATATGCTTATTCTTGGAAATCTCTGGTATTAAACTGGTAGTAGTCTTCTTGTTAAATGCAGAAAATGGTCCCCTGGCAGGATTAAGTCATATTGTACTTGTATGCACTGCATTTTAGTACATTATGACAGACTTACCTACAAGCGGAGCCCCCCAGGGTTTCGTATTCTCGTATCCTTTCGTATTCAAAAAAGCATTTGTGTATATACGCTGGCTTTACAGGACCCCTGGTTCACTCACTTCAATACAGCAGAGCTATGTACGTCTCAATGTTTCACTGCATACGCTAAACACTGGGGCTTCATATATCAACATTCCCATCGACACCCCTGATGATGTCACGGATGACGAAACACCGTAGGGTGGGTGGAGCCGGAACACACGACACTGCGTATGCGCCAACCAGCCACGGCCATCTTGCTTTGCTTTGTATGCCTGCTAATACTATGGAAATTGTGTGTAATGCCTTATACACACGATCGGATTTCCGATGTAATAAAATCCGATGGACTTGTTTCATCGGAAATTCCGATCGTGTGTGGGCCCCATCAGACTTTTTTCCATCAGAGTAAAAAAATAGAACATGCTTTAAATTTTTCCGATGGAAAAAAATCCGATGGGAAATTCCGATCGTCTGTGTGGAATTCCATCGGAGAAAAATCCACGCATGCTCAGAATCAAGTCGACGCATGCTCGGAAGCACTGAACTTTATTTTTCTCGGCTCATCGTAGTGTTTTACGTCACCACGTTTTGGACGGTCGGAATTTAGTCTGACAGTGTGTATGCAAGACTGATGGAAGTCAGCTTCATCGGAATTCCAACGGAAAATTCCATTGGATTTTATTTCATCGGAAATCCGATCGTGTGTACAAGGCATTACACTTTTAATAGATCATGTTATTTTAAATCGATTCACACCATAGAGAGTGTTTTCTCTTTTTAGGGGAATTTATGGAGCCCCAGTGTTCAGCATATGCAGTGACACATTGAAACGTACATTGCTCTGCTGTATTGAAGTGAGTGAACTAGAGGTCCTGTAAAGCCAGCGTATATCCACGAATGCTTTTATGACTTCCCTTTAATGAGGGTCAATATTATCTGGTAAGCCTTCATCCTACCTCCACTGTGGTGAGTCATTGGGATTTGGAAAACAGTTCCTTTTAAGGAACACCTTTTCACTGACAGATCCCCAGTCACTTGGGACTTTCTTGTATGGGACTTTTAAAGAGGAAGTAAACAGCACAAAAACAGCACATATGAGTGAAGAAACGGCACGGAGGTCCGTTTCTTCACAGCGCATGCGCCGAAGACAGCATCGTACAGGAAATATCTCGTAAACGGCGCACGTTTTGGAGATATTTCCACTACCTATAGGTAAGCCTTATAATAGGCTTACCTATAGGTAAAACTTACAAATGTGGGTTTACAACCACTTTAAATCCTGTTTTTGCATGAGACTTCATAATTTTCTATTGTGACACATATTGTTTTCACTTTTAAACACAGATTTATTACATTTGTGAAATATATTAAGCGTTGTACTTTTGTGTTTATAGGTTTTATATCTACTTTACCGTAAGGCCCCTTTCACATGGGCTGACCAATCAGATCGGCCTGTATATCTTTTAGGCGGACCTGATCGGACTATTCATTCACCCCTATGAAGCGGCGGATGTCAGCGATGACACGTCCGCTGACATCCATCGATTACCGATCTGATCCTGGCTGCCAAATCCAGACGGATGGTGGTCCTATTTTCCATCCGTCTGGCAGATAAAACAGACAGGCGGTCCATTTTCACCTGATCGCCCCATAGAGGAGAGCAGGACTTTGTCACTGCTCTGCACAGTGAGCAGAGACGGACCTGTCATCCCCCTGATCAGTGGAGCGATCCCCCGCTGAGCAACTGAAGTCCATCCACTAGAGGCGCCCGTGTGAAAGGGGCCTTACTTGCCCATCTATAATATTCTAGAAATTATTGATATTAGTAAATGCCAGGTGATTTAACACTCCAGCATCCACTAAAAACTAACGTCAATTTGGATTGGAAGGACTGACCCTTATTTTCTTTCTTTTATCCTTGCAAAACAAATAAAATCCCTTTTCTGATTGGTCTTTGTGGGATTTAAAACCTCTCCACCGTCTGCACTTTACCTCTATAAGCCATGATAGGACATAAAATATTGCTATAGCAATTAAGGCTGCAGACAATTCTCCACTCCCAGGTGATAACGCACAACAATAACACATTATTCAGATGAGCCCAATCTGAATATAGAATTGCTCCAAGCACTGAATTGCATTAGAGGTCCTGGGTAAAAACACAGGAACGTTTTTAATGAGGCCAAAATGCCATCCTGAACGTTTAGATTTTCGTCTGCTGGAGGAGATGAAGTTGTGAAGACCTCGGAACAATTTGCAGTGTTATTGTTCAGCTTGCTATTTTAAGCCCGAGGAAGAAAAAAAAAAAAAGGGAATCGTGAAAATAAGCAGATTTGTCATTTCAATTCAGGATTCTTTTTTAATTTCTTTAAAGTGCACCTGTCATTTGTATATGGAGCAGGTAGGCATGTTACTGCCATAACAGGCAACTCAGTGAGAACCAGGGGACATCATTGTCCTTTAAAAGGAAGGAGATGTACTGGTATATTATGTTGTGGTTTTGTTGACATGAATATTAAATCTAACATTACTATATGTTCACTGATGACTAGTTCTCTTTGAAGCTAAACTCCAAGCAGATATAAACTACATAAATAAATGCAGCTCGGTATTCATTACTACATTGTTAAAATATTTTTTTTACAATTAATATTGATCCCTCCTGGAGAGCTACCCCTGCAGGTGTTGCTGGTTGATTTGGGTCCTCTGCTCTTGTTCCAGCCCTGTTTGAGGCCTCAACTTCACTGACACCACAAGTATTAAATGGGAGCAGGGTTTGGGACTTTGTGTGAAACATGCAGCCAAGGAGACCCAATGACATGGTGCCATTTATTCCTTATATCGGGGATGGAGGCACATTCTTTGGTCTCATATAAAGTCCCAAACCCTTTTTCTTTTTCTTATTGACACCACAAGTATATCTTTCTTTTAGCTTTAATGAGCACACAAGAACTAGGCTCATGCCTCTATGGTAGGGTGACCAGACATCCTCAGTTTCCGGGGACAGTCCCCGGATTGAGCACACTGTTCCCGGACCAAGTCTGTCCCCGGATTGGATTTGAACAGGGGCTGGGGCAATTTCAAAGACAGTCAGTGCAGAATTAAAAAAAATCGGAATTACACACCCCTGCTCCACCGCACCTACTAGCTTAGGGTGGTGATTTTTTTTTTCCATTATCTGTGCCCCTTTCTTTTTTTTGTATAATCTTTATTTATAAATGTTTTCATTTTACACAAAAACAATAAAAATATTACAATTACTAACATAGCCCATTACCCACCCACTCCATATTACAATATATTTATACATCCAATGCCTTCTGGTATCATAAACCTTTAAGAAAGAGGAAAATTCCTCTTGCATTTATCGCATCCATACCAGTTCTCTCCTGGTCTCTATTACCTAACATAACATCTACCCAGCGACATAACACTATCTGTACTACAAAGAAAAAACAAATGAAAAAGAGGGGGGGGGGGTGGGGGGAGGGAAAAAAAGGGGGGGGAAAGGGGGCTGGGGTGAGGGGGGGAGTAGGGGGGGCTTCCCTGACATGGCCCTCTATATATATGCTGATATTTGCGTGGAGGCTCTAAACTCTACCCATTGCTACCATGTCCTCACAGTTTGTTCTTTAAGGCCCGCTTCTACTTCTATCGTCATCTCCAGGGTGTCCATCTCGCCCATTTCTCACACCCATTCTACAATTGAAAGCATCCCTGTTTTCTTCCAACTCCAGGCTATAACTGTGCGCGCTGCTACCAGTATGTGTCATAAGATGCCCTTTTTAAGGTCTTTATAGACCCGGGGATCATGGAGAAGAGGGAAGCTAACACATCTGGTTGAATATTGATCCCCGTGATTTTATGATGTATATTGTATATCTTAGTCCAGAATATCAATGCTTCGGGACAATAGTACCATATATGAGACATTGTACCTTTTGCATTGTGACATCTCCAACATGTCTCATCGTTTTCATTATTGATTTTATGCATATCTACTGGACATCTGTATCATCTCGCTAAAATTCTATAGTTCCTCTCCTAATATCTACTGGATATTGATAGCTTGTGTGCTATTGGAAAGCCCTTTCCCAGTCCAATCTGGGAATGTTCCTTCCCAATTCTTCCTCCCATCTATTTATATATGTTAGTCCTCCTTCTAGCTGTTTTGAAGTAGATCCAGTACCCTCTAACCTTCGTATATTTTTTGGGAGGTGGTATTGGTGTATTGCAGATAATACATGTGTTGGTCTTTACTCTTGTATTAATAACTGCTCGAAATCGGTAGCTGGTCTGTCTAGTTTCCCTTTTTTTATTAATGATTAAGAATATGTGCGAAATTGCTGGTATTGTATCCACATATTTCTGCACTCTATACCAAGGGAGTCTATCGGAGGGATTTTGGCTTCCATCAAAGTCTGGACCACTCTAGTATCTTCATTTCTCTGCCATTTTAGAAAGGTCTGGGCATTCAGTTCTGGCGGAAACTCATGGTTTCCAAACAGCAGTGTCATTGGCCCGATCTGTGTGGACCACTTCTCATTTTTAAACATTACCTCCCATGCCTTTAACGTGGAGGATACCAACAGCAGAATTTCTCTCATGGAAGGTCGTACATTACGATTTATCCATGGTAGTGATTTCAGTTGTATTTCGGTGACATCCTCTTCTAATTTCACCCATTGTTTAGTTTTGGCATTATGAAACCAGTGTATTATTCTCCCCATGAGTATCACCCGTAGATATAATGAAAAATCTGGAAGTGCTAAACCTCCATTTTTTTAGCCCTGATCAGTATATTTCTTCTAATTTGAGGAGTTTTATGCGCCCATATGAATGTTCCTATTGCTCTTCGAAGGTGATGTATTAGATTAGTTGGAAAATATATTGGGATTGTTTGAAATATATATAAAAGTTTCGGGAGAATATCCATTTTAATAATGTTGATCCTTCCAATCCAGGAGAAAACCATTTTATCATATCTTTGAAGTATCTTAATTATTTTTTGTATTATTGGTAAATAATTCAGTTCTTGAAGTTTTGTTAAGTCCCTGGGAATATATGTTCCCAAATACTTCACAGCTACCGTCTGCCATTTAAAAGAGAAGTTTTTTTAAAATTATCAATATCTTTACTTAAAAGTAAATTGTGTAAATTGTGTATAAAGTGTATATTAACATTATAGGTGAGGAAGAGAGACAAATGAACCATACTTAAAGGAAAAGAAAAGGGGTATTGGGGCCTAAGAGGGGGAGGGGGGATGGTCCCGGTGGGGAAGAGGGAGGCAGGGAGACCCTGAGGGAAAAAGAGGAAACCTCCCTTAAATTTAAAGTGGCGTCATCCATTCAGTGACCTGTGCTTGGCCAATGTATCTACATATATCTAAAAAAAATTAAATTTTCAAAATTGCGGTTGCGCAATTGTGTACTCTATGTGACATCTGTGACAGATTTCTAGACATTTCTATACATAAGTACATTCATAACACAAAATTCTGTAGAAAAACTCGAATTGTCCCGATGGGGAATAAGTGACATTACCCAGCTATTCTATTTCAAAATTCTCACTTATTAAAAAAAAAATGATGATCATGTGCATGTTCTTCTGCCTTGGCTCAAGTCCCGACCAGCAGCCTGCCTGGTTATCTCCTTGCCTTCCCTGATGGAGTGATCTTCCTCCGCTCCCCACCCAGTAGTAGCCGGGGCCCAGAGAGTAAGACTTGACAGGCTGTGAGGAGGGGGGCAGAGAGTCGCTGATTGCCGTCATTACTAGTAAAAAAAATATGTCCCTTGATTTCATTTTAAAAAGTCACCTTACGTCTATGGAAATTAGCAGAATGGATTGGCAAGTTAAAGTCCACCAACATAAAGCATAGTAATGGAAATGCAAACAGATTGCAACCAGATCCACAGAGTTACTCGCAGTGACTTTAAACTTTAGCATAAACACCAACAGCGAGAACTGTAGCTCTTCCCATAAGATGAGCTGCAGCAAGTGACACCACTGAGTGACAAACCTGGATATGGGCTAGATCACTTGGGAGCTCTCTCAATGAGGGACTAAGCCTAGGCCTGTGGTAATTGAATCAATGTTAGTACAGATCTGCCCTCAGGGTAAAGTAATCTAGATGCAGTACTTAGCGTTAGTGTTAAGGTTAATTATTTTTATTAAAATAACAAACATGTTATACTATAATAATGATATAATAATGTTATTGCACAGAGTAGTCCTAATCCTCCTTATCTTGGGTCCCCTGCCAGCAAACTTGGCTCCCCTATTCTTTGTGTGCCTCCATAGCTAGCTGCTTGCTATGGGGGCACACAGTCCGTTACTTGCTCCCAAGCTCCATAGAAACTAGACATGTGCACTGCCGAAAAATTTGTTCGTTTTTGTTACATTAGTTATTTTGCATTTTTCAGAAATTCTGAAATTCGGCAAATTCGAAAACTCGGAATTCGAAAATTCGGAAATTTGGAAATTCTGAAATTTGGAAATTCGAAAGTTTGGAAATTCAAATTTTCTGATTTTCAAATTTCCGAACTTTCAAATTCAGAATTTTCGAATTTTCGATTTAAAAATTTCCGAATTTTCGAATTTCGAATTTTCGAATTTCGAATATTTGAATTTCTGATCTTCTAATCTCCAATTTTCGAATTTCGAATTTTTGAAATTTTGAATTTCCTAATTTAGAATTTTCAAATTTCCAAAATTTAAATATTCCGAAATTCCAATTTCCGAAATTTTTAATTTCCGAATTTAGAATTTCCGAATTTCTAATTTCCGAATTTTTGATTTTTCGAAATTCAGAATTTCCGAAATTTCCGAATTTCCGAAATTATTATATTAATATATTAAAAATTTCGGAATTCGAAAATTTTAAATTTCGGAAATCTGAAAATCCGAAAATTCGGAAATTGAAAAATCCGAAAATTCGTAAATTAGCGAATTTGTAAAAATTTGTTAAAAAACTAATTTGGAATTAAACGAATTGCACATGTCTAAATTAGAAACACACAGCGGGGCTTAATCCCGTACCCTGCTTCCTCTTCATTTGATTGACAGCAGCAAGAGTCCATGGCTCCTGCTGCTGCTCGAGTCCCTGTGTGATGAGAGAGAGGGGAGAAGCGATGCAGCTGTGCACAGCACTGGATCTATTCTCCCCTCTTCATGGTTCCAGAGTGTTTCTGAGCCTCTCTGAGTGTTTCCGAGTGCATCCGAGCGGTTTCCAAGTGTTTCCTAGTGTCTCCGGTGCCCCCCCGCCTCTGGCCACATGTGGTACTGCATACAATAGAAGTCACTGTGGAACAAATTATCTGAGCTTCCATTGACTTCTACGTGGAAACTCACTTTGATATACGAGTGCTTTGGATTACAAGCATTCTTCTTGAATGAATTATGCTTGTAATCCAAGGTACCACTGTATTTACAAATATGCACAATAAATATACATCCTAACTAGGTAGAGCTTTACTACTATCTAGACAAATCAAGTGTATATCTTCAGGGTGCTAGCTTGAAAAAAAGGTGATAAATGCACTAGTCAATACATCTCAGGTGGGAGCATCATCTCCGAGAAGATGATCCTCCAACAACAACAATATTACTGGGAATTCCCACATGTACACATATACATAGGTGATTATCTAGCTTGACATCTTGTCTGTGTATTGCTACATGGTGCCCGGACGTTTCTTTTCCCCGCGTCTATGTTGTCATGTTTTTTGTCAGTGTTTGTTTGGTATCCACACCCAACATACTCATTGTAGTATAGATGTGGAAGCCGTTGTCATTGTGAAGCTCCAGCACAAATTTTGTCTATTAACACTACATTTTGCCTTTTATCTTGTTGATACTAATAAATTCTATTTTTAGATTACACTCTAGTATGATTCATCTGTTACCAATAGTAACCCCTTGCTTTTCTGGTGCTCTATACCGTTTTTTTTCTTGCACTATATGTTTCGGTAACAACGCCTGATGTGGTGAGCGATCTATGAGTGCTCATTATATTACAGTGGACAACTTCCTGGTAAACCTGTTTTTTTCTAGTTTTGATGTATTTGGTTCGGATCGCCTTTTGATCCTTTCTTACAGGTGTCAACACTTTCACTTTATCAGCATCACATTATCACTGAGGGTTTTTTAGGTATATCCTCATTTACAGGTGTGGCATTTGTGTTGGGGAAGGAAATTGACCAGGAAATTAGAGCAGCATTTCAGAAGGACACATCTCAAATGCCTAATCAGGAGGAGGAAATTAAAAATACATTTAAAGGACATAAAAAGTTACAGACCAGACAGTTGAATAGAAACTGGGGTGTGTTCTCCCTAGACACATACATTGAGTATAGAATAGTACCCACAAGGCCTCAGGGACAGAATAGTACCTGCAGAACACCTCCATATGGATAGGTTCCTACCCAAGTGGAAGGAACTATGCATTAATCATGTGCTAGCGGTAATGTGCCTAATAGTGGAGGAGGGAAAAGTCCAATTAGATGAGCTAAGAGAACAGATTGAGGAGAATGCACGAGGACTTGGCACCCTAAAAGGAACAGAGGAATTTTCAAAACAAAATTAACTTCTCAAGGAGATAGAGAGAGCCTAAATTTAACCTAAAAACAACTAAACAAGCTAAATTTAGGAGGCATATTAATGATTTTTAAAAAGATGAGGTCTTTCACCTAACTATTCGACGAGGGAGGAGTAGGTCATTAAAAAGGGGACAACGTTCCCAATCTAGACTAAGACGTGAAAGATCTGCTTGTGACACAGATGAGGAAAACACCAACAAAACTGTGACTTTTTTAGACAAGGAGGGGGCGGAAGATATTGTAGACCATATCCCGCCTCCAAAAACGTTGTCAAAAATAAAAACACAATCGGGTATCAAAAACAAGGACAAACCCGCAAAAATAGGAAGCGAGAGGTCACGAACGAGAAGTTAGGAAAGATAATAACAAAGGATACTGCCCCTCTAGAAATAACGGATATGAAGGTCATTATTTCTCTGATTTTCCTCTGGCTCCAAAACATATTTAACTTCTGCAGAGGGGAATGTCATTTTCTCCAACCAGTAATATGGATGGGTTTACTGTCTATAAGGATATTACCCTATTCTTGAGGAAGGTTTTTCTAAGATCCCTCTATGAGAAGAAGGATACCTCCAATACTGGTGAACTTCATCTAGAAATAGGTGATAAGAAAGCTCTTGACATCTTAAATTCCCTATTGGAGGAGAACGAGGATCCTTCTGAAGTGAGTAACCCCAATAGGAGGGTGGCTGACTTAAGGATACGATCCAAAAAGATGCCACCTCTATCTAAGAATAGATGGTTGAACCTTTTCCTGGAAATGGTCCAATCAGATCTGGATAGCATAGACTGGACACAAAGAGGTACCGATAATCTAACACGCAAAGAAAAACAGGCCCTCGGCGAACTTAGAGAAGCCAAGCATATTATCATAAAAAGAAGTGATAAGGGGGGCAATGTTGTCATTATGAACTAAAATCTCTATGAAAAAGAAGCTAAACGTTTATTAAATGACCCCCTAACATACAAAAGATTAGACTACAACCCATTCCGTGAAGTAGTATGACAGCTAAATCAAAAACTAAGGGATGCAAAAGAGGTTGGCCTGCTTAGTAATCACGAATATGAGCACCACCTTGAGAGAGAGTTCAATGTGCCCACTTTCTACATCATACCGAAAGTGCACAAAAGTCTTCAGAGTCCACCAGAGAGACCGATTGTGTCGGCAGTACAGGGTCCCCTGGAGAAGATGGGTGGATACTTTGACTCTCTTCTCAAGGACATGGTAAAAGAGCTAAGATCGTACATCCAAGATACTCCAAATGTACTATCCAAAATTGCTGATCTCCAGATGGGGGATGGGGTCTGGCTGATAGGTATTGATGTGGAATTACCCTATCTCTAGATCCCCCATACCTGTGGAATAAAGGCAGTTGAGGCCTTCCTAGATCTACATTACCCGCAATTTGGTCCACAAAATGAGTTCCTGGTGGAACTATTAGATTTTGCTTTGTCTAACAACTTCTTTCAATTTTCCGCACAGAATTACCTACAAATCAGGGAAACCTCAATGGGGGCAGCATGGGCACCTGCCTACACTTGCCTACATTTAGGTCTCTGGGAAGAGGAGGATCTTTACCTCGTCGATGTACCAGGACCATGTACATACATGGTTAAGATACATCGACGATGTATTGGTGGTATGGAGAGGTGACATAGAAGACCTACATGAATTTGTTGATCAACTTAACAACAACAAACGTAATATACACCTGACCTATACTTTTGACCGTACACAGATTTCTTTACTTGACCTATGGATTGCTATTAAAGAGGGACAATTGTGTACACGTACATTCCGTAAAGAGACCGCAGCCAATCCCCCCTTTAAGAGCAGATAGCCATCATCCACTTTGGTTAAAGAATTGGATTTCTGTGGGCCAGTTTTTAAGGATAAAAAGAAACTGTACTAAAACAAGTGAATTAAGGAAAGAGGAAGCTGATATGTATGGGAGATTCCGTGAACATGAACACTTCCATGGACAAGTCCGCAAGGCCAAACTGAAGGTAGCAGGCTGGAGCAGAGAGAGTCTTCTCTCCACAGAGACCAGTAACAAAAGCAAAGCACAGTCAAATTCAAGTCCAGTGAGAGTAATAACAGCGTTTGGAGACAGTGTGCAGAATCCTGGAAAGGCATTGGGGCATTCTGACCAATAGTCATGGTCTGGTCGCCATAGTGGGACCATCTCCCAAGATGATGGCCCGCCAGGTCAAAAATTTAGGGGACATTACAGAATTCATCAAGGAACCAAGTACCAACTAGTTGTCAACATACCCCAGAACTAAAGGGATGTTTCCCTGTAATAGATGCCAGGTCTGCCCCTTGGTGGACAGGACTAATACATTTAAGGATGCATTAGCACAAAACAGTTATGACATTAGAGATCTAATCAACTGTTCTACAATGAGAGTGATATACATGAATACCTGCCCAAAAATCTATATAGGGAAAACCAAAAGACCTCTAAAAGTTAGAATAGGAGAACATCTAAGAGAGATTGATAAAAAAGACCCTGAGAAACCCGTAGCGAAACATTTCCCCTTATGAAGGTTAAGGGGATCTATGTCCTCAAATTACCTCTCAGGAGGGGTGACTTTAACCGTATACTCCTCCAAAAAGAAAAATGGTTGATATATAGGTTAAAGTCCCTTGTGCCAGTGAGTCTAAACACGGAGTTAAATCTCCAGGTCTTCCTAGAGAGTTGATAAAAACTCTATTCCCGCTTCTGAAACTGGCCCCTTTGAGCTATACTTGTACTAGAAATGGGTTATTACCTGCTTCAATGGTCTATCTGTCTCTATATGTGAAAAAGTTTTGTTGCCCTGGTTTTTCTTACTATTAATTGAAGTCACTCCATCCCCCCTTTCACCCCCCTCACCCTCTTATGAGTAGTTTAGGATGGAATAAATAATTAACAGAGAGCCTAAATATTTGTTTATTTAACCCTTAAAGACTAATAGAGATCATTATTACCAAACAATGGAAAACGTGATCTGTGTCCCTTTTAAAGCTCTATGGATGGGTGGCACCATCACAAAGAAATTACTGATGTAAGGGAGAGATGGGTGCCGGCCCTACGCGGTCCAGACAAAGCTACGCTACTTCCTCTAGCGAAATGCGTTGACGTCACAAGCGGCATGTGACGCCACCTATGCAAGCCCAGCTGTCATCGGGATAGTCAACTGAGCGAAGAAGACGAGAGGTGCCTCGCTGTATGATGGACATGGCGGTCCCGCCTACTTCTCAGTGGGCAGTTACTTGGTGTTATCGCTTTCTGCAATCCAGGGACCAGTAAGCAGAAGGATTGGTGTGTATGTACGTCCGTACAGGGGAATGGTAAAGTACCCCCACATTCATCCACATAGTCAAGAGTGACTGGACGTTCACTGTGCTGATCTTCACGTGCATACAGCACGAAGAGCTTGCACTACTGAGGCTTTATGTGTTAATACCTGCTTGAAATACACCTTTCGTTGTCCAGCTGGGATACTTTTCAATGTGATCACCTCAGCGTTCACAGTGAGAACTCATAGTGTAGATGGTGTTCTAGCTCACTCAGACTCAACACCATAATCACGCCTGTGATTAGTAACCCCAATAGTAACCCCTTGCTTTCCTGGTGCTCTATACTGTTTTTGTTTTTTTTGCACTATATTTTTTGGTTACGATAACAACACCTGCTGTGGTGAGCGATCTATGAGTGCTCATGTAATTACAGTGGACAACTTCCTGATAAACCCGTTTTTTTCTAGTTTTGATTCAACAACGATATTAGCTTAAGCTACAATGTAATTTTGAAAGTCCATGAACCCTAATTCTAAGTGTGGGGCCACCTTAGTGGCCAGATCTTGATGCATTGTTCTCCTCCAGATCTTTGAAAGCAAGCAGATACACACATCCTATTTACTTAACAAAACTACCTACAGTATATATATATATATATATATATATATATATATATATATATATATATATATTGTGACAGCAGGAAGGTAAAGTCACCTGGTTGCATCCAGGGGGGTAGATATATTTCGCCCAGATTCAGGCTTTACGCCGACTTATACAACTAGGGAGTTGATGAAGCCCAGCTGAGGCTAGTGGGCTCATGGATGACTCATACCTCTAGGGAGAGGGCTGGGCGTCGTGCAGGCAGGGAGTTGATGAGACCAGCTGAAGCTTGTCAGCTCATTTAAAGGCCTCTATAAAAACTCCCAGCTTCATTAGATGTTAGCTCATGCCTGGAACCAGACCTGTGTGGACTGTCTAGGGAGAGTGAACCCCTGTGCGGTGAGGCAAAGCCTGTGTGGCTATTTGTTTGGACTTTTACTAAACCAGGGACTTAGGGACTAGGACAGCACCAGGCTGATCCCAGTTGTTAGTTTAGGAAACCTGCATGTTTAGTCAGAGGTCAAACTGACCAGGATTTATTTTGTTTATGTTTCTTTTTGGCTTTGCTGTGTTTTTGTCACTGTACATAGAGAAATAAACCGCACCTTTTGATTTTGAAAACCACAACCTCCGTCTGCTGGCCCTGTTTTTGTGTGGGGAGCCCAACCAGGGGGTCACACACACCCGCTACCGAGTTAACCCCCTCACAGTTGGTGGAGAACCAGTGGCAGTTTTTTTTAAGCCAGCATGGAGGAGATACTGAAACAGCTGGCTCTAGCAAATGCCAATCAACAGCAGACAAATGCAGGTTTGCAAAGGAGCCTTGCAGCCCAGCAGCAAGCTCATCAACAAGCCCAGCAGCAATCTGAGGCCCGCTTCATAGACCTGTTACAGAAGCAAGAGCAGAGACTACAACAAATGGAAGCAGTAATGCAGCAACGTCCGCAGACCAGTGAGGAAAGCCGTCCCACTAATACCGCGTCCTTTGGGGTGAGTCGTTTATTGACAAAAATGACTGGAGAGGATGATCCAGAGGTATTTTTGACCACATTTGAAAGGACTGCTGAAAGAGAAAAGTGGCCTGAGGAGCAGTGGGCTGGACTGGTGGCTCCTCTGTTAACTGGTGAATCGCAGAAGGCTTACTATGACCTAGAGCCTGACCAAGCAAAAGACTATGTGATGCTAAAAGCTGAAATATTGGCAAGGCTGGGTGTCACCCTGGCTGTCCGGGCTCAGCGTGTGCATAACTGGACTTTCCAGCTTGGAAAACCCCCCAGGTCTCAAATGTATGATCTCATTCACCTGAGCAGGAAGTGGCTACAGCCAGAGACTTTGTCCGCACCAGAGATTGTGGAACGTGTTGTAATGGATCGGTTTTTGAGAGCTCTTCCTACTGCCATCCAAAAGTGGGTAAGCCATGGAGACCCAGAGACGGCCGGTGGTCTTGTGGATCGTGTAGAGAAATACTTGGCTACAGAGAACCTGACGGCCTCTTCCAGAGACTCTCGGACTTTCCACCCTAAGACCAGACCATCCCCAGGGGCGGATAAGAGGATTCCAAGGGGTGAGGGTGGAGAGAGTGAGAGGGTGGGAGCTCTACCCCAAGTTTGGCGAGAACAGCCTGGGAAGTCAGGGGCTCAAGAGGCAGCCAAATGGATTGTTTGCTACCGCTGCCGGCAAGCGGGACATATTGCAGCAAATTGCCCGGTTGTGGAGGAACCCATGCAATGTGACTTTCTGATGGACAGACGTCAGTCGCTGTGTGCGACAGTCGCATGCACTGCCATTCGGGGAACTGAGAAACATTTATGCAAAATGTGTATTAATGGTAGAAATGTTGTGGTATTACTGGATTCAGGTAGCCTTGTGACCCTGATAAAGGCTGAATTAGTTAAAACAGAGGTCTCTGGGAATAGCAAGGTAGCTGTTATTTGTGTGCATGGGGACACCCGAGAGTATCCAGTGACTACAGTGTGTTTCGAGACCCCCAAAGGTACCCTCTCTCATCCAGTGGGGTTAGTATCTCAATTACCGCATGATGCCATTGTGGGAAGGGATTTTCCGAAGTTCTGGGAACTGTGGGATGATCCTGAGCCCCCCACTGGTGCCCCTATGTACCAGGAATGTGATAGCCAGAACTCCTCTGAGAGTGGTGAGGACTCTCCAGAATTTCCCTTGTCAGTATTGGCAGGGGAGACTCAAGAAACTGGAGAGGAGCCCACCTCCTCAGACGAAAACCTACCGTCTGTGGAGTTTTCTGATCTGGAGGTTCACAGGGAAAATTTTGCCACAGAACAGTTAAAAGACCCCGCCCTAATAAAGGCACGGGAAAACGTAGTGGAAATAGATGGCGAGTTAGTGAACCCAGATAATACCTGCACTTACCCATACTTCAGCGTAGAGAAGGACCTACTGTATCGGGTGGCAAAAAGGGCAGAATAAACCGTTGAGCAGCTTGTGGTGCCCAAACCTTACAGGAAGTTGGTGTTGGAGTTGGCCCATGGGCACATTCTTGGAGGTCATCTGGGGACAGAGAAAACCCGAGAGAGGGTATTACAGAGATTCTATTGGCCTGGGGTGATGAAGGACATAGAAAATTATTGTTCCTCCTGCCCTGTGTGTCAGAGGTCGGCCCCGATGCCACATTTCCGTAGCCCGCTGGTCCCTCTACCCATCATTGAGGTCCCGTTTGAGAGAATCGCAATGGATTTGGTAGGTCCTATAATCAAGTCCGCTAGGGGGCACCAGTACATATTGGTTATAATGGACTATGCCACCCGTTATCCAGAAGCGATCCCTCTCAGAAATACCTCGGCCAAAACCATAGCCAAAGAGCTATCTCTTGTTTTTAGCCGGGTGGGTATTTGTAAAGAACTGCTTACGGACCAAGGTACACCCTTTATGTCCCGGGTTATGAAAGAGCTGTGTAAATTGCTCAAAGTGACGCAATTGCGTACATCTGTGTATCACCCCCAAACCGATGGGCTGGTTGAAAGATTCAACAAAACCCTAAAACAAATGTTGAAGAAAGTGGTGGATAGAGATGGAAAGGATTGGGACTGTCTACTTCCTTATTTGATGTTTGCTATTAGGGAGGTGCCCCAATCCTCTACGGGATTCTCCCCCTTTGAGTTACTGTATGGGAGACACCCAAGAGGGCTGTTGGATATTGCCAAGGAAACTTGGGAAAGTGAGAGTTCTCCCCACAGGAGTGTGATTGAGCATGTCGCCCTGATGCAAGATCGAATTGCACAGGTAATGCCCATCGTGAAGGAACATTTGGCCCAAGCGCAGTTGGCACAGCAGAGAGTGTACAACCGTGGAGCAAAGACCCGTACCTTTTCCCCGGGGGATAGGATATTGGTACTTGTCCCTACGGTTGAAAGTAAATTCCTTGCCAAATGGCAAGGCCCCTACGAGATAATGGAAAAAGTGAGCGAAGTGAATTACAAGGTCAGACAACCAGGAAGGCGAAAGCCCGAACAGATATATCACGTTAATCTGTTGAAAGCCTGGAGGGATAGAGAGTCCCTAGTCGCAGAAACTTGGTCACCAGCTCAAACTGGTTGCGTGATTCCGGAGGTTGGAATAGCAGCCACCTTGTCACAACCCCAACAACAGGAGGTTAAGGAGTTTGTGCTTCGCAACAAGGAGGTGTTCTCTGAGCTGCCGGGACAAACATCTGGGGTAGAGCATGATATTATTACCCCGCCCGGTGAAAGGGTGAAGTTAAAACCCTATCGGATCCCAGAGGCCCGACGGGAGGCAATACGGGAGGAAGTACAGAAAATGCTGAACTTAGGGGTGATAGAGGAGTCCCAAAGTGATTGGTCTAGTCCCATTGTGTTGGTGCCTAAACCGGATGGGAGCTGGCGATTTTGTAACGATTTTCGTCAGTTGAACAAAGTTACAAAATTTGACACCTACCCCATGCCACGTATAGATGAGTTGATCGACCGGCTGGGAACAGCCCGATACATGACGACTCTTGACCTCACAAAAGGGTATTGGCAAATTCCCCTGGCCAAGTCGGCCAAAGAGAAAACCGCATTTGTAACCCCAGACGGGGCGTTCCAATATAAGAGAATGCCGTTCGGGTTACAGAATGCGCCGGCCACATTCCAGCGGAAAATGGACCAGATACTGAGGCCCCATCGGAAGTATGCTGCGGCTTACCTGGATGACGTAATTGTCCATAGCACAGATTGGGCCTCACATCTGCCAAAAGTGCAAGCAGTCCTAGACTCTATCCGGGAAGCGGGGTTTACGGCTAACCCCAAGAAGTGTACCATTGGGCAGGAGGAGGCCAAATATCTTGGGTACACCATTGGCAGGGGAGTGATAAAACCCCAACTCAACAAAGTCGAGGCCATCCAGAGTTGGCCACGTCCCAACAGCAAGAAGCAGGTACGGGCCTTTCTGGGAATCGCGGGTTATTATCGGCGCTTCATTCCCCACTTTGCTTCTAAGGCTGTGCCCCTAACCAACCTGACGAAAGGGAAAGGGTCGGTCATGATTAAATGGACCCCCGAGGCTGAGGCAGCATTCCAATTCTTGAAACAAGCCTTATGTAGCCAGCCAGTGTTGTACTCACCCGACTTCTCTAAAGACTTTGTCGTACAAAGTGATGCGTCAGATGTGGGGTTAGGAGCAGTATTGTCCCAGGTCTGGAACGGGGAAGAGCACCCAGTCATTTACCTCAGCAGGAAGTTGAAGTCCCATGAGGTAAATTACGCCACGGTTGAAAAGGAGTGTTTAGCGGTGAAGTGGGCTCTAGATTCCCTTCGGTACTATCTGCTAAGTAGGCACTTTGACATGGTTACGGATCACGCTCCGTTAAAGTGGATGGCTCAAAACAAGGAAACAAATAGAAGAGTGAATAGGTGGTTCCTGGCCCTCCAGGAATTCAACTTCACAGTAAAGCATCGCCCTGGCGTTCAAATGGGGAATGTGGATGCTTTGTCTCGAGTACATGAATGTCTGATTGCTGGTGTTCCAACCCCGAGGTTAAAACAAGAGGGGGGGGGTATGTGACAGCAGGAAGGTAAAGTCACCTGGTTGCATCCAGGGGGGTAGATATATTTCGCCCAGATTCAGGCTTTACGCCGACTTATACAACTAGGGAGTTGATGAAGCCCAGCTGAGGCTAGTGGGCTCATGGATGACTCATACCTCTAGGGAGAGGGCTGGGCGTCGTGCAGGCAGGGAGTTGATGAGACCAGCTGAAGCTTGTCAGCTCATTTAAAGGCCTCTATAAAAACTCCCAGCTTCATTAGATGTTAGCTCATGCCTGGAACCAGACCTGTGTGGACTGTCTAGGGAGAGTGAACCCCTGTGCGGTGAGGCAAAGCCTGTGTGGCTATTTGTTTGGACTTTTACTAAACCAGGGACTTAGGGACTAGGACAGCACCAGGCTGATCCCAGTTGTTAGTTTAGGAAACCTGCATGTTTAGTCAGAGGTCAAACTGACCTGGATTTATTTTGTTTATGTTTCTTTTTGGCTTTGCTGTGTTTTTGTCACTGTACATAGAGAAATAAACCGCACCTTTTGATTTTGAAAACCACAACCTCCGTCTGCTGGCCCTGTTTTTGTGTGGGGAGCCCAACCAGGGGGTCACACACACCCGCTACCGAGTTAACCCCCTCACAATATATATACACACCCTGCACAACAGGATCTTTCTGCTGCCAGGGTCACTTAATGCATGAGTAAAATGTCCAAGTTCTTGAAAGGAGTCCCAAATCCAGTATCACAAAAAAACACTTTGAGGGGATCCTTGAGAAAGCTATTACTCCCCTAATATCAGCAAGGCCAAACAGGCCCACCATTTAACCCCTTTCTTCAAGCTGGGGGGGGGGGGTTTGCTGAGCAAGTAAACCGGCCATGTCTGTGAACGAAATATAGGGAATGTCTTCCTGAGGATTTTTTTCCACTGAATGCCCCCCTTCTCCTGATCTAAACAACACCAAAAAAGAACAAAGGGGGTCAGTCTGGTAGATGGTCCAGGTCCTGGATCCCAGCCGTCAGGCCCCCAGATGTTGATGGAGTCGTGGCGGTCTTGTTTCCCAGCTTTTACCACCACTACCCTGTCCTTATAAATGGCACATCCCAGGCCAGATGTTCAAAAAAGTCCCAGGCAAGGTCTTCTTTGCATTCAGGATGTCTCACTTCTGTGTCATCCATGATATGTTTTTGGACATAAGGAGGGTCAAGCCCCCATCCCAGTGACACCCTCCTTTGAACCTCCTGCTGGAACCATGAGAACTTTGGCAGTCACCTAATGTTGCCCCTTCCAGGGAGAACACATGACTCCTTAGCAACAGTACTGCAGTGACTTCTTTCCTGCCCAGAACAGCTTGGATACACTACAGCCTTCCAACTTTTTGTTTTACTCCTGGTTGCTACTGGCAACAGCTGTGTAAATTGGGGAAAATATCCTGGACGAGAACCCTTACATGTATCGCAATTTCTAAAGAGCTACTGGTGAATTTTGGTCCTATTTTCCCCTTAGAGCACACACAGTCAGGCACACATAATTCCCCACACTCTTCCACTGGCTCCAAAGTAGAGCCTAGGGGTTTCTTTAGGGTTTTATTGGGAAAATGTACTTGGATAGGTATCCTCACTTTTGGCTGCACTGTATAAAACAAGGAATGTCCCACAGGATCTCTATGCTGATGGTGGCCTGTACGCCTTCCAGAGTTAAAAGCTTCAGACAGTCACTACTCTTTAGCGCTTAGGTAATTTACTCACAGGATCATCGGTTGCCTCCTGACGATTTCCACCAGGCTCTTTCTAGTGAGGGAGATGTAGACCCACACCACCAGGACAGCTGGACTCTTTCCCCACCAACTTCCTCCTGGCTCTTTCCAGTGAGCTTCTCCAGACCCAAAATGGTCCCTGGACTTTAACTTGTGAAAAGGTTCTGAGCTAAGCCTATCTGGAACCTCAGTGTCTTCCTAAAAGCCTCATCTCAGGTCATGCAACAGGGGCTCTATCACCTCCTACTGGCACATCTCCTCAGGGATTGGCTGGAGTTCCATAAATATTCAGGCTCCATGCCCTGTCCTTCCTTCCACTATGGTTCTAGAATCAAATACATTTTCCTAACAGCCTACTCCAGTGATGGCGAACCTTGGCACCCCAGATGTTTTAGAACAACATTTCCTATAATGCTCAACTACACTGCAGAGTGCATGAGCATCATGGGAAATGTAGTTCCAAAGCATCTAGGGTGCCAAGGTTCGCCATCACTGGCCTACTCTATACAGTAGGAGGATGTTTTACATCAGGACGAGAACTCAGAATCCTAACAAATTTCTCCAGGGCTCCAAAAGTCTGTCTTGTTTGGGAAAAGTCACATATTTGTTATTGCTTCTCTGCAACAACATATTTGTATTCCAAAGTCTGAATATTTCAGTAACTATGTGATGCCTCAGGGAATCCCTGCTGTTTTATAGTAACAAGTTATTAAATTTGCCCTGTCAATGCATATTAGCATATTTTCACATGGCAGAACGGCAAGATTAAATTTACAGCTATTTCCAATTATTTCTCAATTCTCATCATTGCTCAGCCACACAAAGATACACTGTGGAGACACATGCAAATTGTGCATATAAAGTAGAACTTATCCCTAACTGGATGGCATTTTGCTGGAGCACCGTGTATCATAAACAACTCCCTTTAAATTACAAAAAAAATTAATAAATTGCTGTTTTGATCCTTTTTCAATCCGATTTTTGTGGACAGTTAGAAGACAATTGTCATCCCATAACAGAAAGTGCCTGAACAAGGGCTTTTATGGCAGGATCACCAATAATTATTTTAATGAAAGCTGTAGATTAAAGAGGAGGTAAACCCTGATGGGTTTTACTTCCTCTTTATTTCCCTACAAAGGTAAAGCATAACGGGCTACTATGCATCGCATAGTAGCCTATTACGTGTCACTTACCTGAAACCGAAGCCTGCGATGTTCCCGATGTCCCGCTGGCTGGAAGCATCCATCTTCAGCCCTCTTCCTTCCAGGGCCGCGAACTTCGGCTCTGTGACGGGCCGGAGTCGAGTGACGTCACTCCCGCGCATGTGCGCGGGACTCGGGAGCCGCCAGTCACGGCATTACCCCCTCTAGAAACGGCACAGCGTGCCCTTTCTAAAGTTTATGCATACGCAGAAAACTACAGCGTTCAGGGACATTGTAAATATCTCCTAAACAGTGTAGGTTTAGCACCTACAGGTAAGCCTTAATCTAGGCTTACCTGTAGGGGAAAGTGGTTGTAGAGGGTGTACAACCACTTTAAAGTGATAGTAAATGTTCAGTTGTTTTCCCTCTAAAATAACAAACATGTCAATGGCTTCCACTGCTGTCTCTGAGCCAAAGAGGAGTGAAAGAGTCTCGGCTCTCATGTACATCGTTCAATCAAGATCAGACTCAGGTAAGTATGGGGGGGCTGCACTCAGAAGGTTTTTTACCTTAGGTAAAAGGTAAAAAGGTAAAAGGTAAAAAAAAACTTCTGTCTTTACAACCACCAAGGGCTGTGGATAGGGGGTTACCACCGGTCCTTCTGTACGGGGCCTGTGCCAGCAGGGGGGCTGAATCAGATGTGGGCAGGGAGGGTGATCAGCATGCCGGTGGGGGCAACTACTGGAACTGATCGCCTGTATGGCTCTCTCTGCAGCAGCTGAAAGCTGGATTCTTCTCGTCTCCCTTCCTCCCTCCTCAGTTCCAGTTATATCTCCCCCGCAGCACCAATCACCCTCCCTGTTCACTATACGTTTCCCCCTGCTGCCCAGGCCCCCCTCCCCCTGTGGGCCCCCTCTACCCTCACAGTGCTGCCAACTTTCTTCCGGTCCTTCCCACTGGCAGCTACAAGCACACAATAAGATCCTTTAGGATGGAGAGTGGGAGAAGGGTCTGGTAAATATATCATATTTACCAGCCCCTTCCTTTCCTGAATGACCACAATGGGTGATCGCCCCGATTTATGGGGGGGGGGGGCTGTCAGGTTGGCTGTATGGGGCCCTGTGGTTTCTAACAGCTGTCCTGTTCACACCAGGTGCAGTAGGACTGTGTTTAGCAGCTATTGTGTCAGTAGTACAAGGGCCTGCCTGACTGCATGCACATTCAAAGTGTTTAGGTTTGACCTCATATTATATGGATTTAGTAAATCTAAAGGAAAATTTAATAAGAAAATTGTATAATGTATGTGTAGCGGGGGTCTAAATTTAGGGGGTACACCTGGGTGGTAGTATGATCCAGGATGTGTTAATTGTGAAGGGATTTACACCATTCATAATTGTGGAGGACTTGGTGGTGTGCTATTCTCTTTGACCTGTGGGTGGCGATGTTCCCGCGGGTCGAGGTAGAATCATTGCCACAGCGCTGTCTCCTTTTTGTCCCGTTCCGGCGATGGTACGGCGGGCGGGGAACCTGCTGTGGCGTCGCGGGAGGAGATAAAGGGGAGAGACGCCCTCGCCACGAGGTCTTCTTCTGGATTCCGCGCACAGGCACCTTAGGCCTGGGTGCTGGCGGTTCGGAGTTTCGGCCTAGATGCCCATGGCCTGGCCGGAGCGGTGTTGGAGTCCATCCCAGGCACCTTAAGCCTGGGGTGAGGTACTACATCGGAGGCCTGGGGCTCGGTGACTTCGACTGGGTCCCTCAAGGGCGGATTTGTCCGAGGGTCCCTGAGGTGGATGGGGCTTGTATCTGAGGCGAGGAGGCTGGAGAGGTCACCCTTCTGAAGAAACGGAGCAGCATCAACCCGGTGACAGAGGAGCCTCTGGTAACTCTCTTGGAGGGACATCTTCCCCCTGATAGGGGCCACAACGCAGCGAAGGTACTCCTGTTTCTGTTCTCTGGGGTCGCTGGTAGAGACCCTGAAAGTTTAAGTTCTTTCACATGCCATGGGCTTTAGCAACCGCTGGTGAATCCACAGTGGTTTAGTTTACTTATCAGGACAGTGCCTCGACCTGCTCATCCCACCGTATTGAACTCTTTATTGGGCCTCAACCAGTCGGCTAGTAAAGGACTGTTTATTGGAGTGTGTTAATAAACAAGAGTTGGACCCTCTATCGGTGTGTGGAACTCTGGTTAATGGGAGCAAAGGAAAGTGACAGTACAGTAGGACTTGGTTCCTAAAGAGACACACAGGCCCGAGGAGAATAACAAGTACTGGCCTTCACCTCACCCACAGCAATGGGGAGGACATGGGCCGTAGCGCATCTCACCCTCACGTTCAATATACCCCTAGACCAGAAAGAGGGGATGAGGCCGCTACACGTGGGGGCTCGTAAGTCCGGGATAATGTGTGTTTTGACTATGGAACTGAGAACGTCTGTGTTTGAACTTTGCTACCCGGAGGAGTTCCAAGTGGGTCGGCCATATTACTGGCCAAAGTGCATCCCTCGTGGACATGACCCTAAGACGGGAAAGGCCCATGCAGAAGAGCGAGAAGAGGGAGATGTCCAGCCGTGTGACGTACTACATGTGGGGGCTTTTACGGCACTGCGCCATGAGGCACCCCATAGCTGCGCAGTTCGTGGGCGGAGACTGGTGGAAGCCCGCGAAAACGTGCAAGTTGTGGGAGGAGTCTGGCCATGTGAGGAGATACACGTGGAGACTCCGGCGCGTGGTCAGTGCGTGATGGAGCAGCAGATAGTCGGGATGACCTCAAGTTCCCCGTGGATTCTGGTTCCCTACCCCACGAAGAGGACTGCTTTTGCTGCTCCCCTTACAGACACGGGGATAAGACTTAGGCCCCGATGGCAGTTGGCTCTGTATTCCTGCAGAGACACGGAGGCCCTCGGCGTGATCTGTCCCGGATGCTCGGGACTGGGGGTCAACCTGAAGCCATTCGGGCGTTGTGAGGCATGCAAGGAGTTTCTATTCGAGGTGGAGCCATCCACAGCAAGGCCCCGGGCCCTTCGCCTCAACTGCCTCACATGTACCGCTACTCCGGAGGGGGAGATCCAGGCCTTCGCGGAGGTTCCTGTACGCACTGACCAGGGCGACGTGACTGCCCAACCAGAGACTGAGAGAGAAAAATCAAAGGATGCTGCTTCGGTCGCCACAAGCTTCCTGCTCCCACCTCCGAAGAGGAAAGTCGGTCTGGTACAGGCCTCCTGTGGTTGTGGTCGAGTTTCACCCAGCCGCTTGCCTGACCTGGATGGCGCCGGTAGAGAGAAAAGTCCTGGACTTCCTGCTTATTTAAAAGGTCCAGGTGAGCCAGGGGCTGGGACTGTGGTGGTGGTTGGAGGTGTCGGGAGTCCACAGTCGGTGGAGCCCGTAAGGGAGGGTGATTCCGTGTCAACCGGGAATTACCTACCCGCAGAGATGTATGACACTTCCGACCTAGAGTCGCTGTCGGACTGTGGAGATGATGGTGACATTGATGAACTTTTTCACCGCAAGGGCTGGGACAAAAAGCCATTGCCCGTGCTACGTGCACCATGGGATCTGCCTATGTCCACCGGAGACAGTATGCCCCGGACGGAAGCCCCGGATCTCATGAGGAAGCCTAGTCCTCCGCTTGTTCTTCCACCACCCGCAGCATCACCCGTTCTGGTAGCGGGAACACAGCGCGCATCACTGCGGGCACCGAGATTCAACCCATCAGAGGTAGTTAAAGTACCTCGGCATCCAGAAGCCATCGTGCCGCCCGGAGAGGGAGAACGGGCCACAATGCCACCTTTGGCCCGACTGCAGAGGCTCTTCAGTCAGAGGGTTGCCCGTGAGTATGGATGGGAGTATCCTTACTTGCCTCGGGACTTGCTTTTTGAGGTCGAAGTCCTGCGACAGCGATGGTACGATGAGTTTGTCTGGGAGAAGCTTAAAGTGCCTCATGCCCGCCGGTACTTGTCCTGTTCACCATCAGTGTCTAAACAATTCAAGGACTGCAGAGCGGAATGGATGTTGGGCCATCATATCCATGCAGACAAGGTGCTTATCTACCGGAAGGATGGAGAGGCCGTTGACTATACTGTTGAAACCTTTGATAAGCATCTGAAGCTCCTGTTCTTGCCGCATCCTAAGTTCTATTTGTAGGAGAAAAGACTCCTGTATGTTCTCTTGTTGCTGGACTTTCCCAGAATACAAGAACTGTGCCTTGTTTTTTTTTTTATTTGGGCTTTTCCACTCTTTGGAGAAATGGGAGCTGTTTGTTTTGTTCTCCCTTTTTCTTCATGCATTTAAGGTAAAGACATTGGGGTAGAATCAGAGTACGGACGCAGTCAGAAGAAGGAGGGTTGTCTGGAAGATTCGACCAAGTGTCATCACCGCGACACTGTCACCAGGTGGCAGTGTTGTGCAACGACTGTTTTTTTATTTTTTTATTACACTTGCACCACCTTACTGTCAGGTCACCTATGGCCAGGTGACAGATGCACACCGTAGGGGGACAGGAGTGCACCGCAAGGTAGTGAACCCTATGGCTGACTGCTGCGGATAGGAAACTGGGTGGTTGTGGAAAGCGGGACCAGAGGAGCACAACCGGGATCCTATAGGAGGCTAGAGCCAAGATTCCCCAGGGCGCGGAGTCTAAGACCCAGCAGGTCTTCTCCAGAGCCTCTAGTGGTGAGGATGTTATGCTGCAGGCTGGGTCCAGGTCGCGGCCCCTAGAGTCTCCTAGCTCACGCCCCGTAGGATAAGGGGAAAAGAGGGGAAGCAGCAGCACAAGATATAAGAGTAACGAATAACAGGCTGAAGGTCAAGGGCCACAAGCAGACAAGAATAACGAAGGACAAGCCGAAGGTCAAGGGTCACGAGCAGACAGGGATAGTCGGGGACAAGCCAAATATGTAACAGAGAGACAGACGTAGCACACGGCAGGCAGGAACCCAAACACACAATGCCTAACAAACACGTTGATCAGCAAAGCAGGCTTGCAGTGCACAGGTTAATATAGTGTTCTGTGATAGGGCCTGGGGTGGAGTCTGGCTGGGAGGAGATTATAAAGGAAGCCAGGTGAAGGGGGTCTGGTCTCTAAGATGAACACATGAGGAGGAAAGGTAAGATGGCAGACAGACATTAATGCATATCCATGACAGTACCCTCCCTCTTACGAGGCCTCCCCCTTCCCCGCCTGGGCCCAGGTTTGGAGGGAAACTTCAGATGAAACTCCTTTAACAGACGAGGTGCAAAGACCTCAGATGCAGCGATCCAAGACCTCTCCTCAGGACCAAACCCCTTCCAATGAACGAGGTACTGAAGAACGCCTTTACAAAGTCGGGAGTCCAGAATTTGACTGACCTCGTACTCCTGATTATCCTCAGAGACAGGCGCAACGGTAGGGAGAGGACGAGAGAATTTATTGAGGACTAAAGGCTTCAGACGGGCAACATGGAAGGAGTTAGTGATTTTAAGGCTCTTAGGAATCTGGAGTTTGAAACAAACTGGATTCAGTTTAGCAGTTACAGTGTATGGACCAATGAATCGTGGAGCAAACTTCAGAGAAGGAACTCGGAGCTTGATGTTCCTGGTGGAGAGCCAGACTTTGTCCCCTGGCTGAAGAGAAGGCGGTTTACGCCTGCGGCGGTCGGCAAAGCCTTTGAATTTTTCAGCAGCTGCCCGGAGGGAATCATGAACGTCACCCCAAACAGAATTGAGAGACTCCTGAACCGAAGCCAAAGCTGGAATATCTGGAGAACAGGTCATGGGAAGAGGAAGTTGAGGGTGTTTTCCATAAACAGTGAAAAAGGGTGTCTTCTGCGAGCTGGTATTCACATGATTGTTATGGGAGAATTCTGCCCACGGAAGTAGAGAGGACCAATCGTCATGATGAGAAGACACAAAGGTGCGAAGAAAGACCTCTAACTCCTGATTAACCCTCTCAGTCTGTCCATTGGATTGAGGGTGGTAGGAAGAGGAAAAATCCAAGACAATATTGAGGGATTTGCAAAAGGCTCTCCAAAAACGAGACGTAAATTGGACTCCCCTGTCGGAAACAATATGAGAAGGAACCCCATGGAGGCGGAAAATTTCTCGAATAAAAATGGGAACCAAGGCAGGAGCAGAAGGAAGACCAGGAAGAGGAACAAAATGAGCCATCTTGGAGAACCGATCGATTACCACCCAAATGACTGTATTATTCTCAGACAGTGGGAGGTCAGTGATAAAATCCATGGCAATATGAGCCCAGGGCTCCTTAGGGATGGGCAAGGGCATGAGGAGACCAGCAGGAGCTTGTGTGTAGGATTTAGACTGAGCACAGACATGACAAGCCTTAACGTAGTCTTTGACATCTGAGCAGAGATTAGGCCACCAGTAGTGACGACTAATGAGTAAGAAGGATCGGAGGAATCCAGAATGACCTGCCACCTTGGAATCATGTCCCCAATGAAGGATCTTAGCTCTTAGCTCAGTGCGGACAAAGGTCTTACCAGGCGGAATCTTTGACTTCAGGGTGGTAGAGTGGGCAGCAATGCACGAGGTTGGAATGATCGGCTCAGGTTCAGGGGCGGACTCCTCATCAAAAGTGTCAAATGACCTAAAGAGCGCATCAGCCCGACCGTTGCAGGAACCAGGTTTGTAAGTAATCGTGAAATTAAAACGGGCAAAGAAGAGACTCCACCTGGCCTGTGTAGGATTCAGACGTTTAGCATTCTGTAGATACTGTAAATTCTTGTGGTCAGTAAAGATCGTTATGGAGTGAGGGGAACCCTCCAAGAGATGACGCCACTCCTCTAACGCCAATTTAATCGCGAGAAGTTCCCGATCACCGATGGCATAATTCCTCTCTGCCTGAGAATTTTTTTTGGAGAAGAACGCACATGGTTGACGTCTCTTCTCAAAGAATTGAAGAAGCACAGCTCCCACCCCCATTGAGGAAGCGTCCACTTCAATAAAAAATGCATCCCCAGGATTTGGTCTCCTCAAGAGAGGTCCAGAAACAAAGGCCTGTTTCAGGTCGTGAAATGCAGAAACAGCTTCGGGAGGCCAGTCTTTGGCATTCGCACCCTTCTTGGTTAAAGCGATAATAGGCGCGGCAATGGAAGAGTAATTCCTTATGAACTGCCTATAATAATTTGTGAAGCCAAGAAAGCGCTGTGTGGCCTTGAGGCTAGCAGGAAGAGGCCAGTTGGTAATGGCCAAGACCTTCGCAGGATCCATACGAAGACCCGAACATGAGACAAAGCACCCCAAAAACAGGACCTCAAAACATTCAAAGGAACATTTCTCCAGCTTGGCATAGAGATTGTTCTCTCTAAGACGCTGAAGTACAGTGCGGACATAGTTTCTGTGGACGAGCAGATTTTCAGAAAAGATCAGAATGTCATCCAGATAGATGACAACAAACTGGTACAGCAGATCTCTGAAGATTTCATTGACGAAGTTTTGAAACACAGCTGGGGCATTACACAAACCAAAAGGCATCACCAGGTATTCGTAATGCCCGTCTCTAGTGTTGAATGCAGTCTTCCATTCGTCACCCTCCCGTATTCGAATGAGATTGTACGCACCTCTGAGATCCAACTTGGTGAAAATGGAGGCACCCTTCAACCTATCGAATAGTTCAGATATTAAGGGTAAGGGGTATCGATTTTTAATAGTAACCGCGTTTAAACCTCGATAGTCGATACAGGGTCTTAGGGTACCATCCTTTTTGGCAACGAAAAAGAACCCTGCCCCTGCAGGTGATGCGGATTTCCGGATGAAACCTCTCTCCAGATTCTCTGCAACATACTCAGACATGGCCTGGGTCTCTGGGATGGACAGAGGGTAGGTACGACCCCTGGGCAGAGTTGCTCCGGGGACAAGATCAATAGCACAGTCAAAAGACCTGTGTGGAGGAAGCACCTCAGCTGATTTCTTACAGAACACATCCCGGTAATCGCTGTATGCAGCGGGAAGATCAGAAGAAACAGAAGTGGTAGCAACCGGAAGTCTCTCTTTGCAGGCCACCTTGAGAAGACATGACGAGAAACATGAGGGACCCCAAGCCAGGACCTGCCCAGAGGCCCAGTCCACATGTGGAGAGTGGAGCTGCAGCCAAGGAAGGCCCAATACAATGGGGGTAGAATGAGAAAGGATATCCACTCCTGGTGGAGAATCCCTACCGACATCCTAATGGGTAGCGTCTGGAAGCGAATAGGGCCCCCTGGGAGAACAGTGCCATCAATTGCCGAAACTACCAATGGGGTAGCGAGAGGTGAAAGGGTAAGCCTCATAGAAGAAGCAGTTCCCCAATCCATAAAATTGCCGGCTGCCCCTGAATCCAGATATGCAAGGGTTGATTGAGGAGAAGTGCCTACATGAAGGAACACCGGCAGGAGAAGGCGAGAAGGTGATGTTTCAGGGTCCAATACTCCACCTTCCAAATGTATTAAGCCCGAGCGTTCCCCGGACAGAAGCGAGCAAAAGTCATGAAAATGACCCTTGCCCCCACAATAGAGGCACAAGCCCAGAGTTCTGCGCCTAGCACGTACTTCGGGGGTTAGTCTGGTCCGGCCCAGCTGCATAGGTCCCTCAGCAGGCAGAAGATGCTCCACGGGACGAAGGGAGGGGAGCTCAGACTGGCTAGGACCCAGAGAGTGCTGGCGTCTTTTTTCTAGCGACCTCTCCTGAAAACGAATGTCGATCTGGTTGCACAAAGAAATTACATCGTCCAGACCGACGGGAATGGCTCTTCCCGCTAATTCGTCTTTCACTCGGTCAGAGAGGCCATGTAAAAAGGTAGCGACCAGGGCCTCATTATTCCAGCTCAATTCAGCTGTGTGGATACGGAACTGAAGAGCGTACTGTCCCACTGAACTAGATTCTTGGCGAAGACGTAAGACAGCACTAGCCACTGAAGAAGCCCGAGCTGGCTCCTCAAAGATGTTCCGAAAGAGCTCCAAGAAGTCGGACAGGATGGAAACCACTGAATCATTCCTTTCCCACAGGGGGGCAGCCCAGGCTAAAGCTTCACCGGAGAGGAGGGAGATGATATAGGCTACCTTAGCCCGATCAGACAGGAAGTTTTGAGGCTGAAGCTCAAAATGAATCATACATTGGCTGAGAAACCCCCTGCAGGCCTTGGAGTCCCCAGAGAAACGAAACGGAGCTGGCAGTTCTAGTGAGTGTGTGGCTGCGACTGATGCGAAAGGCGCAGCCGCTGGTTGTACTTGAGGTTGCAGATTTGGGGTTCCCAAGGAGGTCTGAAGCTGCTCAAAGCGAGAAGCCAGATCCTGGAGGAATCGCATCACCTGAGTCTGATCTGATTCCTGGGTCTCAAGTCTACGGACTATGCCCTGTAATGGATCATCTGCGGGGAGCGGCCTGTCAGCCGGGTCCATGGCTGATCAAACTGTCAGGTCACCTATGGCCAGGTGACAGATGCACACCGTAGGGGGACAGGAGTGCACCGCAAGGTAGTGAACCCTATGGCTGACTGCTGCGGATAGGAAACTGGGTGGTTGTGGAAAGCGGGACCAGAGGAGCACAACCGGGATCCTATAGGAGGCTAGAGCCAAGATTCCCCAGGGCGCGGAGTCTAAGACCCAGCAGGTCTTCTCCAGAGCCTCTAGTGGTGAGGATGTTATGCTGCAGGCTGGGTCCAGGTCGCGGCCCCTAGAGTCTCCTAACTCACGCCCCGTAGGATAAGGGGAAGCAGCAGCACAAGATATAAGAGTAACGAATAACAGGCTGAAGGTCAAGGGCCACAAGCAGACAAGAATAACGAAGGACAAGCCGAAGGTCAAGGGTCACGAGCAGACAGGGATAGTCGGGGACAAGCCAAATATGTAACAGAGAGACAGACATAGCACACGGCAGGCAGGAACCCAAACACACAATGCCTAACAAACACGTTGATCAGCAAAGCAGGCTTGCAGTGCACAGGTTAATATAGTGTTCTGTGATAGGGCCTGGGGTGGAGTCTGGCTGGGAGGAGATTATAAAGGAAGCCAGGTGAAGGGGGTCTGGTCTCTAAGATGAACACATGAGGAGGAAAGGTAAGATGGCAGACAGACATTAATGCATATCCATGACACTTACTCATTGGAGCGAATGGGTCTCTCGACTGATAGACCCATTCATTCCAAGTTACACCAATGTGTTAGGATATTGTGTTTTTTTTTTCCTTTCTCCTCTTCTTTCCCCCGCTGCAGGAGATACATCTGTCAAGGCTACTGAGTATGGGGTGGTTCTTAGACAGTAATGGGAGGGATTGTAATTATTTACATGTTTAAATGGTTTTATTGCAAAGTTCTATTATTTTATGTTCCCCTTCCCTTGAGCAGGTCTTGGCACAAATTGGGATTTCAAATTTGAAGGATGGCCTCTGGGGTCAGGCCCATGTTACCACTCCTTGGGAGACATGGGTTTACACTAGACGCTGGGGACCAGCGTCAAATCACTAGAGGGAGAGTGTAGCGGGGGTCTAAATTTAGGGGGTACACCTGGGTGGTAGTATGATCCAGGATGTGTTAATTTTGAAGGGATTTACACCATTCATAATTGTGGAGGACTTGGTGGTGTGCTATTCTCTTTGACCTGTGGGTGGCGATGTTCCCGCGGGTCGAGGTAGAATCATTGCCACAGCGCTGTCTCCTTTTTGTCCCTTTCCGGCGATGGTACGGCGGGGCGGGGAACCTGCTGTGGCGTCGTGGGAGGAGATAAAGGGGAGAGACGCCCCTCGCCACGAGGTCTTCTTCTGGATTCCGCGCACAGGCACCTTAGGCCTGGGTGCTGGCGGTTCGGAGTTTCGGCCTAGATGCCCATGGCCTGGCCGGAGCGGTGTTGGAGTCCATCCCAGGCACCTTAAGCCTGGGGTGAGGTACTACATCGGAGGCCTGGGGTGAGGTGACTTCGACTGGGTCCCGCAAGGGCGGATTTGTCCGAGGGTCCCTGAGGTGGATGGGGCTCATATCTGAGGCGAGGAGGCCGGAGAGGTCATGCTTCTGAAGAAACGGAGCAGCATCAACCCGGTGACAGAGGGGCCTCTGGTAACTCTCTTGGAGGGACATCTTCCCTCTGATAGGGGCCACAACGCAGCGAAGGTACTCCTGTTTCTGTTCTCTGGGGTCATCCCACCGTATTGAACTGTTTATTGGGCCTCAACCAGTCGGCTAGTAAAGGACTGTTTATTGGAGTGTGTTAATAAACAAAAGTTGGACCCTCTATCGGTGTGTGGAACTCTGGTTAATGGGAGCAAAGGGGAGTGACAGTACAGCAGGACTTGGTTCCTAAAGAGACACACAGGCCCGAGGAGAATAACAAGTACTGGCCTTCACCTCACCCGCAGCAATGGGGAGGACATGGGCCGTAGCGCATCTCACCCTCACGTTCAATATACCCCTAGACCAGAAAGAGGGGGTGAGGCCGCTACATATGGCCAGCCTAAGGTGTTGGTTAGTTTTGACCTCAAATTATATGGCTTTTGGTAAATCTAAAGGAAAATTGTACAAGAATATTGAACTTGTATGGCCGGCCTTAGTCTGGTCACTCTCTTCTCCTCTCAGCATGTTTCCTGTCAGCACATGTGCATAGCAGCAGACCATAATTGGCTGCTATTGCTAGTCTTCTGCCTCCCAGTCTGAGTGCTGCTGTGTGGGGAATTAAGGGTGACAAATGGCAAGACGGATTCAGGTATTTATGCATAACTGTATACTTTCAATTACTTGAAAAAAGAATACACAACTGAATTTATTAGCTTTTTTAAAAATATTTTCCTGGAGTTTTAACTACAAATCATGGTGGGGGTGGAGATGTCTGCCGTGGTGCAAAAATGCACCTCCAATTATGGTATAGGTCTGCATGCCTTGGTCATGAAAGCGTTAAATATGCACAGTTTGCATTTGATTGCAGGCTACCTTTGAACATGTGAATGTTGGCAGCATGAAGCCAGATTTGTTGACAATCAATGAGGAAATAGAGCAAGAAAATAACGGGAGATTTGGGGCTAAAGTAGCTTGATGCTCTCAGGCATTTCTGCTCTTTTTGCTAAGTAGTAAGAAAACTGTTTTATCAATGGTTGAATAAGTAAGGAATAGCTGAGGGTGATATGTATCATGCCAGCGATACAAGATAAACCGACAAGAACTGATGTCTTCATCTCTGACAGCCCGCACAAGGATTTCATCCTCTTTTGGCTGCCTTCTTTGAAGTAAATAGGGAATCTGCAATTTAAAGCCCAATTGAAGCTTCAGTTTAAAGCAGCTACATACATTCCAGGTGCATTAAAATAAAAGGTGCTCAATGTTTTACAGTTCTTTTTTTTTTTTTTTTAAACCAGCTTCAGCCTGTGTAGAGAAGCCTCCCTCCTGTCAATAGCTACAGAGTGGGATTCTTGCCTTGTGTGTGGAGGCAAATGTCTCATTACCTAGGTCCCACCCAGTGACAGGACAAGTCCAACAGTGCCCAGGGCAAAGATGCCAGATTGCACCCCTCCCACTGACACAAGAATAACCCCCAGCATTGGAGTCATTGAACACAATAATAACCCTCTGCATTGGCGATGCTCCTCTATTATAAACTGTTGTGCAGTGTTTCTTAATGTAGGTAAACTAAAATACGTGACAAGTGCAGAGGAATAAATATATATATACATTTGATATATGGCTTGTTCCTCTACCAGAGCAGCTGAAACTGCTGGAGGAGGGAGGGGGAGAAGAGTCCTGCAGCTAGAGGGAGGAGAGGGCATAATCCTCCCTCCAGCACTTATCGCCACCCTGCACTGTGGTCTGTTGTGAATGACAGGAGTGACTGCAATATTACTCCAGTAATTCCGATAGCTGAAGTGTGCCCAGGGCACGTTCCTCTTCTGCCCACCCCTTGTCCACCCCTTGTCTCGGCCCTGGTCCCACCCCCAGCTGAGTCAGACCTATAGGTCTTCAATTAGCATAGCTTATGCTCCCCACTGATACGAGAGCTCTAGCTCCGACTTGGCTCAGTCTAAGCAAAGTCACTAGTTGGAGTTCAAGGACTGATTTTTTTTTAAAGACAAAAGTGCAATCTTTTCCAAAAATGAAAATCAATGCAGTGCATGTTAACTCAGCTTGCAGAGCTTGGATTCATTGAATGAGTTTACCAAAAATGTCAATATTGCAGAATATACAGTCTCCTACTACATACCTAAGCTCCATTTCATGCTGAATAAACAAAATTATTACTGTATCTTAAATAGAAAACTATCTTTAGATATATTTTTACTCCAAAAGCATTTTAATAAAATTAATTTGATAAAAATCCCAAAAATCTTTTTATTTTTTCTATTTTTTTAAATCATTGATTTTTATCCACCCTGGTGACTGGTGATAAATTTACAAAGGGACATTTTTGGGAATTTTTATATTTTTAATAACGGACGTGTCAAATGTTTGGGTGACTTTATTTCTAGCTTACATCTTTTTTTCTGTGAATGAGTATGGGTACTATGTACCCCGTACTCATTACATGATGGGGTGGGTGGTATCTGGAAGTCCCCTTATTATTAAGGGGGGCTTTCATATTCCAATAAAGCCCTGTACACACGATCGGATAACCTATGGATTTTCGTCCGATGGATTTGTCCATCGGAAATCCGATGAAACTGTTTTTCATCAGTCTTGCCCACACACCATCAGTCAAAAAACCGACCGTTCCAAACGCGGTGACGTAAAACACTCCGATGAGCCGATAAAAATGAAGTTTAATGCTTCTGAGCATGCGTCGACTTGATTCTGGTTTTTGATCCAATGGACTTGCCCATAGACGATCAGAGTTTTCGATCGGTTTTTTATCCATCGGAAAAATTTAAAACATGTTCTATTTTTTAAAACCGATGGAAAAAAGACCGATGGGTCCCATACACGATCGGTTGGTCTGATGAAAACCATCCATCGGACGGTTTTCATCAGTCAAACCGATCGTGTGTACAGGGCTTTAGCCTCCTGCCCACAGACCCCTACAATCACCAGCAAGGAAGGAGTGCACGCTCATTTTCCTCTCTTTTCTGGCCAGCCAGGCTGCATGCATACACCTCGATTGACGGCCTTCCTCGGGTTGGTGATTTGAGTTCACTGTGAGCTGATGCTGGACGCAAATCCGGAGAAAGATCATCGTTACAGGTTACATTTAGGTTGCCTTTCGGTAAGCGTGCAACCTGTGTGGGGGAGGTGCACGTGTGCTGATGGTGTCACTTTCGAGCTCTCTATCTTTCATATCCAATTTACTAGTGGTGATCCACAAATTCATTTCAGTTATTTTATGGACTATTGGATCACTTCTTAGACCCCCTGAGGACTTCTTATTCAATAATATTTCTTCCAATGTTTTTCATTTCATTTTTTTGAGTGGTCACTGAATGCAATATTCTCTTTTATTACACTGGTTCAATGTATATTGATTTGTTATTTTGAGCGCAGCTCCTGTTATTATAATATTTGCACTTTTAGATGTGGTTTATCTCACGTTTGAGCTGCTGCTACTGTTTTTTCTTTTATATTTGGTTTAGTTCATATTAGGTTAGTGCGGTATTTTCCATTTTATATTTACTTTTTACACCTCCTTGCCTATTAGCCCAGAAAATGGGCATTTTTAATTTGACAGTTTTGGCTTTCATTGACTTCAGTAGGTTAAGGGTTCAACATCTGAACCCAGGACAGTTCAGCTCATCACTAGTTGTGACTAAGGATGAGCTTCGAGTTCGAGTCGAACAGCGAACAATTTGGGGTGTTCGCGTCAAATTCGAAAAGCCGCGGAACACCCTGTAAAAGTCTATGGGAGAAATCTAAAGTGCTAATTTTAAAGGCTTATATGCAAGTTATTGTCATAAAAAGTGTTTGGGAACCCGGGTCCTGCCCCAGGGGACATGCATCTTTAAAAAAAAAAGTTTAAAAAACTTCAGTTTTTTTCGGGAGCAGTGATTTTAATAATGCTTAAAGTGAAACAATAAAAGTGAAATATTCCTTTAAATTTCGTACCTAGGGAGTGTGTATAGTATGCCTGTAAAGTAGCGCTTGGTTCCCGTGTTTAGAACTGTCCCTGCACAAAGTGTTATTTCTGAAGGAAAAACAGTCATTTAAAAGCACTCGCGGCTATAATGAATTGTCGGCTCTCGGCAATACAGAGAAAAGTCATTGATAAAAAAAAAAAGTGGGGGTCCCCCCAAATTCAATTACCAGGCCCTTCAGGTCTGGTATGGATTTTAAGGGGAACTATACACCAAATAAAAAAAAAATGGCGTGGAGTTCCCCCCAAAAATCCATACCAGACCCTTTATCCGAGCATGCAACCTGGCAGGCCGCAGGAAAATAGGGGGGGACGAGAGAGCGCCCCCCCTCCTGAACCGTACCAGGCCACATGCCCTCAACATGTGGAGGATGCTTTGGGGGTCTGTGACCCCTCAAAGCACCATTTCCCCATGTTGATGGGGACAAGGGCTTCATCCCCACAACCCTTCCCGGTGGTTGTGGGGGTCTGCGGGCGGGGGGCTTTATTTTTAATAAAGGACTTTTCCCAACGGTGTCTGTGTGTTTTTTTACAAATTTTTACACTTTCTTTGTGAAATGGTAGGGGTACAATGTACCCCTTACCAATTCACATAGGGGGGGCCGGGATCTGAGGGTCCCCTTTGTTAAAGGGGTCTTCCAGATTCCGATAAGCCCCCCGCCAGCAGACACCCACAACCACCGGGCAAGGGTTGTGGGGATGAGGCCCTTGTCCCCATCAACATGGGGACATGGTGCTTTGAGGGGTCACAGATCCCCAAAGCATCCTCCCCATGTTGAGGGCATGTCGCCTGGTACGGTTCAGGAGGGTGGGGCGCTCTCTCGTCCCCCCCTCTTTTCCTGCGGCCTACCAGGTTGCGTGCTCAGATAAAGGGTCTGGTATGGATTTTTGAGGGGAACTCCACGCCATTTGTTTTTTAATTTGGCGTGGAGTTCCCCTTAAAATCCATACCAGACCTGAAGGGTCTGGTATGGATATTTGGGGGGAACCCCACGTCATTTATTTTTTAATTTGACGCAGGGTTCCCCTTAATATCCATACCAGACCTGAAGGGCCTGGTAATTGAATTTGGTAGGGCCCCCACGCATTTTTTTTTTTTTTATCAATGACTTTTCTCCGTATTGCCGGGAGCTGACAATTCATTATAGCCGCGAGTGCTTTTAAATTTAATTTTTTTTTCTTCAGAAATGACACTTTGTGCAAGGACAGTTCTAATCACGGGAAAGAAGCGCTACTTTACAGGCATACTATACACACTGCCTAGGTACGAAATTTAAAGGAATATTTCACTTTTATTGTTTCACTTTAAGCACTTTAAAATCACTTTAAAATCACTGCTCCCAAAAAAACTGCTGTTTTTAAAACTTTTTTTTGCATTGATACATGTCCCCTGGGGCAGGACCCGGGTCCCCAAACACTTTTTATGACAATAACTTGCATATAAGCCTTTAAAATTAGCACTTTAGATTTTTCATGTTCGAGTCCCATAGACTTTAACGGTGTTCAGTTGTTAGAACAAATTTATTGCCTGTTCGCAAGTTCTGGTGCGAACCAAACTGCAGGGTTTTCGGCTCATCCCTAGTTGTGACATGTCAGGAATGTATTCACGCAGACATGTAAAGTTACTAAAAGGACTACTTTAGAAAAGAAGAGAATGAAATTGTTATACAGAAGCTTTGATGGTTTCAAATAACCAAAGTCCATTAGGGTAACTTGGAAAATGCATTTATATTCTCTGTTCCTTGCTGAGACCCTCCTCTCATCTAATCATATTTTTCAGATAATTGCCTTTGATGAATTAAGAACAGACTTCAAAAGCCCCATTGACCAGTGTAATCCTGCACACGCGGTAAGTGGCCCCTGTCATTTGCAAGAATATTCTGGCTCGTTGAGCGCTAATGATTTGTTTCAATGTTGCTGGTTAGAATATATGGGTCATAGGATGGTCAAGGGCCAGTATTAACATTTTAATTGTATGCGTGATTCATGGTAAGTCGCTGATGCATAGGAAAGTGGGTCAGTTGTTCAGAAAAGATCCTCATCCACTAAACTTCATCAAAATGTATGTAAAGTAAACCCTAATAATACAATATAAAATTGGGAAGTGATAACGCGCTAACAAAGTAAGAAATATAAAATATAAACACGTGACCACGAATTGAATTAGTGAATTAGTGAATTAGTAGAAAACAGCAGCAGCTTAACCGTGAGATAACCAACAATGCAAAATAAAATAAAATAATTAAAAGCTGCACTAAATTAGATAAATATGTGACTATTGAAATTGAGAACCATATAGTTGAAAAAATAAGTCTCTAGAAATTGTAGTGACAATCCAAATGAAGTGCAGAAATGAAATGAGTGGCACTCTTGCAGGTTCAAAAATAAGGAAGTGACCCTCAAAGATTAAAGCCAACGGAACACTCGTGATCCACCACCACATAGATTTTCTGCTTACCAGAGGGCAAGCTAAAAACAGCCTGTATGATGATCAATCTGTAGATTTCGACCAAACTCCAATGACCACAGTTAGAATGAAGCCCAGACTGGATGTACTCGATACACCAAACACGCAGGGTAGTCATCACTCGTAACCCAGAATGTAAAAAAACTCCATAGTGTATTACAGTAAAACACGGAGGTTTATTAGATTAAAATGTTGCACTTACAGTTAAAAAGAAGTGAAAGAGCGTCCCTAATGTAAACAGAGCCGGCCGGCATGCAGGCGCCCGTCCAGTAGCGATGACGTCAGCGCGTCAACCTCCCGACGTACGTTTCATCTCACATAGACGTCCTCATTGGGGAACAGGCGACGCACTGACTCATCGCATTGACTCATCGCATTATATAGTACAGAACCATGCCTCAATGTGAGTCTCTGGCGGCGGAACCATTTTGCTTCCTGGCAAAATGCAGAAAGCTCCCTAACATCGAAAACTATTACCCTAAAAACTATTAGATCTATAAAACTATAAAACTAAGGACAGAGAACATGTGATCCTTAAACCCAATTGTAAAAATAGCTGACCATATTGTAATGGATGATCATGTATTAACCCGAAGAACGGCAATAGTGCCTCAACTATACCTCCAGTGGGCAAAAGGAAAATTTCACCCTTCTTGATACTAGATACGGCAAACCTCACTTTAGACAATTTTGAGAAGGATTCTAAAGGAGGGTTGTAAGGAAGGTCTCAATAAATTGAATGTGGTCAACCAAAATGATATTGGAACCACAAAAATATATTATAAAATGAAATGAATAAACTGGGACTAGGGGGGTAAAAAAGGGGGAGTAAGAGCAATAGTGTGTATTTTTTTTAAAATCTTTATTTAAGGTATGCGGGATGTTCAGTAAGGCATAACAGTACATACAGTAACTAGTGACATCTAGAGATAGACATTAAACCCAACATTTCAAAAAGGCAAAGGGTAACAGCGAGAAAAGTTCCTTATCAGCCATATAGAGAAAAATTATCAAAATGTAGGTTATTGCCTCTAGTTCAAATATAGCCTGTTTTTCAAACAGGACTGTGGTGGGAACCACAAATTGTAAACGACAGAACATTTTATGGGTCATACACATATCTATAGGAAAAAATGTGAGACAAATGTGATCCTAACTAGCAGAAACCTAGCTAAAGAGAGGTAGGGAACGACACTTATATATCTTAACCACTTCAACACCGGGCTTTTTTTACCACCTCATTACTGGGCCTATTCTGGCACTTCTCTCCTACATGTACAAATCATCATTCTTTTGCTAGAAAATTACTCAGAACCCCCAAACATTATATATGTTTTTTTAGCAGACACCCTAGGGAATAAAATGACGGTCATTGTAATTTATTTTTTTTGCACGGTATTTGCGCAATAATTTTTCAAACGCCTTTTTTTTGGGAAAAAAATGGTTTCATGAATTTAAAAATAACAAAACAGTAAAGTTAGCCCAATTTTTTTGTAAAATATGAAAGATGATGTTAAGCCAAGTGAATAGATACCTAACATGTCATGCTTTAAAATTCATGGAATGGCGCCAAACTTCGCTACTTAAAAATCTCCATAGGCGACGCTTTGAAATTTTTTACAGGTTACCAGGTTAGAGTTACAGAGGAGGTCTAGTGCTAGAATTGTTGCACGCACTCTAATGATACCTCATATATGTGGTTTGAACGGCGTTTACATATGTGGGCGGGACTTAGGTGTGTGTTCGCTTCTGATCACGAGCTACCGGGGACAGGGGCGTTTTACTTTTTTTTATTTTTTATTTTTTTTATTTTACTGATTTTTTTTTTATTTTTACACTTTTTTTACTTTTTTTTTATCGCTTTTATTCCTATTACAAGGAATGTAAACATCCCTTGTAATAGGAATGGTGTGTGACAGATCTCTTTATGGAGAGATGCGGGGTCAATAAGACCCCACATCTCTCCTCCAGGCTGGAAAGCATGAGTTTGTGAAAATAAATTCTCCGGTCTCATGTTTACTAGCCACAATGGCGGCTTTGTTTACATCTGAGAACCCGGGCGTGACGTCATCACATCGCGCCCGGGCCTCCGACGGTCATAGAGATGACTGGTGACCATCTGGTCACCAGTCATCTCTATGGTTCACTTCCGGCACGGGAGAGCCCGGAAAAGCACCGGATGGCGGCGGGAGGGGGGGGATGTCCCCTCCCACCACCTATAAGAACGATCAAGAGGCGGAACCACCACTATGATCATTCTTATGGCGCACACAATCGCCGGCAGAACAGAAGGATATCTGAATGATGCCTCTAGCTGCAGGCATCATTCAGATATCCCCCCACAAAGCCCAGGACGTCATATGACATCCACCCAGGATGGGAGATCCCATCTGTGGACGTCATTTGACTATGGCTGGGTAGGGAAGTGGTTAAACTGGTTCCGTCATGGCTTTCTTCTCTGGTGATGTAAGGGTGGCACCTACCAAACACTGCATACCGACAGTTTTTTTCGGGGTAATATATAGAGATGGATGACACCAGAGGTGTTAGAAAAAGACTGATAGGTAGAGGTGGTAAAAGAAGGGGAAAGAGAGAGGAAATTAGAATGATAGAGGGGGGAGTAAGAGGAGGGGGCAGGGAGTTTTGGCTGGGTCGACGGCTCCATACTTCCGATTAACAAGGAGAAAATTACTCAAGTGTGTGTCTCATAATCGTTCGAGAATCGGAACAAATCCCAGTGTATCCAACGTGTATTTTGTTCCTCCTCCCTTTCACTAAGGGCTGCCGTCAGGCAATCCATCTGTTGAATGTCGTTCACCCTGGCAAACCATTGTGATACCAAAGGTGGGGACTGTTGCTTCCACATGCTGGGGACGCAGGCCCTTACAGCATTTAAAAGGTGTTTCAGTAAAGATTTGTGATATCTCTTACAGGAAATAGGGGTCAGATTTAGGAGTACAGCTGCCGGGTTGTCCTGAAGGGGAGATATCAGTGAGCTTGTGTATGATCTTCAGAAAGGTGCCAGCAGCGGACACTCCCAGAAGAGGTGGATCAACGTGCCAGTCTGGGTACCACACCTCCAGCACAACGAACTGTGTCCTGGAAATATTGATGCCAGTACGGAGGGGGTCCTGTACCAGCGCGTCAGGATCTTGAAAGTAATCTCCTGATATCTGCTGCACAGGGAAGACCTGTGCGCAAACAGCAGGATTCAAGTCTTTTGATCGTCCGTGAAAGAAACTTTGAGGTCTCTCTCCCATTTCTTCAGATATGGGGGATCATGTTGCGATGTGGCTGTCAGTATAATATTATAAGAACAGGATAAAGATTTCCATATGGGCTCGTCTCCTATGCATAGATCTTCAAACGGTGTGGGTTGTCTACGAAAGCAGCCATGATCTGGGAGGGATGGAAGAAAGTGAGACAGTTGTGAGATCTTCCATTTGCCCAAAATGGAGGAATTGAGGGTGGGGTACAAGCTTTGAAGGTTAATCCATGCAGAGGATCCGAGAAAGGAAGAGGCTCTAACCAAACTCTCCTCAGGCTGGAGCCGGAGAGCCCGGTCAGCGATACCCAGTATAAAGTCTGGTTGCCCGATAATAGGCGTTAACGGTGAGGGAAAACTGTCCGTCTCTGCTATCCTAAAGTATCTGCGGAGCTCGTGTAGAGTGGGTTCAATTAATGGGTGGGGAGAAGAGAAACGGGAGTAACTGATCCCACTCCAGGGCAGGCCTGCCTGAGGGGTCGGCACCGCTCCCTGCTCTAAGGAGACCCAGAATTTGTGAGTTGAATGTCTGCACCAGTCCACTACTCTATTCATGTGGACTGCTGTGCAGTATAGAGCTGGGTCAGGGAGACCCACCCCTCCTCTGAGCTTCGGTCGTTGTAAAAGGGATCTTCTGAGCATCGAGGTTTGCCCTGCCAGACATATTTAATAAAAGTCGTTCGGAGCTTACGGAAGAAACTCTGTGGAATCCTAATTGGAAGTGTTTGCAAGAGGTAAAGCAGCCTTGGCATAACGTTCATCTTTAGGAAGTTGCATCTGCCAAACCAAGAAATCGCCATGTCCTTCCACTTGTCTAAGTCTGAGGAAAAAGTGTTCAAAAGGGGCTGGAAATTAAGTTGGTAAATGAAGGAAAGGTTGAAGGGGATCTTAGTGCCTAGATATTGGATGGCTTGGGGAGCCCATCTGAAAGGGAAGTTGTAATAGTGTGTATTAATCAAATTACCCCAACTAAAAAATCTATGGACGTGCTGCCAGAGGATCACATCAAGTGCACAATATAAAAATATATAAATGTAAAGGTAAAAGAAACTCAGTGGGTAACCCATATCAAGAATTGTCTATGAAGGCGTTGAGATCAACCTCCAGATTCAACCCAAAGGGGGTATAGCACTTAATTTTATGGATCCAGGCCATCTCTAGCCTGGATATGCTAGGCACCAAGGAGTCCCATCTCCATTGTGGGACATACCTATCAATCCCCAGAAAAATGGTTTTGGCAGGGTTTTTGTTACGAACTTCCAGATAATGCAGCGAAACTGGGTGTTTGGGATAACCAATCAGAATGTTGGTTATATGTTCATTCAACCTGACACGGAGGGGTCGCTTAGTCCTGCCCACATATTGAAGCCCGCAAGGGCACTGGAGCAGGTAAATGACCCCCTCTGTAGAACAGGTGATGAACGTTTTAATCACGAACTCCATTGAGGTGCTAGACGATGTGAATCTATGGGTACGCCTATGGGTACATCCACTCAGAGTACATACTCTACACCTCCAATGGTAGAAACCAGTCAGGTACTCAAAAAAAAACCTCTTGATAGGGGGAGGGTCCAAGATGTTATGTGCCACTCTACTTCTGAGGGACGAAGCTCCTTTGTAAATAACCTGTGGTCTGTCGGGAAGTACAGATTTAAGGACCTGATCGTTGGTAAGGATGTGCCAATGTTTATTAATGAGTTTCTTAACACTCATATGCTGCACTGAATATGTGGTGATAAAAGGGATAGACGGTGTATTGGCTCTTTTGGGTGGTCTAACACTCAGGAGATCACTCCTATTTATTGAAGTTACTTCCTCCAACATATTCCTAAGGGAAGTGCTAGAATAGCCCTTCTCCAGGAATCGTGCAGTCAGAACTTCAGCTTGCTTGAGGAACTCCTCATGATCAGAGCAGTTCTGCTTTAAACAAATGTACTGGCTCTTGGGAACCGACTTTAACCATGCTTCATGGTGACAACTCCAGACAGGGATATAAGAGTTCCTGTCTGTCCCCTTGAAAAAGGTGGATATTGTAAAATGGTCATCCTTAATACCAATTTTGAGGTCCAGAAAACTTATCTCTGTCTGACGGGCCTCAAAATTGAAGATGCCTCTATTGTTTCTATTGAGTCCTTCCATGGAGAGATCCAAATCACATCGATCACCGTTCCATAAGAGGAGGACGTTGTTTGTATATCTAGCCCACAGCACCGCCTGTGATCATTGGGCATAGACGACGTCCTCCTCCCATAGAGCCATGAACAGGTTCGCCAGACTGGGGGCATATTTGGCCCCCATAGCGACCCCTCTGTCTTGTCTGTAGAACTGGTTGTTAAACCAGAAATAGCTATATGAGGCCGCAAATGTAAGCAGCTCCAAAATAAATGTGATCTGCTCATCGAAGAGATCCAAATCACGTCTCAAAAAATATTCAACAGCAAATAATCCTAAATTGTGCGGAATGTCCATATATAAGGATGTAACATCAGCTGTCAATATGTTAATTATATGTCGTGTATCCTTTATATGTGAAGGCATTTTGGTAATCAACGGTTGCAAATAAAAGTCAATATACCTGCCCACCCGAGATGTGATAGAATCTATGCCACTAACTATAGCTCGTCCCGGGGGGCAGGTGGGATGCTTATATATTTTGAGCAAGTAGTAAATTACCGGCGTGCGAGGTGCTATAGGTATTAAATACGCCCTTTCCTTTTTATTTAGTATCCCAAGTTCGAAACCCTTCTGAACCAAGGTTTCTAACTCTCTCAGATTTTTTGCTTTCGGGTCTGAAGGGAGTGGTGTATATGTGTCCCGATCACCCAGAATTCTGTGAATCTCAGCCAGGTAATCTTTTTTTCAAGAATAATGATCCCACCCCCTTTAGCAGCCAGCCTGATAATTAACTCCTTGTTCTTACATAAGGAATTAAGACCAGCTACCATAGCTTTATCAGTATGAAACCTCTTATTAGGTAGTGAATCCAAATCCTTCAATACCACATCCTTAAAGACTTTTAATGACGGGGCCAAGGCCCCTGGTGGATTGAATAACAAGGCGTTAGAGAGCCCCGAATGGGTAAAATCCTTTGACATACCACTAGGGGCCTGAATGGGATTAGAGATCATGTGCTGTTTAATGCTCAACCTGCGAATAAACTTGTGGACATCCATGTAGGTTTGAAATTTGTTCAACTTTCGAGGAGGTGCAAACTTCAAACCCTTGTCCAACACAAGTTTTTCAGCATCTGTTAAAATCGCTGTACTCAGGTTGAATATTCCGGCTCCCATTAGAGCTTTTTTCTTTTTAGCTCGTAGCCGTTTTCCCCCTCTTGTTCCCCTCTTTGGTCTCCCGAACGTTTGATACCCTGATTGGGTTTGTGAAAACCCCAATGTTGACTATCCTGATTAGATGGCCCCTGGCTATCAAAATCTTCTAAACTCGCAAGATTGGGATGTTGGGGTGGATTATAGTAGTTGTCACCACTACCTTGGCCATACTTGCCCAAAGGTCCCTCTCTGTCACTTAGGGGGAATTTTTTTTTGATGTACTGACATTGTACTCAAACTCATTTCTCCGGTCAAATGAACCTGGAGGCTCAAAATGCTGTGGTATAAACCCTGGTCTATCCATTTGGTTTGACCTGGGTCCATACTGTGGGCCATAGTTGTAATCCTGGTGCCACCCCTGGTTGGAACCACGGGGAGGCAGAGGACCACCTCTATTGCCACCGCCTGACTGTCCTTGATTGTGAGTATAAAAGGACTGACCCTGATTAGACCCTGGATTCCTATACCCACCATTACCACCACGGCCCCTACTGGGAACCTGGCCTGATCTCCGAGGGTTTTGCGGTGGCAATGGTATCTGTTTGGTTGGGGGTCCACCTCTACCACCTCCACCGACCCGATGGGGGGATTGGTAAGATCCACGTCTCCCCTTAGGGGGTGGTCCAAGATGGCCACCTGTAGGGTTTTTGATGTTAGTTCAAGACATAGAGGTGGAAGGGTCTCTGTTCTTAACTGGAGGTACTGTGACCTCCATCTCCCCACTAGTGAGGTTTGATTGATCAGCTAGAATTTTCTTCTGCCAATCAAACACAATGCCTCCTTGGTAGTCAGCAAGATCTCTGTTATATTTTTTCTTTTTCCTAAATCTCTGTTCTCTGTCCTCTTTTTCTAAAATCTTCAAAAGAGACTGTGATCTCTCTTTGTACTTGCTACTCTCACTCAATGGGTTAAGTTTATCTTTAATAATCTTAATTTCTTCATCTAATTTTAAAAGTTTAGTATTTTTCCTCGCAATCAGGAATATGAGGAAATTGACCACTGCAGTGTTAAAATACTTAAACCAATCTTAAAGCTCGACATCACCTTTTTGGGGGCTAACCTCCCATCTAAGACTCCCGGGGACCATGCCATTCTTGACATAGGTCTCCAGGTAGGCGATGTCCCATTGGGTATGAGTCTCAGACACCATGAGGTTCTTCAGTCTCATAAATAAACCACCGAGGTCACCTTCATCATTTTTGTATGTTTCAAATACAGCCTCTGTGTTCACCACCCTAGTGGCTCTGTACTCAAAAATGTCCATAACTCGTTGAAAGAAATAAAACAATGTGAATACGTAAATCACAAATAAGTGTGTGGAAGCAGCGGTATAGAATTATCAAAATAACAATGGAAAAATTGGGAAGTGATACCACGCTTTGTAAAAAATATAAACACGTGACCACTAATTGAATTAGTGAATTAGTAGAAAACAGCAGCAGCTTAACCCTGAGATAACCACAAAAAATGCAAAATAAAATAATAAAAAGCTGCACTAAATTAGATAAATATGTGACTATTGAAATTGAGAACCATATAGTTGAAAAAATAGTCTCTAGAAAGTATAATGAAAAATAAGTCTCTATAAATTGTAGTGAGAGAGGGGAGTCCTTGGTGCATAGCATATCCAGGCTAGAGATGGCCTGGATCCATAAAATTAAGTGCTATACCCCCTTTGGGTTGAATATGGAGGTTGATCTCAACACCTTCATAGACAATTCTTGATATGGGTTACCCACTGAGTTTCTTTTACCTTTACATTTATATATTTTTATAATGTGTACTTGATGTGATCCTCTGGCAGCACATCCATAGATTTTTTTAGTTGAGGTAATTTGATTAATACACACTATTACTCTTACTCCCCCTTTTCCCCCCCTAGTCCAGTTTATTCATTTAATTTTATAATATATTTTTGTGGTTCCAATATCATTTTGGTTGACCACATTAAATTTATTGAGACCTTCCTTACAACCCTCCTTTAGAATCCTTCTCAAAATTGTCTAAAGTGAGGTTTGCCGTATCTAGTATCAAGAAGGGTGAAATTTTCCTTTTGCCCACTGGAGGTATAGTTGAGGCACTATTGCCGTTCTTCGGGTTAATACATGATCATCCAATAGTTTTTAGGGTAGTAGTTTTCGATGTTAGGGAGCTTTCTGCATTTTGCCAGTAAGCAAAATGGTTCCGCCGCCAGAGACTCACATTGAGGCGTGGTTCTGTACTATATAATGCGATGAGTCAGTGCGTCGCCCGTTCCCCAATGACGACGTCTATGTGAGACGAAACGTACGTCGGGAGGTTGACGCGCTGACGTCATCGCTACTGGACGGGCGCCCGCATGCCGGCCGGCTCTGTTTACATTACGGACGCTCTTTCACTTCTTTTTAACTGTAAGTGCAACATTTTAATCTAATAAACTTCTGTGTTTTACTGTAATACACTGGAGTTTTTTTACATTTTGGGTTACGAGTGATGACTACCCTGCGTGTTTGGTGTATTGAGTACATCCAGTCTGGGCTTCATTCTACCTCTGGTCATTGGAGTTTGGTCGAAATCTACAGATTGATCATCATACAGGCTGTTTTTAGCTTGCCCTCTGGTAAGCAGAAAATCTATGTGGTGGTGGATCACGGGTGTTCTGTTGGCGTTAATCTTTGAGGGTCACTTCCTTATTTTTGAACCTGCAAGAGTGCCACTCATTTCATTTCTGAACTTCATTTAGATTGTCATTACAATTTCTAGAGACTTATTTTTCATTATACCTTCTAGAGACAATTTTTTCAACTATATGGTTCTTAATTTCAATAGTCACATATTTATCTAATTTAGCGCAGATTTTTATTATATTATTTAATAATACAATATACCTAGAAATATTCAGCGAAGATAAATTAAATAAGTACAGATAAATAGTTTGCAAGCTGAAAACTACAAGGATTATTCAAATAAAACCTTGAATACAGTATATAACACAATCAGTGCAGCGCAATGATAAAAAAATAACACGTATCAAATGACAGTCCCAACATATAAAATAGTCCTCATCGGTGTGCACTTTGCCTGATGACAAACGAGACAGTGATCAAGAGTGTATGCAGACCGTCCACCACAGACAATCCTGGCCTCTCACCTCAATCATTCCACCTATAACAGGTCACACAGCATGTGTCCCAGACCTGAGGGCATCGATATCCAACGATATTCAACGGGCCAGCAGCAATCAGATTGATCCAATCATATGTAGTATATGTGAATAAAGATAGAGAATCTAGTGCTCTCCATTGCATACGCTTTATTAAAAATGAAAGCAAAAAATCTCACTTACAAAGGAAGCACTTCAGCCAAGTGTGAGCATAAAGGCATTCAAAGTTTCAAACCAAAAAGATGGCCGAGGATGACTTCATACGTGACTCCTCCCCCCATACGTGTTACATCCTGTGGGCGGGACTTCCTCAGCGGGTTCCAAACCTGCAACAGAGAGCACTAGATTCTCTATCTTTTTTCACATATACTGCATATGGTTGGATCGATTTGATTGCTGCCGGTCCATTGAATATCGATGCCCCCAGGTGTGGGACACATGCTGTGTGACCTGTTTCAGGTTTAATGATTGAGGTGAGAGGCCAGGATTGTCTGTGGTGGATGGTCTGCATACACTCTTGATCACTGTCTAATTTGTCATCAGGCACAGTGCACACCGATGAGGACTATTTTATATGTTGGGACTGTCATTTGATACATGTTGTTTTTTTTATCATTGCGCTGCACTGATTGTGTTATAAACCCTAATAATAAACTTCTATTATTTACTCCCTTTTAGTCTGTTAACCATTTGCATACTGGACACTTATACCCCCTTCCTGCCCAGACCATTTTTCAGCTTTCAGTGCTCTCACAATTTGAATGACAATTACTCAGTTATGCAACACTGTACACATATTACATTTTTTGTCCTTTTTTCATTCAAATAGACCTTTCCTTTGGTGGTATTTAATCACTACTGTTTTTTTTTTCTTGCTTTAAATGAAAAAAGACAGATTTAAATAAAAAAAAAAAAAAAAACTTTTTTTCATTTCTGTTATAAAATTTAGCAAATTAGTAATTTTTCTTCATACATTTTGGCCAAAATGTATACTGCTACATTGCTTTGGTAAAAATAACCCAAATAAGTATATATTATTTGGTCTGTGTGAAAGTTAGAGCCCTTTCACACTGAGCCGCGGGCAGCATTAGCAGTAAAGCGTTGCTAGTTTTAGCGGCACTTTACCGCTGTTTTAGCGACACTATTTGACTACTAGCAGGACGCTTTTAACCCCCGCTAGCAACCGAAGAAAAGTTTAAATGCGCCCGTGTAGCGCCGCTGCCAAAGCACTTTGCAGGCGCTTCGGCAGCGGTGCCCATTCATTTCAATTGGCAGGGGCAGTTTAGGAGCACTGTATACACCGCTCCTCCCCCGCTTCAAATACGCTTGCTGCAGGACTTTTTTTAACGTCCTGGCAGCGCAACGCCCCAGTGTGAAAGCTTTCACATTGGGGTGGCAGGAGAGGCGTTTTTCGGGTGCTTTACAGGCGCTATTTTTAGCCCTTTAGTGCCTGAAAAATGCCTCAGTGTGAAAGGGGTCTTAGGCCCCTTTCACACTGGGGCGGTTTGCAGGCGCTATTGTGCTAAAAATAGCGCCTGCAAACCGAGCCTAAACAGCGGCTGCTGTCTCTTCAATGTGAAAGCCCCGAGGGCTTTCACACTGGAGCGGTGTGCTAACAGGACGTGAAAAAAGTCCTGCTAGCCGCATCTTTGGAGCGGTGAGAGGAGCGGTGTGTTTACTGCTCCTCCACCGCTCCTTCCCATTGAAATGAATGGGACACCGCGGTAATACCGCCCGCAAACCGCGGCTGAAGCCGCGGTTTGCGGGTGGTATTAACCCTTTTTCGGCCGCTAGTGGGGGTTAAAACTGCACAGCTAGCGGCCGAATACCTCAGCAATCCCGACGGTATAGCGCCGCTAAAAATAGCGGCGCTATACCGCCACCGCACCCACCGCCCCAGTGTGAAACCAGCCTTAGAGAGTCTACACTCAACAAGCTATGGTGTTAATCATTAAAAATTGATCACACCTGGTGTACTGACAGCCTATCTCATTTCTTGAGACACTAACAAGCCAAGAAAGTACAAATACCCCCAAATGACCCCTTTTTGGAAAGTAGACATTCCAATCTATTTAATAGGAGGCATGGTGAGTTTTTTGAAGTTGTAATTTTTTCCCACAATTCTTTTTAAAATGAAAATTTTTCTTTTTTGTGTTTAATGTTTCTAGGATTTGGTCCCAATTTATGTCATGTAGTAGTGAGCGCAGTTTAAAAAAATTGGCTCGTTCGGCTAGTTTTGGGAGGGCGTACTATGACATCCGCTCGACCCCTGGGGCGTGCGCGCAGGAGTGTCCGTGATAGCCGGGGACCCGGCACATCACGGATCAGGATCAGGGTAAAGGGCTAATGACAGCGGCCCTCAACAAACTGGCACATGTCCAGTTCAGCTCCTCCCCTTTCCTCACACCGATCGGTACAGTGTATGAGCTTGTGGGCTGGATCTGAAGTGCCCACAGTGCTGATCTGTGCCCATCCATGGCTCATTCATGCTCATCCATGGCTCATCCATGGCTCATTCATGATCATCCATGGCTCATTCATGATCATCCATGGCTCATTCACGCTCATCCATGGCTCATTCACGCTCATCCATGGCTCATTCATGCTCATCCATGGCTCATTCATGCTCATCCATGGCTCATTCATGCTCATCCATGCCCATCCATGGCTCATTGATGCTCACCCATGGCTCATTCATACCACATTCATGGCTCATTCATGCTCATCTATCCCCATCCATGGCTCATTCATGCTCATCCATGGCTCATTCATTCTCATCCATGGCTCACTCATGCTTCATTCATTCTCATCTATGGCTCATTCATGCTCATCCATGCCCATCCATGGCTCAGTTATACTCATCCATGCCTCATTCATGGCTCATTAATGCTCATCCATGGCTTATTCAATGTCATCCATGCCCATTCATACCTCATTCATGCTCATTCATGCCTCAATCATGGCTCAGTCATGCTCATCGATCCCCATTCATGGCTCATTCATGCTCATCTATGCCTCATTCATGGCTCGTTCCTGCTCATCCAAGGCTCATTCATGCTCATCCAAGGCTCATTCATGCTCATCCTCGCCCATCCATGGCTCATTCATGCTCATCCGTGCCCATCCATGGCTCATTCATGCTTATCCGTGCCCATCCATGGCTCATTAATGTTCGATCTTGGCTCATTCATGCTTATCCATGGCTCATTCATGGCTTATTATTGCCCATCCATGGCTCATTCATGCTCACCCATGGCCCATTCATGCCTCATTCATGGCTCATTCATGCTCATTCATGCGTTATTAAGGCATATCCATCCCCATCCATGGCTCATTCATGCTCATCCAAGGCTCATTCATGCTCATCCGTGCCCATCCATGGCTCATTCATGCTCATCTGTGCCCATCCATGGCTCATTCATGCTTATCCGTGCCCATCCATGGCTCATTAATGTTCGATCTTGGCTCATTCATGCTTATCCATGGCTCATTCATGGCTTATTATTGCCCATCCATGGCTCATTCATGCTCACCCATGGCCCATTCATGCCTCATTCATGGCTCATTCATGCTCATTCATGCCTTATTAAGGAATATCCATCCCCATCCATGGCTCATTTATGCTCATCCATGGCTCATTCATGCCTCATTCATACTCATCCACTGCTCATCCATGGCTCATTCATGCTCATCCATGGCTCATTCATGCTCATCCATGACTCATTTATGACTCATTCATGCCCCATTCATAGCTTATTAATGCTCATCCATAGCTCATCCATGCCTCATTCCTGCCCACCCATGCCTCAATTCATACTCATCCATGCATCATCTATGCCAAATCAGTGCTTATCCTTGCCCATCCATACCACATCATGCTCATCCGCGCCTCAAGCATGTCACATCAGTGCTCATACATGCCATATCAGTGATAATCCGTGCCACATCCATGCCACGTCAGTGCTCATCCATGCCACATCAATGCCACATCAGTGCTCATCCATGCCACATCAGTGCTCATCCATGCCACATCAGTACTTATCCATGCCAGATCCATGCCATATCAGTGCTCATCCATGCCACATCAGTTCTGTTCCGAGCCACATCAGTGCTCATCCGTGCCACTACAGTGCCCATCAGTGCCACTACAGTGCCATACTCAGGAGTAGCAGAATGTATTGGGGGGGGGGGTATTTTTTGCTATGTACATGCTATGCGTTAGAAATAACTTATGCATGGACAACTTCATGAAAAAAAAACGGTTTCATTTTCTTGTTACATTTTCCAAAAACGTGTGGAAAAAAATAACATGTTCAAAAGACTCATTATGCCTCATAGAATATACAATGGGGTGTTTACTTTCTAAAATGGGGTCATATTTTGGGCATTTCTATTGTCCTGGTGCTCCAGGGCCTTCAAAAGTGTATGAGGTAGTCAAGAAATGATATGTGTCATTTATGTCCCTAGAACACGTGATGGTGCTCCCTGCATGTTGGGCCTCACACATGTGGTATTGCCATACTCAGAAGGAGTAGCAGAATGTGTTTTAGGGTGAAGTTGCAAGTATGCATATTCTGTGTGTGAGAAATAACCTGTTAATATGACAATTTTGTGGAAAAAAAATCTTCATTTTGCAAAGAATTGTGGGAAAGAATTACACCTTCAAAAAACTCATCATACCTCTTACTAAATACCTTGGACTGTCTACTTTCCAAAAATGGGTCATTTGGAGGGTATTTGTACTTTCCTAGCTTGTTAGTGTCTCAAGAAATTAGATAGGCCTTCAGTACATCAGGTGTGATTAATTTTCAGTGATTGGCCAAACTAGATTGTAGACTCTATAACTTTCACAAATACCAAATAATATACACTGGTTTTGGTTATTTTTTACCAAAGATATGTAGCAGTAAAAATTTGGGCCAAAATTTATGAAGAAAAATTACTCATTTCCAAATTTGTATTTTTTTCCTTTATAGCGCAAAAAATAAAAGAAAGCTCTATTCGTGTGAAAAAAAAGGACACAAATTTTATATGGGTACAGTGCTGCATGACTGAGTAGTTGTCATTCAAAATGTGAGAGCACTGAAAGCTGAAAATGGGTCTGGTTAGGAAGGGGGTATAAGTGCCCAGTTGGCAAGTGGTTAATCCAATACAAAAAACAGTACAGCAGCCATCCTAAGGCATATGACTAATATCTCCATGATTGCAGGGCCAGCGATACGAGCTTGAATATCCTTCTGCCTTGGTGGGAATTCTTTAAAAGGGTTCCCAAAAAATACCTTCTTAAAGCATTGGTTCACAATGGTAAGGGTCTCTTTGGCACCCTTGGTGCCCCGGTAAATGATAAATGATTTGGCATAGGGGTTTATATACAAACCATGTGTTGTCATGGTGGTGTCATGCTAGTACCTACCAAAAAAAGTCAGTTTAGTATGATAGCTTCTGGTTGTGCGAGTAAAAATTGTATTTGCTCAATTGTCTGCTCTGGGGGCTTTTTATTTGGTAAAGTTAATGCACAATTTTTCAAGGTTGCGATACTGTACGCAATCATGGGCTGCATGGACGATGTTCCAAATTGGTCGCATAGTGAGTAGTGACATTGTTTTCTGCTCCTATCTTTCAAATTAAGAACTACGATTAGCTACACTTACTGTAGGCGCTCAATATAGTGTAGCCAGGTGCTGGGCTACAACAACATGAAGAAAGAGACTTTGCTCTTTTTTTTATTAATGTTAAATGGCACCCTCTGGCCAGCAGGGAGGTAGCTAAATCCAAGCAAGTCTATGCAGAGCACTGAGAATCCTGGGAGTTGTAGATTGAGATGGCAGCCTTATACTGTAATAGCTACACTATAATGGCTACACTACTGAAACCAATATGCACTGTGCAGTAGGTGGAGTGGAGAAAGGTTTTTTTATTAAATTGTCTGGGAAAGTTCTTCCTCTTGGCACTGAGGGAGTTATAGAGAGCAGCTCTGTCTGGATATTCGCCTGTCAGCTGGAGACCATGACAGCAGAGATCCGAACCTGAAACTAGGAGTGAGGACACCCAGGGGGCGGTGCAGCACCCACATCACAGCACCTGCACCACTACAGCAGGGAGACTGGAGCATCCACCCATCCTCTGCTTCCCATCGCTGATCAACGGAGGCTTTAGGGGAAAGGCCTAGGGGGCACCGTTCTACAGCAGAAGGTCACTGCAGCATCCTGGGGACTGGTGAGTGGGCTAATCATAAAAGGGAAACACACCGACCCACAAAAATGGATACCTGCACAATAATGATCAGACAAGTAATGTGTGTGTGTGTGTGTGTGTATATATCTATATATATATAGATATAGTTTTATACACACACACACACACATTACCTGTCTGATCATTTTATAAATATATATATATATATATATATATATATATATATATATATATATATAGTCCTTTAGAAAAGTTCTATAGTCAAGGAGGAAGGTATAAAATATGATATAAAATAATTGTTTAGGTTGCAGCCATTCCCAGAGTGTGTCCAAAGACTCTGTAATAAACGACAGAAAGAAAGGGGGAGGGAGATGCACCTAAGTGTAGTATTAACAACACAATTTATTGCTCAAAGTAAAATGCACTCACAAGATGTAAGGTCAACACACACATGTCATAAAGAGATCATCATCCTCAGGGGCTGCCACCGTGTAGTGCATCTTCCGGGGCCTGGGTGGCTGTAGAGGGGAGAACGGGGATGCAGGAAGCATTCTCTCCTCAGAGAAAAAAGTTTGAATCAAGGCTTGTAATATACCATGTAAAAATAGATAATTCCAATTGCTGTTCAGCCCCTAACTGCATAAACAAAGTCTTTCAATCCAAGGTGATTGAAAAAGAAGGGGGCTAAAAGAATGACAAAGGGTGTATGGTATATCAAAAAGTATAAACAATTTATTAAATAATTTACATGGTTAGTGGACTTTATATATATAAGGAGACTAAAAAGAGTGTTATATGATCTGAATGGAAAATCCAGGCAGATCCACAGTTATTCACACATGACAAGGACATACATGACAAAAAACATGTAACAATAGACAAAGTCCGGACGCCAAGTAATTTGGGGAGGGTCAGCTCATTGCGGGAAATCCCATAAGGACAGCAAAGCTGTATAGAGAGTGAGACCCACCCCAAAATCCCCCTGGAGGCTCGAGCCACAAAAGCAGAAGTGAGGAAAGGGGGAGGGGACAGAGCTGGAGAACCGGATGGAGTGACTAACTAGGGGTACTCAAAACTGAGGATAATGGGGGGTAGCGGGGAACCATGTCCATCAAAACATCTCCTCCAAAGATCCGCTATATGCTGAGACCACCAAAATAGAAATGTCCGGTGCTGCGAATGTGAGTGTCCTGATAATTATTATGCAGCACGTGTGTACTGGCCAACAGACTATTTGTATCACAGCATGGTAAGCGTTGTAGGTCAATACATTACCACTCTCATGGTATCTCAGAACTCCAGTAAAAGCCAGATATACGTCTCCTGACAGTATATCGCAGGGAAAGTCCACGAGACGGCCGTGTATGGAACAGTGCTGTAGATGGAGTTACTGAATGGAGTGTAAGGATGACGTGACACACAGCTGGGATAAGGACCAAACTCTAGATCCCAGGTCCAGGGAACACCTGATGGATGTGTTCTTTCAAAGACCGTCTCCGTCCCATTTCACCAGGTACAGTACACGATCGTACCGCTTCCTCCTTCATGTGCTCGCCGTCACTGTGGGGGAGTGAAGCCGCGCCGTAGCGTGGCGGCCGGGCGGAAATTACGTCAACTAGTTTCGCATTGAAGGTGCGTAGCTTCATCTGGACGTAATGACGGAGTGCGAGGGTTCCTTTTTATGATGTCCTTCCCTCGTCACGATCCGCCTATATACAGTATAATTAGAAAAAAGGAAAGCGCTGCATGTGTGATTACATAGACGTTTATTGTTTGGGCAGATCTTCCGACAACATTAGAAGAGTTCAATTGGTGGTATAGTTAATGTAGGATGAGTTGGGTATTAAGTGAAGGCAACTGATATATTTGATCACTAAAAGTATATAAGGACAAATGTACAGTAATTCCTAATTTTTTTAATTGGTAAATAGGGGTAAGTAAGTGGCATAAACTTGAATGGAACACAGAAAGACAGAAGACATAGACTACATATATATGTAGTGCAAGATATAGAAATATATACACACAGATATGCAGTTTATCAGCAAATATGTGGTATCCATCAGATTGCAAGAAAAGACTGTAAGTTCAACTCATTGTTTAAGCCCACAGGCATGAGCGAACCCAAACGATAGATCCACATTTTCTCCTTTTGCAGGAGTATCTGATCAAAATTCCCCCTCCTCATGGATAGATTCAGTGAATAAATACCTTTCACTTTCATGCCGGCTAAATTACCGTCATGGAAGTGAGTAAAATGTCTAGCTAGGGGTTTCTCAGGGTTTTTCTCTTTAATTTCCCTCATATGTTCCCCCAGTCGTACCCTTAATTGGCGTTTTGTCTTGCCAATATAAATCTTCTTACATGGTCATGTTAACATGTAGATGATTCTGGATGTGGCACAATTGATGAGATCCCTGATTTGGTAGCTATGTTCATTTTTAGAGTCATAGAAAGTATCTGTTCTGTCCACATAGGGGCATACCTGGCAATGTCCCCATGGGAACATGCCCTTACTTCTTGGATAATCTGACAGACAGGTGGTTTCTATTGTTCTCGTGAATTCTGAGTGCACCAACATGTCACCCAGATTTTTGGCTCTTTTAGCCACCATCAAAGGGGTTGGTCCAACTATTTTAGCTATACCCGGGGTGTTGGTCAATATATCCCAATGTTTGTTTAAGATCTTCCTCACAATATCCCATTGGGTGCCAAATTGTGTGATGATCCTTAGAGGGCCTGGTTCTAAAGTGTCCTCTTTGGCAGTGCTAGTCAGTAGGTCCCTACGCTCCCGAGTGGCCACTTTACATTTGGCCCTTCTAAGTTGCTTATGAGAATAGCCCCTCCTCAATCTGGGTCCTGCCCATCCGGTGACGTAATTTCCTTCTGTGAGGTCCATGCTGGTGAGTACTGAATTCCTGGATGCTTCCTGCATCCCAGTTCTCCCCTCCACAGCCATCCAGACCCCGGAAGATGCACTATACGGTGGCAGCCCCTGAGGATGATGATCTCTTCATGACATGCGTGTGTTGACCTTACATCTTGTAAGTGCATTTTAATTGTGATATTAATACTACACTTAGGTGCGCTTCCCTCCCCCTTTCTTTCTGAGAGGGCAATTCGCCCATTGCTGATAATGCTAGCAGGAACTGAGGCACTGAGAGCAGGAAACCAAGTGTACTCTATCCATACATCACCTATACCAACCCTATACTGCATTATACTGAACTTTTATTGCATCTGAACCACATCTACCCTGCACCAAGACTCCACCATACCTATACTGCATTCAGGTTAACTGGGATTGTCCTTAAAGGGGTTGTAAAGCTTCCCTTTTTTTCACCTTAATGCATCCTATGAAAGAAAGTCGGTCTAGGACTAGCTTTGCCACCATAAATGTGCTCTGGCAGTACAGTTCCAGAACTCAGTAGATTAAACTTTTACTACTGCTCACTGTTGCACTTGAGGTGGCCTTGCTATTGTTTATGCTGATCTGGACACCAAATGTCACCCTATGCCTAGTCCTTACTGTTAATCATGTTGTATGCTAAATTGTGTTTTTACCATTGCATGCCTAGTTACCACCAGTCATATTAGGTGACAATATATAACGTTTGTCCCTTTACCTGGTTTGGTGCCCTGTTTTCTTTGATATAACACTACTATTGGATATTGGCTATTACTTTCAATGGTTTCCAGTGATATTGTATATTTGTACACTCAACCTGGTGTGCCAGAGGGACTGAGGTTCTTGAGAAGATAGAGGCAAAGAACTGAGGACCCATCCTAGCCAGTGGCTCCTATAGAGGTAGCGCTAGATTAGAATAGAAAATGATCCGATAAATAGTCACTTCACTCCCACTCTTTCTTTTAAGGGCTACTGTAAGCTGTTGCTCACCTGCCAAAAACAATCGCATGATTGCGCAATCCTATTGCCTATGTAGCTCTGGCTTTACAGGTTTCATTTACAGCTGTACCGCTACCCCCGTAGGAGCCGCTTAAGTATGTTTGTTGTGTACTCTGCCTTTCAACCCCAATAACAGTCTCAGCCCCCTCTGGCACATCTAGCAATAGTGTAAGTGCAAGGACCAATGAGAAACACACACGTTATGATAAAACACAGAAATTGTCTTTACTGCAATATTTCTGTCGAAAAGAGTAACAAACGGTAACAATATATATTTAAGTAATGCAATTGGAGAGCAGAAACTGAGTTTAAGAGCAATATAGCTCAATACTATATTCAGGCTGCTTTCAGGGAATTCAAAACCTGAGAATAACCCCAAGAGCAGAGGCAAACACTTCAATAACAATAAATCACAATATGGCAATCTGTACCAGATTGGTTACCTTTACTCAGGTCGGCACTATGAGTCCAGGCAGGAAGAGAGCAGAGGAAAGACCCTCTTTATGTCAGGCCTCTCTCTTCCGCCCCCAGTCATCACAGGCCCAACTTCAAACACTGTACTCAATTCACTATTTATTGGCTTAACTTCCCAGATAAACTATCCCGCACACCCACTGCATATACAGAGCCCTGCGATCAAGGCCCAAACGAACATCCTGGAACATCCTGGAACAGGTCACCTCACACCCCAACACTTTACACCATCAGTGCGGGTGCCCCTGGATTTGCACCTGGGATCCCCCTCTCTCAGGTTGGATGTCCCGACTGGCTGTGGATGCCTGAAATTACGCAGTGGACGGACCTGGGAGGCAGCACCTCTCCCCTAGGTCTAATCTCTTCCTCTGCCTCGTAGTCTGAATTCCCTCTGATAGGCAAGATGGAGTCTATAGTTTTCTGCTTCCTAGAGCTGGCTCTTGTAGTTCCCGCCCCATAAAAGGCTACGGGGCCTTTTTGTAATAGGGACTACATATCCCAGTATCCTTTGGAGCTTCTGCTGAAATCCTTCTGATTGGCTCCTGTACTGGCTTCTATAATTGGCACTAGACATGTGCACAACATAAAAATTTGTTTTGTTTGGTTTCGTTTCTGTGCGTTTCCGTTGATTTGTAACGATTCGTAATTTTGTAAGACGTGGGTTATCGTATTCGGACTCTTTCGTATTTCCGTAAGGGTTATTTTTCTGTTGATTCGTTTTTCCGTTAGTCTAATTTTCATTGATTCGAAATTCATATTTACGGTATATTTTATATTCGGCCGCGTTCGTATTTTCGTAAGAACTATATTTCCGTTGATTCGCAATGATTCGTATTTTCGTGTCTAATTTCCGTTGATTGGAAAATCGTACTTTTGTAGATTTAATTACATTTGTACTTTCGTTAGAATACATTTTCCGTTTATTCAAAACACTACTCGTCGTAATTTTGTAATTCGTACTTTCGTGAGATTGACTGGCTCATTTATTCGTACTTTCGTAACATTGTTTTCGTAGATTAGTAATCGGGGCATAATTCGTAATTTTACATAATGTGTCAGAATAGGAGAAAACAAAAATATGTCAGAGATATTACAAAATACAAATATAGAAATTAGAATCTAGACAGAGTATGCTTAAGAAACAAAGAATTTCTCTCTCACAAGTCACAACTTTACTCACAAATCCAACAGAACAGTGCAACCTACCCAACCCCAACCTATCTGGACTGTGGATGGAATGCACTGCAGTAGGGATGAGCCGAACACCCCCGGGTTCGGTTCGCACCAGAACCTTCGAACGGACCGAAAGTTCGCGCGAATTTTCGAACCCTATTCGTTATAATGGACGCGAACGTTCGAAATCAAAATTGCTAATTACAACGGCCAATATGCATGTTAATGTCATAAAACAGGTTTGGGGACCCGGGTCCTGCCCCAGGGGACATATATCAATGCAAAAAGAAATTTTAAAAACTAAAGTTTTTTCGGGAGCAGTCATTTTAATGATGCATAAAGTGAAAAAAAAAAAAGTGAAATTTTCCTTTAAATATGGTACCTGGGGGGTGTCTAAAGTATGCCTGTGAAGTGGCATGTGTTTCCCGTGTTTAGAACTGTCCTTGCACAAAATGACATTTGTAAAGGAAAAAAAGAAGCCATTTAAAACCACTTGCGGCTTTAATGTCATGTCTTGTCCTGGCCGCCATATGGCTGAAAATCCTTGAGAAAAATGGCATGGCTACCCCATCACCCCCCCCCCCCCCCACCCCAGCCCCTTTGGGTCTTGTATGGATACTAAGGGGGACCCCGCACCCAAAATAAAACCCTATACCTACAACCCTATATACTCTGAACAGCAGTATATAGGTGGTGCAAACAAGACATGGACTGTAGGTTTGTTCTTAAGTAGAATCTGAACAGGTACATTATGAAGTGTAGCTACATTCCAAAAAAATCAATTTTTAAGCTTTTTGGAGAACATAGGGAGGGGTTATCACCCCTGTAACATTTGCTGTCTTTGCACATCTGTTCAGAACATGTCACCTCACTTTCCGTCCCAATGACAAATGTTTTTGGAAAAGTGGGGTTTTAATTGAAACAAGGATTGGTGATAAAGCATCAGTAGAGAGGAGATACCTTTTTCCCAAATTAAATCTAACAGGATAGAATTTTCCTTCCTAGGGGTAGATTTCCTCTCACTTCCTGTTTTCTCTTGCCGTTTGCAAGTAGGAGTCGTTTGTAAGTTGGATGTTTGAAAGTAGGGGCCTGCCGTATATACTCTGCAGAAATTTGCCCTATTAGATGTTGGTGTAGCCACAAGACTGGTGGGCACAGGAATGGGCCCTGCTGTGAGTTAATAGATCAAGATTTGTACTTGCATGCACCTGTCGAACCGGGCAGAAAAATTGGGCCTTTGGTGGTGGTGGTGGTGGTGGTGGACGGTGTTGCCACAAGACTGTAAGCCCTCACAGTTACTCTTGGTGGGTGCAGGAATGGGCCCTGCTGTGAGTTATTAGATCAAGATTTGTAATTGCATGCACCTGTTGAACAGGGCAGAAAAATTGGGCCTTTGGTGGTGGTGGTGGTGGTGGACGGTGTTGCCACAAGACTGTAGGCCCTCATAGTTACTCTTGGTGGGCGCAGGAATGGGCCCTGCTGTGAACTATTAGATCAAGATTTGTAATTACACGCCCCTGTTAAACAGGGGCTGAAAAATTGTGCCTTAGGCATTGGTGCTGGTGCCACAACACTGCAACCCCTCACAGATACTGTACTTGGAGCACAGCAGTCACACCTGTTGCGAAGCATCTTTTTAAAAAATTGTAATTACACGCCCCTGTTATACAGGGGCTGAAAAATTGTGCCTTAGGCACTGGTGCTGGTGCCACAACACTGCAACCCCTCACAGATACTGTACTCTGAGCACAGCAATGAGACCTGTTGCAAAGCATTGCCTAAAAATTGTAATTACACGCCCCAACAGGGGCTGAAAAATTGTGCCTTAGGCACTGGTGCTGGTGCCACAACACTGCAACCCCTCACAGATACTGTACTCTGAGCACAGCAGTCACACCTGTTGCGAAGCATCTTTTTAAAAAATTGTAATTACACGCCCCTGTTATACAGGGGCTGAAAAATTGTGCCTTAGGCACTGGTGTGGTGGCATGGATCATTGAGGAGGAGGAAGAGGATAGTCAGTGAACATAACAGGACAGTCACTCAGCATCAGCATAGGCAGTCTTGAAGGGATGTGACATTATAAATTATTCCGTTATATCCGCTTCAGGTGTCTGGTAGCTGGTGGTGATCCAAGACTGATTCATTTTTATGAAGGTCAGTCGATCAACCGAGTCGGTGGACAGGTTGATCGTTGACAAATCCTCCAGCAGCACTGAATGTGCGTTCGGAAAGAACGCTGGATGCAGGACAGGCCAGTAGCTCAATTGCATACTGTGCAAGCTCTGGCCAGTGATCCATCCTCAGGACCCAGTAAGCCAGAGGATTTTCGGTGGGAAAGGTGTCCAAGTCTGACCTTGCCCCCAGGTATTCCTGCACCATGTATATCAGACGCTGGCGATGGTTGCTGGAACCGATCATACCTTGGGGCTGCGGACTAAAAAATTGTCTGAACGCATCGGTCAGACGTCCACCTTCCCCACCGCTCCTTCTGCTACTGACCGAAGCCTCAGCAACTCGTCGTCCAGGACCAGGAGTTTGTAACCTCCCAGTTTCTGGGAACGCGTTGCACAGACCTTTCTGCAAGGCCTCCCTGAGATGTCTCATCCTCTGCTCCCTCTGCGACGGCAAGATAAGGTCCGCAACCTTACCCTTGTACCGTGGATCAAGGAGAGTGGCCAGCCAGTAATGGTCACTCTCCTTGATCCGAAGAACACGAGGATCCTTCCGCAGGCTTTGCAGGATCAGGGAGGCCATGCAGCGTAGGTTAGCTGAGGCATTCGGTCCGGAGTCTTCTGGGTCACTGAGGATGACATGATCGCCAGCCACCTCCTCCCAGCCACGTACAAGTCCACTGGTTTGTTGGGACTGTACATCATCCCTAAAAGACTGCTGCTGCTGATGCTGAGTGCCAGGCTCCACCTCCATGCTCACACAATCCTCCTCCTCCTCCTCCTCTTCCTGTGTGATGGGTGGGACAGAAGGAACATTGTCTGGATAAAGGGGGCCTTGAGAGACAAGGAAGTCCTCCTCTTCCTGCCTCTGTTCTGCCTCAAGTGCCCTGTCCATTATCCCACGCAGCGTATGCTCCAACAGGTGGACAAGAGGTACAGTGTCACTGATGCATGCACTGTCACTGCTCACCATCCTCGTGGCCTCCTCAAATGGTGAGAGGACAGTGCATGCATCCCTGATCATGCTCCACTGGCGTGGGGAAAAAAAGCCAAGCTCCCCTGACCCTGTCCTGGTGCCGTAGTCGCAAAGGTACTCATTGATGGCCCTCTGCTGCGTGTGCAGTCGCTGCAGCATGGCCAACGTTGAGTTCCACCTGGTGGGCATGTCACATATTAGGCGGTTCTTGGGCAGGTTCAGCTCCTTTTGCAGCTCAGTCAGCCGAGCACTGGCATTATAAGATCGGCGGAAATGCACACAGACTTTCCTGGCCTGCCTCAGGACATCCTGTAAGCCTGGGAACCTGCCCAAGAACCGCTGCACCACCAGGTTGAGGACGTGAGCCATACAGGGCACATGGGTGAGCTGCCCCTGTCGCAGGGCGGAGAGGAGGTTGGTGCCATTATCAGAAACGACCATTCCTGGCTTAAGCTGGCGTGGCGTCAACCACCTCTCGGCCTGCCCCTGCAGAGCTGCCAGAACCTCTGGCCCAGTGTGGCTCCTGTCCCCCAAACACACCAGCGCAAGCACGGCATGGCATCTTTTTGCCTGCGTACTCGCGTAGCCCCTTGTACGCCTACGGAGCACCGCTGGTTCCGAGGACAGAGCACTCGAAGAGGACATGGAGGAAGAAGAAGAGGAGGGGGTGGAGGAGAGAGGTGTGTCACAACCAGTAGTAGCATTTTGGAGGCGTGGTGGCGGAACAACCTCCAACACTACTGCACCTTGTCCTGCATCCCTCCCAGCTGCCAATAGAGTGACCCAATGGGCCGTGAAAGAAAGATAACGTCCCTGTCCATGCCTGCTGGACCATGAGTCAGCGGTAATATGCACCTTACCGCTGACCGCCCTGTCCAGCGAGGCATGGACATTGCCTTCCACGTGCCAGTAGAGAGACGGAATCGCCTTCCGTGAGAAAAAGTGGCGTTTGGGAACCTGCCACTGAGGAACCGCACATTGAACAAACTCACGGAAGGGGGCCGAGTCTATCAACTGAAAAGGCAGCAGTTGAAGTGCTAGCAATTTAGCCAAGCTAGCATTCAACCGCTGGGCATGTGGATGGCTGGGAGTATACTTCTTTCGACGGTCCAGCAGCTGGGGCAGGGAAATTTGCCTGCTACAATCGGACGTCGGTGTACTGCAAGTACTTGGTTGTGACACACCTAATTCTACACCTTCAGTCCTCTCAGAGCAGCTTTCAGAGAGGACTGAAGATATAGTGGGGATGGAGATCCCAGCTGATGAGGAGCAAGGAGAGGTCCGCTTTGTTCTTTGGTGTGGGTCTTTTACGTGTGCTTGCCAACGAGCTGCATGGCAGGTCGACATATGTCTGCTCATGCTTGTGGTGCCCAAGCGGCTGATGTTTTGGCCACGCGAGATACGCTTGAGACAAATATTGCAAATAGCAGTGGTGCGATCTGATGCACTCGTCTCAAAAAAGGCCCACACCAAAGAACTTTTGTGATAACGTGCAGAGGCAGCGCCCTGCACAGGCGGAGCTCTGCGGTGTGGTACAGTTGCTGTGCTGGCCTCTAGCTGGCCTCCAGGGGGCATCCTGCCTCGTTGGACATGTGACGCTGCATCCTCCTCCTCCTCCTCCTCCTCTCTCCCTTCAGGCACCCACGTGGAGTCAGTGACCTCATCATCCCCTCCCTCTTCACCACTAGAGCAAACCTAGCAGTAAGCTGCAGCTGGTGGAACACTACTGCCAGATTGCTGTCCTTCAGCATCCCCTCTCTCTGCGCGCACACTACTGACTTCCTCAAGCTGGGTATCATCATCCGAGCCTTCGAATCGTTGGGCATCCTCCTGGAGCATGTACCCAACACTGTGCTCAAACAGTTCGGGGGACTCCTCAGGAGGACATGGTGGGTCTAGGGAAGGGGTGGCTGATGATGCCATTGAGTACGCGTTGGCAGCTGCTCTGCCAGTACCCTGAGCCTGGGTGAGAGAGGATGAGGAGGATGAGGAGGGCTTGGTCATCCATTCTACCAAGCCTTCGGCATGATGCGGCTCCACATGTCCAGCTGCCGAAAACAAAGACAAGCGTGTCCCATGGCCACGTGCTGATGACGATGCACGACCACGTCCACGGCCAGCACTGTTGTCTCTAGAAACAGAGCCTGCCTGCCCTGTGTTCTTGCCTCGGCACGCTCTGCCTCTCCTTGGCGGTCTTCCAGCCATTGTAGTCGGTAGTGTATATAGTATAAAAAATAGAACTCCTATGTGTGCTCACAACACACTGTAGGTCCTATGGGTGCTGACACTAACACACTATCACGCCCTCTGTTGAAGTCAACCAATGACGAAACGCGTCAGGGCGTGACCTACACGACACGCTGGGAGTGCTGGTTTGCGTTCCACCGCTCAGAGAACCAGGAAGAGGAAGTAAGGCATTGCAGCCCTTGGTTCTTTTTGATACACGCCGGACGGCGGATACGGTGAAGTAAACCACCCTCCATGTTTGCTTATGTGATCTTTTAACTGATGTACGTTTAATGTATGAGGGGACCAAGTTTGTGAGGGTTTGTTTTATGAAATAAACTGGGTTACACTATGTGCTTTCCCTTTGTTTGTTTTTTGGAAGCCCATCTCATTCTGAGGTCTCCTTGACGGATACAATATTTCAGTGTTTGGCTTGGATACAGCAATTTCTATTCAAGGCTTTAATTCAATATTACTCTGGTGAGTGTGAACCCCTACGGGGTGTGTGTGTCACGAGGTGGATCTGGAAGATTGGTGGAAGGTGCACTCTACTTATTTCTTTAGGATCACCCATGGACATTCTTTTGAAGCACTGAAAACTATCTTGAATCTGTCTTAAGAACTGTTAGGTGGTGTTGACCACTGTCATTCCTCAACATTTAGCTCTGTTTGTAGTATTGACTGATACAGATTACTGTGTTCATTTTTACTATTGTTATACACTATAGGTACTATGTGTGCTGCTGACAAGAAAATATAGGAGCTCTGTTTGCTGCCACTAACACACTAGAAGTCCTATTGGTGCTTCTGAGATGAAAATATAGGAGCTCTGTGTGATGCCACTAACACACTAGAAGTCCTATGGGTGCTGCTGAGAAGAAAATATAGGAGCTCTGTGTGATGCCACTAACACACTAGAAGTCCTATGGGTGCTTCTGAGATGAAAATATAGGAACTCTGTGTGATACCACTAACACACTAGAAGTCCTATGGGTGCTTCTGAGAAGAAAATATAGGAGCTCTGTTTGCTGCCACTAACACACTAGAAGTCCTATGGGTGCTGCTGAGAAGAAAATATAGGAGCTCTGTGTGATGCCACTAACACACTAGAAGTCCTATGGGTGCTGCTGAGAAGAAAATATAGGAGCTCTGTTTGCTGCCACTAACACACTAGAAGTCCTATGGGTGCTGCTGAGAAGAAAATATAGGAGCTCTGTGTGATGCCACTAACACACTAGAAGTCCTATGGGTGCTGCTGAGAAGAAAATATAGGAGCTCTGTTTGCTGCCACTAACACACTAGAAGTCCTATGGGTGCTGCTGAGAAGAAAATATAGGAGCTCTGTGTGATGCCACTAACACACTAGAAGTCCTATGGGTGCTTCTGAGATGAAAATATAGGAGCTCTGTGTGATGCCACTAACACACTAGAAGTCCTATGGGTGCTTCTGAGATGAAAATATAGGAACTCTGTGTGATACCACTAACACACTAGAAGTCCTATGGGTGCTTCTGAGAAGAAAATATAGGAGCTCTGTTTGCTGCCACTAACACACTAGAAGTCCTATGGGTGCTGCTGAGAAGAAAATATAGGAGCTCTGTGTGATGCCACTAACACACTAGAAGTCCTATGGGTGCTGCTGAGAAGAAAATATAGGAGCTCTGTTTGCTGCCACTAACACACTAGAAGTCCTATGGGTGCTGCTGAGAAGAAAATATAGGAGCTCTGTGTGATGCCACTAACACACTAGAAGTCCTATGGGTGCTGCTGAGAAGAAAATATAGGAGCTCTGTTTGCTGCCACTAACACACTGGAAGTCCTATGGGTGCTGCTGAGAAGAAAATATAGGAGCTCTGTGTGATGCCACTAACACACTAGAAGTCCTATGGGTGCTTCTGAGATGAAAATATAGGAACTCTGTGTGATACCACTAACACACTAGAAGTCCTATGGGTGCTTCTGAGAAGAAAATATAGGAGCTCTGTTTGCTGCCACTAACACACTAGAAGTCCTATGGGTGCTGCTGAGAAGAAAATATAGGAGCTCTGTGTGATGCCACTAACACACTAGAAGTCCTATGGGTGCTGCTGAGAAGAAAATATAGGAGCTCTGTTTGCTGCCACTAACACACTAGAAGTCCTATGGGTGCTGCTGAGAAGAAAATATAGGAGCTCTGTGTGATGCCACTAACACACTAGAAGTCCTATGGGTGCTGCTGAGAAGAAAATATAGGAGCTCTGTGTGATGCCACTAACACACTAGAAGTCCTATGGGTGCTTCTGAGATGAAAATATAGGAGCTCTGTTTGCTGCCACTAACACACTAGAAGTCCTATGGGTGCTGCTGAGAAGAAAATATAGGAGCTCTGTGTGATGCCACTAACACACTAGAAGTCCTATGGGTGCTTCTGAGATGAAAATATAGGAGCTCTGTGTGATGCCACTAACACACTAGAAGTCCTATGGGTGCTGCTGAGAAGAAAATATAGGAGCTCTGTTTGCTGCCACTAACACACTAGAAGTCCTATGGGTGCTGCTGAGAAGAAAATATAGGAGCTCTGTGTGATGCCACTAACACACTAGAAGTCCTATGGGTGCTGCTGAGAAGAAAATATAGGAGCTCTGTTTGCTGCCACTAACACACTAGAAGTCCTATGGGTGCTGCTGAGAAGAAAATATAGGAGCTCTGTGTGATGCCACTAACACACTAGAAGTCCTATGGGTGCTTCTGAGATGAAAATATAGGAGCTCTGTGTGATGCCACTAACACACTAGAAGTCCTATGGGTGCTGCTGAGAAGAAAATATAGGAGCTCTGTGTGATGCCACTAACACACTAGAAGTCCTATGGGTGCTTCTGAGATGAAAATATAGGAACTCTGTGTGATGCCACTAACACACTAGAAGTCCTATGGGTGCTGCTGAGAAGAAAATATAGGAGCTCTGTTTGCTGCCACTAACACACTAGAAGTCCTATGGGTGCTGCTGAGAAGAAAATATAGGAGCTCTGTGTGATGCCACTAACACACTAGAAGTCCTATGGGTGCTGCTGAGAAGAAAATATAGGAGCTCTGTGTGATGCCACTAACACACTAGAAGTCCTATGGGTGCTTCTGAGATGAAAATATAGGAACTCTGTGTGATGCCACTAACACACTAGAAGTCCTATGGGTGCTGCTGAGAAGAAAATATAGGAGCTCTGTTTGCTGCCACTAACACACTAGAAGTCCTATGGGTGCTGCTGAGAAGAAAATATAGGAGCTCTGTGTGATGCCACTAACACACTAGAAGTCCTATGGGTGCTGTTGGGGTGCAATGCTGTGCTAACAGCACTGCGGTTGGTACTACTGCAATACTGTACTAACAGTAAGCACGCACCAGACTAATCCCCAGCAGCAGCTAATAACACGCTAACTGTGCAATCAGCAGCAATGAACGATCAATGACTTAGGTAGCAATGGTTTAGCAAAGAAATAGCCAATGGTTTAGCAAAGAAGAGCAAATCTTTCAGTATCAAGCAAAGACAGAATCAGCAGACTGATCTCTCCTAAAGCCGGAACTCATGTGACCGGGGCCGATGGCGTGGCGGCCTTTTAAATGGTGGGGCATGTACTAAAGCCCCTGAGCTGTAATTGGCTACAGGCGTCCTGCCTGTAGCCAATTATTGCTCTCCGAGTTTCGGGCGCTGTGATTGGCCAAGCATGCGGGGTCACAGTGCATGCTTGGCCAATCATCAGCCAGCAATGCACTGCGCCGGCCGCGCCGGCCGCAATGCATTGCGGGGCCGCTCGCATCACACGAATGTGATGCGAACGGCCCAAATAGTTCTGGGCTCGACGAGCGAGCGAACGCCCGGTGCTCGATTCGAACATGGGTTCGAATCGAGCACCGGGCCCATCCCTACACTGCAGTCTAACACAGAAAAACACACAAGGGAATAAGAAACAAGCTCATTGGGGGAAGAGACAACCTCTTCAGGGGAAGGGACAAGCTTATTGGCCATTGGCCAACGTCCAGAACTAATTCAGAACTAACGAAATGGAATTTAAGTTTTTTTTAATTTTCGTTGTTTTGATTTCCGTTTTCCGAAGATTCGTAATTTTTTTTCCGTTCATTTTGATTTTCGTTAATATGGATCTTTGTTCGTTATTTTCGTTGTTTTGTTTTACGTTTTCCGAATATTCATAATTTCGCGTATTCGTTCATTTTGATTTTCGTTATTTTTTGATCTTTGTTCGGTATTTTGTACTTTTTCGTATTTTGGCTGTTTCAAATTTACTAAATTCGTATTTTCCATATTCGTTCTTTTCGATAATTCGTTGTTCGTTTGTAATTTTATCAAACCGTTCGTTAATTCGCATGTTTACAAATCAACGAATATAACGAATTTTGACGAATAACAAATTTGTAACTAAACGAATTGCACATGTCTAATTGGCACTCCTCCTCCTGCCAATAGAGACAGAGGGGAGAGAGCAGAGTGGGTGAATGCCTGTGTTAACATTCAGTGAGTGAAGAGAAAAAGGGGGGGGGGGAATCCACCTCAGGGCTGACAGGCAGCTCTCCCTCTCACAGGCTGTGTACTCGCGGTGGCCAGCTTGGCAGGGTCACGGGTGACAGAGTGGGACACCCGCTACACAGCATCCCCTAAACTATGAGGACATTTTGCTTTTAGCTGGAGAGTATATTATAACTCGTTCAGTTTAATTTGTATTCGCTGCGCTAGACTGTGATCTAATTTTTTCCTGGTGTAGAGTTAGAGGTCTGATATGGGAACTTTTCAATTGCTACAATAAATCTCTGTTTACCTCAATCTGCGAGAGAGCCCCATCATGTATTACCGTGAACAGGAATCTCAATAATTACCAAGCACTGACATATATTATCCAGAACTTGTTACTGTTTAATGGAGAAAAGGTCCCTCCATGTCAAGAAATAATGTTTGTCAGTCAATTATGTGTGCCAAAAAGATAGCAAAAGGGACAAGATTAGGCAGTCACTGGCCTCTAAGAAAGTGAAAGTAATATATGAAACTGGTCAATTTTTTTCTAATGTTTTTATAAGGTTGTTTACTGTACTTTAAACTTTATTTAATAAGGTATTGAAATATTTGAAAGTTATTGCAAAGTGTCCTGCAGGTGGTATGACTGTGGAAAGTGGAGTTCAGTACATTGTTAAAGATGAATTAAACTGTATCTGAGGATCAAAAATTGAAAATGCTACTTAGTTCATGTTTAATGTTTAAAGCAAACTCACCCATTTATTCATGTCTCTATGCTTTATTTTGTTGAGAAACCTGAAAGCTGAAGTAGAGTGATTTGAAAGTCACACCAGTGTTCCTAACCTGAAAGGTAATGTGATAATGTGCTAGTATGCATCACATACTAGCACATTATGTTAAACTTGCCTGAAAATTAAGCCTTCCAGCACAGCGCTGTCCTCGCTGCAGGCGCTCACATCTTCACTCAGGCTTCCTTCCGGGTTCGTGGACTCGGCTGTGTGACTGGCCGGAGCTGCAATGATGTCACATGCACGCAGGAGCCACCGTTTACAGCAGAGGACTCTGAAGGAACGGCCAGGGAGGGCGTTCCTTCAGAGCGCATGCACCGATGTACAGTAAATATGCCCTAAACGGTGCACATTTAGGAGATATTTACAGTACCTATAGGTAAGCCTTATTATACAGTGCCTTTAAAAAGTTTTCATACCCCTTAACATTTTCCACATTTTGCCATGTTCCAACCAAAAACGTAAATGTATTTTATTGGGATTTTATGTGACAACCAACACAAAGTGCACATAATTGTGAAGTGAAAGGAAAATTATAAATGGTTTTAATTTTTTTGTACAAATAAATATCTGAAAAGTGTGGGGTGCATTTGTATTCAGCCCCCCCTGAGTCAATACTTTGCAGAACCACCTTCAATTACAGCTGCAAATCTTTTTGGGTATGTCTACCAATTTTGCACATCTAGAGAGTGAATTTTTTTACCATTCTTCTTTGCGAAATAGCTCAAGCTCTATCAGATTGGATGGAGAGCATCTGTGAACAGGAATTTTCAAGTCTTGCCACAGATTCTCAATTGGATTTAGGTCTGGACTTTGACTGGGTCATTCTAACACATGAATATGCTTTGATCTAAACCTATTACATTGTAGCTCTTGTATGTTTAGGGTCGTTGTCCTGCTGGAAGCTAAACTTCCGCCCAGTCTCAAGTCTTTTGCAGACTCTAATGCCGCGTACACACAATCGGAAATTCCAACAAGAAAAGTTCGATGTGAGCTTTTGGTCGGAAATTCCGAACGTGTGTAGGCTCCATTGGACATTTTCTGTCTGAATTTCCGACAACAAAAATTTGAGAGCTGGTTCTCAATTTTTCTGACAAGAAATTTTAATCGTCTGTTTGCAATTCCGATGCACAAAAAAACATTCATGATCAGAATCAAGCAGAAGAGCCGAACTGCCTATTGAACTTCATTGATCTCGGCTCATCGTACGTCTTGTACGTCACCGCGTTCTTGGCGGTCAGAATTTCCAACAACATTTGCGTGACTGTGTGTATGCAACACAAGTTTGAGCCAACATTCCGTCAGAAAAAAATCCACAGTTTTCTTGTCGGAATTTCCGATCATGTGTACGGGGCATAACAGGTTTTCTTCTAAGATTGCCCTGTATTTCGCTCCATCCATCTTCCCATCAACTCTGACCAGCTTTCCTGTCCCTGCTGCATTATGCCACTCTATCCAAAAATAAGTCTTTGATTCCACATGTTGCTTTTACATACACTGTATGGCCAACAGTTTGCGGACATCTGACCATCACATCTCCATGACCTTGTCACATCTCATGGCCTTGTAATGTCAAATGTCTGACGAAAGGGGTCCTGCGTGGCTCTGAAACATTTCACTATGTCCTCTGTGATGTGATCGTTCATCGGCAAAGATTCTGGATGTTACTCAATGATTCCTGGTGTGCTGGCGAACAGTTAATTGGAAGCACCAATACTCAGTAATTTGGAGGAGGGATTTGGAGTAGATTTGATGGTCAAGTGTCCAATACTTTTTTGCATGTTGTTTACCTTGGCTTTTTTGCAGCCTCTCAGTAAGTCCTGAACACTCTAAACTTGGCATAATAATTTATTTTCCATGGACAGAAGCTGAGGTCTTCAAATGGATTGTCCAGACTCTGTACAGAGATGTTGCAAATTCTGTTTATCTTTTCTTTGTGCTTCATTTGAATATTTTTCCATGTCAAGATACTCTTTGCTTTGCATTGGCAATAGATATATTGGTGGAAGGGAGATAGAGCAGCTCTTATTATAACACTTAGTCCTGGTTCACACTGGTGCGATTTGACATGCGATTTGACATGTCAAATCGCATGTCAAATCGGCGAAATTTGCCGCAAATTGCGGGCAATGGCACCGTCCTAATCGGTGCGACGCCGCATCTGCGGCGCCGCACTGATTACAAAAAGTAGTTTCTGTTTCAGATGTCTTTGAAATCGTGGCTGAAATCAGGACTGCCAGCGGGAGTGAAATCGTGCGAGTTCAGCTGAACTTGCAGGCTTCACTCCCGCAGCCCCAGTGTGAACGTGGGCATAAGGATCACACTAATGCATTTTTTGATGCATTTTGCAGAAATGCAGGGAATTTTTTTAACATGGGTTCCTATGGAACATGTTCACGTCAATGCATTTTTGTGCCTCTGCGTTTTTGGAAAGGGTCGGGGACTTTTTTTCCCGCAAAATGCAGCGTTTTGCATGTAATAGAATTCAATGGACCCGCATCCAAAGCTCAAGTACCGCGATTTTGCCGCGATTTGTGTTTTTTTTTTTACACTGTAAAAAAAAAGCTGGTTGCTAAGGAGGGGGCCGGGAAGCCGGCCGTCGTGTCCTAACAACCGATGAGTCATTAGTTTCTTCCCGTTGAATGTAAAAGAAAAAAATTGCCGGCTAAAAAAAAAAAATATAGAAAAAAACAGCGTCCATACCAGGCCCTTGGGTCTAGTATGGATTCGGAGGGGACCCCCTCACACCGAAATTGCAAAAAAATGGCGTGGGGGGGTCCCCCCAAATACCATACCAGACCCTTATCCGAGCATGCAGCCCGGCAGGTCTTATCCGAGCGAGCGCCCCCCCCCTTCCTGAACCATACCCAACCAACCATACCGACGTCACAAGGGGGCGTGGCCTCCGAATGACGTAATCCAATTGCCATGCCCCGCCATTATTTAAGTAATTCAGGACATCGGCGCCAACAGATCAGCGGGACGCAGCATCGGAAGAGGAGCGGCGGCAGGAGCGGCGGCAGAGGAAGAAGACAGAAGAAGAGCGGAAGAAGAAACAGGGGGAGAAGGTTTGCTGCTGCTTTTAAAATGTAACATGTTTACAGTCCGTTGGATTTACAAATACTGCATTTAAGCATATAAGCACAGTTTTTGTGTTGAAAATAACTGAAATCTAAAACTCCGGTGGGGGTAACAATATTTTTTTTTTTGCCAATCCGAAAATGATTCGATCCGTGACCCCTGATCCGAGGATCGATCCGATCTGTGAGATTTTTGATCCGTTGCACCCCTAGTAATTATTGCTCACGGCTGTTATAGCTGCTAGCACTGATCATTGTGTTCTTCTGAAAGGAACGCCCCCCCCCCTGCCGGAAGAACGCAATGGCTGGGCAGGAGGGATGTTGATGGGGGAATTAAGTGATTTTCATCCCTGCAGCCAAAGAAATATGCTCTGTCTATGGCTGGCCTTAGGCCCCTTTCACACGGGCGGCTGTTCTGCCACTGTTAAAAGCATGTTTTGTTATTTTGAAATTCAGAGAATCTTGGCACAGCGTTCACTTGCAGTTGTACATTGCAATTAGCTGTGTTTATGTGCGTTTACATGCATCTGCGTTTAGCTGCATTGGAACATTCTTGCCATTTCTGATGTGCTTCCTGTTTTTCTTTCCTTGTTGCTCCTGCTATCTGCAGGTTAAATAGTACACTGCGATTACCTGCAGTTATGTGCAAATAGCTGCAATAAATCGGTCCTGGACGCAGTCAAATTAATTTTTTCTCTCCGCACCAAACCCCATGTAACGAAACCGTTGCCAAACGCAGTGTGTGAATGGGGGACATAGGAAATCATTGTCTGAGTTTAGCTGCGGTAGATGACTTGATCTATCCGCAGCTAAAAGCTGAATTCTATCTGCCCGTGTGAAAGGGGCTTAAGACTGGCTTTATGATGACTAGAGGCAGACCGTTCCACTTAGTACTTTGAGAAAGTGCACTGATATGGTCTTTCACTGTATCAGCAAACAAAAGCAGATAGGAATCCCCAATAATGTTTCCCAAAATCCTTGTACTGCACCTTGCTGGCCTGAAAGGCATTGTATTTTATCAACAAAACAATAGTTGCACTTTAATAAGTTAGCATTAACTCAGAATTGGTGGAGTCAAACTGCTCTTGTAAAATATCTCTAGGTCTGTTTTTTTATGCACCTTTAAAACTCTCTTATTTCTTCACAGAGGGAACGACTTCGAAATATTGAGAGAATCTGCTTCCTCTTGAGAAAGGTGGGTATATACAGAGCCATCATTAGACATCATGAAGCCCTGTACAGCTTATTCGAAGTGCAGAAGCATGTCCCTACACTTTCAGTTTGTATTTATTTTAGGTCATCATTATAGGCAATCTTTTATATTATACCTTTTTACATAGTTGGTAAGGTTAAAGTGATTGTAAAGTCTAGTTTTAAAAACAAACAAAAAACAATCATGTTATACTTACCTCCTCTGTGCAGTTGGTTTTTCACAGAGCAGCCTGGATCCTCCTCTTCTCGGGTCCCTCTTTGCTGCTCCTGGCCCCTCCCTCCTGTTGAGTGCCCCCTCAGCCAGCAGCTTTCTATGGGGGCACCCGAGCCGAGTTAGAGCTCCGTGGATCATTCAGACACGGAGCCCCAACTGGGCCCTGCCCCCTTTTTTCACTGATTGGCTGACTGGCTTTAATTGAGAGCTGCCAATGGCGCCGCTGCTGTATCTCAGCCAATCAGAAGTGTCCCGGATGGCTTAGACATACGTGGACATCGCTGGCGAGAGAAGGAGCTCAAGTAGGTAATTAGGAGGGCGCTGGGGAGGCTGCGACACATAGTTTTTTTTTTTATCTTAATGCATTAAGATAAAAAACCTTCTGCCTTTACAACTCCTTTAAATATAGAGATACATCCATACAGTTCAATCTATATGTATGTTTGTATGTCACTATGAATTTCCATATCTCGGACCGAACGTTCGCACAAACTTTAGAACCCTATTAAATACAATGGACGCGAACGTTCGAAATCTAAAGTGCTAATTATAACGCCTAATATGCATGTTATTGTCCTAAAAGGGGTTTGGAGACCCGGGTCCTGCCCGAGGGGACATGTATCAATGTAAAAATAATATTTTAAAACGGTCGTTTTTTCGGGAGCAGTGATTTTAATGATGCATAAAGTGAAAAAAAAAAAAAGTGAAATATTCCTTTAAATATCGTACCTGGGGGGTGTCTAAAGTATGCCGGTGAAGTGGCACGTGTTTCCCGTGTTTAGAACTGTCCCTGCACAAAATGAAATTTCTACAGGAAAAAAAGTCATTTAAAACTGCTTGCGGCTTTAATGTAATGTCTGGTCCTGGCAATATGGATGAAAATCATTGAGAAAAATGGCATAGCTACCCCATCACCCACCCCCCCCCCCCTACCCCAGCCCATTACCAGCCCCTTTGGGTCTTGTATGGATATTAACGGGAACCCCGCACCCAAAATAAAAAAGGCCCTATATACTCTGAACAGCAGTATACAGGCGGTGCAAAAAAGACACCGACTGTTGGTTTGTTCTTAAGTACAATCTGTTTGTAATTTGGAACAGGTACATTGTTTAAGTGTAGCTCCAGCCAAAAAATCTATTTTTAAGCTTTTTGGAGAACATAGGGAAGGGTTATCACCCCTGTAACATTTGTTTTGCTGTCTGTGCACCTGCTCAGAACATTTAACCTCACTTTCCATCCCAATGACAAATGTTTTTGGAAAATTTGTTTTTTTTATTGAAACGAGGATTGGTGATAAAGCATCAGTAGAGAGGAGACACCTTGTTCCCATATTACCTCTTACAGGAGAGAATTTCCCTTCCTAGGGGTAGATTTCCTCTCACTTCCTGTTGTCTCCTTCCGTTTGCAAGTAGGAGTCGTTTGTAAGTTGGATGTTTGAAAGTAGGGGCCTGCCATATATAGTCTGCAGAAATTTGACCCTTAGGTGTTGGTGTTGCCACAACACTGTAAGCCCTCACAGTTACTCTTGGTGGGCGCTGGAACGCCCTGCTGTCAACTATTATATCAGGAATTGTATTTACATGCCACTGTTGAACAGTGGTAGGAAAAATTGGGCCTTTGGTGGTGGTGCTGGTGCCACAACACTGTAAGTCCTCACAGTTACTCTGGGTGGGTGCTTGAATGGGCCCTGCTGTGAAATATTAGATCAAGAATTGTAATTGCATGCCCCTGTTGAACAGGGGCTGAAAAATTGGGCCTTAGGCACTGATGCTGGTGCCACAACACTGCAACCCCTCACAGATAGTGTACTTAGAGCGCAGCAATGAGCCCTGTTGCAAAGTATTGCATCAAAAATTTAGGCTTTAGGTGAATGCTATGCAAAGCACACAGTAGTACACTAAGTGAAACACTGACTGTCTGCAGTTAGCACAATCACCGGCCTGCCTGTCACAGTATAGAGAATAACTGTATCCAGGTGAGCTTTCGGTGATCGCTATGCAAAGGACACAGTAGTACACTAAGGCCCCTTTCACACTGGGGCGGTTTGCAGGCGCTATTGTGCTAAAAATAGCGCCTGCAAACCGAGCCTAAACAGCGGCTGCTGTCTCTCCATTGTGAAAGCCCGAGGGCTTTCACACTGGAGCGGTGCGCTAACAGGACGTGAAAAAAAGTCCTGCTAGCCACATCTTTGGAGTGGTGAGAGGAGCGGTGTGTTTACCGCTCCTATACCGCTCCTTCCCATTGAAAGCAATGGGAAACTGCGAAAATACCGCCGGCAATGCGCCTCTACAGAGGCGCATTTCCGGCGGTATTAACTCTTTTTTGGCCGCTAGTGGGGGTTAAAACCGCACCGCTAGCGGCCGGAAACCTCTGCAATTCCGACGGTATAGCGCCGCTAAAAATACCGGCGCTATACCACCACCGCACCCACCACCCCAGTGTGAAACCAGCCTCAGTGAAACACTGAGGCTGGTTTCACACTGGGGCGGTGGGTGCGCTGGCGGTATAGCGCCGCTATTTTTAGCGGCACTATACCGTCAGAATTGCGGAGGTATTCGGCCGCTAGCGGCCGAAAAAGCATTAATACCGCCCGCAATGCGCCTCTGTAGAGGTGCATTGCCAGCGGTATTACCGCGGTTTCCCATTGCTTTCAATGGGAAGGAGCGGTGTAGGAGCGGTAAACACACCGCTCCTCTCACCGCTCCAAAGATGCGGCTAGCAGGACTTTTTTTCACGTCCTGTTAGCGCACCGCTCCAGTGTGAAAGCCCTCGGGCTTTCACATTGGAGAGACAGCAGCCGCTGTTCAGGCTCGGTTTGCAGGCGCTATTTTTAGCACAATAGCGCCTGCAAACCGCCCCAGCGTGAAAGGGGCCTGACTGTCTGCAGCTAGCACAATCACCTGCCTGCCTGTTACAGTATAGAGACTAACAGGAACGGATCTATCTAAACTCAATACAGTGTATAAATATATATACACAACACCTGGGATGCATATATATCCTCTACACACTGTAACAGCAGCTAACTGACTCGCCTTCCTGCTCTATCTAACTCAATATAAATGACACTGTCTATCTCTCTGAAACTGCCTCTTTCACAAACGCCAACACACTACACAAGGCCGACTTCCAGGCGGCCTTATATAGTGTGGGGCGTGTACTAAACCCCCTGAGCCATAATTGGCCAAAGCCAATTGGCTTTGGCCAATTACGGCTCTCCGTTTTTTCCGCGCTGTGATTGGCCAAGCATGCGGGTCATAGTGCATGCTTGGCCAATCATCAGCCAGAAATGCACTGCGATGCCGCAGTGAATTATGGGCCGTGTCGCGCAACACGAATTTAGCGCGAACGGACCATAAAGTTCGTTCTTCATCGAACGGCCGATGTTCGAGTCGAACGTGTGTTCGACGCAAGCGCGAAGCTCATCCCTACTGAGGAACACATCTAATAATGTAATGAATTTATCTACACTCTCCGCTGACATGAATAACTGTGGAAGGGAGTTCTGCATCTTTACCACTTTGACAATACATTACGTATTTTAGGATTGGACAGTTTCTCGTCCAACTTAATTTTGTGCCGGGTGTCTTCTTCAGAGACATTAAAGGATAAGTTCACTTTTAAATAAAAGAATAATAAATGGCTAATTTTTTGCAGATAAAGCCGCAAAGGCTGCCAGACCTTGTAGCTTTCCATTCACAGCACAGGACACTGTGAATGAGTGATGTGTCCAGGTGGGCGGAGTCCCGCTCAGCCATGTTTTTTTTTTTTAAATTATGACAGCTAGTGGGGAGGGAGAAGATCCCCGCTAGCTGTCAGACTGAGGAGTGGGGAGGGGGGTACAGAGGTCGGTCCGTTCGTAACATGTTACATGTTACACCCTGAATATGGGTGTAACATGTTAGGAAAGGTGAGCCCTTTTTTTCCAATACTGCAGTCATCATTGAAAGATTTTCATATTGTAATTACAGAGCCTTGAAAGAGTATTCATACCCCTTGAAATTTTCCACATTTCGTCATGTTACAACCAAAAACTTAAATTTATTTTATTGGTATTTTATGTGATCGACCAACACAAAGTGGCACATAATTGTGAAGTGGAAGGAAAATGATAAATGGTTTTCAAATATTTTTTTTACAAATAAATATGTGAAAAGTGTGGCGTGCTTTTGTATTCAACCCCCTGGAGTCAATACTTTGTAGAACCTCCTTTCACTGCAATTACAGCTGCAAATCTTTTTGGGGATGTCTCTACCAGCTTTGCACATCTAGAGAGTGACATTTTTGCCCATTCTTCTTTGCAAAATATCTCAAGCTCTGTCAGATTGGATGGAGAGCGTCTGTGAACAGCAATTTTCAAGTCTTGCCACAGATTCTCAATTGGATTTAGGTCTGGACTTTGACTGGGCCATTCTAACACATGTATATGCTTTGACATAAACCATTCCTTTGTATCTTTGGCTGTATGTTTAGGGTTGTTGTCCTGCTGGAAGGTGAACCTCCGCCCCAGTCTCAAGTCTTTTGCAGACTCTAACTGGTTTTCTTCTAAGATTGCCCTGTATTTGGCTCCATCCATCTTCCCATCAACTCTGACCAGCTTTTCTGTCCCTGCTGAAGAAAAGCATCCCCACAAAATGATGCGGCCACCACCATTTTTAACGGTGGGGATTGTGTGTTCAGGGTGATGTGCAGTGTTCGTTTTTCGCCTTACATATCGTTTTGCTTTAAGGTCCCCTCCACACAAGAATCTGTTTCAGCGGAGTCTGCCAGCTAAGCGGGAAATCACTCCGTTGATCTCCGCTGAGCCGACAGATGACAGGTACGTCTCTGCTCACTGAGCGGGGAGGGACCTGTCAGAGCCCCGCTGATTCCTGTGGAGAGATTGGACGAAAACAGACAGCATATCCGTTTTCATCAGATCTCATCCGATCCGCCAAACGGATAGCTGAACATATCGCCATAAGTCTGTCTTGAGTGGATCGAATGGCAGACAGGTGTCAGCGGACACATCTCCGCTGACATCCGCCTGCCCATAGGAGTCAATGGATGGCCTGCTCGGAATAAAATATATTTACGTTTTTGGTTGTAACATGACAACATGTGGAAAATTTCAAGAGGTATGAATACTTTTTCAAGGCACTGTATAACCACTCTTAGGCTGGATTCGCACCTATGCATTTTTTGTGCTTTTTGCATTTTGCAGATTTGCACTACAGTTTCCTATGGAACACGTTCTGTAGTGCAAATCTGCAAAATGCAAAAAGCACAAAAAATGCATAGATGTGAATCCAGCATTAAAGCGGAGCTCCACCCTAAAGTGGAACTTCCGCTCATCGGAACCACCCCCCCCCTCCGGTGTCATATTTGGCACCTTTCAGGGGGGAGGGGGGTGCAGATACCTGTCTAAGACAGGTATTTGCACCCACTTCCAGGAGTCCTCTCTGCGGGTATTCTGCGGGAAGTATGTCACTTCCTGCAGAATACGCGTTGTGTTCTGGGAGACACTCGGCTCCCCGAACACACGGGGACCAGTCAGAACGGCGCAGCGTGACTCGCGCATGTGCCGTAGGGAACCGGGCAGTAAAGCTGCAAGGCTTCACTTCCTGGTTCCCTCACCGAGGATGGCGGTGGGGGCAGCAGAGTGACGAGCGATTGCTCGTCCTCTGCTGCGGACGTCGCTGGACTCCAGGACAGGTAAGTGTCCATTTATTAAAAGTCAGCAGCTGCTGTAGCTGCTGGCTTTTAATATTTTTTTTTCAGCGGAGCTCCGCTTTAAGCTCTTCTTCTCCAGGGAGAGTATGTTTATTTTGTCTGTATATTAAACAACAAATGCAAAAATGTCTTTGAAGCATAATGAGCCACTCACACTTCTTTTAGGCACATATTAATGCACCTTCAACTGCACTTAGAGCTTATTTCCACATTCGCCATGTATTTTATTGTGGTGGGCGCATTTGCATTCTTAAAAAATCCTGCTTGCTGCATTTTTGGTGCATGTCTTATAGTGATGGATGTCACCACAGGTAAAAAGATTCTGAAACACACTGTTCATGTGTTATCCATGACTTAGAGCGGTGTAAAATATACCCCACCCTAGAAAAATGCACACAGAAAATATTGTAAAACTTATTAAAGGGCCAGCTCACCCAAAATAGATAAATCAGAGTTTGGTAACTATAGTTTCTTATATCTCTTTAGTGGTGAGCTATATATATGAATTTTCAGGACTGCTTCAATGCCACGGCCATTTGAAGTGCCCACTGCCACTCTCCCTGCTGGATATTTATTACAGTTTTTATTACAAAGATTACAGCAAGAGTGGGAACAGATCTAGGGAAGACAGGGACAAATCCAGGAACCATCGTGAGGAAACCCTGAAAATGGGAGTTCCTAAAATCTATAGCAGTGATGGCAAACCTTGGCACCCCAGATGTTTTGTAACTACAGTTCCCATGATGCTCCACTACACTGCAGAGTGCATGAGCATCATGGGAAATGTAGTTCCAAAACGTCTGGGGAGCCAAGGTTTGCCATCACTGATCTATAGCAAGCATTTGGCAATATCACTGCTTCAGTCAGCTGGCTCTTCAACTCTAGTCCACCCCAGTTTTACGGAATGTTTATCCAAAGGACAACGTTCCACATGTTGCAGAGAGACTGTAAGGTGGGGTTCACAGTAGGGTTGCCACCTGTTCGGGATTCACCCGGACAGTTCGGGTTTGGAATCATACGTCCGGGTTTCAGACTGTCTGAGATCCGGACACATTATTCAGACTCCGCCCTCCCCCTTCTCTCTCCTGCCTCTAAGTGAGTACAATAAGGTAAATCTGGGTTCTCAGAGCACTCATTACATCTGAGCTCCCCTTTAAACCAGAGGCCACAGTGCTCCCACTTTACATCAGAGTCCTCGTCGTACACCAGAGCATCCCTTATGTTAGAGTCCTCAGAGTTCTCCCTTACATCAGAGTCTGCAGAGTCCCCCCCCTTACAGTAAAAGAGGAACTATGGGGATTCAGATGTAAAAGGGGAACTCTGTGGACTCTGATGTAAAGGGGGACTCTTGTGATTAACTCCATATGATTAGAAATATTATTTAATAGCAACATCTATGCATAGTTTATGCATACTATGAAAACAAATTGCTGTGCGACGCTGAAGTGTTCGGGTTTGGCTTGAAGAAAAGGTGGCAACCCTAGTTCACAGGCCAACATAACCTAACTGTAATGGTTTGTAGCAATAGGAGGCCAAGCTGCTATCTCTTGGTGCTGTCTACAAAGACCTGCCAGCTAGGGCTGACCCTTATTTAGGAACAGGGAGGAAGAGAGTGGTAAATAATTAAGTTCAGGTTAAAGGCTTCCTGCAATGTCACCCCTTACATCAGGGCTTCAAATCATCATGAAACAATTGGCAGGAGCGTAGAGGATAAACTCATTGTGTAAACTCAATTAAATCCATAACTTTTATGTTCTCCCTTTTATATCCTTATTCCAGATTTTAATAGCGAGGGCCACTTAAGCAACTTGGTAACCAGTCGCGGGCCACAATGAGCGGAGCGGGCGGATGACAGGTCATAGATACTCTATAGGCCCTCCGATCTGCCCAGATGGAGGGGGACGAATTCCCTTCTGTTTTTTGTATTGGAGGTAGGCGAGCGTAAATGGACATCTGTCGCTCTGTAGAGGTGAATTGAGGGTCCCATTTGGGATCGTGTGAAAAGGGCCTAAGACCGATTTCACACTGATGTGCTGCGGTTTACCCACACAGCGGGTGCAGCGTAGTGCACCTGTGTCTATCCTGCGGGTTAGCTGAACTTTGCCATTGACTCCCCCTGTTGCAAAGCCGGCGCTGTAGAGGAAACATCAGCTTATGGGGCTCTGGTCCACAGCCGCTTTCTTCCTCTACCACCATCTTCATTCACAACACTGATGCTGTGGTATGGCAGGTCGGCAACCTGCAATCTGGGCTTGCCAACCCGCTATTCCAGAGCAGGAGGTTGCGGGCCACATCAGAGGGCTCCGCGGGCCACATGTGGCCCCCGGGCCACTGGTTCGCCACCCCTGTATTAGGGTGTGCACCCCTGAGCACAAACACACATGCGTGTATATCAGCAGAGAATCAGAGGGTGTTAGTAGAGTAAAGATTGGTGTCATCAGGGCAGTGGACGGTGTCTGTAGTTTTTATTTTTTATCATTTTTTACAATATTTATTTTTTATTACTTTTTTACAGGTTTTTTTAGGGGCCCTGTTATGGGGCTTTGGTGAAATATCAAGAGTCTAAACAGACCCCTAATGTCTCACTTATGAGACAGAGAAAGAAACTGAGGACGGAGATTCCCCAGTCCCTGTCTCTGCAGCCTACAGTAAACATAGTTTACTGTAATTCAGTTAAGAATGAAGACAGGAGCAATCGATACAGATCACTCATTGTGTTTATTCAAGAAAAGAAAGGGGGCGGTTAATGAAATATTTATCAACCCTTTCCCTGCTCCTGGGAGGAAATGAGGGAATCTGGCAGCGCTGCAGGGGGGAGACAGGAAGTAGGGGGAATCTGCACTGCACAGGGTGATTAGGGTGTGCCCAGTCACACCTGGCACACCCTGTGCGCATGCCTATGTACCCTGGTTGCTTATAGTAGATGTAGCACACCCCCGTATGGGCTGCTGGTTTACTTTTGGGCTTGCACGTTACCACGGTGTAAGTTGTCTAGGGGAAGAAATTCTGTAGAAATTCCAATGTCCACACAAGATGTAAAACCTTAAGCAGTTAGGTTTTATTTTCCTTTTTGCACAAACATGTCAAGAGTAGTAAAAGGGTGAAGGGAAAGGTAAGGTTCAGGCACACGGTACAGATCACTAGGGAGAACTCCTCAAAAATACAGTCACTCACCACTCTCTCTCTGGAGTGGGTATTGCTCACCTGGATAGGCCCCTCTCACCTGGCCTAGCAGCCGGTATGATGCACGAACAAATGTCAGGACCAGTCTCTGCCACAGACTGGCGGTGCACTGAATTGAGATAATCCGGGATTCTCTGCCACAGGACTTAACACCCGAACTTCCAGTCAAACAGTCAAGAGCCTTTAAGTCGACCCGGCAGACTGTAAGGTAAACTTTAGTTGCGGTGCATCCTCCAATGGAATCACCAGGCCCTCCTCAAGACACCAGCCTTCCGCTTGACTTTTCCAGGACAGGTCCTCCCCTGGTTTCCTCCATTAAGTGGCTTCCTCCCTCAGGACGAACAGCACAGGATCACCCTCAAACTGCAGACCCAGTCAGCACAACTGGGCCTACCTAATGAAGTTGCGGCCTCGGACCAGCATGGTTCCAAGGCCAAAAATCACACAGTACACCCCTCACGCCAGGAGGGCTGTGAGGGGACGAAGGACCCCAAAAAATGACATCTGCCCCTTAAGTACCCTTCCCCAGCATGCTTAGCGGGTAGACCACGCCCACTGAACTGTTCCCGGGGGAAGGTACCCAATACACTCTGGCCTGTTAGTCTTCCGCATTGACCTGAGGTGGTAACGCCACCTACAGGCAAACAGTGGGAAGTCTGCCCAACACAGCCATAGCCGGAACAGAGGCTAATTTAGCCTAATTATATACAGAGTCTGAGCTAACTACTAGCTCAGACACCCACTAGATTTAGCATAGCGCCCAGTCATTGGGAGCAGGGCGGTACATATATATTAGAGAGATAGAACATGCTACAAATAACCACCCAAAATACCTCCTAAAATCAAATGTTCATCATTGCCTCCCAGTAAACAGAGGGTATTTTGACCACATGCACTTATGTTGAACATAGGTGAAAGGTGGGGCAGTGACTACGTAATACAGAAATAATTTCAGTCCTTGTGGTCACCCTCTCTGAGCCAAAGCACTCATATGACCAGGTGGCACTGAGAGGACAAAACTCGGTACAGAAAAAGAAAGGGTTTCAAGCAGCCAGTTGTTTTCGATAGCTTCTTCAAAAAAAAGTTTTTTTTTTTATTATTCATGTGGAGTGCCCCTTTTTTAATGTTTTACATAAGCAGAAAAAAGCAGTAGAAATAGATTTTATTGCGTTCATCAATTACATCCGCGAAGTACAAAGTGTCCTCGGAGAGCTGCTGTATTTAAAAAGCCACGAGGACCCAAAGCAATCTTGCATATTCTATCATTCATAACAATAGGGCACAGTAGGAGAGCCGCACGCGGGACTTCCAGCTGAGGACTCCACCATGGAAACAATGGCTGGAAATTATCCCAGAAAACCCAATTTCCTCCTTGTTACTGTAATGAGAACCTAGGCAAATTTAGAAAACGCTGAGTGCTGCCTGTGCCACAGCTATATTTCAATTTTAAGTAGACGGCATGTTCAGAATCATGCAAAAAAGAAAGGCTTTTTAGGTATTAAAGAGCACCAGAGGGTTAGTAGTGAACACACTGGGGCTCATTTATCAAAGCAAATGAACAAGAACAGGTACAACTCACTATGGTACACTTGCATTGCGGGCTCACATATGCGCACAGATGGTTGCTCATATAGTGAATGCAATCCGTGAACCTATCCAGCTGATTGCACACTGATGTTTTGCTGTGAAAGCACACAGCAGCATTGTCATCTTTTAGATAAGGTAGTCTTAAATGAAAATGGACTTTTAAATGGACTTTAAAAGAGAAGTAATCATACTTACCTAGCTGGATGCAGCATCGGTCCCCCGCCGGCTCTAACACTGAGAACCGAGCAATCTAACACGGCCGATAGCTCGGTTCTCACCGCTCCCTGAGCATCTACCCCCCCCCCCCCACTCACTGGAGCGCTGGGCTGTGGAGGGGGGGTGTAAGCGGCCGACTCAGCCTCTCAGTGGCTTGCCGGTGCCGTTCCAAGCATGTGGGCAGATCCTGAGTTCATTGTCTGCTGAAAACGGGTCACAGGAGTACTTCTCCTTTAAAGGGGTTGTAAAGGTTCATGTTTTTTCACCTTAAAGCGGAGCTCTACCCTAAAGTGGAACTTCCCCTCATCGGAACCCTCCCCCCCTCCGGTGTCATATTTGGCACCTTTCAGGGGGGAGGGGGTGCAGATGCCTGTCTAAGACAGGTATTTGCACCCATTTCCGGGAGTCCTCTCTGCGGGTATTCTGCGGGTAGTACGTCACTTCCCGCAGAATACCCGTTGTGTTCTGGGAGACACTGTGCTCCCAGAACACAACAGGGACCAGTTGTGAAAAAACATCTGTCGATTACCGGCCCCCTAGCCCCCCCCCTGTTTTACTTACCTGAGCCCTGGAAAGTTCTGCGTCGCGAACGCACTCGATCTTTGCCCGGGCTTTTTGGCTCTTCATTGGACAGATTGATAGCAGCGCAGCGATTGGCTTGCACTGCTGTCAATCAAATCCAATGATGCGGGCGCCGGGAGGCGGGACCGAGTCATACACTCGGCGGCTATGTACGCTGAGGGTATAACACGGGAGCGTGCCCGCAAGGTAATCCCCTCAGGAGAGAGCTTCCCAGAGGGTTTTAACTATTGCGGGGAGGAGCCGAGAGAGCCGCTGAGGGTCCCCAGAAGAGAAGGATCGGGGCCACTCTGTGCAAAACGAACTGCACAGTAGAGGTAAGTATAATATGTTTGTTATTTAAAAAAAATTAAAACTGAAGCTTTACAATCACTTAAATTTCAGCTCCATCTATTACTTTTTAAGCAGTTACAGCAACAGTTTGTTTGTTTTTTTGGAAAGTGGGTTTAAAGGCTTATCGTGGGTGCAAACTTTTGCGGGCTCCTGTGGGAAAAAAATAATAAATGCAAATTTTGTTCCTGTAAAAATATGTGCATTTATAATTTTTTCCTTAACGGTAACTTAGCCTTTAAGACAGATGAATAATAGCTGACCATTGTAAGCACCCCCAGCAGTGTTACATGGTTTGTCCCAACATCTGTAAGTGCTGCTTTTATTGGACACCTTTGCCAAAATACATTTAAATACATGGTGAGGGCAAAATGTATGTGGCTATGGGTGGTTTCTAAGGGTACAATGGCTGCGGAGGGTTACAAAAGCTCTTTTAAACTAACCTGAACACATTCTTGTGCCAAAAAAACAGCACCTCATTATTTTACATTATACAATAGATGGTAAAAAAAATAGAAAATAAATATGTAAAGCAACAGTATAGAAATATCTATTTAAAAAATGCAAAGGACACAAGGGATCTCTTCATAAATGTTTTCACCCAAGATTCACACAACTCATACAACCCTCTAAAATTAAGAAACAACTTGAGAACAGATCACTTTTCTTTCAAGCTAATTTTGCCTAAGCAGCTCAATAAGTGTAAAACTCACAAATAAATGTGGAGCAACACTATGTTATCAGTGGTGACAGAATGTGTGTAGAGTGCAACCACACTCACAATAAATAAAACACATATCATAAACAGGGCCGTCTTTAAGGCAGGGCAAAAGAGGCAGCTGCCCTGGGCCCTGTCATTGTTGTGGGGCCCAAAGCAGCTGCCTCATACTTGCCAACTATCCCAGTTTAAATTCCCTTGTCCCTTGAAGTTTTAGTCCTGTGATGTGTCCTCATATCTCAGTGTGAAGTGCTACTAATGCTGCCCAGCTCTGACCTATTGTTGTGTACAGATGACTCACCTGCAGACCCTGTGTTTACATGTAAATAACGTCATTCATATGTAAATAACGGGAGCATTCATATGTAAATAGCGGCGGGATTCATATGTAAATAGCTGAGGCCGGCGGCATTCATATGTATATCATGCCCATCTGCAGTGAAAAGATGATGTGCTGTAACCTCTAGCAACCAATCAGTGAGAAGTATTACTGTACAGTAATCTCTAGAAACCAATCAACAAGAAGAAATCATGTGCTGTAACCTCTAGCAACCAGTCAGTAAGTGGTAATGATACGCTGTAATCTCTGGCAACCAATCGCAATCACTGCCTGATCTGATACAGTAAACTGATTTTAAGTCTAGCTGATATTTATTGTATGTCTCAGAGCAGGTGGAGAGCAAAATTGCATGGGGGGGGGGCCCAAGAATTTTTTTGCCCAGGGTCCAATCAACAATAAAGACGGCCCTGATCATAAAGCAGCCCTCAAAATGTCCACTCGCCTGCTCGCAGAGGTAGGTGTGGCGCTGTTCTAGGGTGCAATAATTGCATGCCCCTGTTTGGTCCTTCAGGGGGATACAGTGGTGGGGCAGATGGGAAAGGGGGGTACATTGTTGGGGCAGATTGTGAAGTGGAAGGAAAATGATAAATTATTTAAAAAATGTTTACAAATAAATCTCTGAAAAGTGTGGCGTGCATTTGTATTCAGCTCCCTTTACTCTGATAACCCCAACTAAAATTCTAATGGAACCAATTGCCTCCAGAAGTCACCTAATTAGTAAATAGAGTCCACCTGTGTGTAATGTAATCTCAGTATTAATACAGCTGTTCTGTAAAGCCCTCAGAGGTTTGTTAGAGGACCTTAAGCAGGCCATACACGGTCAAATTTTGAACAAAATGTATTTTCAAAATCAGAAAGTTCATTTTTTTGTGATCCAATGATGCCACCATTGATTTTCGAAATTCGGCCAGGAATATTCTTTTCTCTCCGGGAATATTATTTTCTTGCACATGCGCATTTTTTTTTTTATTACATTTCTCGCACGATTCTCCCATCATTGATCAGAAAATCGTTTGTCTTTCAAAAAATTCCAACATGTCGGATTCCTCAAATTTGATTGCCGCACGAAAATTGGCTGTTGCTGCAGCCCACTAACGGTGCGAAATTCGTACAAAAATTCTTTGATACGATTTTCGAAAGAAAATTCTTTTTCGAAATTCGAACCGTGTATGGCCGCCTTTAGGTTATAAAAAAATATCCCAAGCTTTGAACATCTCACAGAGCACTGTTCAATCCATCATCTGACAATGGAAAGAGTATGGCACAACTGCAAACCTACCAAGACATGTCTGTCCACCTTAACTGACAGGCCGGGCAAGGAGAGTATTAATCAGAGAAGCAGCCAAGAGGCCCATGGTAACTCTGGAGGAGCTGCAGAGATTCACAGCTCAGGGGGGAGAATCTGTCCACAGGACAACTATTAGTTGTGCAGTCCACAAATCTGACCTTTATGGAAGAGTGGCAAGAAAAAAGCCATTGTTGAAAGAAAGCCATAAGAAATCCCGTTTGCAGTTTGCAAAAAGCCATGTGGGGGCAGGGTCGGTGTGTATTGTGTGACAATCTGTCACAGTGTTTCTTTTTAAATTGGGACTTTTTTCTTCCTCGTTCAATAATTTTTTATTAAGTATTTTAACAAGAATACATATCACAGGTACAATACAGATGATGCGAGAGTGGGATATACAACGTAACCTTAATGGAAGATATATTGGAGAGTTTGATGCTCAAAAAAAAAAAAAAAGAAAAGATAATTTTTATTCTTGAAATAATAAAGATAAGAAAATAGATAGTAATAACAAATGTCATGTATATCGGACTCATAAAATAAAGAAAAAAAAAACAAAACGATACCTTACATCGGGTAGAAAGTGCCTCCGGACCTCCCATCCACCCCTAATGGGGTCAAACTGTGGATGGGAGGGGGCACATGTTAAAAAAGGGAAATAAATGAATTAACTAAGGTATAGGTAAGCTAGAGTCCTGAAAGGATAATTATGTTATCCTAACATATAAGTAATGTAGTTAGAAGCCTATTAAAGTCACTTATAAATGTCAAAACCAATCCTATGAAGGAACAACAGAAGAAAAACAGTGTATTAAATGGATAGAGGATTTTCTCAGGTTATTATTCCAAACTCTAGAGTATATGTAATAGTAATTTGAAGAAAATATAAATCCCAAAATCACATACTGGGCAATAATGAAAATAAAAGAAAAGAGAAAAAAAGAAGAATGTTGAGATAGGAAGAAAGAAAAGAAGAGATTGAGAAAGGAAAGAAGTGAAAAGATAGAAAAGGAAAAGAAGAGGTTTCCTCCCAGGGATGATCCAGCCCCAAGAAATGCTAACTAATACTAGCAACATTTGATAGAAAGGAAGAGAATAAAAAAAAAAAATTAAATTGGATTAGCAGGGCAGCAAAAGAGATTGGTCAAAATCAGATGGTAGGAAATGTTTAACCCATGGTTGCCAAATTTTATTAAATTTTTTCACATTATTATTCTCAATAGCTGACATTTTGTGGAAAATGAGGGCTCTGTTCATTCGGTGTTTAGCTTCAGTCACAACCAATGTCTGAGATTTCCATGCCTTAGCTATAGTTTGTTTAGCTGAGGTTGTCAGGTATAATAATAGTTGGAATTGATTGTGGGTAAGTTCAGGGGGTTTAAGATTCAATAATGCTACGACGGGGTCTGGCTTAATCAAGTTTTCTAGAGCAGTGGAAGCCATACCGAATATTTTGTTCCAAAAATTTTGGGCAATTGGACATTCCCACCAGATGTGGAGATAAGTACCTACAGTCGCACAGCCACGAAAGCAAATATTTGGACAAGTAGGCGAGAATTTAGCTAACCTCGCTGGTACCAGATACCAGCGTGATAAGACCTTGAAATTTGTTTCAAGAGCATAACAATTTGTGGAAGAGCGCATAGTGGTCGACCAGATATTGTTCCAATCTTTCGTACTAAATGTCTTATCAAAATCCTGAGACCATTTGGTGACATATAAGGGTGGAGTGTCTGTGAGGGGGGAATTGAGATGTTTATAGAGTAGTGAGATCAGACCTCTAGTGTGTGGATCGCATTTACAGATCCTTTCAAACTGTGATAGTTGATTAAGTATGGAACCCGATTCAATAACCGGTGTATAAAAGTTTTTAATCTGTAGGTACCGGAAAATTTCTTTACTGGGTAAACCATGAATGTCCCATAGATCAGGAAATGTCAGGATGTTATTGATGGAGGTTATATCATATAAGCATGTCAGATTTTTGGTAGTCCAGGCTGTAAAGGAAGAGGGAAACTTCCATGCAGGATAAAAAGCTGGGTGTCTAATAAATGACAGTAGGGGGTTATGTGGGGATTGTAGTTTATGTGAACATCTAAATTTGTCCCAGATAGTCATGGAGTGCTTTGTAATAGGATTAGACAGGCTAATTCTATCACAAGGGGATAACCACATTATATTAGCCACAGATATTGGATCAATATCAATAGATTCTATTGCCACCCACAAGGGGGGTTCAAACAGTGCGTGGTACTTAGATAATTGGGCGATTTGTGCTGCGTAATAGTAATTGGTGAAATTAGGAATCCCCAGTCCCCCTTTAGATTTTTCGATAAAAAGTGTCGCTTTAGAAATACGTGGTTTAATCTTACCCCATATAAACGATGTGATAATAGATACTAAAAGCGCTAAAAATGGTGCACAGTAAAGTGCAAAATATAAATAAACCACTGTGAAACCAATCAACTAAGGAAAACCAAATAATTAAAGCCGCAATCAATCAAAGTATTTCTAATACTAAATGTGAATAATATAAATAATATTGATGCGCTAAAATCAACCCTAAATTGACTATACAGATGATCCGTGATAGTTAAATAGCAATAAAACCAACTACAACACATATGCAAAATACAAGTGCAAATATGAGAAATACAAAAATCCACCAGTGAAAAAAAGCAAAGTTGCAAATAATTTCCAAGGCACCCAGATAGGTGCAATCTAGTGCAGTTTATAGTGACCTAAGACACTGCTAGTCCACAGCAGCTCTATGAGATATGACACACACTGATGCAGAAGGCAAATTAAAACAACAGAGACTCCTTGGTATGTCCCTCCTATCTGGCTGATCCACGGGTGGGATGGCTGTTTTAATTTCTGATCCAAAAGCAGTCTGAACGGTGAGCTTATACCAATCGAATCATACAAAAAAGGAAAGAGAAGAAATCATTGCGCGATGCTATATACCTAATCAGCAATGATTTCAACACTAGGCGCTTTCACTCACGTGACCAAGGACTTAAAGTGCATAAGTACAGTTCAGCTCAGGCAGAGCGATCTTCCCTCACTGCTCCAGCTTCCAATGTCTCGCTGGTAGAGTGATTAGGCTCCTCCCCCTACGCGTTGCGTCACACGTCACGTGACTTAGTCATGGGTTAGCCATGTACCAGGAAGAACCGTGTATTTATACACTGTTGACGTACTAGTTGCCATAACGACAATTGGGGGATCACCAAGTCATCATCGCTGACAGACAGTATGCACATATACTTTACAATATACATGTAATACATAACATTAAAAGACAACTTTAATCGTCTCTTCAGGAGACTACATAATAATATTAATAATCCTCAATTAAAACAATTTAAAACCCAATACTTCACATCACTATTCTTAATCTAATGCTCCCTCCAGTGGTATTTCAATAGTATTACACCCAACTGATAATATACATATTGTAATACTAATATAATTCTTAAACCTAGACAGAACCAATAGTGTACAGTAATCACATAAAATATATAAAAAATACATAAAATGCAATATAAATATTCCTAAAAATATTTTGAATATTAAAATACCAATACTTAAAATTCAATAAAAAATATATATAAATATATAAATATTATATATTAAGGACAGTTTAATAATTGGATATAAAACAATTTAAATCAAAATCGATGTTAAGACCATTAGGCGCAAGAGTACGCATTTGATGTATCCATCTAGACTCACTTTGACTAAGGTCCCTTACTTTATGGCTCCCCCTCCAATGGGGTTTGAATTTATCAATAGCCCAAAATTTCAGTTTTGTAGGGTCTTTTTGGTGGCATAGTGCAAAGTGTCGAGAAACGTTATGCTTCGGAAAACCGTTTTCAATATTTTGCACGTGCTCCCTTATTCGCTTCCACATGGGTCTTTTTGTACGCCCTATGTATTGGAGTGAACAAGAGCACTCCAACATGTATACCACCCCCTCAGTCCTACACGTAATCAAATATTTTATTTCATAACTTTGTTGTGTAACGGTGGATTTGAATTTTGAGCATTTTTGACCATTAAGGTTTGTCTTCCTGCAAGCAAAACACCTTTTGCAAGGAAAGAAACCCTTTCCCTGAAAAAAAGTGAGCGCATTCAACTTGGTTGGTGGATCGGGTACATTTTTGGCCACTATATCTCTCAATGTTGGGGCTTTCCTGTAAATAATCCTAGGTACCATTGGCAGAATACTCTGTAATTGGCTATCTGCCTTGAGTATTGGCCAGTGCTTTTTGAATATGGATTCGATTTGTCTGTGTTGAACATTAAAATTCATTATTATAGGTAATTCTTGAAACGGTATGTTTGTCTTTTCCTTATCCTGCACAAGGGTAGCCCTCGGAATCTCAAAAACTTCTTGAATTTTGTTATTGACAAATTCTTCATTATATCCCTTTGCAATAAACTTCTTTCCCATCATTTTGGCTTGTTCCAGGAATACTTGTTCATCCGTACAGTTTCTCCGCAGCCTGACCAACTGTCCCTTTGGTATATTTATAAGCCATGGTTCAAAATGACAGCTGTCTACTGAAATATAACTGTTACGTTCCACTGGTTTGAAATAAGTTCTTGTAGTTATTGCATTCCCTTCCAGTGATATTTCCAAATCCAGAAATTGTATAATTTTATTGCTCATTGTATATGATAATTGTATATTCTGTTCATTTTCATTTAATTTTTCAAAAAATTGGACTAAAGTTGTTTCATCCCTATCCCAAATTACTATGCAATCGTCAATGAATCTTCTGTATAGCACCAGTTGTTCAGGTATATTTTCATAGATGGCTAACTCCTCCCACTCAGACATAAAAATATTTGCCACACTTGGTGCATACTTTGCACCCATCCCAATTCCATTGAGCTGCCTATAGTAATTTGAGGAATGCCAGAAATAGTTATGCTGGAGTCCAAAAGCCAAACTTCTTAAAACAAACCGTTTTTGTTTAGAAATAAGATCACTGAATTTGTCCAAGGCCCATTTCGAGGCCCTGATCGCATCTTCATGGTCTATTACTGTATACAATGATGCGACATCCGCCGTAGCTATCAAATACTCATGTTCTGGGTTAATCACTACTTTATCCAAAATCTGGATTAGATGTTTCGTATCCCTCAGGTAGGATCGTGTTTTTGGGACCAGTGGCTGCATGAATTTGTCAACATATTCACCGATCCTTGAATTTATTGATTGGATTCCATTTATTATGGGCCTTCCCGGTGGTTTTTGCAGATTCTTGTGTATCTTGGATATCGTATATATGATTGGAACCCTACACATATCCGGAACTAGATACTTTTCTTCCTTCTTAGACAAAATATCTCTGGTAAATCCCCTAAATACCAACTCAGACAATTCTTCTTTATATTCCCTTGTAGGGTTTCCCCTTAGTTTAATGTACGTGTTCGTATCATTTAATTGACCCAATAATTCCTCGTGGTAATAGTCTTTAGACATGACCACAATGGCGCCCCCTTTGTCAGCCGGCCTTATTACCACTTGTTTGTTATTTTCCAATTCTTTTATACCCTGATGTATAGCTATAGGATCAGCCATCCTTTTGATTTTTAGTTTCTCTACATCTCTCAGAACCATTTTGTTAAACACCTCAATATGCTCATTGTTATGTACTTGTGGGTTGAAAAGAGACTTATTCCTCAACTGACTGTGTACTACAGCCCCTCTTGTATTTATAGTCTCCCTTTCCCTCACAAGTGGTTTATTCAACATGTATTTTTTGATATTGAGTCTTCTAGTGTATTTTTGGATGTCTACATATACATCAAATTTGTTAAGGTTTCTCTTCGGCGCATATTTTAAACCTTTATCCAATGTAATCATTTCTGTCCTTGTAAGTTCAATTCCACTGATGTTATAAATACCTTTGCCTAGTTCATTCTTCTTTTTTTGGACTTTGAATCCTCCTCGGCATCCCCTCTTCCGTTTGGGCTTCGGGCGCTTGTCAATTGCTCGTATCGAGGAGGAGTTCTGTCTCTCCTGCGATACTCCAAAAAAGACCTTGTTTCATCTTCTTCCCTATAATTAGTTAATGAATCATATCTGTTTTGTATATGAACCGGGCTTTTTCTATTTTCATATTGGTACTGGTCCTGATAATTCTGGGGCCCATGATGTTGGTATTGCTGGGCATAACCACTTTGGTAATGTTGGGTTTGATAGGGATATACATCTCTTGGGTCCCTTCTTTCCTGGTTATACTGGGTATGATCACCACGATTTCCTTGTTGATATCCCACTTGATAACCTGAGTGATTTTGAGGAGGATTAGGGGGTTTTTGATTATTCCTATTATTCTTCCAAAAAGGTTTCTTTGGAGATTTTGACCACGGTTTTTGATTATTCTTATTCTTCCACCATGGTTTTGGTGTTCTAGGACCAGTATGATCATCCCTATATGGTCTTTCATTACCATTATCTCTGTAGGGCCTATCATAATTACCCCCATGTTCTCTAGATTGTCTAGGTGGTTCAGGTGATCTATATCTATGATCCCTAGAGGGTGATACAATACGTACCTCCCTAACCGGAGAAGATGTCACCGATCCCTTCCTACCATCTTTCAAATTAAGTTGCCACTTATAGGCCTGTTCTAATTTATAATCGTTGGTATCCCTTAAATATTTTCTCTTTTTTCTTTGTTTTAACTCGTTATCTTTTTGTTCCAGTACCTTATTTAACTGATTGGTGAGTGTTGTGAAGGATGGAGTATCCTTATATCCCTCCAATACAACCTTGCAATCCATAATCTGTTTATTGATATTAGTAAGTTTGCGTTGTTTCCATTTTATTAAGAATTGCAGCACCTCAATACCTTTTGCATTAAAAAATTGTAGCCATTCCTCTACCAATTCTTTATCAAGCAAACCATCATTAATTGAGACATCCCACCTTAATCTTCTAGGTACAACTCTTTGTTGTAATAGCCTTAAAAAATAGGAAGGAATGGGAATGGGGAGCACCCTAAAAATATACAAGAATTTTGGTAGAATGGACATTTTCACAGCGTTAATTCTACCGAACCATGATAGAGAAAGTGTGGACCAATTATGTAACAAGTTTGTAATTTGTTTTAGTAGTGGTAAGTAATTTGCTTTGAACAGGTCTGAGATTGAGGATGTAAGTTGTATTCCCAAATATGGGATGTAGTGAGTGACCCAGTTGAATGGTAAGGTTGTTTGAGCTCTATGAAGTTCGGATTGCGATAAGTTTATGTTAAGTGCATTGGATTTGGAGTTGTTAATATATAGCCCTGAGATATCTGAAAATTTTTCTAAGGTGTTCAATATATTTGGAGCTGAAATGTGAGGATGGGTTAGGAAGACAAGTATATCGTCTGCGAAAAGACATATTTTATGGTGATGTCCACCTAGTTCCAAGCCTCTAATATTAGGGTTGGATCTGATGAGCATCGCCAGTGGTTCTATGAGAAGAGCGAAAATCAAAGGTGAAAGGGGGCAACCCTGTCTCGTACCACTTTTAATATCGAATGTAGACGATCTGTATCCCATATATTTAATATATGCCTTTGGATCATTATATAAAGCAGAGATCCATAGTAGAAAATTGTTTCCAAAGCCCCATTTTTGTAGAATATAATTCATAAATGGCCATGAGACCGAATCAAAAGCTTTACGCATGTCTAGAGATAAGAAACAAGTAGGGATCTTCCTCGTTTTGGCTGAATGTGTTAACAAAAGCGCTCTTCTAATATTATCCCCCGCCTGACGTTTGGGCATAAAACCTGTTTGATCACGATGTATTAAGTTACCAATGATATTGTTCAATCTGTTTGCCAATATTTTAGCCAGTAACTTGATGTCCAGGTTAAGAAGGGAAATTGGACGGTAGTTGGTCCAGGAAGTAAGATCGGAATGGGGTTTAGGAAGCATTACTATGATAGATGTCAAGGATTCATTTCTAAATGACTGTCCAGCTAATAAAGAGTTGAAGGTCCTAGATAAAATAGGTGCTAATACTGTTTGAATTTTTTTAAAATATAAAGCTGAAAAGCCGTCCGGGCCTGGCCTTTTATGTGGCTTCAACTCTTTTATAGCTGTTTGAACCTCAACTAAAGTTATAGGCTTCTCAAGAACGTCAAGTTGATCAGGTTTCATGTGTGGAAATGTAATGTTTGAGAGTAGATCATCAGCTTTACATTTATCAAAATTCTGGTTCGGTGAGTATAGTTTGGCCAATTTTGAACGGAAAATCTCTAATATTTTTACTGGGTTGCTGGTGAAAGAGTCACGGGATGTTTTAAGCTTAATGGGTGTTTGTGTAAGATGTACTTTTTTAAGGCAACAAGCCATAGGAGTATCTGGTTTGTTGGCTTTGACGTAGTAGAAATGCTGTCTTTTGCGTATGGTCTTGTCTGCGGTGTCAGTTAAGAATAGGTCTAAATCAAGTTTAGCCCTCTCATAATTGGTGTTATTCGTGGCATTAGGAACCGATTGAAAAGCTGCGTAGCAGTTATTAAAATTGTCTTCCAACTTAGTGAATAGAAGTTTGTTTTTTCTTTTGTGAACTGCAGCTAATTATATCAATTTGCCACGGATAACAACTTTATGAGCTTCCCACAATGTAAGAGCTGAAACCTTGTTATTATCGTTAAATGTGAGATAGTCAGTGAGAGCTGTTTCGATGTCTAAACAGTACAACGAATGTGACAGCATGGATTTGTTAATACACCATGTCTTATCATGAGACCTAGGTATTGGTGAGGCTAGAGTGATGGAAACGGCGCAGTGATCTGTCCATGAATATGGGGTAATTATAAAAAACTTGATCTCAGGCAATATACTTGAAGGAGTAAAAATATGATCGATCCGGGAAAAAGATTTGTGGGGATAAGAGTAATGTGTATAATTTCTTCTAGATGGATTAACTTCCCTCCATGTATCAGCCAATTTGTGTGTGGACAATAGATTCCGTAGGGAATGCTTGTGAGTAGTAGAAGTGGGTTTGGATGGGGATTTGTCTAAGAATGGAAAAACCGTCGTATTAGAGTCTCCGCATATCACAACCATTCCAACTTTATGTGTATCCACCAATTGGAAGAGGTGTGATAAGAACGCTTCCGGGCGTTTATTCGGGGCATAGTATGATACTACGGTGATTAAATTATCTGCAAGAAGACCAGTAAGTAAAATATATCTGCCCTCTGGATCATTGATTTGTGAAATGAGAGTGAATGGCATTGATCGGTGGAATCCAATAAGGGTTCCACGTTGCTTGGTTGTGGCTGAAGCTACAAAGAAATGAGGATAGGTGGAAGATAAGAATTTAGGAAAAACTTTGTCAGTGAAGTGTGTTTCCTGAAGACAGATAATATGTGCCTTCCTAGCCGCAAAAGATCTCATAGCCTTGGCACGTTTCCGAGGTATATTAAATCCTTGTACATTTAAGGAAAATATGTTTATAGGGGCCATAGCAGTCTGGGAGTGGTGTTTTTAGGTGAAGGGGTAAAACCCCCGATTAAAGCCGGAATCATCCCCAGGAGAGAAAGAAGACAGGAAGGGAGGAAGAAAGAAGTAGAGAAGAAGTAAAAAAATAAAAGATGAAAGACCCTTGAGAATATATAAACAATTACTGCATAACAATATGTAAAGAGGGTGTGAGAACGTCTCAGGGGCACAGCAAGTGCACCCCAAGAGGTTCCGAAATCACCGTCCAACTTCCGTTTAATATCGGGAGTCGAAGGGTGTAAGGAAGGCGACATGAAATTCCATGTGGCCAGTCAGCACCGGAGAACCTACTAAACAGTACAAATGAACTTAATATAACAGAAACCATAAATTGTAGAGGAAAAAAATAAATAGGGGAGAAAAAAGGGGGGGAGGGGAAACGGGAGGCAAAAATATGTTAACATCAGAATCTATGTGAACCTATATAAGGTGGGAGGGGGAAAAAAAAATTATTTAAATAAAAATTTTTTTTTTTAAGTCAACCAGGTGACTAAAGCGAGGTATGAGTGTAATTCATGAATATGATCTAGCACAATAAGCTAAAAAATTGAAGTGATGAGCAAGCTGGGAAATTGATTGAAGTCAGTCCATGGAGTCGACATTAGGTGGTGACAGGGTCTCATAGCGTCCACGTTTGTGTAGATTTTGACGGGTGGAGGCAGATGAATCTTGTTTGGAGGATGATCGTGGGGTTGAACGTCTACGTGGCTGAACTGTGTTTTCGGATTGATCCAAAAGGTCCAAATCAAGCAGAACTGTTTGTAATGCCCCGTACACACGATCGATTTTAATGTCATTTTTTAAACCGACGTTTTTCTCCTCGTTTTTTTTCATGTTTCCTCTCAAGCCTGCCTTGCGTACACACCATCATTAAAAAAAACGATCAAGCAAAGCGCAGTGACGTTCAACACGTACGACGGCACTATAAAGGGGAAGTTCCGTTCGAATGGCGCCACCCTTCATGTTAGTAAAGTTTGTTGAGCGACGATTCGCGCTTTTCAGTCCGTTACTGTGTAATGAATGTGCTATCTCCATTACGAACGCTAGTTTTACCAGAACGAGCGCTCCCGTCTCATACTTGATTCTGAGCATGCGCGTTTTTTTCACGTCGTTAAAGCATACACACTATCGTTTTTCACGTCGTTAAAAAAAACGACATGAAAAAACGACGTGAAAAAAGAGAGCATGTCCGGAATTTTTAATGGCCGTTTTTCACGTCGTTAAAAATGCTCTGGAGCATACACACGATCATTTTTCAGGGCCATTTTTTAAAATGGCAGTTTTAACGGCATGAAAAACGATTGTGTGTACGGGGCATAATTCTTCTGGGGTACGACAAACATATTTTGTTCCCAAATGGGTGAAGCGCAGGGAGAAAGGGAAACCCCAGTGGTATATTATCTGGTGCTGTTGTAAAACTTGTAGAAAGGGTTTTAATGCCCTTCTCTTGGTTATTGTAAGTGTAGAGAGGTCTGCAAATAGCTGATAAGTATTACCTTGAAAGGTTAGGGCAGAATTACCTCTGGTCGCAGTTAGGGCTCTTTCACACGGAGGTCCGTTCAGGTCCGCCTGTCAGTTTTTTAGGCGGACCTGAAACGGATCCTCCATGTACCCCTTTGGAAGCACGGATGTCAGCGGAGACATGTCCGCTGACATCCGCTCCGCTCCGCCAAAGTGTGACGGAGGAAAACCCTATTTTTCCTTCCGTCGGCGGAGCGGATCGGATGACAACGGACTCTACGGTCCGTCGTCATCCGATTCCCCATAGGGGAGAGCGGCGCTCTGACAGGGCGGTCCCTGCACAGTGTGCGGGGACCGCCCAGTCATCCGTCGGCTCAGCGGGGATCAACGGAGCGATCCCCGCTGAGCAAGCGGAGCTTCACGGGGCGGATCTGCACGGATCCGCCCCGTGTGAAAGGGGCCTTAGTATTTGTTCTTTTGTCTTGTAATAGTGGAACCTAACAATTATGTCCCTGGCGGGACCGTTAGGCTTACGAGGGGCTAAGGCCCTGTGCACCCTATCCATTTCCAGTCTTTCCACTGGGGTGCCAGGGAGAAGTTCTTGAAAAAGTGCAAGCATAGTAGCTTGTAAATCCAGTACATGTTCAGGTATTCCTCTAATTCTCAAGTTGGATCGTCTTTCTCTGTTCTCCTGGTCCTCCAACCTTGTTTGCAAAATACGTTTTTCCTCTTTTAACTGGTCCAATTCCTCAATATGTTGCTGGGTGTAAGATTCTAGTTCATCCACCCTCACCTCTAGTTCAGCAGTTCTCTGCCCAATCTCCCTAATTTCCTTAGTGAGCCTGTCAGTAATTTCATCTGAAGTCTGTTTCAATGCCTTTTGTAACATTCTCTCAAATTGTTTAAACATATTAGGTTTAACAGTGGTTTGTATCTGTTCATCTTCAGAGTCAGTCTCATCTCCACACAGTTGTGCCTTAGAGCTAGGTGACAGAGATATTGAGGAGTGCAGTGTATTATGTTGTGAGGTACTCGGTGGCGCCATTTTGGAAAATGCCCTGCCTGATATCTCCTTTTGTTTCCCTGTTTTTAGTTTGATTTTGATACCTTTTGTCACCATTCTTCCGTCTCAGGCGTGTTCCTGGAGGTATGCGGTAATGTCAGTGATGATTTTAGAAGTCGCTGCGGCTCTCGGTTCTCCGGTCTGACTAGCCTAGGAGCGGAGCTCTAAGGAAGCGTGACTGCTCCCTCAGGCATCCGCGCATGCACCTCCCGGGACTTTTTTCTTATTTCACTGTGTGCCACTATAAAAAATATATAATAGCGGCAGAAGTGGCCACAGTGGCGGAACACTAGGGCCCGATTGCAAGGGCGACCTTTGCAGAGACTGCAAAACGTATTACAGGAGAGGGTCATAGACTGCAAAACGTACTACAGGAGAGGGTCATAGACTGCAAAATGTACTACAGGAGAGGGTCAGGGACTGTAAAACCTACTACAGAAGACGGTCAGAGACTGCAGACATACTACAGGAGATGGTCAGAGACTGCAGACATAGTACAGGAGATGGTCAGAGACTGAAGACATATTACAGGAGATGGTCAGAGACTGCAGACATATTACAGGAGATGGTCAGAGACTGCAGACATATTACAGGATATGATCAGAGACTGCGGACATGATACAGGAGATGGTCAGAGACTGCAGACATTGTAGAAGTGTGTCCTAGCAGTGACCAGTGTAGAAAAACATTGATTACTGCACTATGTGTAAACAGGAGTTTACAAGATATAACAAAGTGCCAAAAAAACCCAAAAAAAAACGTTACTAACAGTCAATTCTCAAGCACAGGAGGACAGTAAATGGTTAACAGGTCTGTGAAGCTCCCAGCCTGACCAGCTAATTCCTTCAAAGATAGCAAGGAAAGGGTCAAACAAATCATGGATGGCTGACACAGGACTCTGGCACAAATAGCTCTATAGAAACAGCTGAAGTTGCAGCATCTTCCAGAAGTCTAATCATCATTCACCTGTCCTGTGTGCAGTGTAAATAAAAAGAGAGATAAGAAGCAGTGTGAGAAGACTGAGGGGAAGTCATCCCTAGATCAGTGTGATCACTGCCTATTCTACACACAAAACGGGAGAACTCACTGATGATTAGACTTCAGCAGCCGGTGTTCTGTCGAGAAGTGTCCGCTAACAAATAGTGCCCGGGACGAACTGCGCATGCGCCGTACGTAAAAGCACAACAGCTGATCTTATGATCAGCTGTTGTGTCGCCGAGACGGTGCCTGCGCACAATAGCCGACTGAAGACATTTTTCAGTCAGATTGTGGCTCGCGCTGTCGAGTTGTGTTCATGTAGGTGAGGGGCGGCATTTAACATGAAGGGGGCAGATGTTTTCAATGATGGCCACTGCTGCAAAGATGGGGGTGTAATTTTTAACGATGCCCACACAAATCTGCTAAGCAAATCTTTATCTGCTATTCTTCCTGGAGGGCCTATTTAGCTAGCTAAATGTTAAAAATTCTGCCCCCATCTTTGCAGCAGTGGCCATCCTTAAAAACATCCGCCCCCTTCATGTTAGATCAGCACTGGCCATCAATGCAAACATCCACCCCCTTCATATTAAATTCCGCCCCTCACCTACATGAACGTGTCTTGGCACAATCTGACAGAAAAATGTCTTCAGTTGGCTATTGTGCGCAGGCGTCGTCTCGGCGACACAACAGCTGATTGTAAAATCAGCTTTTGTGCTATTACGTATGGCGCATGCGCAGTTCGTCCCGGGCACTCCTCAATAGAACAACGCCATTACTAGTGAGCCTGTGACATGTTTGATCATACCTCCTTCATACTCAGGTATGTCGGATCCTCTCCATACCGCCCTGCTCTGGCCACTAGCATCTTCTGGTAAAATGTGGTGGGCTGGGTAATCTGATTGGCTAAGGAGGTGGCGGGAGGCAGAGCAACTTAGCAGTCATACCCTTCCACTCAGAAGAGCAGCGCTATTGACTGCCTATTACACTGGTCTGTCCCTCTCCCTCCAACATCTGAAAGCCGGTGGGAGGGAGAGGGGGAAAAAAAGCCACACACAGCTCTGCAATTGCTACCACCCACCCGCCGCACAGAACTCCTTGCTGTCCGGGCCCCCCTATCAGTGGCTCTGCCGGGAGCCTGGGGGGGCGACGAGGAAGATGAAGAGGTAAGGCAAGGGTCAGCTGCGCCCCTATGTGGCAGTGCCCCCTAGGCGGCTGCCTAGTTTGCCTAGTGGGAGCGTCGGCCCTGTGTGGGGGACACAGCAAACATATGGAAGAAGGTGCTCTAGTCAGATGAGACCAAAATTGAACTTTTTGGCTTAAGAGCAAAACACAGTTTTTTTTCCACTGGTGGAAAACTAATGCCGCGTACACACGATCATTTTTCACGTCGTGAAAAATGACATTTTTTTTTTTTCAACAAGAAAAACGACCGTGTGTGGTCTTTTTGTCATTTTTCCCGACGTGAAAAACGGCATTAAAAACGACGAGAAAAATTAGAACATGCTCTAATTTTTCTCGTAGTTTTTCCCGTAATTTTTTTCCGCGGCTATTTTCCCATAGGGAAACACTGCCGCGGAGCCCACAGACGGTCGTTTTTCTCGACAAGAGAAAAAATGACGTGAAAAACGGCCGTGTGTGGGGAACAAGCCGTTCCCTCGTTTTTAATGTCATTATTCACGGCGGTTTTTTAACCGCCGTGAATAATGATCGTGTGTACGCGGCATAACACTGCACATTACCCTGAACACACCATCCCAACCGTGAAACATGGTGGTGGCAGCATCGTGTTGTCGGGATGCTTTTCTTCAGCAGTTACAGGGAAGCTGATCAGAGTTGATGGGAAGATGGATGGAGCCAAATACATGGAAATCTTAGAAGAAAACCTCTGGGGCAGAGGTTCACCTTCCAGCAGGACAACGACCCTAAACTTACAGCCAGAGTTACAATGGAGTGGTTTAGATCAGCCGTCACTAAATGGCGGCCCGCGGTCTGAGTCCGGCCCGAGTGATGCTTCTCCCCGGACCGCCAGGCCGCCAGTGTAATTGTAACTGTCAGCGTTGGTTTGCTGGGGCCGCCGGTTTCCCCAGCAACCAGTGACGCTGCGTGCGTGCGACCGCCTCCCTGCTCCTCACCACAGGTCTCGGAGTTGACACGGGCCGCGAGTAGGGGCGTGACGTCACATGCATGCCCCGTCCCCCTGCTGCTTGCTGTTCCCGCGTCCTGGCTCTCCTTGTGAGTAGGGGAGTGAAGTCACATGCGCGCCCCACCCCGATGCTGCTTGTAGTTCCCGGGTCCTGGCAATCCATATCTCGCAGCTTCAGCCCATTCGTTATTTCAGTTGTGCCCTCCTGCATGCAAGGTATGTGAGCCACATGTACTGATCACTAATGGGTATATTTTTATTGTGCACACTGCTGGGTATATTTTGTTAAAGGTCAGGCTGATGGGCACCTTTTTTTTATGTTGAGGGGCACTCTGATGGACACATTTTCTTTTCAGGGGCACGCTTAAAGGAACACTCGAATGGGGACACCTGATGTAAAGGGGCACTCTGATGATGACACCTGATATAAAGGAACACTCTGATGGGGACACCTGATATAACGGGCACTCTGATGGGAACACCTGATATAAAGGGACACTCTGATGGGGACACCTGATGTAAGGTGGCACTGTGATGGGAACACCTGATGTAAAGGGACACTCTGATGCAGACACCTGATGTAAGGGGGCACTCTAATGGGGACACCTGATATAAAGGGACACTCTGATGGGGACCCCTGATGTAAAGGGGCACTCTGATGGAGACCCCTGATGTAAAGGGGCACTCTGATGGGCATACCTAATGTAAAGGAACACTCGAATGGGGACACCTGATGAAAGGGGGCACTCTGATGGTGACATCTGATATAAAGGAACACTCTGATGGGGACACCTGATATAAGGGGCACTCTGATGGGAACACCTGATATAAAGGGGCACTCTGATGGGGACACCTGATGTAAGGTGGCACTGTGATGGGAACACCTGATGTAAAGGGACACTCTGATGCAGACACCTGATGTAAGGGGGCACTCTAATGGGGACACCTGATATAAAGGGACACTCTGATGGGGACCCCTGATGTAAAGGGGCACTCTGATGGAGACCCCTGATGTAAAGGGGCACTCTGATGGGCATACCTAATGTAAAGGAACACTCGAATGGGGACACCTGATGTAAAGGGGCACTCTGATGATGGCACCTACTGTAAGGGGACACTCTGATGGGGACAAATGATGTAATGATGTAAGGGGGCACACTGATGGGAGACACCAGATGTAGGGGAGCCGTCTGATGAAGAAACCTGATGGGAATACCTGATATAAGGGGGTACCCTGATGGTGGCAACTGATTTATGGGGGTGTTCTGATGGGGACACCCAATGTAATGAATTACTCTGGTAGGGGTACTTGATGTAAGGGGAAACACTATTGGGGACATTTACATTCACAGAGTATTACCAGTTACCCCTCTTAACCACTATCTTAACTTATCCAATCTATAGTAATTTAGACCACACCGGAGTTGGAGTATAAAATGGCCACAACAGCCTTTTTATTAAAACCATATCATGTGAAGAACTCCAATATAAAATATATATTTTCAATAACTTTATTAACACAATTTTACCATTATAACTCCCAGTCTGTTGGTCTCTGACGGCACCCCCAAACTTTTGAACCCCTTTTTACACCAATACACTGCGGTACAAAGTTTTTGAACCATACCAGGCCTCCAGCCGTATAACAGCTCGGAGACAACCCCTTCCCGCAGTGCAACCATACCCGTACTCCAGCGGACACCATTCCACTGGAATACACCAGAGGGGCACATACCACCGATGAGCCCCCACCACTTTAATACCATCTGTTTTCTGCCACCGTCAAAGACCAAAGACACCGCCAACACACAGCTGTTATGACGACCTTTTCCTTCACAACCTGAAAGACAAGAAAACAATAGCCAGAAAAACACCAAAACAACAGGGAGGGTGGGTGGGAAAAACTTCCTCTCCTTTCTGTCCCCACACAAAATGATGCCGAGTGCACCCGCCTCCAGCTATTTAAAGTGCCCCTCCCCTCACATTAAAATTCACCTCTGCCTCCACCCACTCACTTCTTCACCAAATGTTAACCCCGTCCTGTCTGTACTCTCCACCTTGTCATGCATGGCCCTTCATTATATTCTTTTTTTGTCTCTTCATTCCGGGCCTCCCTTGACCAGTGTACTCGAGATACCTCCCCACACCTTACCCCTACCAGTTACCCCTCTTAACCACTATCTTAACTTATCCAATCTATAGTAATTTAGACCACACCGGAGTTGGAGTATAAAATGGCCACAACAGCCTTTTTATTAAAACCATATCATGTGAAGAACTCCAATATAAAATATATATTTTCAATAACTTTATTAACACAATTTTACCATTATAACTCCCAGTCTGTTGGTCTCTGACGGCACCCCCAAACTTTTGAACCCCTTTTTACACCAATACACTGCGGTACAAAGTTTTTGAACCATACCAGGCCTCCAGCCGTATAACAGCTCGGAGACAACCCCTTCCCGCAGTGCAACCATACCCGTACTCCAGCGGACACCATTCCACTGGAATACACCAGAGGGGCACATACCACCGATGAGCCCCCACCACTTTAATACCATCTGTTTTCTGCCACCGTCAAAGACCAAAGACACCGCCACAGCCTGCAAAGGGTAACCCCTTACCCTTAAGGGCCCCTCCACACCCGCAGGGCACCCTGGATCCCATCCTGACTCCCCAATGCCCACAAATCCATCCCACATCAGAAAGATGCACACCATCCCTCCGTAAATACATGCCCACATTAACCTCCAACTCCATGTGCCTACCACCAGCCCCCTGTTATTGGCAACCAACCTAACCACCAGTTTGTTAAACTTGATTCCCGCCTTGTTAATCTGCGCCACTGATCTCGCCCTCCGCCACGAGGTGTACTTCATAACGTCGGACTATACTACCAACGTCCCCAGGAAGACCTCTCTAAGAAATCCGACGTTATGGCCGAGAACAGAGCCCCAATGGCTCTGATCCCCAAGTCATCCTCCCCCCACATGTAGTACCCAAACGACCTGTTGTCTATCCAACCGGGCGTACCGATCCACTCCTGGCACCACCCTACTCCACTCTATGCCCGTGAAGCCTATTCCTCCCAACGCAAGCCTCCATCCTGGGTATCCCCAACAGCCTGCCCGCCTGTCATGTATCTGCCCTCCTTTTTCCCCCAAAAGACATATGAATGCCCTACCGTCCAGATGAGGCGTGTAGAACCTCCATCTGAACTGAAAATACCACAACACAATTCAAAAACCCCAGAAAATTACCCCATCATTGCCAATAACCTCACTTGCGCACCCCTTCACTTCCCACATATTTCCACTCACATCCGCTAATAAATGGGGGGGGCGTACCTAAGAACAAAACCACCTGGACTCCCATCTCAAGATCCATTTTACCGCCGCCAAATCCAACCCGCCCCGGGCAGCCCCAGTGGCCGCCCCGATGCGGAAGGAGTGTGAAGCGATATGCTTGCAGTTGTTCCCAACCGCCCACAGGCCTTTCCGGAAACCCAGCCATGCATTAAAAACGTACTAGAAAACGATCCATCCTCATGCACCAAAAAAGCCCACCCCCCGGCCGTCCTAACTTCCAGAACTTCTTACACCACCCTCACTGAACAGTCCTGATCCCCGGGCAATGAAGACAGCTGTACCATCACCCCTCACACAGGGAGGGTGGCCCATTTGATCCATCTGTAACCTCCTGAACCGCAAACTCACCCTTCCGCCCGATAACTCCACGTCCTGTACCAGTAACCCCTCCGTCCTCTGTTTTTGACAGGCCCACAAACTCCCCCACCCTAAATGCAACAGAAAACGCTGTATAGAACAACTTAACCCCTTAACAGATGAACACACCCCGGCCAATGCCCCGCAAATCACTTGAGAAAGAGAAACAGAAAACAGGCCTACCTGCATTCCTATGAGGGTGATCCTTTTAACACCCCTTTACCGCCTCCCTTACCCAGAAAACCGTAGTGAAATCTGCATGCCCTGGAGTTCGAATAGAAAACGCCAAGCCTGCCCACTTCTTCTCGGTCCCTGCCACCGAACCCCTTGCCTCCATGCACCGAGTTACTAAGTAAACTACCAGCAACTCCGTCTCAGACACATCCCGCTAAGCATCCGCTAGCCGTCTGAATGCAGCCCATTCCCTCCAGATTATTTGTATATGCCACCCATGTCGACCCACTTCCTTACTTCCCAATCCGGAAAACGGGGACAGTGAAACAGCTAAAGTGTAGTCTAACCCCGGGATACGCCTAGCATAAAGAAAATGTTCACTTGTAAGCACTCCAGTCGATGACTTGCACCACCCCCAAATCGTCACCGTGCAATCTAAACTTCATGTCCTTACTCATTGCCTCCCACAGTTCTGTAGCCAATACCGCAGGAAACAGGTCCAGCAATACCAGGTGATGACTGAGCCCCTCTTCCCCCAAAGACTTAGTCCATGCCTCTGCACTCCATTACCCCTGGCAAATGCCCCAAAAAACCCAGTGAACTTTGCATCATCAGTACCCCATCCTAAATCAAAAATTGGTCACCGGGTCCCACATCCACCCCCATTGCCCGTTGTAAGTTTCCAAGAACGTGTGCCCCACCTTCAAAACATCCCTAAGCTCCTCATAGAGTCAAATAAAAATGCGTATTGGCCCGCACCCCCACTGCCGCAGCCGACCATCCTTTAACAAAAAACCCACCCATGGGAACAATTTCCCAGGAATTGGATCGCCTGACCCGTCACGGACCACCCTTTAACAAAAGGAAGCTAAATTGTCAGACATGGCGCCTGAGAAGGAGCATACCATGGGCAGACACAGATTCACATAAAATTCCCCCCCAGCAGGACCCCAACCGCCAAAACTGTCCGGATGAAACGGCAGCCGCCGGAATGCCGACTCAACGTCCGCCTTTGCATGAGTGCCCCCCACTGTGCCCACTTCAGGACCTATCAAGGAATTAACTCACCCCCTGTTTGAGAACAAGAGATAGTGAATAAGCAGAAGCTTGATCGATTCCTTCTTAACCACCACCCCCCATTGGTGACACCACCAGATACACGATTGGGCTCTCCCGAAATGGCCCCCCCCATACGATCTAAAGCCACCTTTTTAGCCAATGTTTTCTGAAACCACCCCCGGACTAACCAGTGAGGACCCCAAAATTTGCGCCAAGGGCGGCACGACCTCTTTAGCGAACGCACTTTTAAAAAACCTTCCTAGAAACCCGCTCTCAGCAACTCTGCCGACGCCCTAAACAAATATCTACTTCGAAAAAAAAACGCATCCTTACCTCCTGCACCGGTGTCATCCTTCTTGAAGCAAAATCCCGGGGACGCTTTCCGTCTTTTGAAGCACCGAGACAAGGGGTGCGTCCCCCCGCATCCAGCATTCCTGTCAAAACGACAGGACCCCACCCAACTTGCCAGATTCCTTGCTAAACTGACAGTACACCCCCACCATGTTTCTCGTTCAGTGGTACAGAGTCATTTGTCCCCCCCGACTGACCCCCTTGAAAATTGGCTTGGTGTCCCAGCCGAGGACATCAAACGCAGCCAAAGGCTGATATCCTTATGCACCCAACAAAGCGTCTGACGAACTGCCCCCCGCTGCCGACTGTTCGTAATAACGCAGTAAAGCAGTCCCAACATAACCCCCTAGGCCTCTCCCAGCGCATCCATATAACAGCACAGTGCCGATCAATGTTCCCGGGTTTACTCACCTAACACGCTGGCCAAGCTGGCGAATGGCTGCAGCCTCTTGCCAAACCTCCTTGGGACCAATCGACACCTCCTCATCCCCTCATCTTCCTTTCCGGAATCGTCCGGCTTACCTTTTTCCAAATAAATTTTTTCTAGGGGCAGTAATAAGAAAATCTCGACATACTCACCTTTCCAATTTTGTCTCTCACCCCCTGGTCAGGTGAGCCCCCCAAGGGGCCCTTCAAAGCAAACGCAAACCTCACACTTAGCGGCATCGGCGATACGTACTATAACCGCTATGGCCACCACAGCAGGATCCCCTGCGTTCACCCCCACGGCCCTACTCACCTGATCACCTCCAACAATGTTCCGTCACGTGCCCCGTAGTGAACACGGGTGCCACCACCTTAATTGACCCCTTTACCTGCCCGCCTACCCACAGCGCCACCTGCGGGGGACCCCCTTCACCCACGAACATCGCTGCACCAAATCCCTCAATAATCTGCAATAGGGCCACTGCCCCGGGAGAGGCAGGCTGGTTGCCCGCCACCCCCGCCACAGCATCCCTGACCCCCGGCATGGCCCCCACACCGTTGGCAATGCCCCCCAACCCCACACCCAACAACTCACACAGTGCATTCGTCAAATCAACAGGAGAAATGATAGTGGTAGACTTACCGGGCTGACAGGGCACGTCCCCCCCCCCCACAGCCGCAGATCTCGCCTCCCCTGGTGCTGCGACCCCTCTGCGATCCTCCTCTACCGATCCGAACAGCTCCCCTTCCGACCTCCGCTCCCAGGCTGGAAGCATGGCGTGATGAGCCCCCCAGGCGAAACTTACCTGGAGGCCGCGACTCCCCTTGGCGCCGAATTGAAGTCCCCTCCTGGGGATCCACCACCACCTCTCTGCAGCGCCTGCGCCCTCTTGACGAGCCCCGGGTAGGCCGCGCACCTGATCACTGCTGTCCTGCACGTCCCTCAGCCCACTGCTTCACCAGACACCGCCAGCCTCGTCTGGTAGAGGCCCTGCGGATGTGGCACCGCTTCTCCCCCACTGAACCTCCCCTTCCCTGCCGCCTGCACATAAAGGGGGGGGGGTCCCACTTTCCGAGGTCCTCCGCCGCGAGGGCGAAGCACGGGCGCCATTACAGTCCGTAGCTCCGCCCCCTGCCGTTGCCGCGTGTACCGTCCGGCTCACCCCACGGCTGAAGCAGGCTCACGCTTTTCCAGGGGTGGGCCGACGAGTCAGCCTGTGGGCTCCTGGTGTGGCAAATTTTTTATTTATTTTTGGGGGGGGGGGGGGGCAGCCGCGAATCGCGGGGGGGGGGTGCCGCGAATTGCGGGGGGGGGTGCCGCGAATCGCGGGAGGGGGGGGTCGCGGGGGGGTGCCGCGAATCGCGGGAGGGGGGGTGTGCCGCGAATCGCAGGGGGGGGGGGGTGCCGCGAATCGCGGGAGGGGGGGTGCCGCGAATTGCGGGGGAGGGGTTGCGGGGGGGGGGTGCCGCGAATCGCGGGGGGGGGTCACGGGGGGGGGGGGGTGCCGCGAATCGCGGGAGGGGGGTCGCGGGGGGGGGGTGCCGCGAATCGCGGGAGGGGGGGGGGCGCGTCTGCTGAGGCCCCAGGCCAAATCGGGCCCCAAACAGACGTCCTGTTATGATGGCCCTGAATGAGGGCACTAACCTGGTCTCCCAGACAGTCTGGCCCCTACGTCGCCGCAGCCGCCCGCAACCGAGCGAGGATCAAAGCCACGTCCGCCATTTTGTCTAAGGAGAGAAGTGAAAAAACTTCCTCTCCTTTCTGTCCCCACACAAAATGATGCCGAGTGCACCCGCCTCCAGCTATTTAAAGTGCCCCTCCCCTCACATTAAAATTCACCTCTGCCTCCACCCACTCACTTCTTCACCAAATGTTAACCCCGTCCTGTCTGTACTCTCCACCTTGTCATGCATGGCCCTTCATTATATTCCTTTTTTGTCTCTTCATTCCGGGCCTCCCTGCATTTGTGGACACAGGGCTGCATGGTGGACACAAGCTGAATGAGGGACACAGGGCTGCATGGTGGACACAGGCTGCATGGTGGACACAGGCTGCATGGTGGACACAGGCTGCATGGTGGACACAGGGCTGCATGGTGGACACAGGGCTGCATGGTGGACACAGGGCTGCATGGTGGACACAGGGCTGCATGGTGGACACGGCTGCATTTGGTGGATACAGGGCTTAATTTGGTGGACACAGGGCTTAATTTGGTGGACACAGGGCTTAATTTGGTGGACACAGGGCTGCATTTGGTGGACACAGGGCTGCATTTGTTAGACACAGGCTGCATGGTGGACACAGGCTGTATTTGGTGGACACAGGCTGCATTTGGTGGACACAGGCTGCATTTGGTGGACACAGACTGCATGGTGGGCACTGGGCACAAGGCTGCATTGGTGGGCACAAGGCTGCATTGGTGGGCACAGGCAGCCTGCATTGGTGGGCACAGGCAGCCTGCATTGGTGGGCATGGATACAGTTGTTGTTAATATTTCTTTTTATAACTTAATTCTGCATAAAATATTTAAGTGTAATTTCATGAGATAATTTACGAGGGCGTGTTTAGAGTCGGAATTAGGGGCAGGGCAGGACAACGGCGAGTAACCCTTGAGGCCTGGCTAGTAGCCCAGGACTTGAAATTTTGAGCCCTGTTAACAGGGAAAGTGCCGCAGGTTGGTATAAATGATTTGAAAGTGGTAAAAGTTCCAATGCTGTTATGGTTATGCTCTGGCTTCAGTACATCATAGCCACATAAGTGAATAACTTCACTCTGGATTTCAATATCTGCATTATTATCCAGCTGTAGTGAATAAGCCATGGTAAGTTACCTGGTAGAGATGTCCTGTGGTACAGCCAAGAAAATGTTTGGGCTATGCAGCTCCTGCGGCTTAAAAGTGGCCACCAGCCAGGGCTACAATAATATCCTGACAAATTTTTATAACTCTTGGTTTGAGTAAGGCCCCTTTCACACATTGTTTGCTCAATGGGGATCGCTCTATTGATCCCCGCTGAGTCGGCGGATGACAGGTCCGTCTCTGCTCACTGTGCAGAGACGGACCTGTCAGATCTTCGCTCTCCACTATGGGGGATCGGATGAAAACTGATCCGTATGTCTGTTTTCATCCGATCCGATCCATCAGACGGATAGAAAATAGGGTTTTCATCCGTCTGAATTTAGCAGAGTGGAGCGGAACTGATCGGATGTCAGTGGACATGTCATCGCTGACATCCGTCACTCCATAGAACTGTATGGAGCGTCTGTTCAGGTCCGCCTAAAAAAAACTAACAGGCGGACCTGAACTGTTTTGCTGCATTTGCTTTGTTTTGCTGCCTTTTTCGTTGCCAGTGGAGCGACTTTCTATAATTATTCTCCATAATATTAAGAAGAAATACCGTAGGGGTCATGGAAGTCCCTCAAAATAGGCAGTGCAGGTGTGCAGATCTGGGAACTCAGCACAGAGATCCCACCAATAGAGTCCCTGAGAGTCGGAAGAATCTGTCGGTGGTTTTATTTCTTCTGCCTTTACCAAACACTGAAATATCTGTTTTTGGAAAACTGATCCTTTAAAGGGACCTGTTAGGGCCCATTAACATCAGTTAACATGCATATACATGTAGCGGGGTGTTCCCCTATATTGGGAAGAAACTACATTACCCATAACCCCATTCTTGTTGTGACGTTCCACCGCAGAGACTCATGGGAGGGGTTATAAAAGGAAGAGGCGGGGCCGGGCTCGGCCTCTTTGGCGACACGAGACTTCACGGACGGATCCTCCTGTGCGGATGTGTCGGAGGGGCAAGGCCTGAAGCCTGAGGCCTTGCTCTGCACCGAAGAGCCTTCCATCCTCCCCTCTGCGAGCCTGGGTGGCATCTGACTTTGTGAGCTACCGCCTTGTCGGATCGGGGACCCGATCGTTGGAGAGATCGAGAGTGTGTGACACGGCCGGTGGAGGTTTTCCCGGACTGGATCCGTAGTCCGGCGGGTGAGAGGGCATAAGCCCAGCTTAGATACTGTTGCTGTGTATAGGCCTATAGACTGCCGTGGCCTACAAGTTATTTTCATACCCCTTGGATTACAAAGTTATACTCTGTTTAAGTGCACCACCATTACAGACCTGCCGGTGAAGAAAGAAGGACTAAGCTAAATATTAGAACCAGGCCTGGTGGGGATTCTAGCGTGTTTGATTGCTGCGCCATAGGGCACTTAGTTAACGGACGCCCGTATGGCGCACTTGTAGCGTGTGTTACTATATAGTGTGTTAGAGTGGCAGGACGCTGCCCTTAGGAGTGATTGTTTAGAACTGTGATTATTGTTACCCCTTTTATTCATATCGAGAATTGATGAGTAAAACACTTTACCTATTACAATTCATTACTGTGTCCTTGCTTAGTTATTCTATTGCATAGGACATATCATTGATTGTTAGTACTAGCTGTGCCAGAAGGGGATAGAGCCTATTGCCGGGGGTTGGCGGAGCTGCACTCAGGGCCCAAAATCGAATCCTGCGGCCTCCTTAGTTGGAGGTATCGCTACACGTGGGGGTTCTCGTCCGGGATCCTGATGCAGCAAGCGAACGCCAGAAGTGCCGGCATGGACCCCATGGATCCAAGAGCGGTAGAAGAGTGGTGCAAAGCCGCTAATACAGAGCCAAAACAGTCGATAGCCATTAGCCTTCCTGGCGAGAAATGGTCAAGTGAGACGGTAGAGGAACTGCTGAGTTCAGTGTCCCCAGATCACACACCGTGGGTGATAGACATGAAGACAGACCCAAACATCTCATATCAATACGCATTAGTGGAATATTGGGACGGGATGCCAGAGGCCTGTAAGCACAAGTGTCTGCGGACGCCAGACAACAGAACATTTAGGCTGGCGCACGCAATAACTGTAGAAAGGGAACCATCCCCTACGGGATCGCCACAGGCTGCGGCCCGAACTACACCTGAAAGAGAAGACAGGGCGCCACCTCCGGTGGCACCTGCATCGGCCACTGCTATATCACCAGAACTGATAAATGCAATAGGGGATTTGCTAGCCAAATGTCAGAAGACAAGTACGGTGCATGTGGAAATTAGCTACCGGAGACTAAAAATATTCTCAGGGAAGCTCCCTGTCCCGGCAGGGGAAGAAGATTTTGATACTTGGGTGGAACAGGCATTACAGGCAGTGGAGGCATGGGAGGTGCCGGAGGCACAGAAGAGGCAGCGAGTGTTAGAAAGCCTTAAAGGTGCAGCAGCAGAAGCAGTGAAAAGTTTCCGGTTTGGGAATGCAGGGTGCACGGCGCAGGATTGTCTAGCTATGCTGCAGGAAGAGTTTGGTCAATTAGACAAGGTGACAGAGACGGTCTACCAGTTTGAACACACTTTCCAAAAACCGGAGGAGAAACTTTCCGAGTATGTCAGAAGGCTAAACAGGCTGCTGTGCAAGATTGTGTTAAAGAAAGGGATGAAGCCCCAAGATGCCGATGCGGCAAGAATGAAGCAAGTCTTAAAGGGAGCGCTACGCTCCGATCCAGTCTGGCTGCACCTGAAAACCTTGGGAGGAGGAATGTTGCTGACTTATGCTGATTTAATAAAAATTATCAGAGATGAGGAGGCGCTGCAACAGGACCAGCAGAAGGATAAGACAAGTGTTGTACCCGCACAGGTGCTGGTCAATCCAGTGATGACCCCTGAAAGAGAGGCGGAGATAGACACCCTAAAAACTCAGATGTCCAAGGTATTAGAGATATTGACCTCTCTGATAGCAAAAGACACAGAGTGTCCCAAGAAGAAGGAAAGTCCAAGGAAGGAATTGTTCCCGATTGCCTCAGCACCCGAACCTTTACAAGAATGGGGAGATATAGTCTGCTTCAACTGTGGGGGAGTTGGCCACATTGCAGCCACATGTTCTAGTCCGAAGAAGAAGAGACCAGACAACCGCAAGCCGGCGGGAAACTTCAGAGGGCCCCGGTGAAGGAGTCAACCGGGTGCCCACCATCTTCAGTAAACTCCAAGCTGAATGCAAAGAAAAACAAAAAGAGAGATAGAACACCAAAGGGGAAACGTAATACCCCTCAACAAAGCTATACTCCAAGAAGAAGGGGGGAGACCCCTCAGGAGAGGCACGGCACCCCCCAAAGGGGGTGCCCACCCAAGAAAAATAATAGTACACCTCAGCGGGTTCCTACACCCATTAAAAGGAGGGAAGTCAGTGCATACCAGGCTCAAGAAAGGTTCAAGTCCAAAGGGAATAGGACAAGAGAGAGTCCAAAGGGAAAAGGTCTGAAGAAGGCAGCTCCTGCCGGACCATATCCAGAGAAGCTGGTAGGCCCATCCCCTATAGTGCCCATTCAAGTGGAGGGAGTCTACACCAGGGGCCTCCTGGACACCGGGGCACAAGTGACCCTACTATACCGGGACTTCTACGACAGGCACCTGAGTCATCTGCCTATCCAGAAGATAGAGGAGCTGGAAATATGGGGAATTGGAACCCAGAGTTTCCCTTACGACGGCTACCTTCCCGTCCAAATAACCTTTGACCCATCCGTGGCTGGGAAGGCCGAAGTGTTTGACACCCTGGCAGTTGTGTGTCCTAGGCCGCCTGGAGCCAACAAGAATTCCCTTATAATAGGGACGAACACGGACCTGGTCCGAAGACTCCTGACCCCTCTAGTGACGGAAGAAAGACAAGCAGCTACCAAGATCCATCCCATGCTGAAGACAGCCTACCAACGGCTGGTCCAAGAGCGGGAGACCCCTGGAGAGGAGATAGGGAAGGTGTGGAGACTTGGAAGAGAAGGGGTAGTGTTGCAGCCCGGTGAAGTAACCTGTCTCAGGGCCACTGTGAAGCTTACTTGGGAACAGCCTGGTCCCTTTGTCATGCTGGAGTCAGACCCAAGGGGTGAATCCTCAGGCCTGGAGGTGATACCGGAAGTGATTCCGCTGAAGGTCCTGAAGAAGGCCCATTATAGAGTTCCAGTGAGTGTTAGGAATACTACCAAAGACCCCATGGACATCCCAGCCAGAATGTTGCTAGGCCAGGTGAGCCCGGCGGCCCCTGTTACCCTGTCAGAAGTGAAGAGGACAGGTGAAGAAGCGGATGTTTGGGAGAAGCTGACCATGGAAAACCCGAATCTGTCCAGGGCTTGGAAAGAGAGAGCCAAGGCCCAGTTGAATAGATGGGAGAAGATCTTCTCTAGGGATGAGTTTGATGTGGGGTGTGCAAGAAGTGCCACCCATCGGATCCGCCTCCAAGAAGATAAGCCCTTCCGAGAGAGAGTCAGGCGGGTCCCGCTAGCAGATCTGGAGGATCTGAGGGAACAACTTGCAGAACTCAAGAGGACTGGTGTGATACGGGAGTCCAGAAGCCCCTATGCCTCTCCCATAGTAGTGGTCCGAAAGAAGAATGGATCATTGAGGCTCTGTATAGACTACAGGACTCTCAACAGGAGAACCATACCTGACCAATACACCACTCCGAGGATAGAGGATGCCCTACAGAGCTTGTCTGGAGCCAAATGGTTCAGCGTTATGGATCTCAAGAGTGGGTACTATCAGATTCCGATGCACCCAGCAGACAAGGAGAAGACAGCTTTCATAACCCCAGTGGGGTTCTTCGAATTCGACCGGATGCCCCAAGGTCTGTCTGGAGCCCCAGCTACTTTCCAACGTCTCATGGAGAAGACAGTAGGGGACATGAACTTGATCGAAGTCCTTGTATACCTAGACGATGTCATTGTCTTTGGGAGAACCTTGGAGGAACATGAAGAGAGGCTGGAGAAAGTGTTGAGAAGACTCAGTGAGGAAGGACTTAAGCTTTCGCCTGAGAAGTGTCGGTTCTACCAGTCTTCTGTGAACTATCTGGGGCACATAGTATCTGAAGAAGGGGTGGCCACAGACCCTGAGAAATTGGAGGCAGTTACCTCCTGGCCACAGCCCACCACAGTAACAGAACTCAGATCCTTCTTGGGTTTCTGCTCCTACTATAGAAGGTTTGTGGAGGGATTTGCTCGAATTGCTAGACCATTGAATGAGTTGCTCAAGACTGAAGGAGAGGAGGATGGATCGGGGCCCAGGAGGCCAGGAGAGTCCATCAGAGATCAGTGGAATCAGAGGTGTGAAGAGGCTTTCCAGGAATTGAAGAGGAGCCTGACCACTGCACCAGTCTTGGCCTATGCAGACCCAACCAAACCCTATGAACTGCACGTGGATGCTAGTCACGACGGTCTGGGAGGAGTACTTTACCAAGAACATGAGGGGCAATTGCGGCCTGTTGCCTATGTGAGTAGAAGCCTGACCCCCTCTGAGAAGAACTACCCCACTCACAAGCTGGAGTTCCTGGCCCTCAAGTGGGCGGTAGTAGACAAGCTCAAAGACTACCTGTACGGAGCAGAGTTCACTGTGAAGACTGACAACAACCCCCTTACCTACCTGTTCACCACGGCCAAGCTGGATGCCACTGGACACAGGTGGCTGGCCGCACTGTCTGGATTCAACTTCAGCCTTAAGTATAGACCAGGAGTGGGGAATCGAGACGCAGACGCCTTGTCCAGAAGATCTCATTTCCCGACCATTGAAATAGAAGATTGGACCCAAGTGGCAGCGGACGGGGTGCAGGCCCTTTGTCAAGGAGCTGCATTCCAAGCCCGAGGATGCTCCAGAGCAGAGGAAATAGGAGTTACCACGGTGGGAGTCCCCAAACACTACTGTGGAGTAGCTCAATTGGAAGAGGGCAACCTACCAAGATTGTCCAAAAAGGAATTAAGGTGTGACCAATTGGAAGACCCCATGGGGAGATTGGTCCTGGAGGCCTTGAAAAATCAGGATCCAAACATACTCATGCGTCAACCCTCCAAAGAAGCTCGCCTACTGAGGAAGGAGTGGGATAGGTTGCAGTTGCATCAGGGAGTGGTCTACCGAAGGGGCCCCTCTGATGATTCAGAAGATAAGTGGCAGATGTTCCTCCCAGAGAAACATCGGGAGACTGTTTTGATGGCCTTGCATGACAATCATGGCCACCTAGGGGCTGAAAGGACTTTTCAACTTGTCAGAAGTCGGTTCTATTGGCCCTGCATGAGGGCAGAGGTAGAGGAGTACTGCCACTCATGTGCGCTATGCATCCAGAGGAAGACTTTGCCCCATCAAGCTGCCCCAATGGGCCATCTACAGAGCCAAGGGCCTATGGACCTGGTGTGCATTGACTTTCTCTGCCTCGAACCCGACCTGAGTGGACTAGGAAATGTTCTGGTGATAACCGACCATTTCACCCGGTATGCCCAGGCCTTCCCCACCAAAGATCAGAAGGCCTCCACCGTGGCCAAGGTACTTATGGAGAAGTATTTTGTCCATTATGGGCTGCCACAGAGACTCCATTCAGATCAAGGGAGGGACTTCGAGAGTAAGCTGATCCGGAAGCTCTTGGATTCGTTGGGAATCAGGAAGACTCAAACTACACCTTACCATCCTCAGGGAGATGCTCAGCCGGAAAGGTTCAACCGAACCCTGCTCAACATGTTGGGGACTCTGGAAAGCGAGAAAAAGCAACATTGGAGCAAACACATAGCAGCCATGGTACAGGCTTACAACTGCACCATCAGTGATGCTACAGGCTATTCCCCATATCGACTCATGTTTGGGAGAGAAGCGAGACTACCGGTGGACCTGGCTTTTGGCACCTCACTGGACCATTCCTCCGTCACCTCTCACAGAGGATATGTGGATAGGCTCAGACACAGCCTGAAAGTAGCCTATGAACAAGCTCAAGCGGCCTCAGATCAAAGGGGAGCTCGGAATAAAAAAAATTACGACCTGAAGGTCCGGGTACAAGACCTACAGCCCGGGGATCGAGTACTGTTGCGCAATCTGGGAGTCCCCGGAAAGCACAAGCTTGCAGACAGATGGAGATCTGAACCTTATGTCATCTGTAGGAAGTTGCCGGGCCTACCTGTCTACAAGGTGAAGCCAGAGGGAAAGGTAGGCCCACTGAAGACATGGCATCGAAACCACCTGCTCCCACTGACGGAGGCAGTTAGAATACCTTCCGTGGGAGACTCCCCTGCACCGGCCTCTATCTTGGATACTCCTAGACCGCACACTCGGTCACAGACCTCCCGAGCTGGAAATGGAGAAGCCTCCCAACTTAGTGGAGATGAAGAAGGAGAGCTTGATTGGCTGTGGTCTTCCCCAATTCCAGGAACTTCTATCATAGATCTTCCAGTCACCCAAGATACCACAGATGAAACGCTGAACCCAGAGGCTACAGAATTCATCCCTTTCAGTCCTTCAACAGATTACTGGGAAGATGCCCATGATAGTTACTCCGAGGAAGAGGAGCCTGAGGCGCCAGAGCCAGAGATTCCAAGAGAGCAAAGAGCTCGAAGAGTCATTCAACCTCCTAAGAAGCTGACCTACCCCCAGATGGGGAACAGTTCGGAAGACTCTGTGGTCACTGCTAGGAGGAATGCTGAGATTCCGGATCCCTCCACTGTCCATTTGGTGGAGGGCAACCCCAGCTCACTCTCTGGCACAGTTAGTCAGGCCACCCAAGATAATGTGACCTGTGGGCAAGGGAATTCAACCCCTCAGTTATGGTGGGAATCCCCTATCCCAACATCGTTTTCAGAATTGTCCAATGTTGTATATAGTTGTTGCTAAAATTTATCTTTGGGGACCAAAGAGTTTAAGTGGGGGGAGTGTGTAGCGGGGTGTTCCCCTATATTGGGAAGAAACTACATTACCCATAACCCCATTCTTGTTGTGACGTTCCACCGCAGAGACTCATGGGAGGGGTTATAAAAGGAAGAGGCGGGGCCGGGCTCGGCCTCTTTGGCGACACGAGACTTCACGGACGGATCCTCCTGTGCGGATGTGTCGGAGGGGCAAGGCCTGAAGCCTGAGGCCTTGCTCTGCACCGAAGAGCCTTCCATCCTCCCCTCTGCGAGCCTGGGTGGCATCTGACTTTGTGAGCTACCGCCTTGTCGGATCGGGGACCCGATCGTTGGAGAGATCGAGAGTGTGTGACACGGCCGGTGGAGGTTTTCCCGGACTGGATCCGTAGTCCGGCGGGTGAGAGGGCATAAGCCCAGCTTAGATACTGTTGCTGTGTATAGGCCTATAGACTGCCGTGGCCTACAAGTTATTTTCATACCCCTTGGATTACAAAGTTATACTCTGTTTAAGTGCACCACCATTACAGACCTGCCGGTGAAGAAAGAAGGACTAAGCTAAATATTAGAACCAGGCCTGGTGGGGATTCTAGCGTGTTTGATTGCTGCGCCATAGGGCACTTAGTTAACGGACGCCCGTATGGCGCACTTGTAGCGTGTGTTACTATATAGTGTGTTAGAGTGGCAGGACGCTGCCCTTAGGAGTGATTGTTTAGAACTGTGATTATTGTTACCCCTTTTATTCATATCGAGAATTGATGAGTAAAACACTTTACCTATTACAATTCATTACTGTGTCCTTGCTTAGTTATTCTATTGCATAGGACATATCATTGATTGTTAGTACTAGCTGTGCCAGAAGGGGATAGAGCCTATTGCCGGGGGTTGGCGGAGCTGCACTCAGGGCCCAAAATCTAATCCTGCGGCCTCCTTAGTTGGAGGTATCGCTACATACATAAAGCATGTGTGTTGGTATGTGCTGTGAATGCACACTGCGATGCACTGTTGCACTACATCACAGTGCTTGCTTTTTTCTTTTTACTTTATTTACAACATAAATAACACTTCAATGAAATCTATGTACTACATTGTTGTGGCACATTGTCACATGTTTTAGCATGCTGTGTTGTGATAAAATGTATGCCTGAATAATTTTATTGCAATGCACATCAATTCAGTGCATTGTAGTGAACAGGCCCTATACAAAGCAAGGCTTTGTTGGGAGTGCATTGGGCCACACCGTGGTGTGGAGGAACCCTTAGGATAGTAATATGACAGGTGCCATTGCTACTATTTTTTAAAGGTCTAGGGCTGTCATTATCATAAATAGGTTCATGATCAGAGCCATATGAGCAACTTTAAGTCACTGATCCAGAACAAACTTACCGATGAGCAGCCCTGACTTCACTGGTTGCCTACTTGTTCCAGAGCAGAGACCTATTCCCTGTATAACTAAGATCGCTAAGCCTTGCATAGTTGTAGTTGGTAATGTTGTAGTGACAGGGCCATTTCCCTATTGCTGTCTCTTCCCTGTGCGTAACAAATTACCTTCTGCACACACCTGCTCTTCCTTCACAGTGCATTAAATATTAATTGTTTGTCAAGCGCACTCGCGCGTTTTGTGGGCAGCTTGTGAAAGACGCTTTCCATTCCGGCACTTTGACAAATATATTTTCATGAATAAAACATGCACCACCAACTAGGCAGAATTAATTATACTGTGTGCTTGTAATGGGATATTAACATAACGCCTCGTGTTAACTGGATAATTGTGTTACTGTCGTGATGAGCCATAAATGCTGCATTTAAAAGTGGGATCGCAGCCAAACGTTACCTGGTTTGAAGACCTGTCAGGTATACTCCATGAAAATGCAGTATCAATTAGCATTCGTCTTTCCCATACAAAACTGAGACATTTATGTTCTGTTTGTGATTTAGAGCTGTAGTGGTCAACTCACTTTACCCAAGGGGCCTCACACTATAATATTCAGTGAAAGCGATTCTACAGAAAGAGACTGCAGATGTGCTGTAGGAGGGCAAGGAGAGATGGACATACTCTACCTTCATCCTCAGAAGCCTCTAGGAGAGTAAGGCTTATTCCTTAACAGCTATTGGCCATGCGCTCTTTTTAGCCTGACAAACACCTGCTCTGATTGGCTGGCGGTAGCGCACCTCCACGGGAAGCTTCTCGATCACTAGACAGCAGACAGCTCAAGCCACCCTGCCTACTCATGCCTGATTAGCTGTGGTGTTTTAGGGCTTTATTTGATCAGAAGCCCAGAGCTCTGGGCTTGTTATAGTTTTTGCTTCTTAGCTCCAGACACATGTCCCTGTTGCCTTGCACTGTCTTATTGACCCTTGTTTATGGACTACTCTCTTTGAACACTGCCTGCCCTGACCCTTGCTTTGGATAGCAGACTATCTCTGTGAACTCTGCCAGCCAGTGGCAGCCGTTCCATAAGGGGCGCAGGGGTGCCACCCCCCCCCCCTCAAAGTTCTCAAGCTAATCATAGAACAATTTATTTTTAAATAGCTGATAATATGACTAACATTTTTTAACATCTTAAAGTTCAAAAATGTTAGTCATATTATTACTTATTAAAAAATCAATCGTTCTGTGTGTGTGCAGTGCACTGTGCAGGGTGCCGGACTAATAGGTTTCTATTAGGTCCATAATTTTTTTACAAGCATGTGATTAGAGCCTGAGGCTCGAACTGGCTTGTTTTAGGTTGTCCTCAGGGCGCAGAGCACTGAGTCCCAAACCCTCCCACTTATGATTTTAGCAAATCAATATTTACCATTGCATCGCTTCCGGTTTCCGGCTTCTCGTCCTGGCCAGTAAGGAGGCTGACGATTTGGAACCTAGAAAGAAGACCGGGTTAACAACAAAGCGGCCGGGTATCAGGGGAGCCGTGACCGCTGGAGGGCTCAGTTTGTAGGTAGGTCTCACGGCATCCTCTGCGCCCCCCCCCAAAATATTTTTGCACCAGCCGCCACTGCTGCCAGCCCTGAATCCGCCATGGATAATCAATTACTCTTTCAGGATTCTGTCTGCCTTGAACCTTGCTTCGGATTACGAATGACTTACCCTTTGGATTATCTGTCACAATACTTCAACTCTCTCTCTGGGGGTCCTGGTGGATGTTGAATTTGACAAATATGGTGTCCAAGTCCTAAAGGGCATCTGAGTAATTGAAGGCATTAATATGGCTTTAAGGCTAATGCCTTAAAGTGGTTCTAAAGTCAAAAATTGTTTACTTTAATACATTCCCTGCATTAATATATTTGGGATCTTTGTGGAGGCTTGTGTGGACTTTAATGGTACTACCATAGACACCAGACTATACCATCTTGTCACGAGTAACACGTAACACTTATCCGATCATTAGAGAGCTTTTTTAGTGCCGTTGAATTGGTATATATATGTAAATGTGTACTTGTCTTTTTTTAACAACGATTTTGTAATGAAAAATGTTTTTATAATGAATCAAAATCCAATTAAAATAAAATCCACTGCATTACGGTAAAAATAGTCCCACTACCTGTTCCTTCCTCCCCCTCCCTAAATACTTACCTAAGCCATGTCCCTAGCACTGTGCCCATCTGCAGTAGGACTGTTCTCACTTCCTCTTCTCACTGGACACACTGAAAGCAAAGGGAGCAATTGGCTTTTGCTGCTGTCAGTCAAATCCTGTGAGGAGGGAGCAGGGGCAAGCTATGCTGTGTGTGTCAATGGACGCGCTAAGCCCCGCCCGAGAGTGTAATCACATGGGTGCCGCCTGAGCACACAGCTTGCTGAAGGGATAATTAGAGGGAATGAAGCGCAGAGAACGCTGGCGAGGCACTCCAGAAGATGAGGATCAAGCAGGTAAGTGTACTTTTTTTTTTTTAGGGAAAAAAATTACCTTTATAACCACTTTAAGGGAAAGGCAGTTGCTAAAAGTGAAGCCATTATGTCATCACACTATTTTCGCAGAGTAAGACATGCTAGTTCCCTTACAGGGAGTTGTTGGAGACAGGGGACATGCTTTAAGAGACAGTCATAGACTGGAAACACATTACAAGAAAACTGCATTGACAGCCCCTTTTTAAATCAACACAGCCTCCTTAAAAAATATCTTATGTTTCTCTTAGCAAGATCCTTTTTTAAAATATAAAAGCTAAAAAGGAATGGACTGAAAGATGGCAGAAAATAAAGTAAGATTTTAAGAAACCAAAGTATTTAACTACTAAAACCTAGCCTAAACTATATTTATCTTTTGCTGGCTTGCGTAAGCAGCTAGGTAAGCAAAACACAGACTTTTGCCTGAAGGGGCTTTGAAGGTCTCATTATAAGGGCCGAATGCCCTCCAGGCGCAAATTAGGCAAAAAAGATTTAAAAGAAAAATTTAAGTTTTTGGCAGCAGCAGAGATGAGTATTAAAAATGTCAGGATCACGGAAGAAAATTCCACTGATAGTTTTTGTATGGGTATACTGTACCTTCTATATTGCAACTAGCCTTATGCCGTGTACACACGACCGTTTTTAATGACGAGAAAAATAAAAAAATTTAAAATGGTCATTAAAAATGATCGTGTGTGGGCTTCAGAGCATTTTTCACGACGTGAAAAACGGGCATGAAAAAATTGGAACATGCTCTAATTTTTCACGTCGTTTTTTACATCGTCGTTTTTCTCGTCATGAAAAATGGCCGTGTGTGGGCTTTAACGACGTGAAAAAAATGCGCATGCTCAGAATCAAGTATGAGACGGGAGCGCTCGTTCCGGTAAAACTAGCGTTCGTAATGGAGATAGCACATTTGTCACGCTGTAACGGACTGAAAAGCACAAGGCTGAAAAGCGCGAATCGTCGCTCAACAAACTTTACTAACATGAAGGGTGGCACCATCCGAATGGAACTTCCCCTTTATAGTGTCGTCGTACGTGTTGGACGTCACTGCGCTTTACTGGAGCATTTTTTTCCACGATAGTGTGTAGGCAAGGCAGGCTTGAGAAGAATCACGTCGAGAAAAATGCAGTTTTTTTCAATGACATTAAAAACGGTCGTGTGTACGCGGCATTAGGTTTTCATTTCAATAAAGTGGAACTTTATATTTTGATGAAGTTAAACTTAATTTTGTACAAGTTCTATAAAACATAATTGTTAAATTGCAAGGACATTTAATTTGTCTAATATCTTCTAGAACCTTCTAGCTCACTAAATTGTTTGTGAGCCTCAAGCCAACTTGTTTTTAAAGCAGAGCTCCAACCAAAAGGGGAAGTTCCACTTGTTTGCCTCCTTCCCCCTTCCGCTGCCACATTTGGCACCTTTTGGGGGGAGCAGGTACCTGGTTTTGACAGGTACCCGCTCCCACTTCCGGCTGACTCAGCAGGAAGTTTGGCCCCCCTCCTTCTTCCCACCCCATGCCGGGCCATTCACAAGTGCAGCATGCTTCATGAATATGCAGTAGGGCTTCACTGCCGGTTTCCCTTAGCCGAGATGGCAGCTGCAGCACCCGAGAGCCGATTGAAAAACTGGCTCAGGTGAAGAGACCACTGGATTCATGGACAGGTAAGTGTTCTTTAAAGACAGCAGCTACAGTATTTCTACTTGTATTACTTTATTTAGAGCTCTGCTTTAAGGAGTAATCCCCCTCTAACAAAGGTCTCTTTTTATTTGCTCCCTTTTGGTCATTTATCTTCAGTTGGCATTGTTTTGAGAAGAGAAGAGGGTGTTCTGTAGTCCTTATGCCTTGTACACAGGACCGGTTTTCACGACGAGAAAACTGCAATTTTTTATATTTGTCGTGGAAACCGGTCGTGTGTATGCTCCCTAGCAGTTTTCTCGACAAAAAATCTGCCCGGAAAAAAATTAAAACCAGCTCTCTTTTTTCTCGTCGTGTTTCCCGTCAGTCTTTTTCTCATCGTGAAAAACGGTCGTGTGTATGCTTTTCCGAGGGGAAAAAAAACGTGCATGCTCAGAATCAAGTATGAGATGGGCGCGCTCGTTCTGGTAAAACTAGTGTTCAGAATGGAGATAGCACATTCGTCACGCTGTAACGGACTGAAAAGCACAAGGCTGAAAAGCGCTAATCGTCTCTCACCAAACACGAGGATCAGCAAAAGCAGGCCAAAGGGTGGCGCCATTTGAAAGGAACTTCCCCTTTATAGTCCCGCCGTACGTGTTGTACGGTTTTTTGCATGAACGTGTGTATGCAAGTCAGGCTGGAGAGGAATCACGTCGGGAAAAACAACGGCTTTTTGCACATCAGGAAAAACTATGGTGTGTACAAGGCATAACACTCTTCCTAATCTTGAATGACAACTGTAGGTACTCCTCTGCAGGTACAGTACAGCGAGTGAGTTTTGTCACCCTAGGATAAGAAGTATAATACTTGCTGATTCACCAGGTAAGAATAAAGGGAGAAAACGTCTGAAAAAAGAAAGAAAACAAAAGCAGCCACTGTATCTAAGGGCTGGCAAGCTGAAGCATTTTACATTTTTATTCATACATTGTTTTTGAAGGGGTTAAAGGCATGAAGGGGTAAAAGTGGAGGTACAGTACAGTGAGTTTTGTCACCCTAGGATAAGAAGATAAGAAGTATAAGAAGAAGAATAATACTTGCTGATTAATCAGGTAAAAATATAATAATTTTTATTCATACATTATTTTTGAAGGGGTTAAAGGCATGAAGGGGATAAAGTGGTCATAAAAAATGTTCAAGCATCAGTATCCCGCCCCCCCCCAACCCCCCTTATACATACCTGAGCTCATTGGATCCAGCTCTGTGCCAATCTGCAGTTCTTCTCTCCGCTCACTTTCTGATCTCACAAGAATTGTTAGGGTAGCTGGAGCCATTGGCTCCTGCTGCTTTCAATTAAATCTATTGACGAAACCCAATAGCAAACATTATATTGCAGCTTACCAATTCTTAGATGTGATGTCTGCAATAGTTTTCTTTTTTAGGCCTTATTCTTCTTCTTTCTATTTCCATCTGGTGACGCAGCCAGTAAGCCTGTCGTTTTTCAAAAGAACAAGCTCTCTTCCAGATTTATCAGTTTACAGGGATGAGACAAACCATTTAACACTGGTAGGGGTGCTTACCATGATCAGATTTCATATATTCATATAAAGCCTTTATCCGTAACGTAAGCTGGAGTTTGGCTTCGGTTTGTTAGTTCATCTAAATCTGCTAGTCCATCTAACACTCCCCTCCCCCCAGAGTCTGGGGCCCAGACTGACAATACTGCTGTCTGCTGTGCCCCCTGTTCTCCTTCATCCAGAGTGGGGCACTCTAATACAGGTGGTGTGTTACTGGCACAAATAGCTCTATAGAAACAGCTGAAGTTGCAGCATCTTCCAGAAGTCTAATCATCATTCACCTGTCCTGTGTGCAGTGTAAATAAAAAGAGAGATAAGAAGCAGTGTGAGAAGACTGAGGGGAAGTCATCCCTAGATCAGTGTGATCACTGCCTATTCTACACACAAAACGGGAGAACTCACTGATGATTAGACTTCAGCAGCCGGTGTTCTGTCGAGAAGTGTCCGCTAACAAATAGTGCCCGGGACGAACTGCGCATGTGCCGTACGTAAAAGCACAACAGCTGATCTTATGATCAGCTGTTGTTTCGCCGAGACGGTGCCTGCGCACAATAGCCGACTGAAGACATTTTTCAGTCAGATTGTGGCTCGCGCTGTCGAGTTGTGTTCATGTAGGTGAGGGGCGGCATTTAACATGAAGGGGGCAGATGTTTTCAATGATGGCCAGTGCTGCAAAGATGGGGGTGTAATTTTTAACGATGCCCACACAAATCTGCTAAGCAAATCTTTATCTGCTATTCTTCCTGGAGGGCCTATTTAGCTAGCTAAATGTTAAAAATTCTGCCCCCATCTTTGCAGCAGTGGCCATCCTTAAAAACATCCGCCCCCTTCATGTTAGATCAGCACTGGCCATCAATGCAAACATCCACCCCCTTCATATTAAATTCCGCCCCTCACCTACATGAACGTGTCTTGGCACAATCTGACAGAAAAATGTCTTCAGTTGGCTATTGTGCGCAGGCGTCGTCTCGGCGACACAACAGCTGATTGTAAAATCAGCTTTTGTGCTATTACGTATGGCGCATGCGCAGTTCGTCCCGGGCACTCCTCAATAGAACAACGCCATTACTAGTGAGCCTGTGACATGTTTGATCATACCTCCTTCATACTCAGGTATGTCGGATCCTCTCCATACCGCCCTGCTCTGGCCACTAGCATCTTCTGGTAAAATGTGGTGGGCTGGGTAATCTGATTGGCTAAGGAGGTGGCGGGAGGCAGAGCAACTTAGCAGTCATACCCTTCCACTCAGAAGAGCAGCGCTATTGACTGCCTATTACACTGGTCTGTCCCTCTCCCTCCAACATCTGAAAGCCGGTGGGAGGGAGAGGGGGAAAAAAAGCCACACACAGCTCTGCAATTGCTACCACCCACCCGCCGCACAGAACTCCTTGCTGTCCGGGCCCCCCTATCAGTGGCTCTGCCGGGAGCCTGGGGGGGCGACGAGGAAGATGAAGAGGTAAGGCAAGGGTCAGCTGCGCCCCTATGTGGCAGTGCCCCCTAGGCGGCTGCCTAGTTTGCCTAGTGGGAGCGTCGGCCCTGTGTGGGGGACACAGCAAACATATGGAAGAAGGTGCTCTAGTCAGATGAGACCAAAATTGAACTTTTTGGCTTAAGAGCAAAACACAGTTTTTTTTCCACTGGTGGAAAACTAATGCCGCGTACACACGATCATTTTTCACGTCGTGAAAAATGACATTTTTTTTTTTTCAACAAGAAAAACGACCGTGTGTGGTCTTTTTGTCATTTTTCCCGACGTGAAAAACGGCATTAAAAACGACGAGAAAAATTAGAACATGCTCTAATTTTTCTCGTAGTTTTTCCCGTAATTTTTTTCCGCGGCTATTTTCCCATAGGGAAACACTGCCGCGGAGCCCACAGACGGTCGTTTTTCTCTACAAGAGAAAAAATGACGTGAAAAACGGCCGTGTGTGGGGAACAAGCCGTTCCCTCGTTTTTAATGTCATTATTCATCGTGTGTACGCGGCATAACACTGCACATTACCCTGAACACACCATCCCAACCGTGAAACATGGTGGTGGCAGCATCGTGTTGTCGGGATGCTTTTCTTCAGCAGTTACAGGGAAGCTGATCAGAGTTGATGGGAAGATGGATGGAGCCAAATACATGGAAATCTTAGAAGAAAACCTCTGGGGCAGAGGTTCACCTTCCAGCAGGACAACGACCCTAAACTTACAGCCAGAGTTACAATGGAGTGGTTTAGATCAGCCGTCACTAAATGGCGGCCCGCGGTCTGAGTCCGGCCCGAGTGATGCTTTTCCCCGGACCGCCAGGCCGCCAGTGTAATTGTAACTGTCAGCGTTGGTTTGCTGGGGCCGCCGGTTTCCCCAGCAACCAGTGACGCTGCGTGCGTGCGACCGCCTCCCTGCTCCTCACCACAGGTCTCGGAGTTGACACGGGCCGCGAGTAGGGGCGTGACGTCACATGCATGCCCCGTCCCCCTGCTGCTTGCTGTTCCCGCGTCCTGGCTCTCCTTGTGAGTAGGGGAGTGAAGTCACATGCGCGCCCCACCCCGATGCTGCTTGTAGTTCCCGGGTCCTGGCAATCCATATCTCGCAGCTTCAGCCCATTCGTTATTTCAGTTGTGCCCTCCTGCATGCAAGGTATGTGAGCCACATGTACTGATCACTAATGGGTATATTTTTATTGTGCACACTGCTGGGTATATTTTGTTAAAGGTCAGGCTGATGGGCACCTTTTTTTTATGTTGAGGGGCACTCTGATGGACACATTTTCTTTTCAGGGGCACGCTTAAAGGAACACTCGAATGGGGACACCTGATGTAAAGGGGCACTCTGATGATGACACCTGATATAAAGGAACACTCTGATGGGGACACCTGATATAACGGGCACTCTGATGGGAACACCTGATATAAAGGGACACTCTGATGGGGACACCTGATGTAAGGTGGCACTGTGATGGGAACACCTGATGTAAAGGGACACTCTGATGCAGACACCTGATGTAAGGGGGCACTCTAATGGGGACACCTGATATAAAGGGACACTCTGATGGGGACCCCTGATGTAAAGGGGCACTCTGATGGAGACCCCTGATGTAAAGGGGCACTCTGATGGGCATACCTAATGTAAAGGAACACTCGAATGGGGACACCTGATGAAAGGGGGCACTCTGATGGTGACATCTGATATAAAGGAACACTCTGATGGGGACCCCTGATGTAAAGGGACACTCTGATGGAGACCCCTGATGTAAAGGGGCACTCTGATGGGCATACCTAATGTAAAGGAACACTCGAATGGGGACACCTGATGTAAAGGGGCACTCTGATGATGGCACCTACTGTAAGGGGACACTCTGATGGGGACAAATGATGTAATGATGTAAGGGGGCACACTGATGGGAGACACCAGATGTAGGGGAGCCGTCTGATGAAGAAACCTGATGGGAATACCTGATATAAGGGGGTACCCTGATGGTGGCAACTGATTTATGGGGGTGTTCTGATGGGGACACCCAATGTAATGAATTACTCTGGTAGGGGTACTTGATGTAAGGGGAAACAATATTGGGGACATTTACATTCACAGAGTATTACCAGAGCGTGTGGAGGAAACCGTAAGGATAGCAGACATACAGTATATTCTGTGTTTGTTTTTAAAGGTTTTGATGTATTTCATAGGTGACACATTAACAGGCAGCCCTCAAAAAATCCACTCGCCTGCTCGCATTTTGCGAGTGGATTTTGAGGGCTGGCGAGGAAGGGCTGCCTGGGAGTCGGGGGGGCGAGCACCCCGCCGGCAGCCTGTGTGGAATGGTAGTCCTTCTCCCAGTGATTGCAGAGGGGAAGAGAGAGAGAGACACCCGGATCTTTAGAGCGCAGAGCGGGGAACAGTCACAGCGATAACAGTTTCCTTTTTTTATTGCCGTTTTCCCCGCCGCTCGCTGTCAGATACAGCCCCGCCTCCCGGTCCCGGGACTTTGATAGACAGATTACCCGTCCAATCCTGGTGACGGGTAATCTGTCATTCAAAGTTCCCCGGCCAGGGGACGGGGCTGAATATGACGTTGAGCGGCGGGAACACGGCAATTAAAATGAAAACTGTTATCCTGTGTTCCCCGCGCTGCACTCTGATCACCTGGGCGGCTCTCCTGTTCCTCTCCTCCCCTACACAGGTAGGCTGCATAGTGGACACAGGGCTGCATGGTGGACACAGGGCTGCATGGTGGACACAGGACTGCATGGTGGACACAAGCTGAATGAGGGACACAGGGCTGCATGGTGGACACAGGGCTGCATTTGTGGACACAGGGCTGCATTTGTGGACACAGTGCTGCATTTGTGGACACAGGGCTGCATGGTGGACACAAGCTGAATGAGGGACACAGGGCTGCATGGTGGACACAGGCTGCATGGTGGACACAGGCTGCATGGTGGACACAGGGCTGCATGGTGGACACAGGGCTGCATGGTGGACACAGGGCTGCATGGTGGACACAGGGCTGCATGGTGGACACGGCTGCATTTGGTGGATACAGGGCTTAATTTGGTGGACACAGGGCTTAATTTGGTGGACACAGGGCTTAATTTGGTGGACACAGGGCTGCATTTGGTGGACACAGGGCTGCATTTGTTAGACACAGGCTGCATGGTGGACACAGGCTGCATTTGGTGGACACAGGCTGCATTTGGTGGACACAGGCTGCATTTGGTGGACACAGGCTGCATGGTAGGCACTGGGCACAAGGCTGCATTGGTGGGCACAAGGCTGCATTGGTGGGCACAGGCAGCCTGCATTGGTGGGCACAGGCAGCCTGCATTGGTGGGCATGGATACAGTTGTTGTTAATATTTCTTTTTATAACTTAATTCTGCATAAAATATTTAAGTGTAATTTCATGAGATAATTTACGAGGGCGTGTTTAGAGTCGGAATTAGGGGCAGGGCAGGACAACGGCGAGTAACCCTTGAGGCCTGGCTAGTAGCCCAGGACTTGAAATTTTGAGCCCTGTTAACAGGGAAAGTGCCGCAGGTTGGTATAAATGATTTGAAAGTGGTAAAAGTTCCAATGCTGTTATGGTTATGCTCTGGCTTCAGTACATCATAGCCACATAAGTGAATAACTTCACTCTGGATTTCAATATCTGCATTATTATCCAGCTGTAGTGAATAAGCCATGGTAAGTTACCTGGTAGAGATGTCCTGTGGTACAGCCAAGAAAATGTTTGGGCTATGCAGCTCCTGCGGCTTAAAAGTGGCCACCAGCCAGGGCTACAATAATATCCTGACAAATTTTTATAACTCTTGGTTTGAGTAAGGCCCCTTTCACACATTGTTTGCTCAATGGGGATCGCTCTATTGATCCCCGCTGAGTCGGCGGATGACAGGTCCGTCTCTGCTCACTGTGCAGAGACGGACCTGTCAGATCTTCGCTCTCCACTATGGGGGATCGGATGAAAACTGATCCGTATGTCTGTTTTCATCCGATCCGATCCATCAGACGGATAGAAAATAGGGTTTTCATCCGTCTGAATTTAGCAGAGTGGAGCGGAACTGATCGGATGTCAGTGGACATGTCATCGCTGACATCCGTCACTCCATAGAACTGTATGGAGCGTCTGTTCAGGTCCGCCTAAAAAAAACTAACAGGCGGACCTGAACTGTTTTGCTGCATTTGCTTTGTTTTGCTGCCTTTTTCGTTGCCAGTGGAGCGACTTTCTATAATTATTCTCCATAATATTAAGAAGAAATACCGTAGGGGTCATGGAAGTCCCTCAAAATAGGCAGTGCAGGTGTGCAGATCTGGGAACTCAGCACAGAGATCCCACCAATAGAGTCCCTGAGAGTCGGAAGAATCTGTCGGTGGTTTTATTTCTTCTGCCTTTACCAAACACTGAAATATCTGTTTTTGGAAAACTGATCCTTTAAAGGGACCTGTTAGGGCCCATTAACATCAGTTAACATGCATATACATAAAGCATGTGTGTTGGTATGTGCTGTGAATGCACACTGCGATGCACTGTTCACTACATCACAGTGCTTGCTTTTTTCTTTTTACTTTATTTACAACATAAATAACACTTCAATGAAATCTATGTACTACATTGTTGTGGCACATTGTCACATGTTTTAGCATGCTGTGTTGTGATAAAATGTATGCCTGAATAATTTTATTGCAATGCACATCAATTCAGTGCATTGTAGTGAACAGGCCCTATACAAAGCAAGGCTTTGTTGGGAGTGCATTGGGCCACACCGTGGTGTGGAGGAACCCTTAGGATAGTAATATGGCAGGTGCCATTGCTACTATTTTTTAAAGGTCTAGGGCTGTCATTATCATAAATAGGTTCATGATCAGAGCCATACGAGCAACTTTAAGTCACTGATCCAGAACAAACTTACCGATGAGCAGCCCTGACTTCACTGGTTGCCTACTTGTTCCAGAGCAGAGACCTATTCCCTGTATAACTAAGATCGCTAAGCCTTGCATAGTTGTAGTTGGTAATGTTGTAGTGACAGGGCCATTTCCCTATTGCTGTCTCTTCCCTGTGCGTAACAAATTACCTTCTGCACACACCTGCTCTTCCTTCACAGTGCATTAAATATTAATTGTTTGTCAAGCGCACTCGCGCGTTTTGTGGGCAGCTTGTGAAAGACGCTTTCCATTCCGGCACTTTGACAAATATATTTTCATGAATAAAACATGCACCACCAACTAGGCAGAATTAATTATACTGTGTGCTTGTAATGGGATATTAACATAACGCCTCGTGTTAACTGGATAATTGTGTTACTGTCGTGATGAGCCATAAATGCTGCATTTAAAAGTGGGATCGCAGCCAAACGTTACCTGGTTTGAAGACCTGTCAGGTATACTCCATGAAAATGCAGTATCAATTAGCATTCGTCTTTCCCATACAAAACTGAGACATTTATGTTCTGTTTGTGATTTAGAGCTGTAGTGGTCAACTCACTTTACCCAAGGGGCCTCACACTATAATATTCAGTGAAAGCGATTCTACAGAAAGAGACTGCAGATGTGCTGTAGGAGGGCAAGGAGAGATGGACATACTCTACCTTCATCCTCAGAAGCCTCTAGGAGAGTAAGGCTTATTCCTTAACAGCTATTGGCCATGCGCTCTTTTTAGCCTGACAAACACCTGCTCTGATTGGCTGGCGGTAGCGCACCTCCACGGGAAGCTTCTCGATCACTAGACAGCAGACAGCTCAAGCCACCCTGCCTACTCATGCCTGATTAGCTGTGGTGTTTTAGGGCTTTATTTGATCAGAAGCCCAGAGCTCTGGGCTTGTTATAGTTTTTGCTTCTTAGCTCCAGACACATGTCCCTGTTGCCTTGCACTGTCTTATTGACCCTTGTTTATGGACTACTCTCTTTGAACACTGCCTGCCCTGACCCTTGCTTTGGATAGCAGACTATCTCTGTGAACTCTGCCAGCCAGTGGCAGCCGTTCCATAAGGGGCGCAGGGGTGCCACCCCCCCCCCCCCTCAAAGTTCTCAAGCTAATCATAGAACAATTTATTTTTAAATAGCTGATAATATGACTAACATTTTTTAACATCTTAAAGTTCAAAAATGTTAGTCATATTATTACTTATTAAAAAATCAATCGTTCTGTGTGTGTGCAGTGCACTGTGCAGGGTGCCGGACTAATAGGTTTCTATTAGGTCCATAATTTTTTTACAAGCATGTGATTAGAGCCTGAGGCTCGAACTGGCTTGTTTTAGGTTGTCCTCAGGGCGCAGAGCACTGAGTCCCAAACCCTCCCACTTATGATTTTAGCAAATCAATATTTACCATTGCATCGCTTCCGGTTTCCGGCTTCTCGTCCTGGCCAGTAAGGAGGCTGACGATTTGGAACCTAGAAAGAAGACCGGGTTAACAACAAAGCGGCCGGGTATCAGGGGAGCCGTGACCGCTGGAGGGCTCAGTTTGTAGGTAGGTCTCACGGCATCCTCTGCGCCCCCCCCCAAAATATTTTTGCACCAGCCGCCACTGCTGCCAGCCCTGAATCCGCCATGGATAATCAATTACTCTTTCAGGATTCTGTCTGCCTTGAACCTTGCTTCGGATTACGAATGACTTACCCTTTGGATTATCTGTCACAATACTTCAACTCTCTCTCTGGGGGTCCTGGTGGATGTTGAATTTGACAAATATGGTGTCCAAGTCCTAAAGGGCATCTGAGTAATTGAAGGCATTAATATGGCTTTAAGGCTAATGCCTTAAAGTGGTTCTAAAGTCAAAAATTGTTTACTTTAATACATTCCCTGCATTAATATATTTGGGATCTTTGTGGAGGCTTGTGTGGACTTTAATGGTACTACCATAGACACCAGACTATACCATCTTGTCACGAGTAACACGTAACACTTATCCGATCATTAGAGAGCTTTTTTAGTGCCGTTGAATTGGTATATATATGTAAATGTGTACTTGTCTTTTTTTAACAACGATTTTGTAATGAAAAATGTTTTTATAATGAATCAAAATCCAATTAAAATAAAATCCACTGCATTACGGTAAAAATAGTCCCACTACCTGTTCCTTCCTCCCCCTCCCTAAATACTTACCTAAGCCATGTCCCTAGCACTGTGCCCATCTGCAGTAGGACTGTTCTCACTTCCTCTTCTCACTGGACACACTGAAAGCAAAGGGAGCAATTGGCTTTTGCTGCTGTCAGTCAAATCCTGTGAGGAGGGAGCAGGGGCAAGCTATGCTGTGTGTGTCAATGGACGCGCTAAGCCCCGCCCGAGAGTGTAATCACATGGGTGCCGCCTGAGCACACAGCTTGCTGAAGGGATAATTAGAGGGAATGAAGCGCAGAGAACGCTGGCGAGGCACTCCAGAAGATGAGGATCAAGCAGGTAAGTGTACTTTTTTTTTTTTAGGGAAAAAAATTACCTTTATAACCACTTTAAGGGAAAGGCAGTTGCTAAAAGTGAAGCCATTATGTCATCACACTATTTTCGCAGAGTAAGACATGCTAGTTCCCTTACAGGGAGTTGTTGGAGACAGGGGACATGCTTTAAGAGACAGTCATAGACTGGAAACACATTACAAGAAAACTGCATTGACAGCCCCTTTTTAAATCAACACAGCCTCCTTAAAAAATATCTTATGTTTCTCTTAGCAAGATCCTTTTTTAAAATATAAAAGCTAAAAAGGAATGGACTGAAAGATGGCAGAAAATAAAGTAAGATTTTAAGAAACCAAAGTATTTAACTACTAAAACCTAGCCTAAACTATATTTATCTTTTGCTGGCTTGCGTAAGCAGCTAGGTAAGCAAAACACAGACTTTTGCCTGAAGGGGCTTTGAAGGTCTCATTATAAGGGCCGAATGCCCTCCAGGCGCAAATTAGGCAAAAAAGATTTAAAAGAAAAATTTAAGTTTTTGGCAGCAGCAGAGATGAGTATTAAAAATGTCAGGATCACGGAAGAAAATTCCACTGATAGTTTTTGTATGGGTATACTGTACCTTCTATATTGCAACTAGCCTTATGCCGTGTACACACGACCGTTTTTAATGACGAGAAAAATAAAAAAATTTAAAATGGTCATTAAAAATGATCGTGTGTGGGCTTCAGAGCATTTTTCACGACGTGAAAAACGGGCATGAAAAAATTGGAACATGCTCTAATTTTTCACGTCGTTTTTTACATCGTCGTTTTTCTCGTCATGAAAAATGGCCGTGTGTGGGCTTTAACGACGTGAAAAAAATGCGCATGCTCAGAATCAAGTATGAGACGGGAGCGCTCGTTCCGGTAAAACTAGCGTTCGTAATGGAGATAGCACATTTGTCACGCTGTAACGGACTGAAAAGCACAAGGCTGAAAAGCGCGAATCGTCGCTCAACAAACTTTACTAACATGAAGGGTGGCACCATCCGAATGGAACTTCCCCTTTATAGTGTCGTCGTACGTGTTGGACGTCACTGCGCTTTACTGGAGCATTTTTTTCCACGATAGTGTGTAGGCAAGGCAGGCTTGAGAAGAATCACGTCGAGAAAAATGCAGTTTTTTTCAATGACATTAAAAACGGTCGTGTGTACGCGGCATTAGGTTTTCATTTCAATAAAGTGGAACTTTATATTTTGATGAAGTTAAACTTAATTTTGTACAAGTTCTATAAAACATAATTGTTAAATTGCAAGGACATTTAATTTGTCTAATATCTTCTAGAACCTTCTAGCTCACTAAATTGTTTGTGAGCCTCAAGCCAACTTGTTTTTAAAGCAGAGCTCCAACCAAAAGGGGAAGTTCCACTTGTTTGCCTCCTTCCCCCTTCCGCTGCCACATTTGGCACCTTTTGGGGGGAGCAGGTACCTGGTTTTGACAGGTACCCGCTCCCACTTCCGGCTGACTCAGCAGGAAGTTTGGCCCCCCTCCTTCTTCCCACCCCATGCCGGGCCATTCACAAGTGCAGCATGCTTCATGAATATGCAGTAGGGCTTCACTGCCGGTTTCCCTTAGCCGAGATGGCAGCTGCAGCACCCGAGAGCCGATTGAAAAACTGGCTCAGGTGAAGAGACCACTGGATTCATGGACAGGTAAGTGTTCTTTAAAGACAGCAGCTACAGTATTTCTACTTGTATTACTTTATTTAGAGCTCTGCTTTAAGGAGTAATCCCCCTCTAACAAAGGTCTCTTTTTATTTGCTCCCTTTTGGTCATTTATCTTCAGTTGGCATTGTTTTGAGAAGAGAAGAGGGTGTTCTGTAGTCCTTATGCCTTGTACACAGGACCGGTTTTCACGACGAGAAAACTGCAATTTTTTATATTTGTCGTGGAAACCGGTCGTGTGTATGCTCCCTAGCAGTTTTCTCGACAAAAAATCTGCCCGGAAAAAAATTAAAACCAGCTCTCTTTTTTCTCGTCGTGTTTCCCGTCAGTCTTTTTCTCATCGTGAAAAACGGTCGTGTGTATGCTTTTCCGAGGGGAAAAAAAACGTGCATGCTCAGAATCAAGTATGAGATGGGCGCGCTCGTTCTGGTAAAACTAGTGTTCAGAATGGAGATAGCACATTCGTCACGCTGTAACGGACTGAAAAGCACAAGGCTGAAAAGCGCTAATCGTCTCTCACCAAACACGAGGATCAGCAAAAGCAGGCCAAAGGGTGGCGCCATTTGAAAGGAACTTCCCCTTTGTAGTCCCGCCGTACGTGTTGTACGGTTTTTTGCATGAACGTGTGTATGCAAGTCAGGCTGGAGAGGAATCACGTCGGGAAAAACAACGGCTTTTTGCACATCAGGAAAAACTATGGTGTGTACAAGGCATAACACTCTTCCTAATCTTGAATGACAACTGTAGGTACTCCTCTGCAGGTACAGTACAGCGAGTGAGTTTTGTCACCCTAGGATAAGAAGTATAATACTTGCTGATTCACCAGGTAAGAATAAAGGGAGAAAACGTCTGAAAAAAGAAAGAAAACAAAAGCAGCCACTGTATCTAAGGGCTGGCAAGCTGAAGCATTTTACATTTTTATTCATACATTGTTTTTGAAGGGGTTAAAGGCATGAAGGGGTAAAAGTGGAGGTACAGTACAGTGAGTTTTGTCACCCTAGGATAAGAAGATAAGAAGTATAAGAAGAAGAATAATACTTGCTGATTAATCAGGTAAAAATATAATAATTTTTATTCATACATTATTTTTGAAGGGGTTAAAGGCATGAAGGGGATAAAGTGGTCATAAAAAATGTTCAAGCATCAGTATCCCGCCCCCCCCAACCCCCCTTATACATACCTGAGCTCATTGGATCCAGCTCTGTGCCAATCTGCAGTTCTTCTCTCCGCTCACTTTCTGATCTCACAAGAATTGTTAGGGTAGCTGGAGCCATTGGCTCCTGCTGCTTTCAATTAAATCTATTGACGAAACCCAATAGCAAACATTATATTGCAGCTTACCAATTCTTAGATGTGATGTCTGCAATAGTTTTCTTTTTTAGGCCTTATTCTTCTTCTTTCTATTTCCATCTGGTGACGCAGCCAGTAAGCCTGTCGTTTTTCAAAAGAACAAGCTCTCTTCCAGATTTATCAGTTTACAGGGATGAGACAAACCATTTAACACTGGTAGGGGTGCTTACCATGATCAGATTTCATATATTCATATAAAGCCTTTATCCGTAACGTAAGCTGGAGTTTGGCTTCGGTTTGTTAGTTCATCTAAATCTGCTAGTCCATCTAACACTCCCCTCCCCCCAGAGTCTGGGGCCCAGACTGACAATACTGCTGTCTGCTGTGCCCCCTGTTCTCCTTCATCCAGAGTGGGGCACTCTAATACAGGTGGTGTGTTACTGGCACAAATAGCTCTATAGAAACAGCTGAAGTTGCAGCATCTTCCAGAAGTCTAATCATCATTCACCTGTCCTGTGTGCAGTGTAAATAAAAAGAGAGATAAGAAGCAGTGTGAGAAGACTGAGGGGAAGTCATCCCTAGATCAGTGTGATCACTGCCTATTCTACACACAAAACGGGAGAACTCACTGATGATTAGACTTCAGCAGCCGGTGTTCTGTCGAGAAGTGTCCGCTAACAAATAGTGCCCGGGACGAACTGCGCATGTGCCGTACGTAAAAGCACAACAGCTGATCTTATGATCAGCTGTTGTGTCGCCGAGACGGTGCCTGCGCACAATAGCCGACTGAAGACATTTTTCAGTCAGATTGTGGCTCGCGCTGTCGAGTTGTGTTCATGTAGGTGAGGGGCGGCATTTAACATGAAGGGGGCAGATGTTTTCAATGATGGCCAGTGCTGCAAAGATGGGGGTGTAATTTTTAACGATGCCCACACAAATCTGCTAAGCAAATCTTTATCTGCTATTCTTCCTGGAGGGCCTATTTAGCTAGCTAAATGTTAAAAATTCTGCCCCCATCTTTGCAGCAGTGGCCATCCTTAAAAACATCCGCCCCCTTCATGTTAGATCAGCACTGGCCATCAATGCAAACATCCACCCCCTTCATATTAAATTCCGCCCCTCACCTACATGAACGTGTCTTGGCACAATCTGACAGAAAAATGTCTTCAGTTGGCTATTGTGCGCAGGCGTCGTCTCGGCGACACAACAGCTGATTGTAAAATCAGCTTTTGTGCTATTACGTATGGCGCATGCGCAGTTCGTCCCGGGCACTCCTCAATAGAACAACGCCATTACTAGTGAGCCTGTGACATGTTTGATCATACCTCCTTCATACTCAGGTATGTCGGATCCTCTCCATACCGCCCTGCTCTGGCCACTAGCATCTTCTGGTAAAATGTGGTGGGCTGGGTAATCTGATTGGCTAAGGAGGTGGCGGGAGGCAGAGCAACTTAGCAGTCATACCCTTCCACTCAGAAGAGCAGCGCTATTGACTGCCTATTACACTGGTCTGTCCCTCTCCCTCCAACATCTGAAAGCCGGTGGGAGGGAGAGGGGGAAAAAAAGCCACACACAGCTCTGCAATTGCTACCACCCACCCGCCGCACAGAACTCCTTGCTGTCCGGGCCCCCCTATCAGTGGCTCTGCCGGGAGCCTGGGGGGGCGACGAGGAAGATGAAGAGGTAAGGCAAGGGTCAGCTGCGCCCCTATGTGGCAGTGCCCCCTAGGCGGCTGCCTAGTTTGCCTAGTGGGAGCGTCGGCCCTGTGTGGGGGACACAGCAAACATATGGAAGAAGGTGCTCTAGTCAGATGAGACCAAAATTGAACTTTTTGGCTTAAGAGCAAAACACAGTTTTTTTTCCACTGGTGGAAAACTAATGCCGCGTACACACGATCATTTTTCACGTCGTGAAAAATGACATTTTTTTTTTTTCAACAAGAAAAACGACCGTGTGTGGTCTTTTTGTCATTTTTCCCGACGTGAAAAACGGCATTAAAAACAACGAGAAAAATTAGAACATGCTCTAATTTTTCTCGTAGTTTTTCCCGTAATTTTTTTCCGCGGCTATTTTCCCATAGGGAAACACTGCCGCGGAGCCCACAGACGGTCGTTTTTCTCTACAAGAGAAAAAATGACGTGAAAAACGGCCGTGTGTGGGGAACAAGCCGTTCCCTCGTTTTTAATGTCATTATTCACGGCGGTTTTTTAACCGCCGTGAATAATGATCGTGTGTACGCGGCATAACACTGCACATTACCCTGAACACACCATCCCAACCGTGAAACATGGTGGTGGCAGCATCGTGTTGTCGGGATGCTTTTCTTCAGCAGTTACAGGGAAGCTGATCAGAGTTGATGGGAAGATGGATGGAGCCAAATACATGGAAATCTTAGAAGAAAACCTCTGGGGCAGAGGTTCACCTTCCAGCAGGACAACGACCCTAAACATACAGCCAGAGTTACAATGGAGTGGTTTAGATCAGCCGTCACTAAATGGCGGCCCGCGGTCTGAGTCCGGCCCGAGTGATGCTTCTCCCCGGACCGCCAGGCCACCAGTGTAATTGTAACTGTCAGCGTTGGTTTGCTGGGGCCGCCGGTTTCCCCAGCAACCAGTGACGCTGCGTGCGTGCGACCGCCTCCCTGCTCCTCACCACAGGTCTCGGAGTTGACACGGGCCGCGAGTAGGGGCGTGACGTCACATGCATGCCCCGTCCCCCTGCTGCTTGCTGTTCCCGCGTCCTGGCTCTCCTTGTGAGTAGGGGAGTGAAGTCACATGCGCGCCCCACCCCGATGCTGCTTGTAGTTCCCGGGTCCTGGCAATCCATATCTCGCAGCTTCAGCCCATTCGTTATTTCAGTTGTGCCCTCCTGCATGCAAGGTATGTGAGCCACATGTACTGATCACTAATGGGTATATTTTTATTGTGCACACTGCTGGGTATATTTTGTTAAAGGTCAGGCTGATGGGCACCTTTTTTTTATGTTGAGGGGCACTCTGATGGACACATTTTCTTTTCAGGGGCACGCTTAAAGGAACACTCGAATGGGGACACCTGATGTAAAGGGGCACTCTGATGATGACACCTGATATAAAGGAACACTCTGATGGGGACACCTGATATAACGGGCACTCTGATGGGAACACCTGATATAAAGGGACACTCTGATGGGGACACCTGATGTAAGGTGGCACTGTGATGGGAACACCTGATGTAAAGGGACACTCTGATGCAGACACCTGATGTAAGGGGGCACTCTAATGGGGACACCTGATATAAAGGGACACTCTGATGGGGACCCCTGATGTAAAGGGGCACTCTGATGGAGACCCCTGATGTAAAGGGGCACTCTGATGGGCATACCTAATGTAAAGGAACACTCGAATGGGGACACCTGATGAAAGGGGGCACTCTGATGGTGACATCTGATATAAAGGAACACTCTGATGGGGACACCTGATATAAGGGGCACTCTGATGGGAACACCTGATATAAAGGGACACTCTGATGGGGACACCTGATGTAAGGGGGCACTGTGATGGGAACACCTGATGTAAAGGGACACTCTGATGCAGACACCTGATGTAAGGGGGCACTCTAATGGGGACACCTGATATAAAGGGACACTCTGATGGGGACCCCTGATGTAAAGGGGCACTCTGATGGAGACCCCTGATGTAAAGGGGCACTCTGATGGGCATACCTAATGTAAAGGAACACTCGAATGGGGACACCTGATGTAAAGGGGCACTCTGATGATGGCACCTACTGTAAGGGGACACTCTGATGGGGACAAATGATGTAATGATGTAAGGGGGCACACTGATGGGAGACACCAGATGTAGGGGAGCCGTCTGATGAAGAAACCTGATGGGAATACCTGATATAAGGGGGTACCCTGATGGTGGCAACTGATTTATGGGGGTGTTCTGATGGGGACACCCAATGTAATGAATTACTCTGGTAGGGGTACTTGATGTAAGGGGAAACACTATTGGGGACATTTACATTCACAGAGTATTACCAGAGCGTGTGGAGGAAACCGTAAGGATAGCAGACATACAGTATATTCTGTGTTTGTTTTTAAAGGTTTTGATGTATTTCATAGGTGACACATTAACAGACAGCCCTCAAAAAATCCACTCGCCTGCTCGCATTTTGCGAGTGGATTTTGAGGGCTGGCGAGGAAGGGCTGCCTGGGAGTCGGGGGGGCGAGCACCCCGCCGGCAGCCTGTGTGGAATGGTAGTCCTTCTCCCAGTGATTGCAGAGGGGAAGAGAGAGAGAGCCACCCGGATCTTTAGAGCGCAGAGCGGGGAACAGTCACAGCGATAACAGTTTCCTTTTTTTATTGCCGTTTTCCCCGCCGCTCGCTGTCAGATACAGCCCCGCCTCCCGGTCCCGGGACTTTGATAGACAGATTACCCGTCCAATCCTGGTGACGGGTAATCTGTCATTCAAAGTTCCCCGGCCAGGGGACGGGGCTGAATATGACGTTGAGCGGCGGGAACACGGCAATTAAAATGAAAACTGTTATCCTGTGTTCCCCGCGCTACACTCTGATCACCTGGGCGGCTCTCCTGTTCCTCTCCTCCCCTACACAGGTAGGCTGCATAGTGGACACAGGGCTGCATGGTGGACACAGGGCTGCATGGTGGACACAGGACTGCATGGTGGACACAAGCTGAATGAGGGACACAGGGCTGCATGGTGGACACAGGGCTGCATTTGTGGACACAGGGCTGCATTTGTGGACACAGTGCTGCATTTGTGGACACAGGGCTGCATGGTGGACACAAGCTGAATGAGGGACACAGGGCTGCATGGTGGACACAGGCTGCATGGTGGACACAGGCTGCATGGTGGACACAGGCTGCATGGTGGACACAGGGCTGCATGGTGGACACAGGGCTGCATGGTGGACACAGGGCTGCATGGTGGACACAGGGCTGCATGGTGAACACAGGGCTGCATGGTGGACACGGCTGCATTTGGTGGATACAGGGCTTAATTTGGTGGACACAGGGCTTAATTTGGTGGACACAGGGCTTAATTTGGTGGACACAGGGCTGCATTTGGTGGACACAGGGCTGCATTTGTTAGACACAGGCTGCATGGTGGACACAGGCTGCATTTGGTGGACACAGGCTGCATTTGGTGGACACAGGCTGCATTTGGTGGACACAGGCTGCATGGTAGGCACTGGGCACAAGGCTGCATTGGTGGGCACAAGGCTGCATTGGTGGGCACAGGCAGCCTGCATTGGTGGGCACAGGCAGCCTGCATTGGTGGGCATGGATACAGTTGTTGTTAATATTTCTTTTTATAACTTAATTCTGCATAAAATATTTAAGTGTAATTTCATGAGATAATTTACGAGGGCGTGTTTAGAGTCGGAATTAGGGGCAGGGCAGGACAATGGCGAGTAACCCTTGAGGCCTGGCTAGTAGCCCAGGACTTGAAATTTTGAGCCCTGTTAACAGGGAAAGTGCCGCAGGTTGGTATAAATGATTTGAAAGTGGTAAAAGTTCCAATGCTGTTATGGTTATGCTCTGGCTTCAGTACATCATAGCCACATAAGTGAATAACTTCACTCTGGATTTCAATATCTGCATTATTATCCAGCTGTAGTGAATAAGCCATGGTAAGTTACCTGGTAGAGATGTCCTGTGGTACAGCCAAGAAAATGTTTGGGCTATGCAGCTCCTGCGGCTTAAAAGTGGCCACCAGCCAGGGCTACAATAATATCCTGACAAATTTTTATAACTCTTGGTTTGAGTAAGGCCCCTTTCACACATTGTTTGCTCAATGGGGATCGCTCTATTGATCCCCGCTGAGTCGGCGGATGACAGGTCCGTCTCTGCTCACTGTGCAGAGACGGACCTGTCAGATCTTCGCTCTCCACTATGGGGGATCGGATGAAAACTGATCCGTATGTCTGTTTTCATCCGATCCGATCCATCAGACGGATAGAAAATAGGGTTTTCATCCGTCTGAATTTAGCAGAGTGGAGCGGAACTGATCGGATGTCAGTGGACATGTCATCGCTGACATCCGTCACTCCATAGAACTGTATGGAGCGTCTGTTCAGGTCCGCCTAAAAAAAACTAACAGGCGGACCTGAACTGTTTTGCTGCATTTGCTTTGTTTTGCTGCCTTTTTCGTTGCCAGTGGAGCGACTTTCTATAATTATTCTCCATAATATTAAGAAGAAATACCGTAGGGGTCATGGAAGTCCCTCAAAATAGGCAGTGCAGGTGTGCAGATCTGGGAACTCAGCACAGAGATCCCCCCAATAGAGTCCCTGAGAGTCGGAAGAATCTGTCGGTGGTTTTATTTCTTCTGCCTTTACCAAACACTGAAATATCTGTTTTTGGAAAACTGATCCTTTAAAGGGACCTGTTAGGGCCCATTAACATCAGTTAACATGCATATACATAAAGCATGTGTGTTGGTATGTGCTGTGAATGCACACTGCGATGCACTGTTCACTACATCACAGTGCTTGCTTTTTTCTTTTTACTTTATTTACAACATAAATAACACTTCAATGAAATCTATGTACTACATTGTTGTGGCACATTGTCACATGTTTTAGCATGCTGTGTTGTGATAAAATGTATGCCTGAATAATTTTATTGCAATGCACATCAATTCAGTGCATTGTAGTGAACAGGCCCTATACAAAGCAAGGCTTTGTTGGGAGTGCATTGGGCCACACCGTGGTGTGGAGGAACCCTTAGGATAGTAATATGGCAGGTGCCATTGCTACTATTTTTTAAAGGTCTAGGGCTGTCATTATCATAAATAGGTTCATGATCAGAGCCATACGAGCAACTTTAAGTCACTGATCCAGAACAAACTTACCGATGAGCAGCCCTGACTTCACTGGTTGCCTACTTGTCCCAGAGCAGAGACCTATTCCCTGTATAACTAAGATCGCTAAGCCTTGCATAGTTGTAGTTGGTAATGTTGTAGTGACAGGGCCATTTCCCTATTGCTGTCTCTTCCCTGTGCGTAACAAATTACCTTCTGCACACACCTGCTCTTCCTTCACAGTGCATTAAATATTAATTGTTTGTCAAGCGCACTCGCGCGTTTTGTGGGCAGCTTGTGAAAGACGCTTTCCATTCCGGCACTTTGACAAATATATTTTCATGAATAAAACATGCACCACCAACTAGGCAGAATTAATTATACTGTGTGCTTGTAATGGGATATTAACATAACGCCTCGTGTTAACTGGATAATTGTGTTACTGTCGTGATGAGCCATAAATGCTGCATTTAAAAGTGGGATCGCAGCCAAACGTTACCTGGTTTGAAGACCTGTCAGGTATACTCCATGAAAATGCAGTATCAATTAGCATTCGTCTTTCCCATACAAAACTGAGACATTTATGTTCTGTTTGTGATTTAGAGCTGTAGTGGTCAACTCACTTTACCCAAGGGGCCTCACACTATAATATTCAGTGAAAGCGATTCTACAGAAAGAGACTGCAGATGTGCTGTAGGAGGGCAAGGAGAGATGGACATACTCTACCTTCATCCTCAGAAGCCTCTAGGAGAGTAAGGCTTATTCCTTAACAGCTATTGGCCATGCGCTCTTTTTAGCCTGACAAACACCTGCTCTGATTGGCTGGCGGTAGCGCACCTCCACGGGAAGCTTCTCGATCACTAGACAGCAGACAGCTCAAGCCACCCTGCCTACTCATGCCTGATTAGCTGTGGTGTTTTAGGGCTTTATTTGATCAGAAGCCCAGAGCTCTGGGCTTGTTATAGTTTTTGCTTCTTAGCTCCAGACACATGTCCCTGTTGCCTTGCACTGTCTTATTGACCCTTGTTTATGGACTACTCTCTTTGAACACTGCCTGCCCTGACCCTTGCTTTGGATAGCAGACTATCTCTGTGAACTCTGCCAGCCAGTGGCAGCCGTTCCATAAGGGGCGCAGGGGTGCCACCCCCCCCCCCCCTCAAAGTTCTCAAGCTAATCATAGAACAATTTATTTTTAAATAGCTGATAATATGACTAACATTTTTTAACATCTTAAAGTTCAAAAATGTTAGTCATATTATTACTTATTAAAAAATCAATCGTTCTGTGTGTGTGCAGTGCACTGTGCAGGGTGCCGGACTAATAGGTTTCTATTAGGTCCATAATTTTTTTACAAGCATGTGATTAGAGCCTGAGGCTCGAACTGGCTTGTTTTAGGTTGTCCTCGGGGCGCAGAGCACTGAGTCCCAAACCCTCCCACTTATGATTTTAGCAAATCAATATTTACCATTGCATCGCTTCCGGTTTCCGGCTTCTCGTCCTGGCCAGTAAGGAGGCTGACGATTTGGAACCTAGAAAGAAGACCGGGTTAACAACAAAGCGGCCGGGTATCAGGGGAGCCGTGACCGCTGGAGGGCTCAGTTTGTAGGTAGGTCTCATGGCATCCTCTGCGCCCCCCCCCAAAATATTTTTGCACCAGCCGCCACTGCTGCCAGCCCTGAATCCGCCATGGATAATCAATTACTCTTTCAGGATTCTTTCTGCCTTGAACCTTGCTTCGGATTACGAATGACTTACCCTTTGGATCATCTGTCACAATACTTCAACTCTCTCTCTGGGGGTCCTGGTGGATGTTGAATTTGACAAATATGGTGTCCAAGTCCTAAAGGGCATCTGAGTAATTGAAGGCATTAATATGGCTTTAAGGCTAATGCCTTAAAGTGGTTCTAAAGTCAAATTTTTTTTACTTTAATACATTCCCTGCATTAATATATTTGGGATCTTTGTGGAGGCTTGTGTGGACTTTAATGGTACTACCATAGACACCAGACTATACCATCTTGTCACGAGTAACACGTAACACTTATCCGATCATTAGAGAGCTTTTTTAGTGCCGTTGAATTGGTATATATATGTAAATGTGTACTTGTCTTTTTTTAACAACGATTTTGTAATGAAAAATGTTTTTATAATGAATCAAAATCCAATTAAAATAAAATCCACTGCATTACGGTAAAAATAGTCCCACTACCTGTTCCTTCCTCCCCCTCCCTAAATACTTACCTAAGCCATGTCCCTAGCACTGTGCCCATCTGCAGTAGGACTGTTCTCACTTCCTCTTCTCACTGGACACACTGAAAGCAAAGGGAGCAATTGGCTTTTGCTGCTGTCAGTCAAATCCTGTGAGGAGGGAGCAGGGGCAAGCTATGCTGTGTGTGTCAATGGACGCGCTAAGCCCCGCCCGAGAGTGTAATCACATGGGTGCCGCCTGAGCACACAGCTTGCTGAAGGGATAATTAGAGGGAATGAAGCGCAGAGAACGCTGGCGAGGCACTCCAGAAGATGAGGATCAAGCAGGTAAGTGTACTTTTTTTTTTTTAGGGAAAAAAATTACCTTTATAACCACTTTAAGGGAAAGGCAGTTGCTAAAAGTGAAGCCATTATGTCATCACACTATTTTCGCAGAGTAAGACATGCTAGTTCCCTTACAGGGAGTTGTTGGAGACAGGGGACATGCTTTAAGAGACAGTCATAGACTGGAAACACATTACAAGAAAACTGCATTGACAGCCCCTTTTTAAATCAACACAGCCTCCTTAAAAAATATCTTATGTTTCTCTTAGCAAGATCCTTTTTTAAAATATAAAAGCTAAAAAGGAATGGACTGAAAGATGGCAGAAAATAAAGTAAGATTTTAAGAAACCAAAGTATTTAACTACTAAAACCTAGCCTAAACTATATTTATCTTTTGCTGGCTTGCGTAAGCAGCTAGGTAAGCAAAACACAGACTTTTGCCTGAAGGGGCTTTGAAGGTCTCATTATAAGGGCCGAATGCCCTCCAGGCGCAAATTAGGCAAAAAAGATTTAAAAGAAAAATTTAAGTTTTTGGCAGCAGCAGAGATGAGTATTAAAAATGTCAGGATCACGGAAGAAAATTCCACTGATAGTTTTTGTATGGGTATACTGTACCTTCTATATTGCAACTAGCCTTATGCCGTGTACACACGACCGTTTTTAATGACGAGAAAAATAAAAAAATTTAAAATGGTCATTAAAAATGATCGTGTGTGGGCTTCAGAGCATTTTTCACGACGTGAAAAACGGGCATGAAAAAATTGGAACATGCTCTAATTTTTCACGTCGTTTTTTACATCGTCGTTTTTCTCGTCATGAAAAATGGCCGTGTGTGGGCTTTAACGACGTGAAAAAAAATGCGCATGCTCAGAATCAAGTATGAGACGGGAGCGCTCGTTCCGGTAAAACTAGCGTTCGTAATGGAGATAGCACATTTGTCACGCTGCAACGGACTGAAAAGCACAAGGCTGAAAAGCGCGAATCGTCGCTCAACAAACTTTACTAACATGAAGGGTGGCACCATCCGAATGGAACTTCCCCTTTATAGTGTCGTCGTACGTGTTGGACGTCACCGCGCTTTACTGGAGCATTTTTTTCCACGATAGTGTGTAGGCAAGGCAGGCTTGAGAAGAATCACGTCGAGAAAAATGCAGTTTTTTTCAATGACATTAAAAACGGTCGTGTGTACGCGGCATTAGGTTTGCATTTCAATAAAGTGGAACTTTATATTTTGATGAAGTTAAACTTAATTTTGTACAAGTTCTATAAAACATAATTGTTAAATTGCAAGGACATTTAATTTGTCTAATATCTTCTAGAACCTTCTAGCTCACTAAATTGTTTGTGAGCCTCAAGCCAACTTGTTTTTAAAGCAGAGCTCCAACCAAAAGGGGAAGTTCCACTTGTTTGCCTCCTTCCCCCTTCCGCTGCCACATTTGGCACCTTTTGGGGGGAGCAGGTACCTGGTTTTGACAGGTACCCGCTCCCACTTCCGGCTGACTCAGCAGGAAGTTTGGCCCCCCTCCTTCTTCCCACCCCATGCCGGGCCATTCACAAGTGCAGCACGCTTCGTGAATATGCAGTAGGGCTTCACTGCCGGTTTCCCTTAGCCGAGATGGCAGCTGCAGCACCCGAGAGCCGATTGAAAAACTGGCTCAGGTGAAGAGACCACTGGATTCATGGACAGGTAAGTGTTCTTTAAAGACAGCAGCTACAGTATTTCTACTTGTATTACTTTATTTAGAGCTCTGCTTTAAGGAGTAATCCCCCTCTAACAAAGGTCTCTTTTTATTTGCTCCTTTTGGTCATTTATCTTCAGTTGGCATTGTTTTGAGAAGAGAAGAGGGTGTTCTGTAGTCCTTATGCCTTGTACACAGGACCGGTTTTCACGACGAGAAAACTGCAATTTTTTATATTTGTCGTGGAAACCGGTCGTGTGTATGCTCCCTAGCAGTTTTCTCGACAAAAAATCTGCCCGGAAAAAAATTAAAACCAGCTCTCTTTTTTCTCGTCGTGTTTCCCGTCAGTCTTTTTCTCATCGTGAAAAACGGTCGTGTGTATGCTTTTCCGAGGGGAAAAAAAACGTGCATGCTCAGAATCAAGTATGAGATGGGCGCGCTCGTTCTGGTAAAACTAGTGTTCAGAATGGAGATAGCACATTCGTCACGCTGTAACGGACTGAAAAGCACAAGGCTGAAAAGCGCTAATCGTCTCTCACCAAACACGAGGATCAGCAAAAGCAGGCCAAAGGGTGGCGCCATTTGAAAGGAACTTCCCCTTTATAGTCCCGCCGTACGTGTTGTACGGTTTTTTGCATGAACGTGTGTATGCAAGTCAGGCTGGAGAGGAATCACGTCGGGAAAAACAACGGCTTTTTGCACATCAGGAAAAACTATGGTGTGTACAAGGCATAACACTCTTCCTAATCTTGAATGACAACTGTAGGTACTCCTCTGCAGGTACAGTACAGCGAGTGAGTTTTGTCACCCTAGGATAAGAAGTATAATACTTGCTGATTCACCAGGTAAGAATAAAGGGAGAAAACGTCTGAAAAAAGAAAGAAAACAAAAGCAGCCACTGTATCTAAGGGCTGGCAAGCTGAAGCATTTTACATTTTTATTCATACATTATTTTTGAAGGGGTTAAAGGCATGAAGGGGTAAAAGTGGAGGTACAGTACAGTGAGTTTTGTCACCCTAGGATAAGAAGATAAGAAGTATAAGAAGAAGAATAATACTTGCTGATTAATCAGGTAAAAATATAATAATTTTTATTCATACATTATTTTTGAAGGGGTTAAAGGCATGAAGGGGATAAAGTGGTCATAAAAAATGTTCAAGCATCAGTATCCCGCCCCCCCAACCCCCCTTATACATACCTGAGCTCATTGGATCCAGCTCTGTGCCAATCTGCAGTTCTTCTCTCCGCTCACTTTCTGATCTCACAAGAATTGTTAGGGTAGCTGGAGCCATTGGCTCCTGCTGCTTTCAATTAAATCTATTGACGAAACCCAATAGCAAACATTATATTGCAGCTTACCAATTCTTAGATGTGATGTCTGCAATAGTTTTCTTTTTTAGGCCTTATTCTTCTTCTTTCTATTTCCATCTGGTGACGCAGCCAGTAAGCCTGTCGTTTTTCAAAAGAACAAGCTCTTTTCCAGATTTATCAGTTTACAGGGATGAGACAAACCATTTAACACTGGTAGGGGTGCTTACCATGATCAGCTTTCATATATTCATATAAAGCCTTTATCCGTAACGTAAGCTGGAGTTTGGCTTCGGTTTGTTAGTTCATCTAAATCTGCTAGTCCATCTAACACTCCCCTCCCCCCAGAGTCTGGGGCCCAGACTGACAATACTGCTGTCTGCTGTGCCCCCTGTTCTCCTTCATCCAGAGTGGGACACTCTAATACAGGTGGTGTGTTACTGGCCAGGTCACCAGGTGAAAACTTGGGTTTAATACCGCTTTAATGGGCATTGAGAGCAAGTTAACTGAACACTCGATCGATTACACGGAGAAAAGCCTTGGTGCCCAAATTAGTGTCCACTTGGACCTGTTATGTACTGCCTGTTGAGGAAATTGTCACAGGGAAATTAGCTTAGAAAAAAATCAGTATGGTGTTATAGCAGAAAATAACAGAAGAAAGCAAGTTGATACCTCCCTTAGACAGTTGTTACCGGAACGGGCGTCCCGTTAGAGGATTTTCCCTTGTCCCTCCTGTTCCCCCTTCCCAAAGCACCCTGATGGGGACAAGGGCCTCGTCCCCACAACCCTGTCCCTATGGATGTGGGGGTGCAGGGAGTGACTTATCAGAATCTGGAAGTCTCCTTTAAAAAAGGGGTCTCCAGATTTTTCTGTTCCGGTCGACATTTTTATGTTTTGTTTTTATAATAAAGGACTTGTCAAATATTTGTGTTGTGTTTTTAGCAACTTTTTGAGCACTTTTTGGTGAATGAGTAAAGGTACTATGTACCCCTTCTCATTCACATAGAGAGGCTGAGATTTGGAGGCCCCCCATTTTTTTATTTTATTTTTTGGCATGGTGTTTCCTTTGAAATTCATACCAGACCCTAATTTGGAGGGGGGCACGCTGTTTTTTTTCTGGATTTTTCATCGCCGGCATTCTTTTGTTTGCATTTCAGCTGTCAGCAATAAAACCCGCTGACAGCTGTTGAGTCACCAGTTGTTAAGGACGCAGTGGTCAGCTTCCCGGCCCGCTCCCTTAACAACCAGCTATTCTTCACACAGAATTCGAAATTTTTCGCCCAACCCAAATTTGAATCGTTACAAAAATTTGGAATTCATTAGAAAACAAATAAACTAAACTAAACTTAATGAATTTCATCAAAATTCATTACTATTGTCATTGGGAGATTTGGATACATCCGAATCTCCGAATAATTAAAAATTCATCCAAATTTAGATTTGAACCGTAGGAAATTGCACATGTTTAGGTAGCATTACCAGCCATTGACAAACATGAATATACCTGTTGCGAACTATTCAAAACGCATGTAATATGCACTTTGACATGCTGCTATTGACTTCTATGGGCCTTCCAATGCACTGAAATGCAGATAAAAAGAACATGGTTTTTTTTTTCAAAAGCACTGCAACACTGAGGCCTCGTACACACGGCCGAGATTCTCGTTGAAAAAAACATGTCGTTTTTTTCGACGAGATTCTTGGACAAGAAACTTGTCCCGGCCGAGTGTACACACGCTCGTTTCAAAGAACCCGCGGTTCTTTGAAAGGAGTGTACGCGGTGACGTCATCGACTACGTCGAGCATGCGCTCGTCACATTCGATGCCGTCGCCGCCATCTTGGTATACCCTACGTATGCCTAGGAAGCTACCGCGCATGCGTCAAATTCATTTCGAACATGCGCGGGCTTCGGGGAGGACAGGTAAGTGTACACACACTCACTTTTCTCGTCGAGAAACATGCCGAGGAGAATCTCGACGAGAAAATAGAGAGCAGGTTCTCTATTTTCTCGTCGAGGTTTCTTGTCGGTTTTCTCGACGAGAAACCCGCTAGCAGCGTACACACGACCGATTTACTCGGCAAGACCTCTCTGCCAGCAAGTTTCTTGCTGGTTCTTGCCGAGAAAATCGGTCGTGTGTACGAGGCCTGAGATGGGAACAGACACTATCTTTATTATGGGGAACCATGACCTATGCATTTTTAGTATGTCGGAACACATGCGGTAAAGTGAAACAGTGTAAATGGGCACTTCATTTTTTTTTTTTTTTTTTTATGCCTGATCATAATAAAGAAAGAAAAAATATGTACAAAATCCCTCTACTTAAAAAACAAACATCAGAAAAAAAAAAACACACCAAACAAAAAAAAAGGAAATTATAAAAGTGCCGAACCAGTGATTTCAGATGGCAGACCGAAGCTGTTGGGACAACCTTTTGATAAAAGTGTCTAATATACATTTGTAAAGAGAACACGCTAGAAAAAGCAGCAAATTAGAAAGAACATACTTGACCCTTAATAAATTGGCCTCTTAGATGTGGACTAAACACATCCCGCTGTTCACATTTCTCAACAGAAAATGGACACAAACTCCATTAAGCAACTTCAAAGGAACAAGATGAATTTATTAAAATCATGATCAAAGTCTCGCGTATATTGAAACAGGGATATTCTCCATACAGCCCACAGCTAATTACTTCCAGCTGGTGACATGAAAATATTGCAGTCTTAAGCCATTCTAGTAATATTGGAGCAATACAAAAATCCCCTTTTCTGGTACGGTCACACTGGAAAGCTGATGAGTCAACACAGATTAAGCTTAATATTGATGAGGAGGAACATTGGCTGATTGGAAGCCTGAATTCTAGACTTAGCTGTTGATACGAGGGATGGAGGATTTAATGTGCATAAAACTTGGAATATCTTAAATATTAAGCAGCCCAAATTACTGAAAAATAGTACACATTTCACAAAATACACTTCCTACATCTGCATTTAGGCTCCATGCACACTGAAGCTGATAAACTGACGTGAAAAGCTGGTACCGACGCCAGGAAAAAAGCACCATTAAAAATGCGATTTTATCAGTGTTTTGCATTTGCGTCAATGCGTGTTTAGCCGCGCTAGCTTTTAGCCGCGTTTCTCTATCTCTATTCAAAATTAGTGGTTCCCTTTGGGCGCCCATTGATTTGATTTCAATAGAAGTCGCACAAGAAGTCGGATCATGATGATCCGACTTACAATGCGACTTGTGTGCTAAGGATGTTGAAGGAGAACCCCCGCCCAAACTGAAAAAAAAAATTGGCGTGGGGTCCCCCAAAATCCATACCAGACCCTTATCCGAGCCCGCAGCCCATCAGGTCAGGAAAGGGGGGGTGGGCGAGGCAGGCCACATGCCCTCAACATGGGGGGGGGTGTTGGTGCTTTGGGGCAGAGGGCCCTGTGCCCCCCAAAGCACCTTGTCCCTATGTTGATGAGGAGAAGGGCCTTTTCCCGTCAACTCTGGCCGGTGGTTGTCGGGGTCTGCAGCAGGAGCTTATCGGAATCTGGAAGACCCCTTTAACAAGGGGGCCCACAGATCCCAGCCCCCCACCCTATGTGAATTCGTATGGGGTACATTGTACCCCTACCCATTCACCTGAAAAAAAAGTGTCAAAAATAAACACATTACACAGGTTTTTAAAGTATTTTATTAAGGCAATTTCGGCGTCTCTTCTGATCTCTTCTCTCCTTTCTTGCTCTTCTTCCTCCTCCAGCGGTCCCTTTCCTGGTCCTTCTCCCTCTCCGGTTCTTCTCCTCTCTCTCTTTTTGGGCGTGGGGGGTTACCCTTAAAATCCATACCAGACCGAAGGGTCTGGTATCGTCCTGAGGGGAACCCCATGCCAAATTTTTTTTTTCATTTTGGCGGGGGTTCCCCTTCAACATCCTCAGCACACAAGTCGCACCGCAAGTCGGATCATCATGATCTGACTTCTGGTCTGACTTCTATTCAAATCAATGGGCTCCCATAGGAAACCATTGATTTTGAATAGAGGCAGAGAAACGCCTGACAAGGCTTAGCGCTCTGTATACAGCGTTAAACTGCTTTTAACAGCTTTTACCGGCGTCTAAACGTCTAATCCCGGACCCCTCACACCTGTAAAACTCAACCCAGCCTTTCCTCCTGGTATGTCCGCACAGTTCTTAACAGACATTTGGCAACACCCAGAGATTCTGGCTCACCAATTTTTTCAAGCAGGCACACTTTTAGAACGCACTTCCCTACCAACTAACACGAACAGCAACACTTTTCCTCTTTGGACATACTTTCAGATACAGCATTTCCTCAAGTATGCTGACCGTTGCTCCTCCATTTCTCACCCACTCACTCGCTTCGAACGACTATGCATTCAATCTGCTCCTCAGCAACATGTGATCTCTATTATTTATAACATGCTATCCTCAGACAGCTCAATGAAATACAACAAAGCGTGTTTAGATTGGGAGAGAGACCTGCAAACAGAGTTGACGGAAAAGCAATGGGAAAGCATAGCCACAATATTACATAAAGGTTCTCTTAATGTCTCGATCCAGGAAAATAACTATGAGGTTCTAACTCGCTGGTATAGAACCCCAGTAATTCTTAACAAATACAACCCTGCCTACTCCAATAAGTGCTGGAGATGCTCCAAGGAATTAGGCACTCTTTCACACATATGGTGGTCATGCCCCTTAATTCAACCATTCTGGACACAAATCCACAAACTGACAACGCAGATCTCCACTTACACTCTGGAACACACTCCAGCACAGTTTCTCCTTCATCACTCAGACATAACGTCACACCAATATCGCAAAACATTAATACCACCCTTAAAAATGCGGCCAAGATGTGTATTCCTCTTCATTGGGGATCAACCCATGTTCCGACTATCCCTGAATGACTCAAACGAGTTGAAAAAATTGCGGAGATAGAGGAATTAATTTCCCTAGCTCGAGATTGCCCGGTCAAATTCTCCCACACATTTGGGCTTGCTGGACCCACTTCCGCACCACAGATAGATATAAGTTACTGATGAACCAAACTCAATCATACCCTTCACCCCAAGGTACTTTAGACCAGGGCTCAAAATTTCAAGTCTTGAGCCACTAGCCAGGCCTCAAGGGCTACTCGCCACCAGTTGCCCCGCCCAACCCGTACCATACCCCACCCCTAATTGTGCCGCTAATCACGCCCTCATAAATTATCTCCTGAAATGACACTTAAATGTTTTATGCAGAATAAAGTTACAAAAATAAATATTCTGCCACCACCAGCTCCTCCTGCCACCGTCACCAGCCCCTGCCAAAAGCTCCTCCTGCCACCACCAGCTCCCACCACCACCAGCTCCTCCTGCCACCACCAGCTCCTCCTGACACCACCAGCTCCTCCTGCCCCCATCACCAGCTTCTGCCACCACCAGCTCCTTCCGCCACCACCAGCTCCTTCTGCCACAAGCTCCTCTTGCCACAAGCTCCTGCCCCCACCAGCTCCTGCCACCATCACCAGCTCCTGCCACAAGCTCCTCCTGCCACCACAAGCTCCTGCCACCATCACCAGCTCCTGCCACAAGCTCCTCCTGCCACCACCAGCTCCTTCTGCCACCACCAGGCCAGCTCCTTCTGCCACCACCAGCTCCTCCTGCCACCATCACCTCCTGCCCCCATCACCAGCTCCTGCCACCATCAGCTCCTCCTGCCACCATCACCTTCTGCCACAAGCTGCTCCTGCCACCAAAACCAGCTCCTGCCACAAGCTCCTCCTGCCACCACCAGCTCCTTCTGCCACCACCAGGCCAGATTCTTTCTGCCACCACCAGCTCCTGTCCCTTCCAGCTCCTCCTGCTACCACCAGCTCTTGCCACCTCCTGCCACCACCAGCTCCTGCCACAAGCTCCTCCTGCCACCACCAGCTCCCACCACCAGCTCCTGCCATCACCAGCTCCTCCTGCCACCATCAACAGCTCCTCCTGCCACCATCACCAGCTCCTCCTGCCACCACCACCACCAGCTCCTCCTGCCACCACAAGCTCCTGCCACCATCACCAGCTCCTGCCACCAGCTCCTTCTGCCACCACCAGCTCCTTCTGCCATCATCACCAGCTCCTGCCACCACCACCAGCTCCTGCCAAAAGCTCCTCCTGCCACCACCACCAGCTCCTCCTGCCACCACCACCAGCTCCTCCTGCCACCACAATCTCCTGCCACCATCACCAGCTCCTGCCACAAGCTCCTTCTGCCAACACCAGCTTCTTCTGCCACCACCAGCTCCTCCTGCCACCGTCACCATCTCCTGCCACCGTCACCAGCTCCTGCCAAAAGCTCCTCCTGCCACCACCACCAGCTCCTCCTGCCACCAACACCTCTTGCCACCAACACCAGCTCCTGCCACAAGCTCCTCCTGCCACCAACAGCTTCTCCTGCCATCACCAGCTCCTTCTGCCACCATCACCAGCTCCTGCCCCCACCAGGCTCCTGCCACCACCACCATCTCCTCTTGCCACCACCGTCACCATCTCCTGCCACCGCCACCAGCTCCTGCCAAAAGCTCCTCCTGCCACTACCACCAGCTCCTCCTGCCACCACCACCAGCTCCTCCTTCCACCAACACCTCTTGCCACCAACACCAGCTTCTGCCACAAGCTCCTCCTGCCACCAACAGCTCCTCCTGCCATCACCAGGCTCCTGCAACCACCACCAGCTCCTCCTGCCACCACCGTCACCATCTCCTGCCACCGCCACCAGCTCCTGCCAAAAGCTCCTCCTGCCACTACCACCAGCTCCTCCTGCCACCAACAGCTCCTCCTGCCATCACCAGCTCCTTCTGCCACCATCACCAGCTCCTGCCCCCACCAGGCTCCTGCCACCACCACCAGCTCCTCCTGCCACCACCGTCACCTCCTGCCACCATCACCAGCTCCTGCCAAAAGCTCCTCCTGCCACCGTCACCTCCTGCTCCCACCAGCTCCTGCCACCAGCTCCTCCTTCCACCACCAGCTCCTGTCACCATCACCAGCTCCTTCTGCCACCGCCACTGTCACCTCCTAAGGCCTGCCACCACCACCAGCTCCTTTATTACCTTGAGGCAAGGAAGTCTGAGAATGCAGGCTTGGCTTGCCATGAGCTGGTCTGTTTGTGCTGTGGATGCCTGGGCACTGTGGGCAGCTGCTGGGCTGTCACTGAATTGTCTGGAGTCTCTGGAGTCCGGACAGACCACCGCCGGCGCCGGCACCAACAAGGCAAGACTGCTCCATTCCCTCTCTCAGCTCCTCCTGGTGAGGTGACTATTTTTAACGGTTGGCACGCCTGGCGAGATGCGCGATGACATCACGCGCATCGTAGCCAGTAGCGCGCCACCTCTGTCAAAGACTCACACACAGCCCCACCTCCTCCTAACCCCGCGCCTGTAATAGACAGAACACATCCCAGCATTGGACCCGCATTCTGTCTATTACAGGCGCGGGGTTAGGAGGAGGCGGGGCTGTGTGTGAGAGCAGGCAGAGCGGAGGAAAGTAATGTAAGCTGGCTATACTGCTTGGTGATCCCGCGGCTCTCCTCTACCTCCATGCTCTCTGCCATGGGGCGATCACTGGGAGAACAGCTCCCGATCAACCCCGCCCGCCGGCGATGCTCGCCTCCCCCACTTCCAGACAGTCCAGCTCCTCGCCAGACCTCATTTTCCACTCGCAAAATGCGAGTAGGCGAGTCGAAAATTTAAGGTCTGCTTTAGACTCCTAATGACCCTCGCCATGCGTTCCAACCGATATTCCTATTGAAACATGAGACATAGGGCTTCCCACCCCTAAACAAGGGAATAGTGAGGGAGGACCCTTCTCAAGACATCTACCTACACACCCAAAACTTTTAGACTTGGCTGTTCTATCCATCTTACATCAATTTTTGCAGCTATTGGCAGAGACCCCCCCCCCTTCTTAAACACAACTCCTTTTCCCCTCCATGCCCCCCCTCCTTTGTTTTTTTTCCTTTTCTCTCTCTCTTATTGTTTACATCTTCAACCACCTTATGCAACCACTAGAGCTCTATATCATAGAGCAGCCTTTTTCAACCAGGGTGCCCAGGCACCATGGGGTGCCTTGAGGTTTCTTCAGCGGCGCCTTGGCAAAATGCCTAAAAACTGTATACAAGCCTGTGGGTGGATGAAACCTGCCTTAAAGTTGCACTAAGTTACAGGTTTTCATTGTGCACTATTACAACCTTCTAGCTACCAGCGTCCTAACGACCAATGGCATCGTCAGTTGATATGGAGGATGTCAGTCGCCTGTATAGCATCCTTGTTTGACCCTCCCCTGCTCTTCTCCGTCAGCGGTGGGGTCACATTAGTTGGGTGATGGAGAAACATTGGAATAATAGTCAGTACCAAAAGTGTATTTGCTTTGGAAGAATAAATCACCTCTAAAGTTGGGTGTCCTACTTGGACTTGTGAATGTTGCTGTATTATGTAAAACTATTAGAATAGTTTTTACATTTTAGAATGGGGCGCCCCGAGACTGTTCATAATTTAGAAAGGGTGCCTTGAGACACGGTGGTTTCTGGCTCTACAAGATTATTCCTTCACTGTAAAACACAGGCCAGGTGTTGAGATGGGGAATGTAGATGCCCTGTCCCGTGTTCACTCCTGTTGGGCCACAGGTGTTCCAACACCGGGGTTGAAACAAGGGGGGGGGGATGTAGCAGAGCGTCCCAGAGAGAGCCGGGAAAAGTCCTGTTCGGGGTTTATACGTCTCCCAGGCTCCTCTCATACACGTTAAGGGATCTCTGATCCATGGTCCAGTTTGGGTCTTGGTCCTCCCCCCCAGGCTAATTTAAACTCACCTGAGACATCCAGTGCTCTTGGCATGGGAACCTCAGACAGCTTCTGTCTAGGAGAGCAAAAGGTTGGTGAAAGCTATTAAGCTGTGTACGTGGAAGCTGACAAGCTGTAGGCTTGCTCAGCCTGGTAGTTAGTTAGGATCTGTAAATATTGTATAGTTAGTGCCTGAGACACGGCTAGGTTTTGGTTCCTATTGGTTTTTGAAACACTGTACAGCACCTGTATATAGACTTGTATATATCACAACTAAACACTGCACTGTTTGTCACTACTTCACTGGATTTGGTTTCGGTGCCTGAAAGACTGCTCATCCCAGGGAGCTTTGTACCTGCTACCTGTCCCTCAGGTTACAGGTGCCTTGAGATTGTCCATAATTTTTAACATGTGCCTTGACTTTAAAAAAAGGTTGAGAAACACTGTCATAGAGCACTGAAAATCAACCAGATCTGGTCATATGTTATATTGGCGAAATATCACACCAAATGACTGTAGTTATACCAACTCTTAAATACCCTATTCTATACACAATACACATCCCAAACTAATTTAGCACTAGACAGAAGGCTTGTTATTATAGTTAGCACCGAACTTTAACAGATCCAACATAACCAAACCTCATGTCTTAATTAATATTTCTTTTGTCAACTTATAGACTTGATTTTCGGTATAGGTACCTTATATACTCTTGTTTGTTCAGACCACAACTCCTTTACCATTGATTGTAACTGCCAATGGTTTTTCCAACGTTTTGTTCAACAATATTGTAAACCTACACTTTTTTTTCTACCAATAACATATTGTGGAATAAAAAAAAAAAAAAAATTGATAAACAGTTGTACTAATATCATGCAACATAACAAAAACTGTAACTACCATTTTCTATTCTATGGTTACTTTAATCACGTGCTCAGAAAAAAAGCTCTGACAGCAAAAGTGTTAAGAGTACTATTTAGCCCTACTATGGCCCTGAAAATGTATTTTATTAAATAGCAATGTTCAATTCTTTGTCATCTCCAATGAGCAACTTCTTGTTTAAGATTCTGGAAAATTAATAATATGACAACTGGGGGGGATCATAATTGGATCATGCCCTAAATGTGTATACAAAAGACTCTATGCACTTGCTAGTTACAAGTACATTAGCCTTTAGTGTAGGCTGCCCGGCAGCGAAAACCTGTAGCTCTAGTTTTTAAAGGTCAGAGAGACTTATATAGCTAATTACTTAAACATCCAGAAAACACGCACAAGTAAAGGTCACCCATTGGCGGGTGTTCATACCACTAATATTTTTTATCTGATCAGAAGACTGTTTTCTAATGCAAGGGAAAACTATTAAATATTTCATATATCCCTCCAGTCATCCGCATGACTTATAGGCCACTGTCTTATATCTAATTTGTCGATATAGAATTTGTCTTATATGTCATACATGAATGGGCAGGTAATGATACATCACAAATTAGTTCATCTTATGGATCTGCGCAAAACATGTGAGACAATTTATGGGAATTAAGCGAACACATACATTTTTAATCTAGGCATTTGCTGTACACCTAGAATGACTCTATGAAGCTACCATTTTCCTTTACCGAATAGTTTCTTTGTTATTTGCATGATACAATAAAATATAGAAAAAGAAAATAGCTTTTTGAGCATAATGATTTTAGAGGATCATTCCACCTAAAAGTGATGGTTTAGATGTTTAAGTGGAGCTTTGTGGACTGAAGCAGCTCATGGCTTCTTATACTGTATTTCTTCACTTACAGTATATGCCAGTTCCAGAGCACACCAACAAACACAGGCACAGTTTAGGGGTGTTTTTTTTGAAGATTTATTATAGTACTTGAAGACAAGTGGGTAGAGGGATGAGGGTGCAGGATACTCCAAAACACACTCGGGCATTAGAGGACAGATTCTCAGGCAAAGTCCTTCAGTAGCAGCCTGGAAAAAGAGGGGACAGCCAACTAGTCTGAGACACTATAAAGCCCCTTTCACACTGGGGCGGTTTGCAGGCGCTATTGTGCCAAAAATAGCACCTGCAAACCGTCCCTAAACAGCGGCTGCTGTTTCTCCAGTGTGAAAGCCCGAGGGCTTTCACACTGGAGCGGTGCGCTAGCAGGACGGTAAAAAAAGTCCTGCTAGCTGCATCTTTGGAGCGGTGAGAGGAGCGGTGTGTTTACCGCTCCTCCACCGCTCCTTCCCATTGAAAGCAATGGGAAACCGCGGTAATACCGCCGGCAATGCGCCTCTGCAGAGGCGCATTGCCGGCGGCATTAACCCTTTTTCGGCCGCTAGCGGGGGTTAAAACCGCACCGCTAGTGGCCAAATACCTCCGCAATTCTAACGGTATATCGCCGCTAAAAATGGCGGCGCTATACCGCCACCGCACCCACCGCCCCAGTGTGAAACCAGCCTTAAAGCAGTCACAGTCCTTGTAGCAACCTCTGACATCTAACCCTCAAAGAACAGGCACACCTAGAGCTCTAGGCAAAAGGTCTTACTCCCAATGTCCAGAGACAGCTCCCTTACATTTATTGTCTCACCAGCCAGACTTTCTGGGCCTATCTCTCAGGGATTGGCTGAGGCCAGATAAATATTCATCCAGTGGCTAACCCTCCTACTCAATTGGTGGAAGCTTCTTCCAGAGGCAGGCAAGAGCAATCAACTACCATGCTTAGGAAGACCTCACCAGATCTGGAAAATAAATTGCTGGTCAGCTGGGTACAGCAGAGCCATAAACAAAATTTTGCCTGCCTAGGGCAGGGTAGCTACATGTGCTAAATAAATTTACTCTAATACTATTCTTCCATATTTCTCAATTCTGCTCCAGTCCTAAGGAGAGATTTGTGTGTTTCCGCCCACATTTGGGTATTTCATCTAACAAATAAGCTGACCATACATGTGTCAACTTTCCAGCCTTGAAGCGCCCAGTAAATTTAAAGAGCAAGCAAAAAGGAAAAGCAGAACACACAGGAAACCTACCATCTGGACCAGCTAAATCTCCCCATATCCAGTAATTTTGATCAGTGTATGGCCAGTGTGAGGAATTATCTCCGTAGCTGGTTGTGTATGACTCCCTGGATCTGCTATATGTATTAGCCTGTAAGGTCAGTAAAGGAGGAGAAGCAAAGGAGGTTACAATAGAATATAAATGTAGCGCCCTACTCCTGTTGGGTAGACGCTATATGTTAAATTTAGTTATCTGAGCTGTAGTTCAGCTCAGAAAGAATTATGTAAATTGTTGGCTCTGTTTCAGTCTAGCTGGGCTGCGCGTTTTCTACCTGACAGTAGGTGTCACTGTAACCACAGGTCAGGGTTGGAAATGCAGCAGGCTAGGTGTATTGGGTATTCCTTTCCCAGAAGTAGCTCAGGGGGCGTGGTCAACCTGCTGTGCATTCTGGGAGGGGGTACTTAAGAGGCAGAGACCGCTCTATCAGGGTTCGTTGCTGGGGGTCGTTACCGGATCCTGACCTGAGGGCCCTCCTAGCCTCAGGGATGTGCGAGCCATTTTCGACCTTGGGGCCTGCTGGCCCGAGGCTCTGTAACTGAGAAGTAGACCCAGGAGTTGCTGGGGCCTACTAGTCCAGGGATGGTCCTACGCGGTCTTGCCTGCGGGAAGAAGCGGAACAATTGGGGACTCAATTGAAGGATGCATCCTGGCCAGTTTGCCTCACGGTGCTGCCGGATGGCTGAAAGATTCTGGCACCGTGAGCTATGTACTTTTGAAGGAGCTTTTTGCTAAGTGTCAGTGTGGTTACACGATCTTGTGGCGGAAGATTTTGGAACGACTTGACGACACTCATCGAGTTTGTGGCAGAGACTTTGAGCGAGCTTCGCACCGGTTGCTAGGCCAGTGAGAGTAGGCCTATCCGGTGGTTGCTGAATCCAGCGTGGAACTGTGTTGTCCTCTGGATATAGGATTGTGCATGTGATCCGCAAAGCAAAGTACCTGAGACTCCCCTTTCCCTCTGTTGGAACTGGTAAAATAAAGCCTTGAAGAAAACGTATCCAAGTGTTGGTGTGAACATTTATGAGAGTTCTTCAAGAAGGATCCCTGACACAAATGCGGTGAAAAGAAAAGGTAACGGTAGGCCCAAAAGGTTAAACCAACAGCTCCTACAGGGGTAGTGCTGCATAAAGGAGAAGAAAGATAAGTCCATCATCAAAGGTTTCATTGGAGCTGATTGGTTAGATAGGCCTGAATATAATTACATGTAAAATGTATCCGAAACTTTATCCATTCCTGGATGGAATGAATGGAACGCATATGGCTCCTCTATTCAAAGGAATTTGTATGATGTTTAGATGGTATTTACTCCTTGTTTAAACTATGGGAAAAGGATGAGTTGTTTCCAATTTCTTGTGATGATCAACTGAACTGCTATAAGAATACATAATGTTAGTGATTACTGTAGTAGAGCTACACAGTAGAGTAGTAAGGGATATCTTAAGGGAACAGACATCTTAGTAAACATGGCTGGTAGATATAATAAGAGTCTGTGTGGCACCGTGATCCACCAGGACAGAGCACAGATAGATAAGTATAATAAGACTTGGCGGCTGACCCTAATATTGATAACTGAACTAAAAACTCACATGTAAACCGGTCCTTTGTGCACGTTTAGTGCAAGCTGCAATTTAATTTTTCCTATCTACAGCTACAGCTTTAGCTTTAATATTGACTTTTGCATTATTGCTTCTTTGTATTTTACATCCTGCCTGCTAACATTTTTCTTCTGTTCTGTATTTAGCTGGTTCTCCCGGAATATTCCATACACAGCCTCTTCTGTATAATGTTTCTTTGTGCAGAGGAATGGTTAACACTTGGGTTGAATGCACCATTGCTTTTCTATCATGTGTGGCGGTAAGAATTCTCTCCTATGCAGTATATCACAGTTATACCAAAACCCAAATCCAGAAAAAAGATGCAGGCTTAGAACTGTCAGGATTGCTGTCTGTGTCTCCACTCTGAAGATTTCCCCGTCTTTTTATCAGGCGTGCCAAAAACAGGAAATTATGTCAAATCTCTCGAGCAGGAAAACAGGCAGCAATAAAAACTCAACAGAGGTTTTAGCCCTTCATCACCACTTAATACAGAACTACAGTAAAATGAAAAGTTCACTTTAACCCTTCACGCCGACATAACACATATATGCAGGCTCACTGGACTGGGCTTTTTTTCCGTGGGGCCACATATATGCATATCTGTCTTTGTGCTGGGAGTGCACTGCACCGCGTCTCAGTGGCAGCCCCAGGTCCCAAACTAATGACTGGGACGGGGTCTCCCGGTTCCAGATCACATTATCGCCTCTGATTGGCTATTACTGTGATCAGTCACTGTGAAGCCCACCCCCAAGTTTTCTCTTTGTGAATAGAGGGGAGAGATACATTTTATCTCTTTCTTGCCTTGCAGAGAGAAAAAAAGTGTGTGTGAAAAAATAAAAAAATAATAATAATACAAAATAAAATAAAAACAAAAATAGCTAGATCAAGGTTTGATCTAAGCCAGTGCCAGGGTTGCGGAGTGGCTTGCACAGAAATGCGTCTTTGGCTCCATTTCAATGCTGAACTCTGGCAAAGATGCAATCCGCGGCCATCTTAGGTGTGAACCCAGCCTGTTATTTTGGACCTCTGGCTTAATTTTCAACTAACTGTGAAGCAAGTAGAATGTAAAGAAAATCTGAAAAAATGATCTGCGAATTTAAATTCAAAGTTGATTTTTATTTTTCATTTTTTTTTGTGATTATGATAGGTTTAAAGAGAAAGTTTTCAATCAATTTATTTTACATATAAGTTATTATGATAATGTTATACAGTATACTGTATCTATTTGAAATATATGTATAGATTTTTTTTTCTTTAATTCTTCTTTATATTATATTTATTAATTATATTTATTAATTTGGAGTCTGTTGTCTGCATCGTTTTGACCATATAGAATAGGTATTAAGGTCAGGTATCGACATACGTTTGGCAATAAAGTGTATAAAATATTTCTAGGCAGTATTAAGTAAGAAATCAAATATAGGTAAAAATGTTCTGTTTAATGCCGAAACATCAACATACAAGAGCCATTATCCCAATCCTGATATTACTTTTGCACCAACACTTTCCTGCATGAAACTAAACCTGTTATAAAATGTTACTGTTTAATTTTAGCATAAAATATGCCAGGATATGAAAAATCAACAAAAAAGCCCTGAAAAATCAACATCGATGCCAATTACTAATGTGACATTTATGCTGCAAACAGTTCATTGTGATAACATATGTTTTTGTTTCCCCACTAATAGGTATTTTTATGGCCCAGCCGACAGCTCCGAGTTGGCGTACGACCCACCTGCAGTAATGAATGCCATTACGCTGAGCTACTGCCAAAAAGAGGCCTGGTGCAAGCTGGCATTTTACCTACTCTCCTTCTTCTATTATCTATACTGGTAGGTCTTCTCCTGTCTGTAATTATTTGTTGTGTTTACAGGCCCCCTTGAGCCAACATATGTGTAGCGCTGCCCTCGTAAAGGGTCGCAGGTTAAATGAGTACCCCCCTGGTTGCCCTGACCCTGTAAGTCCTCTGCCACCTCTGACACCCTGGGTTCATACATTTTCCCTCTTTAGTAACAATAATAAGGAATTAGGTACACCAGAATTGGTTAAACCAGTTAACTTGTTTACTAATTACAAGTTTACAATTTGAAATGCCACAAGTTTCGGGAAAATGACAAAAAATTTTTTTATTTTTTTTCAGAAAGTTGTCACTAAATTATATATTGCTCAAACATGCCATGGGTATTTGTAAAATTACACCCCAAAATACATTATGCTGTTTCTCCTGAGTACAGGGATACTACATGTGTGAGACTATTTGGGAGTCTAGCCGCGTACAAGACCCCGAAAACCAATCACTGCCTTCAGGCTTTCTAAGGGCATACATTTTTGATTTCACTCCTCACTACCTATCACAGTTTCGGAGGCCATGAAATGCCCAGATAGTACAAAGCCCCCCCCCCCCAAATGACCCCATTTTGAAAAGTAGACACCCCAAGCTATTTTCTGAGAGGCATGTTGAGTATTTTGCAGATCTCGCTTTTTGTCACTAGGTTTTGAAAATTGAAAAAAGAAAAAAAAAATCCTTTTCTTTCTTCATTTTCCGAAACAAATATAAAATACTTACCTTACTAGCAAATATCTTGGGCGTCTACTTTCCAAAATGGGGTAATTTGGGGGGGTTTTGTGCTATCTTGACATTTTAGGGCCTCCGAAACTGGAATAGGTAGTGAGGAAGTGAAATCACCATTTTACGCCTTTAGAAATCCTTTAGAAATCCTGAAGGCGGTGATTGGTTCGCAGGGTCCTGTACACGGCTAGTTTTCCAAAAAGTCCCACACGTGTGGTATCCTCATACTCAGGAGAAGCAGCAGAATGTATTTTGGGGTGTAATTCTACATATACCCATGGCATGTTTGAGCAATATATCATTTAGTGACAACTTTGTGCAAAAAAATAAATATTTTTTTTTTGTAATTTTCCTGAAACTTGTGACAAAATATAAAATATTACATGGACTCAAGATGCCTCTCAGCACATAGCTTGGGTCATTTGGGGGGGGGGCTTGTGATATATTGGCATTTCATGGCCTCCGAAACTGCGATAGGTAGTGAGGGGTGAAATCAAAAATTTATGCCCTTAGAAATCCTGAAGGCGGTGGTTGGTTTTCGGGGTCCTGTACGCAGCTAGGCTCCCAAAAAGTTTCACGCATATGGTCTCTCCGTACTCAGGAGAAGCAGCAGAATGTATTTTGGGGTGTGATTTCACATATACCCATGCCATGTATGAGCAATATATCATTTAGTAAACAACTTTATGTAATTTTTTCCCGAAACTTGTGGCAAAGTATAAAATATTCCATGGACTCAACATGTCTATGAGCAAATAGCTTGCGGTGTCTAGGTTCCAAAAAGGGGTCACTTTGGGGGGTTTTGAACTGTCCTGGCATTTTATGCACAGCATTAGAAGCTTACGCCACACATCACCCACTCTTCTAACCACTTGAAGACAAAGCCCTTTCTGACACATTTTGATTACATGAGAAAAAAAAAATTGCCAGAAAATTACTTTGAACCCTCAACCATTATATATTTTTTTAAAGCAAAGGCCCTACAGATTAAAACGGTGGGTGTTGGAATTTTTTTTTAAACACAGTATTTGCGCAGTGATTTTTCAAACGCAATTTTTGGGGAAAATAACACTTTTTGGAATTGCACTAAAACACACTATATTGCCCAAATGTTTGGTAAAATATAAAAGATGATCTTATGCAGAGTATATAGATACCAAACAGGACATGCTTTAAAATTTCGCACAACCGTGCAGCGGCGACAAACTACATAGAATTTTAAAAGCCTTTACAGGTTACCACTTTAGATTTATAGAGGAGGTCTACTGCTAAAATTAATGCCCTCGATACCTCACATGCATGGTGCAATTGCTGTTACATATGACACGAGACCGACGCTTGCGTTCACCTTTGCGCGTGAGCACGGGGGGACAGGGGTGCTTTATTTTATTTTTTTAATAATTAATTTTGCTTTTTATTTTATTTTTACACTGTTCTTTTATTTATCATTTTTATTGTTATCACAGGGAATGTAAATATCCCCGATGATAGCAATAGATTTTTTGAACAGTACTCTTTTTTGAAAACAATGGGGGCAATCAGCCCCTAATGTTAGGGGCAAGACGCTCCTCCACCCCTGCCCCCATGCTTTGGCAAATATGCTCTTTTTTTTAACTGTGATGGTGAAATCACCTCCTACAGCGCTGGAATCGCTGATTTAAGTATCGTGAGAGCAAGCGCTGTTGCTGTCAAGATAAATAAATCAGTGCTGCAGCTGAATGGCGTACCTACAAAGAAAATAATGGTTAACAATAAAACACAGTAAACAGTAAAGTATAAAAGAATTTCATACCTGCAAAACAAACATGATAAAATATAGTAGAAATAAAACATTGCAGCATAAAATACAGTAAACCAGAGCAGAACAATAGAGAGAGAAGAACAATAAAACACAACTATTTTTTTTTTTATTATTCGAATTTTATTCATTTTTTAACTTTTTTTTTTTTTTTTTTTACTTTTATTTGTAACTGTAAAGGTTCTAGGTTTGGCATCTTTACAGACCCTGTGTATGTGTGCCCTAGGACTGTGCAGTGCTGTACCCTACACTAATACTCCACTAGTGTGTTGTAGCGACAGAAACATTCACCAATGCAAAGCCCAGGTTGGTCAGGACAGGAGGGACAATAATAGCGAGTGTCATGCCTATATCCGCATTTCCTACAGACACTACATCTTCTTTGTGGTGCTCGTTGGGTAGAGGTACCAGGGAGGACATCCAGAAAATGCCTCTCATGCAGCCGGCTCACTGCATTTACATTGTGAAGTTTGGGCACAGAAGGGCTGTGGAAAGTTGGAAACAGAAGGGCTGTGATGATCTCTTACTGGAATTTAAATAAGGATCCAGTTCGCCCTGACGCTTTGTATAGCACAAAAGCGTTCAGCAGAGCCAATTAAAATAGATATACAGACACATTTTTATACCAGCATCAGGCTCTACGGGCAGATAAGTATGGCGTCATCAATTGGTCGTTGAAGTCCAACCCTCCCATGTTAAGATTGTAATCGTGGACACAGAGGGGCTTCTCAACAACACCAGTCGCCGTAGCAATTTGGACTGTCGTATCTGTGTGAAGGCAGGACAGAACGAAAACATTCCGTGTATCCCTCCACTTCACTGCAAGCAAATTATTACATCTCAAGCAGGCTCTTTCCCACCGTCTAAGTCAGGTTTCTACAAGCCGTTGGGGGAAGCCCCGGCGATTAGATCGCACGGTGCCACATGCACCAATTCCACAACCAACAAGGTGACAAAAAAGTGGCACGCTTGTGTAATAATTGTCCACATACAAGTGGTACCCCTTTCCGAATAAGGGTGACACCAAGTCCCAAACAATCTTGCCAGCGCTCCCCATGTAGTCTGGGCAGTTGGGGAGGCTCCATGTGACTGTCTTTTCCCTCATAAACCATAAAACTATATGTATAGCCTGTGGCCCTGTCACAGAGCTTATACAACTTGACCCCATATCTGGCACACTTGCTGGGGAGATACTGTTTGAAAGACAAGCGACCAGAAAACTTCATCAGGGACTCATTAACACAGACATCTTGATCGGGAAGAAACAAGGCTGCAAACTGTTGGTTGAAGTGGTTTACAAGGGGCCAAATTTTATGGAGTCAAATGCGGCGTACACACGATCGTTTTTCATGCCATTTTTTAAACCAACGTTTTTCTCGTCGTTTTTTTTCATGTTTCCTCTCAGGCCTGTCTTGCGTACACACGATCATTTTAAAAACCGTTCAAGCAAAGCGCAGTGACGTACAATACGTACGACGGCACTATAAAGGGGAAGTTCCGTTCGGATGGTGCCACCCTTCATGTTAGTAAAGTTTGTTGAGCGACGATTCGCGCTTTTCAGCCTCCTGCTTTTCAGTCCGTTACAGCGTGACGAATGTGCTATCTCCATTACAAATGCTAGTTTTACCAGAACGTGCGCTCCCGTCTCATACTTGATTCTGAGCATGCGCGTTTTTTTTTCACCTCGTCAAAGCATACACACCATCGTTTTTCACGTCGTTAAAAAAAATGACATGAAAAATGACGTGAAAAAATAGAGCATGTTCAAATTTTTTAATGGCCGTTTTTCACGTCGTTAAAAATGCTCTGGAGCATACTCACGATCGGTTTTAATGCCCATTTTTAAAAATGGCATTTTTAACGGCATGAAAAACGATCATGTGTATGGGGCAAAAGAGTTCATTGTCGTTGAAGTGCATGAACCGCAAGATCTGCTCGTATCTAGTCCTGGCCATGGAAGCAGAGAACACAGGCATATGGTGAATTGGGTCAGTGGACCAATATGACCGCAACTCACTCTTTTTAGTTATGCCCATGAGGAGGGATAGGCCCAGAAGGGTCTTAAATTTGGAAACCGTAATAGGTTTCCATTCTCTGGCAAGGGTCAAATGGGGATTAGCGGCGATGAATTGAACAGCATACAAATTGCTTTGGTCCACAACAGATCTATAGAGATCTTCCGTGAAAAACAGTAAATAAAAATCAAGTGACGTAAAATCCACCTGAGTTCCGGTTTGGCCAGTGAATGGGGGAAGTACGGGTGCTGCAAAAGTGGTGAGCTCCCAATCAAGATTGGCATATGCAGTGGGAAGGGCACTATGGGCTCTACAGGCCTGTATTTGTCTTCTTGGTGGCTGCGGGACACTACTTGTGCTAGCCACCACACCAGCTTGAACTGCACTTATGGGACTCAGCAACATCACCAAGTGTTACCGCAGTGCTGGTTTGTCTACGACCAGGATGTACTAGACCGCTGGTGCTTGCCAGTTCACCAGAAGAATGAGCAGCACTAGTACTGGCTCTCTGCTCCATATGAGAGCCCTGCGGTTCTTGCACCTCAACAACAGAAGAAGGAGGTCGGGTCAGGGTGCCGCTGCTCTCTACGGGTTCGTATACTAAGCCTGAATCTGACAGTGAGGCGATTTCCCCTTCACTCTCATCGGTCATGCTCAGCAACGTGAAGGACTCTTCACTAGTGTACCTCTGTTTGGACATTTTGGCCTCTAAATTTATAGGTACAGCTAGTGTGACTCACAGGCAAAAAAGCACCTGACTGTCAGAGCCTGCTTCAATTGCTATAAAAAAAACCTTAGCATTCTCAGGGATCAGGTGTGACTCTGCGAACGCTGCAGTTATGTGCGTTGTGTTTTGTAAGTGACAGTGATCTATTGATACTGCACTTGGGTGTGCTGGGCTTGGCGGAGGGGCTAAACGCAGGTGCTAGTAGGTGTCTGGGCTGATCCCGCTAACGCCACAATTTTGAGAACACAAAACAATTGGGGACGCTAATATAGTTCTGATCAGATCAAAGATATTGATCCGTTCAGACACTATACTCGTAAGGGAGGTGTATGGTGTGTGCGTGGGTGTTAGAGCTCCTGCCACTAATCTGACGCTGCCTGGGATTGACGCTGATCTTTACTGACGCTAAAACCTAACTGATGTCACCCACCGGGCAATCAGGGGGTTAAACCTTTATAAGGTAATATACGGTGGGTACCCTGACGCTACAAAAATCAACTAGCATCACACTAATACGGTGATCAGTGGTGACAGGGGGTGAAAGGGTTTACTAGGGGGCGATCAGGGGGTTAAAACCTTTATTAGGTAATATATGGGGTACCCTGATGCTATAAAAGACTGACGGTGAAACTAACCAACTAACTAGCTAACTAGCTAACTAGCGTCACCCGTGATACTAATTCGGCGATCAGAAAATAGATCTGTACACTTTACTAGTGACACTAGTGAAAGGGGGTGAAAGGGCTAACTAGGGGGTGATCAAGGGGTTAAATCTTTATTATGGGGGGTACCAGACTAGACCTACCTGGGCCTATTTCTAACTGCCCTAACGCTGTTTAATGTCACAAGTGACACCAGTACAGTGATCAGTGAAAAATCTGAAAACTGCACTCGGTGACATAGTGACAGGGAATGAAGGGGTTAACTGGGGGGGTGATCAGGGGGTGATCGGGGGTGAAAAGTGTGCCTACGTGTACTGTGTCAGTGTAGTGTTGGTGCAACTCCTGTTTAGATGTCCTCTCTCCTCTCACTGGAACCGAAAAGGGCTTCACTTCCTCTGCCTGTGTTTACATTTCACGGGCAGAGGAGGTATTTCATATGGCGGAAATGATCAGGTCTAGGCCATAAATCGTTGGCCTGGACCTGTAGACTGATCAGTTCTGTAACAAATCCAATCGCCACGGGCACTGCGGGGGCACGGGCGATGTAAAGGTACATCGATTCGCGCAGCGCTGCCAACCTGCTGCGGTGTCAGGGATGGGCTCAGCCCTTCCTTCTCTGAGCTGGCCACTCAGCTGTCGGCTAATTGCCAGCTCCTATCTCTCCACAGTGACTCACTTGTTGATGATATCCTGCTCGTCAGTCCTGCCTACTTTAGCCGTCCAGCTCAGTTGATCTCTGCCTTCGCCTTGGTCAACATCACAGAGACTATCTCCTGCATTCCTGTTGAAGACTTGCTTGGCTGACGTTCCTTCTGGCTCCAGATCCTGCTTACTGTTTTACTACGTTTATCTCTGGCTCTCTGACATTTGGCTTGGCTGACTATCCGATCCGGTTCCTGAACTCTGGCTATGTTTTGACTAAGCTTACTCTGTTTATCTTTCTATTATTATTATTAAACAAGTGTGATTTAACTGTACTTCTGTCTCGGTCTGATTCATGGTTTCTGACACGCGGTAAATGTACGTGAGCTGGTCGGCAAGTGGTTAAATGGCAATCACATATCAGATTTAAACATTCAACAGTACGGTCTATGATTTCTGTACACAGCAAGGCATATACAATGCCTATATGAACAGGTCAAAAGAGAGCAGAGGAATGGCTCTTGTTGGTGTCAGACCCCTCTCTTCTGTTCCTCAACACATAGGTGCAGAAAAGTAAATACAATGTTAGAACCTTTGACATAAAGAACTGTATGAAATTCAACCTGCTCTATTCAGAGAGTTCTCAGTGAATTGTAGCTTTAAGAGCTCAGCAAAACAAATACCTGAAGTGGGGAAGGAGCTAAAAAATAGTCCTGTATTGCTGTGTTGCAGTCCGGTTGATCTTCAGCTAGCCCTTGCTTATAATTGCAATCGGAGCTTAATCAGTTTTGTGTCCACATTTTGACAGCAGACTGTGCTGGACCTGTGATGGCTCTATGGGTGGTCAGACATAAAGAGACTTAAGCAGGATACACACTATACTACTTTCTGTAGATTTTTCCCTTCAAATTTACCAAAACCATATAATATGAGGCATAGGTGTGCGCAGCCTATTGCATTAGGATGTGAACCCCAAAGCTCAAACACACACTACCGATCACTCACTCATGTTCATTCAGAAAGGGAAGGGGCTGATAAATACATATTTACTGGCCCCTTCCCTCACTCATCCTAAAACATCCCTGCAGCAACATCCGGCAGGAGAGGAAAGGAGAGAAGCCGGAGGTGCTGCAGAGGGAAGGAGTGGGGAGCCAGGGCGGTAGGAGAAATCTGTTCTGCACAGAATGATTAGGGTGTGCCTGGGCACATCCGGCACACCCTGCGCACACACCTATGATATGAGGTCAAACCTTAAGAGTTTAAACTTGTATACAATCAGGCAGGGCCTTGCACTACATGGTTTTGGTAAATCTGAAGGAAATCAGACAACAAAAGTTGTATAGTGTGTCCTAAGGTCTTAGATCCAGAAAAATGGAAAAGGATACAGCCTTTTTATGTTTTTTTTCCAGACCTGGATGGATTTGGTGGAAGGCAGATGTAAACAGACAAAACAGACACAAGTCTGTTTAGATCCTCCTGCCCATAGAGCTGCATGGAGCTTCTGATCAGGTCCACTTAAAAAACTGACATGTGGACCTCATCTGAAAACCTGCGAGAAAGGGGTCTAAAGCCTCATACACACGGTTCGATTGTTGGCAGGTGATTGTCTGTTGACAGACTGTTGTCCTAAAATCTTACCGTTAGTACGCTCCTTTTCACAATTTGTGCCCATTTTTCCACCAACAAATGTTGGATGACAGGCTAGTAAATTTTCGTCAGACAACGGTTTGACATCAGATTTTTGTATGGTCAGTACACAACTCCGTCACACAAAAGTCGAAAGCACAAACACGTATGCTCGGAATCAATGCTCACCAAACACAAAATTAGCAGAAGGGGCCCAAAGGGTGGCGCCCAACAGCTGAAATTCCTTGTAATACATCACTACGTTTGTGTTTGTGGCACGACAATTGTGTACCGTTAGTATGTGTAGCGGCCTCCTCTCTCCCCTCTCTTCTATCAGCTCGTCTGTCTCTTATCTAGGGGTACTTTAGAGGAGAGAGAGCGGGGTCACCACGCCAAGCCCTCACCGCAGATGTTTGTGTGGTGGAAGCAAAGTTCTTGTTTTACCTTCGGGTCAGTGTTCTGCACCTGGAACCTCCAATGAGAGTTACCTTGAACATTGTCTGCCAGAAAATGAGCCCCACACCATTAAAGTCCAACACTCCTTTATTCTTCCTGGTGAACACAATCAGTTAGACTCCCTTGGAGAACAAAACAGAAAAGGAGGTGTGGATGCGAGTAGGCCCAGACACAATGAACTCTCCACTTTCCTTCCTGAAAGTGGGTTGCGGTCTCCGAGCAAGGGGGGAATTTCCTTCCAGGCGGTCTCCGATGGGAGGCTCACCTGTCACTGGCAATATGCTGCACCGGGTCTTCAAGCGAGTATCTCCCACCGGTCCATTACGCCTTCCGGATTCGGGTACCCACTCCCGGGGTTCCCTAGGATCTCCTTCCCTCGCGGAACTCAGTGGTGGGCACTGAGCTCCAGACCTCCATCCGAGTACCTCACCCCAGGCTAAAGGTGCCTGGGATGGAACACAACCTCCGAACATCCTCTAGGCCTAGGCCCACCTAGGGGACCGACACGAACCACCGCCCTCAGGCTGAAGGTGCCCGGGACTCGACTCCCCCCACCAAAAATGGCCGCCCCCTTTATACCCCCTCCCAGCAAGCACGGCGGGTTCCCCGCCCCACCATACAACCGCTGAGAGAGACTAAAAGTGGTACGCCACCGCAACAATGGCTCAACCCCGGGCCCAAAGCGACAGTGCCACCTGGTGGGCCCCAGGGAACCATACATCAGTTTCCCCACCAGATTCAAAAAGATAGAAAGCATATACCCACTACATATGCAAGACAAGATCCTGGCACACGCCCTTTTGACAAAAATCAGATGCTTGGTTGGCCAACAATCAGACCGTGTGTATGAGGCTTAAGGGTCCTGTCACACTTGCAATCCTGACACAGAATAAAAATACTTGCTTGTTTCCAAGGTGTCTCCTCCTTGCTGGCTAGATGAGCCAGGCATCATTGGTAAGGGATAGCGCATGTGCCATGACCCTAATGTGATTACTTCTTACCGTGTATATGCTAGGCTGCAGAGCATATTTTATCTGTTTTCTGCTATTATTGATTGATATTTGCCAACCTTTGTCTGCTTATTTTGGGCTGAGATTCTGTCCATGTAACCACAATTCTGTTATCTCCCCCCCCCCCCCCCCCACACACACACCCTTTTACCTTCTCTAGTACTGGATGGCAAAACTCAAAACTTACATGAAGGTGACCATCAGTGTTCATTTTGACATAAAATTTGGATTTAGTTTTAGTCATAGTCTTTTGAATGAAATGCCATTTTAGTTTTAGATCATATTTTGATGATCTAAATTGTTTTTGTTTTTGTCGTATTTTAGTCGACTAAAATCTCCTACATTTTAGTTGACTAAAACCTCCTTCTTTTTAGTCGACTAAAATCTAATGGGTTTAGTTAAATTGTAATGCATCATTTAAGCATTCTTCTAGAATTGCAAAACATTATATTCTCCTGGAGTAAAACTCTAAAAAATATATTATTTATGGTATTAAGATTTGAACATTCACTACAGACACAGATTTAACCATTGTGATATATAACCAGTGTTAATTTTGCAGTCAGATTTCGATTTCGATTTGTCATAGTCTTTTGACTAAAATGCCATTTTAGTTTTAGTCATATTTTAGTCATAGTTACATTGTTACATAGTAGGTAAGGTTGAATTAAGACAACAGTCCATCCAGTTCAACCTGTGTAGGTGTACGTGAGTCAGCATCGATAATCATTTCCCATATCCCTGTATATTGTATTCTTTAAAGCGGAGTTCCGCAGAATTTTTTTTTAAAAGTCAGCAGCTACAAATACTGCAGCTGCTGACTTTTAATATATGGACACTTACCTGTCCTGGAGTCCAGCGATGTCGGCACCCGAAGCCGATCTGTCCCTCGGCTCTCGGGTGGAGGCGCCGTCATCTTTGGTAAGGGAATCAGGAAGTGAAGCCTTGCGACTTCACTTCCTGGTTCCCTACTGCGCATGCGCGAGTAGCACTGAGCGATGCCACTGGTCCCTGCTGTCTTCTGGGACCTGTGTGTCTCCCAGAAGACAGCGGGGGGGGGGGGCGTTGATACAGCGGCGATCTATGCCCGGAAGTGGGAGAAAATACCTGGATTACACAGGTATCTGCTCCTTCCTCCCCCCTGAAAGGTGCCAAATGTGACACCGGAGGGGGGGGGGGAATCCGAAAAGGATTTTGGGTGGAACTCCGCTTTAAGATGCACGTCCAAGAGTCTTTTAAAAATATCAATACACCCCGCTGATAGCACCAGTTGTAAAAGAGATTTGCACATCCTTCTTACCATGAGAGTGAAAAAACCCCTGTGCTGCTTAAGGTTAAACTGCTTCTCCTCCAATCTCATTGTGTGGCCCCGTGTCCTCTTACACCCGCTGAGATTGAATAGTTTTTTCCTACGTTGGGGTCACCATTGAGGTAATTGTAAATCACTATCATGTCTCCTCTCAAGCTTGTAGTCACTCCTCGTATTTGAGGTCCTCCAGTCCCCTTATTAATTTTGTTGCCCTTCTTTGGACTCTCTCCAGCTCCAGTACATACCTTCTGAAGACTGGTGACCAGAACTGAACGGAATACTCCAGATGTGGTCTAACCAATGTTTTAAGAAGTGGTAGGATATAGTTTTATCTCTGTAGTATATCCCCTTTTTTATGCATGCTAATATTCTGCCGGCTTTGGTAGCTGCAGCTTGACATTGCATGCTATTGTACAGTATATCTTCCACTAGGACCCCCAGATCTTTCTCCATCCTTGACTCCCCCAGAGGTTCTCCCCCCCAAGTGAGTAGTTTGGGTTTTTGCTCTTAAGGCCGGTTTCACACTAGGGCGGTGTGTGCGGTGGCGGTATAGCGCCGCTATTTTTAGCGCCGCTATACTGTCGGGATTGCTGAGGTATTCGGCCACTAGCGGTGCGGTTTTAACCCCCGCTAGCGGCCGAAAAAGGGTTAATACCACCCGCAAACCGCGGCTACAGCCGCAGTTTGCGGGCGGTATTACCGCGGTGTCCCATGCATTTCAATGGGAAGGAGCGGTGTAGGAGCGGTAAACACACCGCTCCTCTCACCGCTCCAAAGATGCGGCTAGCAGGACTTTTTTTTACGTCCTGTTAGCGCACCGCTCCAGTGTGAAAGCCCTCGGGGCTTTCACATTGGAGAGACAGCAGCCGCTGTTTAGGCTCGGTTTGCAGGCGCTATTTTTAGCAAAATAACGCCTGCAAACCGCCCCAGTGTGAAAGGGGCCTATCTCCCAAGTGCATTACGGTATATTTTGCTCCATAAGACGCACCTGGCCATAAGACGCACCTAGGTTTTAGAGGAGGAAAACAAGAAAAAAAATATTCTGAACCAAATGGTGCCCTAAAATATTTACCAGTGCCCATGAAATGCAGCCTGACCAGTGCCAAAGAAAATATAGCCTGACCATTGCCATAAATGCAGCCTGACCATTGCCATAAATGCAGCCTGACCATTGCCATACATACAGCCTGACCATTTCCATAAAAGACAGAGCAGCCCGTGCGGCCCAATGCTCTGTCTTCTGTCTCAGCAACAATGTCAGGCCCACCTGGGAGATCACCCGGTGTTCACAGGGGCTTCAGATGTCTGTCCTTCGCTCTCCTGCCTCTCTTCCGGTGGTGGTGGCAGGGGCCATTGCCAGCCGTGGCGGACGGGCGGTGCCGGAGGCAGCGGGGGGCAGTGTCTAGCATACATTCGCTCCATAAGACGCAGAGGCTATTTCCCCCATATTTCTGGGGGGAAAAGTGCGTCTTATAGTGCGGAAAATACGGTATTTTACATTTATCCACATTAAACCTCATTTCCCATGTAGTTGCCCATTTAATTATTTTGTTTCTGTAAAATTTCTATATCCTGCTGTGAAGTTTTTGTCCTGCTTATTTTTGTATCGTCTGCAAAAGTCAATCTTTCAATCAATTTTTGTTAAAGGATTCAGTTAAAAAAAAATCATCTGAACAGTGCCTGCATCTAGTCTGATGCAGGCACTACCCAGGTATTCAGCAGGAGCTAGAGAGGCTGCTGAATTCAATAGCGAAACAGCATAGATAGAGGAACCAACTGATTTCTCTCGTTAATCCCAGGAGGAAACTGAACGAGATAAATCTACATGTACATGGCCAACTTTAGACTCTAGCTCCCAGCCTGTTAGCCTAGGCACTGGTGATGTCATGCAACCTCCTGGTGCCTTCATTGAAACCCGAGAAATCCAAAGTGATGCATTGTGAAGGAGTATATTATCATGGAATTTGGGATCCTCGGGTTTCACAGGAGGATGTAAAGAAGGTTGCTGCCAGAGTCTAAGGTAATGTTTTACTTTTTTTTGTCTATTGTATTTCTTTTGGTTGGCCATATAGATGTTTGCATGGGGGTAACAGTTTGGACTGCAAGGTCTTCATTAACCACTTCCATACCGGCGTATAGTCAAATGATGCCCTCAGGAACACTCTTCCATCCAGGGCGGGCGTCATATGACATCCTCTGGGGGCCCGCAGCATGCTGATCGGGGATCAGGCATGTCCCTCGGGACACAGCCCACCTACGATCCGGGTAAAGAGCCAATGAAATTGGCTCTTTACCACGTGACCGGCTGTGTCCAATCACAGCCAGCCACTTTGGAGATCTGCGTGCACGCCGCTCATGCGCCCCCCGGGGGCGTGGAGAGTGGCGATCGCGGATGAAGCATGTCTCTCAGACACAGCCCATTCCCGATCAGGGTAAAGAGCCAATGAAATTGGTTCTTTACCACGTGACCGTCTGTGTCAAATCACAGCCAATTACAAATATCAACAAACGTCTGTCGCGCTGTTTCCGGGTTCTCCTCCTTAGTGTATGAGAAGACCTGGAAGAAAAAGTGCAGTGATGTACCCGATCTCCCCCCCAAATAAAGAGTACCTGTTACAGCCCATTAGAGTACCTGTCACCGCCCCTCTGAGTACCTGTCACCAGCCACAGAGTACATGTCACCAGCATCAGGATACCTGTCACCAGCCCCAAAATACCTAACACCAGCATTAGAGTACCTGTCACCAGCCCCAGGGTACCTGTCACCAGCCCCAGAGTACCTGTCACCAGCCCCAGAGTACCTGTCACCAGCATCAGAGTACCTGTCACCAGCATCAGAGTACCTGTCACCAGCCCCAGAGTACCCATCACCAGCCCCAGAGTACCTGTCAGCCTGTCGGTAATTCCACTGTCCTGGTGCGCCAGGACCTTCAAAAGTGTGATAGGGTGTTAGGAAATGAAATGTGTAATTTTTGCTCCTACCACGCCTGACGGTGCTCCCTGCATGTTGGACCTCTCTATGTGGCCAGGCTGTAAAAAAGTCCTACGTGTGGTACCTCCATACTCGGGAGGAGTAGCAGAATGTATTTTGGGGTGTAATTGGAAGTATTGGAAGTATGCATATGCTGTGTGTGATAAATAACAATTTTGTGTAAAAAAAAAATCTTAATATTCCCAACAATTGTGGGAAAAAATTAGAACTTCAAAAAACTCACCATTCCTCTTACTAAATACCTTGGACTGTCTACTTTTCAAAAAATGGGTCATTTGTGGGGGTATTTTTACTTTCCTGACATTTGAGGGCCTCAAGAAATGAGAGGCCGTCAGTGCATCAGGTGTGATCAATTTTCAAAGATTTGCACCATAGCTTTAAGCCCTGGACATGTCAAAACGGCGATATTTGCCGCAAATTGACAGCAATGGCACCGTTCTAATGGGTGCGACGCCGCATCTACGGCGCTGCACCGATTTCAAAAAGTCGTTTCTGTACTACTTTTTGCGATTTCGGCCCGCGATTTACATTGACATCTGTGCAGAAGCCCGCACAGATGTCTTTGTAATCGCGGTTGAAATCGGGACTGCCAGCGAGAGTGAAATCGTGCGAGTTCAGCTGAACTCGCACGGCTTTACTCCCACAGTGTGAACCTGGGCTTAGACTCTCTAACCTTAACACAGACCAAACAATATACAGTTATTTGGGTTATTTTTACCAAAGTTATGTAGCCCAAATCTATGAACAAAAATTACTTATTTGCTAAATTTTATCATAGAAATTAAAAAAGTTTTTTTTTTTCAAAATTTTCGCTCTTTTTTCACTTATGTTGTAAAAAATAAAAAACCCAGTGGTGATTAAATACCAAAAAAATTATAAAAATGTTGTTTGGGTACAGTTTTGCATGACTGAGTAATTGGCATTCAAAGTGCGAGAGCACAGAAAGCTATAAAATTGGTCTGGGCAGGAAGGGGGTATAAGTGCCCTGTATTGAAGTAGTTAAAGAAGAAATCCATGTATGAATAGTTTATACATATTTACACTGGCCAATTGGCACGGAACCCAAATGGAGCAAATGGAGATCACTGGAGTAGCGGTGTCTACTACAGTGATTTTCAACTTCCAGGGGCATTGCATAGCTACATTGATTCAAACTGGACCATGGTAACTATGTATAAATTATCTCTACCGTGTTTCCCTGAAAATAAGCCCGGGTCTTATATTCATTTTGGCAACAAAAGACAAAGTTGGGCTTATTTTCAGGGTAGGTCTTACTATGCAATGTGTTGTCTTCTCTCCCCCTCTTCCTCCCTGCCTGTCAGGAATCCCCAGTGTGAACCGAGTTAAAATGCTTGTAAAATCCTATAATCCACTCTATTACAGTAGTATATAATGTACAATGTGTGTGTTTCTGTAATATAATTGTGCCAAATACCTTTGTTATAGCGCCGCTCTGCTCTTCTGTGACCCGCCAGAGCTCTCTTCCCCGCATTTATATTACAGAAACACACACATTGTACATTATATACTACTGTAGTAGAGTGGATTATAGGATTTGACATGCATTTTAAACTGGGGCTTATTTTCGGGGTAGGGCTTATATTGCAGCCCTCCTGGAAAATAACGCTAGGTCTTATTTTCGGGGTAGGTCTTATTTTCGGGAGAAACGCGGTATGTACCTGGAGTTCATCCTTAAATGCTTAGCATCTGCAATCTGTTTCCTGTGTTTTGAGAACATTAATCTACAGATTAAAGCAGCATTAAACCCAAATCAAACATTTATTATATTTCAGCTTACCAATTCATAGATGTGATGGCTGCATTCGTTTTCTTTTTAGGCCTTCTTTCTTCTATTTTCATCTGGTGATCCAGACACCAAGTCTGTTGTTTTTCAAAAGCACAAGCCTTTTAACACTGGCAGGGGTGCTTAAAATTATCAACTTTTATTTATTCATGTAAAACCTTTATCCCAAAAACGAAAAAATCATTTGCTGTAGAGCTATATGATTCTGGCCAAATTGAGACTCACGTTTCTTTGCTTAGAATAAAGAACCCGATTCTTGCGGCGTAAAATCTTTTACATTTTACAAAAAAAAATAACTTTACTGGTTAGTTTTTTTTAAATAATTTTTTCCCCCAAAAATTGCATTTTAAATACTGCTGCGCAAATACAGTGTGACATAAAATATTGCAACAACCACCATTTTATTCTCTATGGTCTCTACTAAAAAAAATATATATATAAAATGTTTGGGGGTTCTAAGTAATTTCCTAGGAAAAAATTAATATTTTAACTTGAAACCAACAAATGTCAGAAAAAGGTTTAGTGTTTAAGTGGTTAAACTTTCCTCCTTTACACACCAAAGTCTCTTCCTCTGATCTAGGACAAATTGTTACAATGTTTATACTTAGTTCCACTGCTAAAGAATGTTGTGATACTTGGCAGACTGCCTGTTTTTTCGTTTTTTCTTTTGATGGCTGACAGCTTCAGCAGAGCGGAGAGAATTCTCTGCATAGAAAAAAATCGGGAAAATACTTTGTCAAGATCGCAAGGGGGGAAAAATTGTGATAATGATTCTTAACGATTAATCGTGCAGCTCTAGTTTGCTGTAACTGATTATAAAGTGTGAGCTTCAATTTGTAAGTGTATTTAAATTTGTTAGTACATTTAACACTACCCTACCCCCAGACTGACAATGCTGCTGTCTGCTTTACCTCCTGTGCTCATTCATCCAGAATTGTGTCTCACTAATACTGGAGGTGTGTTACTGACCAGATCACAAGGTGAAAACTGAGGGGAAAAAACTAAGAAAAGAAAACTGGTGCAGCCACCAAATCTAATGATTGGTAAGCTGCAATATATTACATTTTTAGTTTAATACCACTTTAATCTTCAGATTGTTCATCTAAAGACTACACACCAGTGCATCCTAGTAGTTCTCAGACCAAGCTATCACAAACAGCCACAAATTTCAGATTATTAAATGAAAACCAGCCAGCAAGACAGCTAATCAGTACAGTTAATCACAGCATATAGGTAATAGTTAGTTTGGATTGCTATAAAGCAGAATTCCAGCCAAAAATAACAAGCCCCTGGTGCAGTATTCATTTTCAATCTGGAGCTGTCCCTCGCAGTACTTATTTTCCACCACAAGATGTCCTCAGTCTAATGGGCAGCACTAATTCCTCCGAGCCCCGGTCATCCTGGACCCACTTCCAGCCTATGATTGGAAAGTGAATGCAGAAGCAACACAGTGATGAACTTATTTCTCTGTCACTCTGCTCTATCCTGCTGTCAACATGCTTCATGTCAGCACATGAACTGATAGCCTCCTTGTGCTGTGTCCCCCTCTCACACTCCAGACCTTCTGTACAGGGACTGCAAGTGGCTGATACCACTTCAAATTTGGGTACTTACACTGCATACATATAAAAATAAATTTCATGATTTATTCACCGTTACAGAACTGCATTAACTTGTGTTTTTCATACATTTGCCTAGAGTTCATCTTTAACCCCTTGGTGCCCGAACGTATGTAACTATTAGGCCCCATTGGACTGGGCTTTTTTCTGTGGGGCCGCATATTTCTGTATCTGTCTTTGTGCTGGGAGTGCGCCGCATGGCGCGCTCCCAGCACAGAGACTGAGGTCTCACCGAGAGCCCCGGGCCCTGTAGTAACGATCCGGATCTGGAATTCCAGATCACCTGATCGCTGTGATAGCCTCTGATTGGCTATCATAGTGATCAGTCAATGTGATGCCCACCCCGCGTGATTTCTCACTCTGAATGGAGGAGAGAGATACATCGTACCTCCCTCTCCTTGAAGAGAGAAAAAAAATGGTGTGTACATTTTTTTTAAATAATAATATTATTAAAAAATAAAATTAAAAAAATACCTAGATCAAGATTTGATCTAGGTCAGTGCCAGGGTTAGGCCCCTTTCACACTGGGGCGTTTTTCATGCGGTTTAGCACTAATATTAGCTCTATTATACCGCATGAAAAAATCATGCCCTTTAGCCTTCAATGTGAAAGCCTTCGGGCTTTCACACTGAAGCGGTGCGCTAGCAGGACCGCTCCAAAAGTCCTGCTAGCCGCTTCTTTACAGCGGTAAAGGAGCAGTGTGTTCACCGCTCCTTTACCGCGGTCTCCCATTGAAATCAATGGGACAGCGCGGTAATACTGCCCGCAAACCGCGGCAATAGCCGCGGTTTGCGGGCGGTATTAACCCTTTTTCGGCCGCTAGCGGGGGTTAAATTCACCCCCCTAGCGACCGCATACCGCGGTAAGAACGACGGTATAGCAGCGCTGAAAATCGCGCTGCTATACCGCCACCGCTCCTGCCCGCCCCAGTGTGAAAGGGGCCTTAGTGTTTGGGTCAAGGTCAGGGTCGAAGGTCAAGGTCAAATGTCAAGGTCAGTATTTTTTGGGGCAAGATTTTTTTTTTTAATTGGTATCACTGTCAGTTAGGGGGAGATGTACTAAAACTGGAACACTCAGAATCTGGTGCAAGTGTGTATGGTAGCCAATCAGCTTCAGCTTGTTCAATTAGGCTTTGGCAATAATACCTGGAAGCAGGTTGATTGTCCGAACGGAGTTGGCCGGGCACACCCATAGCATACACACCACAGGACTTTTCTGCAAACTTTCCCCAAACTTTTTTCAACATCACATGGTTTTTCTGCTCTTTACCGCCACCCTTTGGTCAACTTCTGCTATTGTTGGTTGATTTTAACATTATTTGTTTTGTCCATCGGACAAAAGTCCGATGGTTTTCTGTACACACGGTCGGACTTTGCTCCATCTGAGTTTTGTTGGCCAAAAGTTTGTCCGTTTGCAGACCGAACTTTTGTCCGATGAAAACCAAAAAAGTTTGTCCGATGAAGCGTACACACGGTCGGATTGTTGGTCCAGCTTGCTCAAAATTAAGTTTGTTGGCAAAAAGTCTGACTGTGTGTACGGGGCTTAAGGGATCTTTTTCCTCAACATAACTGGAGTTTCACTTGAATTGAATGTGATAGGAAGTCTTGTGAATTCTCACTAACAAAATCTTCTTCGTATTTCTTCAGTATGATATATACTTTAATGAGTTCCTAAGGAAGAAGGAGCAGAAGATCGAAAAGGTTATGCCAGTTTAAAAACAAACACTTGTCTGGCTATTATACGCAGCTAGACATTACCGAACCACCTGCAGCACGTTGTGGACAGCCTCTGTTGGATGATACTTTGGAGCCCTGGAGATCCAGCTGAAATGTCTCTGAAAGTTATTGTGGAATTTGTGCAGATTATAACTTTCTCGCCCAGCATTACAGTGGATGGGCTGATCCACGGCTGACTGGGAAGATGGAGACTTTAAAGCCTTACTTGCTCTGTACATTGGAAGTTTTTTAACTGTAAGTTGAATATCAAAATTTCCAAAAGTTGAATTGGACGGCGGTCAGAAGCTGTGGGTGATGGACAAGGTGGTTGCCGTGGGATTTATCATTTGTGGATTATTATTCTAACAAGGCACACTTTTTGGAATATGAATTTGGGGACTCCCTCTTGCAATAACTTGTGGAAATAACATGCAGGTCCTTAAATTTAAGAAGGACCTTTAGTAAAAAAATAAAAATAAACTTTCAGACGTTATCTTGATGGGGGAATTTTAGTTTATGCCACGTTGTTTGGTATTACATTGTAGTGCATTTGTTGTTTCCTAAAATAAGCTATAATAATTGAATACCTTATACACCATTGAGTTAAAAAAGCGATTCAGCGTATTGATTATTGCTTTTCTGTATCTCTGCTCTCTATCAGCTGTTCAACCTAACAAGACAGAGGAAAATGCAAGTTTCCAAATGGCATATATGATGTACTAAACTAAAGTTACGTGACCTTTGCTCTCCAAAAAAAAACGCAAGCAGGGGTATAACATGAGAACCAAAACTATGGACTGTAATGATGGCTGGAATATCACCTTTATATATTAAATTGTTGTCTTACATTGTGACAACAGGCTTAGTGCCACTTTTCTTAAAGCGACCCTGTTGCTATAGAAAAAGCATGCCATACATGTAAATGAAGATGCCACCCTTACCCCTTATCGCAGGTGGTCAGACTCTATAGCTGGCATCTGTGTTCTTCACCCCTTTCCCATAAGGTAAGTATTATACAATACTTTATTCACATTGATTAAAACAAGTGAATCTGCTTGATCCTAAAAACATTGACCATGTATTGCATATCTCCTCTCAATTGACAACATACTGTTTATTGTTACATAGAATAAAGAGGATAAAACCGCGCTGATGCCCCAAGGTAATGGTGTAGCAGCCAGCACAACAATAAACAAATTGTGTGTAATAAGGCATCCCCAGATGATGTCTTATTAGACGAAACGCGTCGGCTCAATTTCTGTAATTGCGTTATGATACTTTTTGTTTTAAACGCTTTTATCACTATCGACATGTGAGTGTTCTGGACCTGTTCAATGCATTTTTTAATTTTTGGATTTACACTATGTAGAGCCTTTTTTATCTCTTCTGGATATATCGTTCCACTTAGTGATACAAGCCCTTTTGGTCCACCATTGGTGACCTACCAAGATCCAGCCACTTCACGACTTGAGGGATCACCTTCTATCGTGGCAAACATGGAGGGGCCTAGAAGCCCTTCCCATTGGTGTGGGTACACCTCAAGCTCGATTGGCTTATTGGGCATAAGCCTAGTTGAGTCCACACGCTCCGGTAAGCCTTTTACTAATCAGTGGTGGATATCTTCTCACTTCATGTGACCATCCTTTGCCGGCATTGGGATTTCACTGTTCTTTCCTTGGATCACTATATGAACTATTTATCTTCAAGTTTTTTCATTTTTCACTTCACAATTTTTTGACCTATTCCCTTTTTTTCTTGCACGTTGTACCATTGACGTTTTGGACATTTTTATTTATATAATTTATTCATTAATCAATTGTTCATAAGTCCATATATTTGCAATTTTATGGTTGATTATGTTCAGTTTCTGTGAAATATTATGTTTGCACTAGACACCTTCAACTGTTTGGTTCACTTTATATATTTTTCTGCACATCAAGCAGTCCTTAATTAATTATTGTTTACATTGACTCAGCATTTTTACACTTGTACTATTAAGAGTCACATTGATCTGGTTAGCAGTAACCATGTGCACTGTATACTAGCACCTTGTTTGTTCATAGGTAGTTGTCACTCATTAGCACTGCACATATTTTTTCCACTTTATATTGTTACATGTATATTCCATGCTCCATACAAGAATATGCTACTGTACATATATCTCTTTAAAATGGTAAATCCCCTCAGTGTTTCTCATAAAGCTTCTTCAGGACCATCCAAGGATCCAATGAGGAGATAATGAGCACGAAATGTGAAAAAAACATTTAAACAGCAAATACATTGCCGATATGTATCAAATATATTTACATTTTTCAACAGTTACATGGTCAGAGTTTTTAGGATCAAGGAGATCCACTTGTTTTAATCAATATGAATAAAGTATTTTATCATTATTTTATGAAACTTGAGCAAGTCCATTGAAACCATGCATAGACAATTAGAAAACATTTTTGATTGTGGTACATTAGTGGTGCTCTTTATTACATTTTCTGAAGGGGGTTAACAAAAGGAGCTTCCATATTTTTCTTGTGATAGGTTAACAAGAGTTAAATAAAAAATGGAAGGACAAAGGCGAGCAAGGTCCAGGAGTGTTGGATTCCTGATCCCCTGATGCACCTTTAAGTCACCATTGTGTTCTGTACTGACGTATGGGTCTGTGGGAGGAACCATAGTGCAAAAGGGACCCAGTAGATCAATACCCCTGGAAAAGTCGGCTTTGGAAGAGACCTCGGTGGATGATTTCTCTGTATTACAGCAGTGTTCAGTGTGTGCAGAAGTGCTGGTACCAGAAAACGCATGTACTTACTGTCTTCCTGACAGGGAACTTCTTTATGGACTCAGAGTCACTTTACGGTGACCACATACTGTAATGGATCGATTCTGGTCCAATCCCAGAAACTATTCTCTTCTGCCGCTGCTTCAAATCTGTGCTGATGAGGTGAATGCATTCATATTTTAAAGAATCACACTGAGGACAAACTTTGTCAGTGCAGACCCCTTCTCATCTCTGAGCCAACGAGGCTGACTCCTTTATTAATTAAACTTATATAAACAGAGTGACATAGACAATTCGTCATCACTCGTCATCACAAACATGTACATATGATTGGCTGAGTCCACATATGGTCGTCTTCCTCTGTGACGTCAATTTCTTCCTCGTGGCAATATCCCAGGATATTCTCCATTTTAGTTTTGCTCGGTGGGAGGGGTTGAAAAGGAGTGACTTAGAGCAGCGAATTCCAGCAATGAGGGGGGACGGGAACTCCACTTTGAGCTCAATATCCTTGTCATATGGTTACTCAAGGAAAATAATACTGTCGTAATAAGATTTAACAAAACACACACAATATACTATTTCAAACTTGTACCCTTAACATTGACAAACACTCTGATTCCCAATATGAAAATCAATAAGCTTCTCATTGTACAGAAATATCTCAACATGTATTTCTGTTCCTAACAGATGGTTCCCATAAAAGGATTCTAATTACCCTGAATTCCTGAGGTGGGTATAGACTATGTCAGCAGCAGAGAACAAAAAAAGAAACATTTAACCCCTGCTAAGCTTCTCAAACTATATTTAAGTGGATACCAGATAGAGATAAATCGTATATAAAAATATTCATTTTATATACTCCATCACAATACATTGCTGATTTTATATGTATACGGTATATATATATATATATATATATATATATATATATATATATATATATATATTGTGACAGCAGGAAGGTAAAGTCACCTGGTTGCATCCAGGGGGGTAGATATATTTCGCCCAGATTCAGGCTTTACGCCGACTTATACAACTAGGTGGAGTGTTGTATAAGCCCAGCTGAGGCTAGTAGGCTCATGGATGACTCATACCTCTAGGGAGAGTGTGGGGCGTCGTGCAGACAGGGAGTTGATGAGACCAGCTGAAGCTTGTCAGCTCATCTAGGCCTCTATAAAAACTCCCAGATTCATTAGGTGTTTGCTCATGCCTGGACCCAGACCTGTGTGGACTGTCTAGGGAGAGTGAACCCCTGTGCGGTGAGACAAAGCCTGTGTGGCTATTTGCTTGGACATTTAAAACCAGGGACTTAGGGACTAGGACAGCACTAGGCTGATCCCAGTTGTTAGTTAGGAAACCTGTATGTTTAGTCAGAGGTCAAGTTGACCAGGATTTATTTTGTTTATGTTTCTTTTTCTTTGCTGTGTTTTGTCACTGTAAATAGAAAATAAACCGCACCTTTTTGATTTTGAAAACCACAACCTCCGTTTGCTGGGCCTGTTTTTGTGTGGGGAGCCCACCTCGGGGGTCACACACACCCGCTGCCGAGCCAACCCCCTCACAATATATATATATATATATATATATATATATATATATATATATATATATAGTAGAGAGAGAGAGAGAGACACTATAGATTCCCTTTAAAGTGGATGTAAACCCTCCATACACCCAGTCAAGAGAACAGCCTCAGATGATACACAGAGATGAACCAAATCTCCCTACATAGGTTTTACATGTATATCTGCTGTCTTCACATTTATATTCTGTTTAGAATGTTCAGATCATGTTAGGAAATGTTCTCTTCCTGTTTAACACAGAGTCTGATGTCTGGGCATACAGCCAAGATAGCTAAAATTGCTAATTGGAGGAAAGGCACGCGCCCCCTCTGATCATAGGCAGAGACTCTCAGAGGTGTTTTGTAACAGGGCCAGCTCCCTCCTAATCTATTTTAGCAACCTCCCCTGACAGAAATTTCAGGCTGCTTTTATCTGATATGTCAGAGAATTTGTCAGAAGTTATCAGGCTGATAACAGAGGAACAGGTCAGGAGAGAGCTACGACTTAGAGAGATAATAAAATACTGCAGATATATGTGCCCAGCTCAAATTTCATGAATTGAGTTTACATCCACTTTAAAACATGGCTTCAGCATGCCCTGGAAGCCCCTCAAATGCAGGCAGGTGTCCTAACAAATACTGACTTTCCTATGAATTGGATCTAAAGCACACTACCCTACTGTATCCTACAATTTGATGCTGGTGCCTTTCAATAGGTTAGATTGTGGAAAATGGCTCAAAGAGGAGTATTACTTTAAATTTATGCATAGTCAGTGCATGTTGCTGATTGTGACTGATGCCTTAATGATTAAGTATGCATACCTGAAACATTTTCCCCTAGTTTCTTTTTTTTTTTTCTTTGGATCTCTCACCGTCACTCAATGTACAGAAGCGGATTCCCCTAACGGTAAGGTGATTTCCTACTGATGGGCTGTGCTGTAGTGATGACAGACAATTTTTCATTTTCATTAGCCTGACTCTAATCTTGCATGTATTTCATTAAGTCATCTTCAAGTCTATATTAAATTATCATATATTTATCATGTACCTGGAATGTTAAATGGGAACATCAGAAAATAAATTTCAAGCAAGTATAATTACCACCTTCCCCAGCTCAAGGAATCCCAGTCTGAAAATTATTATATCTGCAGCGCAAGGTAAATTAACACGATCAGTTGCAGAAAGTTTTAATGAAAACTATAAAAAAAATGTGGCCTAAGTCATGTGTTTGACTACCAGATCATTTTTAACAACCTCCTGCTCTCTACAACAAAATTATCTTTAGTAATAATCCTAAAATATTAATTATTCTAAAACAATCTTCAGTAATCATCCTGAAATGTAACAAATAATAATAATAATAAAGAAAAAAGAAACATTGACAATGAAGACTGCAGAGTTTCCTTACACTATAATCCAGTAGAGAAGTGTCTAGTTGCATTGGTGGTTAGTGGAAGAAAAGCCCCTTATGGTGATGAACGGAAAGGTGCCCACTTAACCACTAGATAGAGCTTTGTTTTGAGATTTGGTGTTTTTCAAGTTAAAATCAGGCTATTTTGCTAGAAAATTACTTAAGAAAAATAAATATATAATGTTTGGGGGTTCTAACACCCTAGAGAATAAAATGGCGGTTGTCGCAATACTTTCTGTCACACCGTATTTGCGAAGCGGTCTTACAAGCGCACTTTTTTTTGGAAAAGATACACTTTTTTGAATTAAAAAATAAGACAAGAGTAAAGTTAGCCCAATTTTTTTTATATTGTGAAAGATAATTTTATGCCGAGTAAATTGATACCCAACATGTCACACTTCAAAATTGCGCCCGCTCGTGGAATGGCGACAAACTTTTACCTTAAAAAATCTCCATAGGCAATGTTTAAAACATTCTACAGGTTGCATGTTTTGAGGTACAGAGGGGGTCTGTGGCTTAAATTATTGCTCTTGCTCTAACGATCGCGGTGATACCTCACATGTGTGGTTTGAACACCGTATTCATTTTCCGGCGCTGTTCACATATGCATTCGCTTCTGCACGTGAGCTAGGCGGGATGGGGCGCGTTTTTTTTCTTATTTATTTTACTTTTTATTTTTATTTTTTACACTGTTCTTTTTAAAAAAAAAATGGTGTTACTTTTATTCCTATTACAAGGAATGTAAACATCCATTGTAATAGAAAAAAAGCATGACAGGACCTCTTAAATATGAGATCTGGAGTAAAAAAGACCTCAGATCTCATATTTACACTAAAATGCATTAAAAAAAGAAAAGAAAGAAAATTTCCCTTTTAAAAGCTATGGGCGGAAGTGACGTTTTGACTTCGCTTCCACCCTGCAATGGCATAGAGCCAAGCGGGTCCATCTTCCCCTCAGTCAGCTCCATACCACAGACCGAGAAGGTTCCGATCACCTCCGCCGCTACCGCCGGCTCCAGTAAACGCCGGGGGGCACCGGAGCGCGGATGGAGGGGCCCTCTCCTGTCATGATAAAAGTGATCTTGCTGCGAATCCGCCGCAGGGACCACTTTTATCTGAAAGCCGCCCACACACTAAAGAAGAGAATACCGGGGTTATGGCAGCTAGCTGCTGCCATAACAACGATATTCCTCTTCAAAAAGCCAACGTATAACGACGGCGAGCGGTCGGCAAGTGGTTAAATTTGTAATCAGTAGAAAAGTGGCCAAGTACATTGGTGGTTACAGGAAGAATAACCTCTTTTATTGGATGTCAATAGAAATGTTTGCCCCTAACAATGGTGGTAAGTGTAAGAGAGAAATCAATCTGCCACTGCTCAAGGTACCCCTAGCAACCTCGTAAAGGATCCCTAGGCTTCCTGAGAACCCTAGTCAAAAAAGGTTGATCTACAGTATGTTTTAAACTAAATTGGTGTCTCCTTTACTTGTTGAACTGTGAAAAACAATTAAATTTGTATTCGGAAATAAAACACAACAGGTCATTGGCATCATATATGGGTGGTAGAGCCCAACTCTGTTCAGCCTCTGCAGGGTCCATACCATATTCATTTTATGTAAAAGCCATGAAGAAGATACCATCAAGGTTATTCGGTGACTCCATTAGCTAAGTACTAATGGAGATGGCAGTTGCTTTACTGCTTTTGAAAAGCACATCAAGTCAGCATATTCCTGTTTACATCCATGGTATAGTGTAGATCAGGGGTCTTCAAACTACGGCCCTCCAGGTGTTCGGGAACTACAATTCCCATTATGCTTCGTCATGTCTGTGAATGTCAAAGTTTTACAATGCCTCATGGGATTTGTAGTTCCGCAACAGCTCGAGGGCCGTAGTTTGAGGATCCCTGGTGTAGATGACAGTTCTGAGGCTGCTTTTGACCTGCTTTGTATTATGTTTTTTTGGAAGCAGCAGGTCTTATTGAGATGCATGTATAAGAGCAGTTCAAACAAAACCATTTGCAAAAGTTTGTATTTATAAATATGCATTTATGCAGCACTGTGCTTAAATGCTAAATATATTAACACCCGTCAACTCAAGCTCCTAGGGCTGTACAACACTGGTGCTGGTTGTCTAGAGTGAAGTTGAAGGTCCCTCTTCCAGGAAAATATGAAGCATAGTTTATCAGCTGGAGGCTGGCTACAACTAGAATATATGTCAGATATTATGCCTCCACTAAATGGGGGCTGATAACATATACTTTAAAAAAAGACTCGGGAATCATTTTTGTTTTCCAGTTAGAAACCCAAGAATATGAAATTGGAAAGTCCCATTGCACAAGAGTCATCTGCAGCCTATGTCTAGTTATATGATAATCACCTTTGACTTTGTCTGGTTAAAGGTCTCAGGACTAAGCTGAAGAACAGCTCTGGAACATATTATATTACCGTCACTTCTCACCCGTCATGTCCAATCTCATCACAGAACCTTACTCAGTCCTGAGATCATTGCAGCCACCTTGTCACATTCAATCATGTCGGCATCTCATGTTCCCCCCATCCTTCCATTGTGGAAACTTGAGCCAGCTGGAGCTCATGTATGATGCTAAACTGTCTTGTCTCGGCAAATACTGGCTGCGATCTTGGAAATATATCGCCTAGAGCTTTGTTTTCTGACCTATTTATTCTTTGTGGTAAAAAATCGTTTCCCTGCGTCATCTGCTCTTTCCAGTTGTGCGACAGATCTATTTTTGAATGGCAAGAACCTTGCATAGATAAACAAGTTTTTTATGTCACTGATATCGAGACTCAAACAAATGAAATTGGAAAAAATTGCTTTAAAGAGGAGCTGTACTTTTTGAAACATTATTCCCCCATGTTTATGAACATATTGCCTGCGAGAAAAGAGTAGTTCTGTGCTAAATACAGGTCAGCAAAAGGTGTTCCTAGGTCACAATATTACCGACAAAAGGAACTAAGGTGGGCTGATGCACCACAGCAAAAACTGAAGCCCCATGCAGGGAAGCTGTGTCCATTGTATGCATTTGAAGGCTCCATTTTCAATTTTATCTTGAGTGCACACCTTTAAACCTGAACTCCAGGGAAATGGCTAAATACAGAGATGACATTTATTTATGAGAGCTGTTTTACCTACCAAAGCATTTATATTTCTGTCCAGTTAGTCTTGAGATTTTATACAATTTCTCTACAGCACAGCTCCACTGTATCTAGCAGAGGAGGGGATCTGATCTTTCTCTGTTGAAGTTTCACTTTCATGGATCCTCCCCACCACCACCCTTGGACTGGACAGTTAAAAGGGAAGCAGTATATCAATGAGCATCTCTCAATAATAAAAGCTGTTTCTCGATACAGGAAAAAGGTGCAAGAAAAAATGATGCTGGTACATGATATAGATGAGGCAAGAGATAGGCCAAAAGTAGATAAATATTACGTCTACCTTATATATTATTGTACACTATAGACTATAATGGGGCCCCTCCTCATTTTGCTTTGTCGGTACAAAGTTACCTTGGCAGCACCTTCCCACAATGTTGAATTGGGGGACATTGCAACATTGACTGTCCACCACGTTCACCTGACCAGACACATATGGACTTCTTCTTTTGGGATATAGTAAGCATTTTTGATGCCCTACATAGTGAACGAACTTAAGGAGTTAATCTCAGAAGGATTTATGGACAATGACGCTAACTGGAACACGTGTGTTACTGTGTGTCACAGTGTTTGGGACAGAAACCAAAGAATGTTGCAATGTTGATAGAGGACATTTTGACCACCTAAGAGACAAAACAATATCACATTGTCGGGGACAGGAACCAGGAATATTGTGTAGCACTACCCCTACGAGGGCCGCTGATTCAACCCGTTCTTCCCCCAGTGAGTACAGAGATCGAAGTATCCCATAGGGAAACAAGGTTGAGGAATAGGGAAGAATAACAGTGTAACAAAAAATACGTGGCAGAAAGAACATTCTGTAATTGAGGTAGAGCTCAACTCCTGTGCTCAGGACCAGTGGCGGCTGGTGCTCAAAACTTTTGGGGGGCACAACCAAACTGGAAAAAAAAAACATCAATTGCAGCCACTGTGCCCATCAAATTCAGCTACTGTGCCCATCAATTGCAGTCACTGTACCCAGCAAACGCAGCCACTGTGCCCATCAAACGCAGCCACTGTGCCCATCAAATGCTGCCACTGTGCCATCAAACGCAGCCACTGTACTCATAAATTGCCGCCACTGTGCCCTCAAACGCAGCTACTGTACCCATCAATTGCTGCCAGTGTGCCCATCAATTGCTGCCAGTGTGCCCATTAATTGCCGCTACTGTGCCCCATCAAATGTTGCCAGTGTGCCCATCAATTGCCACTACTGTGCCCCATCAAATGCTGCCAGTGTGCCCATCAATTGTCGCTACTGTGCCCCATCAAATGCTGCCCGGCACTTACTTGTCTCGCATCGGGTCAGCGGCAGTGTCCTGCACGTCCTCCGTGTCTTCTTCCGTCCAATCACAGCGCCTGACGTTTCAGCCAATCAGGTGACAGGTAACAGACCCGGCAACCTGATTGGCTGAGAGGCAATTCAGTGTTCGCAAAGCGAATTCCTTCACTTTGCTAACACACAGCTGAGTGAACAACGAACGCCCAGCATGGCGCCCGCTGTTCACCTTTTTGGGCGCCTATTAGAGCCTATGGCTCTAATTAGGTGCTTCCAAAAAACACCCCCGCCGCTGTAATTCAGGTGCCGGCACCCGAAAAGGGGCCGGACACCTGAATAGGGGGTGTCAGCGGCGACCATAGATAGATTCATGCAATGCATGAATCTATCTATGGTGATAGAACGTGCCAGGAGAGAGGGGCGGCGCTCATGTGCCCCTTATGGATGCACCGCCACTGCTCAGGACCCTCTAACAGGCCAGGTTTGCAAGATAACTGAAATACATCACAGGTGATATCATTTGCTGCTTAGTGATTGCAGTATTATGATCTGCATCTCCCCAAGGTAATACTTAAAATCTGGCCTGTTAGTGGGTCCTGAGGATAGGAGTTGAGAACAACTGAGCTAGAGTAACTTCATACATTACCTTTGGAGAGACTGTCACCAGATCAGATAAGAACCTCAAGTGACAGAATTCAGCAGAATACATACACATAAAAATATGGCCTTCAAAGTAAAGCCCTACCACTAGCTAATAAATGGTAAAATAACAGAGTTACTTGAGCAACATGGGTAGTACAACTCAGGATTGGAGCACCATCTCCATTGAGATGACTCTCCAACATATCAACAACATGGGGCAATAACTAAATTCCAAAAATATAATATTCTAATGTTTGTGAATTTGTTTTGTAATTGTACCGCCACCTAGCAATGATCTTGACTCACTGTTAGCTTCTAGGATCCTGGAATAAAACTTAAATTCTAACTACAGTAACAATGAGAACACTTTTTTTTATATAAAAAAAATGTGATTATTATTCTCTGTAGGTAATCAATCTATCTTAGCCTGGTAAGGGGTTAATATGCTAGACTGGGGTTCCTGTTTTGGTTACGATTTATTTAGCCTTATATAGCTGCTGTGGCCCATAATGGAAATAGAGTTTATAATGGCGCTATAGTTTATATTTTAAAAATAAATACATTTTTGTAACTTTTAAAAAAGGTTCGGTCTGCCGTGATATTCAATAGGTGAGGGATACCCATACCTAAAATGGCGCTTTGCGGCCAGCCACTCGGCACTCAGAACGAGGTGTGGCTTTGACATTGTCACCATTTGACAAAACGCGTCTGGAGGAGGGACTTGTTGACTTCACCACGCTGTTCGTAACCCGGAGGATGGGCGATTGTTGTTAGCCGGCCGGCTTTTCTATCTATGCGAGTTTTAAACTAATTTATGTAAGTGCATTACTTTTTTTACCTAATAAAGTGCAGACAATATTACACTATGGCCAGCTTTTCTTTCTGGCTCTTTTACTGAATGTGACGAGACCCGACTCCACAGTAGTTTATAGATGTGTGAGACTCATTGCAGCGATCCATCCTGTGGCCAATTCTCCATACAAGCATCTGTGCAAATAAAAAGGCCTTGGTTGGGCTATAGCCACACGGCACATTTTGTTGTGCCCATCAGATTGCCCCTTAACATAAAATGTGCCCATCAGCAGCATGCTACTTACTTTATGTTAAGGGTTACGCTGATGGACACATTTTATGTTAAGGGTCACGCTGATGGACATATTTTATTTTGAGAGCAACGTTGATGGACATATTTTATTTTAAGGGACACGCAGATGGGCACATTTTGTTGTGCCCATTAGAATGCCACCTAACAGAAAGGTTGGCACAGCTATGGGGGCAGGTTTTGCTCCCAGTTATGGCAACATACATATGGGATATTGGGAGGACTTCCATATCTGGGCCAACAATCTCTTTGGTGAACATATCAAAGGTCTAACGGATAGCAACCAGCACAACACTAGAACAAGTGTAGAAGATGGTTCATCTGTTCAGGAAATTACTCAGAACAGAAGTCCTCAGCAATGGCCAACATGATGGACTGGATCTTCTCATGTAGTCAAAACAATGTAACCAGAAAAGAAAATACTCCACATAGTGTAAATCCGTAAAAATGTTGAAAGTTTAATAAAATTGGGAACACTCACATTTGGTAAGTAGATCAAGCGCTTGAAATATACAGTCTAGGCAATGCAATGACATCAGCAGGGCTCGTCCTGACACGTTTCGTCTAAAGAGACATCATCTGGGGTGTGAGCCTGCAGTGGTCACCGCGTTTATATAAGATATGAGACCCCCGATAACGTAAAGGCCAACCTGTGATTGCAATTAGCGCTTCCAACGTATTGCCATCACACTTCCTGTTTAGCCAAAATGGCGCTAGAGCGTGCGCTCCAAGCCTCACTCTAAGGTGAGTTAGAAAGTCCAGTGATTCCTATGGAGGCAGACTGGTGCGGGTCAAACCTCGCAATGATCTGTGTGCAAAATATTCAAATTGGCCGACATGCAGAACATCCTGTAAAGATCAGAGCGTTAACCTCGCCCTGATCTTCTCCGCCGGACCATCAGCTGTTCAAGCCTCACTTTGAGAAGACGAGAGCGACCATCCAATAAATGGATGATATCATCCTCATATGGCAGGGCCCTGAAGTCAAGATTCAGTACATAATTTCTCTTTGTAACTCTCATGGGATTTAGTTTACATCTGTGGTCAACAAAGAGGCACTACAATTTTTGGATGTTGATTTTTTCCATGACCCCTCAGAAAAAAAAAATCAGATCCATTTTGAACCAATAGCTAGTAATTCTTATGTTCATTAAACAAGTTGTCATCACCCAGCCTGGAAATGCAATATCTCCCATAGCCAATTTTGCAGATTGACTAGGAACTGTAGGGAGGAGGATTGTTATTTCCAAAGCCAGACCCTAATCCAGAAGTTCCATCAAAAGGGTTATAGTATGGCATCTGCCAACAAGGCCTTTGTCAAATATCAAAATATTGTGCTAGTGCCCCTGCGGCTAAGGGAAATACTTCCTTGATCCATCAGTGCGAGTCTCTGCATGCCCCATTTTTTCTAAAATGTTGAACATTAAGTTTCAGTAAATTTTCAAGCTATGTCTAGACAGTGGGGTATCTTATGTTTTGATCCTTTGTTAACCAACAGGATAGCAGATCACACAAGGGGGGTTGTTTAGGAGGGCACAAAACATTACAAATTTGATTGCACCTAGCAAGCTTCCACCATCTAATCCCAGTTCTGTATGCTTCTTACCTACATTTTTAGCCCTAAAGGGCATTTATCAGTGTCGGAAGCGTGACTACTTCACATGTCCCTACATTACCCACAGTCAATCTTCCTTCACTGATCATTCAGGTCGATCATTTTCCATCAATGAGCTCCTTATGTGCTCCTCTTTTTTGTGATCTATTGTACCACCTGTTTTGAGTATAGGGAAAGGCTCCCCAAAGTATAGTGTGTCTCTAGACACTTTAAGAAACATGATAAGAACCCTAGGAATCTTAATATCATCACCATTGAGTCTGTTTCTCATAAGCTTTCTGAAGATGAGAGATTCAAAAGGCTTTGCTCCAGGGAACTTTCTGGATCCATACTATCTCTCCTATATTTTCATTTTGGATATACCCTTTTGTGTTTATTTTGGTTTATTTTTGTATATAATTTTTTCTTCATCACTTTTCCTCCTTTTAGATTTTGTTTGTTTATTGAGTTTATCATTGAGCATTTTTCATTATTTTACTGTAATTGTTTATATGGTTCTTATAATTATTAAATGTCATTTTATTGGTTTAGGTTGGTTTTATTTTTTCATGTTTTATTTACTTTTTCTATGTCTCACATTATATATATAATGTGTGTGTGATGAATTGGAAATACCTTATTGGCCTGATTAGTTATAGCCCTTTCACATTGAGGCGCCCATAGCGTCGGTGGTAAAACCTTGCATTTCGGCCGCTAGCGGGGTGGCCGAGAAAGGGTTAAAACCGCCACCGCTAAGGCAGCGCATTGCGGGCGGTATAGCCTCGCTGTCCCATTGATTTCACGCCGCTCCTTCTCCGCTCCAAAGATGGGGCTAGCAGGACTTTTTTTACCGTCCTGCTAGCACAATGCTCCAGTGTGAAAGCCCTCGGGCTTTCACACTGTATTGAATGGTGCAGATTTTAAAGGGCGGATTGCATGCGCTATTTTTAACGCTATAGCGCCTGCAATACGCTCCAGTGTGAAAGGGGTCTAAAGCCCTGTACACACGATCGGATAACCTATGGATTTTCGTCCGATGGATTTGACCATCGGAAATCCGATGAAACTGTTTTTCATCAGTCTTGGCCACACACCATCAGTCAAAAAACCGACGGCAAGAAAAACGACGGCACGTTCAAAACGTACGACGCGCTATAAAAGGGCCGAACAAATCTAATGGCGCCACCCCTTGGGCTGCTTTTGCTGATTTCGTGTTACCGCGTGTTAGTAAAAGTTTGGTGAGAGCCGATTCGCGCTTTTCAGTCTCCGTGCTTTGCAGATCGTTTCCTGGTGTTCAGTTTGTGCTTGTGGGTTTGTATTTGTGATTCAGTGCGTGCAGTCAGGTCGTTACTGCCTTGCAGTGCCTTCTTGGCTGTTAGTTTACTGTTTTTCAGATCGTTCTTTTTAGGCCTTGCTGTTCCACGGTGCGTTCTGTTTGAGTGCCTTCTGACCAGCCGACCGGTTTAAAACCATGTTTGAAGTGCGTTCTCGTTCTCGAGCTCGTGCTGGCTTTGGGCTTGGTGTTGCAGTTAACACTGTAACCCGAGTTCAGTTTGTGAACAGGGTGAAGAGGAGTTCATGGACTAAGAATTGGTTGCTCCAGCGGGACCAATTCTCTCATATGCCTCTGCTGCGGGAAATCCATGAGAATAACCCTGATGATTTCAGGAATTATCTCAGGATGACGGACCCCGTATTTCACCGTCTGTTGGACTTGCTGTCCCCCTATATCACGAGGCAGGACACTGTGATGCGCCAGGCCATCACTGCCGAGCAGAGGCTTATTGCCACGTTGAGATACCTGGCGACTGGGAGAAGCTTGCAGGACCTCAAGTTCTAAACAGGCATCTCCCCCCAGGCTCTCGGGATCATTATCCCTGAGACGTGTTCGGCCATCATTCAGGTCCTGCAGAAGGACTATATGAAGGTAATTTTGCTCCTTTAACCTCACATTATATGTTTTGATTGTTTTTGAATCTTCTTTTTTTTTCTCCTCCTAACACAAATATGCCTGTTTGTAATATCCTGGTAATGTCCCCATTTTCCCCATGCCTCTTTTTACCTGTAAAGCCCTTTTTGGGCCCTACATGCCTATTTCCCTTCACTAACCTCTCCAGCATGCTATCGTGGGCGCAAACCCAGCTAGCCTTCTATTTTCCTTTTCATTTTTGGGGGTCATAGCCCTCGTAGTTTGACAACCCTCCCCCCCCCTAAAGATGTTAAAAAAAAATTAGTTCTCAATCAAGCTCAGCAGAGTGGTAGAGCGTTTTTTTTGATCCCCCACAATCACCTTAGCCCCCCCCTTAGATTATTTTAGAATGTCCACTCAGCGGGGGCGAGGCATCTGCTAAGTGGGCCTTTGTTTATTGGTCGGAAAAACTCCCTTAAATAATAATGTTAGAATGATGTTGGTCACAAATGTTTTTGTGTGTAATCTGCTTGCACTGTAAACCTAAACCGTACTAATGTCTTCTTTTTGTTTGACTCCACAGTTCCCTAGCACACCACAGGAATGGCTGACTGTGGCCTCCCAATTTGCCCAGCAGTGGGATTTCCCCAACTGCGGAGGGGCAATTGATGGGAAGCACGCCCACATAGTGCCGCCACCCCCGTTCGGGGTCATACTATTTCAACTATAAAGGTTTTAATAGCAGTGTTAATGGCGGTGGTGTCGGCACGGTACGAGTTCCTATATGTGGACGTGGGGAAGAACGGCCGGATGTCCGATGGCGGATCATTCGCGGAGACGGAGTTCGCTCACCGTCTGCAGGCTGGGGGTCTTACACTGCCTCCAGATGCAGAGAACGTTGAAGGGCTCCCGTTCGTTTTCATTGCGGATGAGGCTTTTGGACTAGGACCACACCTGATGCGGCCGTTTCCCCAACGCACCCTCACCCCGGAGAGGAGGGTTTTTAATTACCGGCTGGCCAGAGCCCGGAGAGTTGTGGAGAATGCCTTCGGATAATGGCCAGCCGGTTCCGCCCAATCCAGACAGCGATACATTTGGCGGATTATAAACTGAACCACATCGTCTACTGCTGCTGCTTGTTGCACAATTTTCTATGCAAATTTGCGACAAATTATGTCTCATCGTTTGGGCCTGAGGCCGGTCCATCAGAAATGATTAATCTGACCGGCCTCAGCACTGCCCGTACTGGCTTGGCCCCCCAAAGTGCCCGTGAAGTACGCCAGAAATACGTAGAGTACTTCACGGGTAGGGGGGCCATCGCAATGCCAGACCACATCTGACCGAGGATTTTACCTTTTTAAAATAAAGCAAAAAATTTGAATTCCTACAAACTTGTGTTGTCATTCTTGTATTTTGGGTTTATGTGTCTCCCAGGTTCTAGTAGTGCCAAGTGTATTTGTCCTTAGTAAATAGCCTCAAAACTCAGAGGGAAAAACACTGTTTTTGCATCTTCAGAACTGCTCTTGAGCATAGAAAGAACAAGGCACACCTTTTTTACACTTCCCAAATCTTTTTATTGATTGCACCACATTTTTTTATTCTTTTCGAAATACTAGCCTTTTTTTTTGTGGTGCGGCTTTATTTGCAGAAACATGCATGGGTCGAAAGCCATTTTTTTTTCCAAAAAAAGGAAGAAAATAACACAGTGAAAAATACAAACAGGAGATGGGGTGATGTTACCCCTGATCCATCCCAAATGTGAAGAACCACACTTTATTTTTGGGGCTCAAATGGGTATCTTCAACATGATCCCATGGCTAAGGTAAACATGTGCTATCTGCCATCATGGGGGATCAATGGACGTGCTTTGGGGGTGAAAACCCTTCCTCTCACCTACTTGAGGAGGGAGGAAGAGGTTGCACCCCCAAAACAGGGACATAGATATCCTGTGACGGCAGATAGCACATGTTGAGTCAGTGTGTGCATCTTCACATTTGGGCTGGTGGAAATCCCAGAGATAATTTCAGACACATAACAAAACACACAAAAAGGGGGGGGGTCACACTATTCTCCCCAAAATATCTATCATGTTTTTATATTTTTGCTCAATCACAATCATTCTCTTTCTCATAATGTCCATTTCGCTACTGCATTCCATGATTTCCTGAATGATTATTTTGGCGCTGGCACTCGAGAATGGCGGATTTGGACTTCCTGACACACCCCCACGTTCAGTCCCTAAAAAGAAACCAAAATTTTTAAACTAGGCAGGCCTACATCTGTATTTACCTTGCAGTTGTGATGACAGACACTGACCTGTTGTGCTGATAAGCTCCACCTCTCCTTCCTCCACCTCCCCTTCCTCCACCTCCGCTTCTTGAACCTGCTGATCTTGGTCTGCTTTGGGATCTTCGGGGAGTTTCTGTGGTGTTTGGTTCCTCGTCTCATGAGCATGGTGTCATCCCAGTCTCCTCTCCCCTATGGGAATTTAAAAAATAATGTACACTTTAGCACACAGACTTTTTAAAGGCCTGCAAAGGGATTCTCAATGTTTTGAAGTGGGGTACAATTGATATTTGGCCCTGAGTTCCAACATGAACATATGTGATCTTGCAAACTCAACAAAGCAACATGTTATTTTGGAGGACACTCACAAATACACTTGGATAACCACCAAGGTATCCACTGGACCACCTGTGTGTGACACAGTTAAGAAATTTGGTCATGTGGCCCAGAGTATAGTATCTTGATGAAGAACAAAAAAGAGTACACAACTGCTGGAGTGTCATCTCCTTTACCCAGAATACAGATTATCCTTTCATTCACATTCTAGCTTTCCTTACAACACATCATCTAGCCAACAATGTGTAGATAAACATTGTTGAAGTAAAATGAGGCATGCCCACATGTAGTTTACGTGCATATGTGCCAAACATGTTTGGGGGAAGAGCAGCAAGTTTTTGGTCAACACATTTTGCAAAGTGGACTCTCCACTTAACATAAAAGATGAGATTTAAAAATGTGAACCCAGTCAAGCCAAGCACATGTTGCAAAACATGGAAGAATACATATTACAATGTGAAAGAACACAGTAAAATAAACTTACTTTTTTCTATGCTTTTTAAAAGCTTCTTATACTGCTCCGGCTCCCTGAGCTTCAGGTCTGACCACCTTTTACGGAGTTGTTCCTTGGATCTCCTGACCTCATATTTTTTATAGAGACTCTTCGCCACTTTGTCCATAATTTGTGACTTCCGGAGATTAGGGGTGTCGTATGGGCCATGCTTGCCGTCGTAATCCTTCCTCCGCAGAATGTCCACCATCTCCGCCATCTCGGAAAAAGACATATTAGTCGCCTTGTATATTTTTTTACAGGATCGGGACGTTTCCGCCTCCGGGCTTTCCTCGTCGGTAATTTCTACTAAAGAAGCCACCTGTGTCTGCAACATGTTGCCGTCTCACACTGTGCGCCGATCGTTAAGGGGCGGGGAAATGCGGAAAAAGTCCATCATGGGCGGGCCGCGAGGGCGGAGTTACACGCATGCGCAGGGTATAAAAAGGGGAAAGAAGTTATTAGGGATGCGCGGAGTAAGGACGACCGGAAGTGAACCAACGAAGTGAACTAAGGTAAGAAGGGAACTCGGGCCTGCAGTGGCATATTAATGGGTCATGATTGTAAAGGGCAATATTGTGATAAGTTGAGGAGAAACAATTCTGATCCTTTTATTTTTTTTTATTTTTTTTGTACTTGCTGATCCAAATAGATGCATAAACTAAGAGAGCCGGAGGTGATGCTGATTTTTATCGAAAAGTATAAGGAACAGCGCAACCTGTGGGAGCTCAAACACCCTGCGTATCACAAAAGTGATGTACGACGGGCAACTATTACCAAATTAGCAGAGGATATGAAGCCATGGATCCCAGATGCAGACTACACAATGATCAATAATAAAATCAACAACCTGCGCAATTCTTATAAAAAAAAATACAAGGAAGTGCGCCAGTCCAAGAGATCAGGAGCAGCAGCCGACGATGTAGTAAAGCCCAAGCTGTGGTACTACAGACATCTCCAATTTCTGGATGACCAGATCGAGGCCAGGGAATCTATTTCCAGCCTTCCCTCAACCCTTCCTTACACCCTTCCCTCCAGCGTTCCTTCCACCCTTCCCTCAACCCCTGCAGAGGCGGAGGAGGAGCCTCCCGAGCTAGAAGAGCCAGATCTTCACATCTTCAGCCCGGTATAGTATTTTTGATCATAATTATTGTCCACTAAGTAATATTGAGTTGAACTGTTTTGATTAGCCATAAAGGATCCCATCCCCCCCCCCCCCTCAAAAAAAAAACAGTACTGAGTTCAAAATTGTGTGTGATCGATTCCTCAAATAATATAATTTTTCATTTTATTTTATAAACAGGATGAGGCAAGCCAGGAGGAAGAGGGTCAGGAGTGTGACAGGCAGGAGGAGGCAGGGCCCAGTGGTACTCAGCAGGTCCCCAGGCCTAGTGGCAGCACCGTCTCCCAAGTGGCTCCCCTCCACCTCAGACCGCCAAAACAACGGCGGATGACACAAGTGGAGGAGGAGTCACTAAAGATGATTCAGGAGGCTGCTGCCATTATGAGGGCCCCCCTCAACCCTACGGAGGGGTTTAGCACCTATCTGGCGGATAAGCTGCTCAGAATGGAGGCGGGACAACGGGCCCTCTGTGAGCATCTCATCTATATGGCCGTACACATGGGGGCGAGGGGACAGCTGACTGAGGCCACCCATATCTCACATCAGCCCAATCCCTCTCCTCCTTCTCCTCCTCCTCCTGCCACATCACCACCCACAGTGGCCCAGCCTGCAAGGGTGCGTGGACGGGGCCGTGGAGAGAACGCTGCAGAGAGGCGTGGAAGGAAGGCTACAAGGAAGAGCAGGAGGTGATTCCCTGGCCTTGAGCTGCTCATCCAGACATTGAAGGTTGATGGAGTACCACAGCTTGGGATGATGTATGTCTTTGGCTGCTGCTCCTGATTTTATGCTGTTGTTGATTTTATTATTGATCATAGTCAGGTCTGCATTTGGGATCGAATGACTTTATATTCTCTGCTAATTTGGGAATAGTTGCCCTTCGGTTTTTGTTTTGTTTATTTCCGAAATAAAGGGAAATTTGATTTCAGCAAACCTACATGCCTGATGTGTTTTTTTGTGAAGTAGCAATAAGATTGCATAAATACAATGTGTAATTAATAACAAGGGACACCAACCTCCATGATTTGTGAAAAATAAAATATTATGTTGTTCTGAGAAATTGACACACCCAAAAATGCACAACAAAATTAAAGACCAAAAAAAAAAAAGGGGGAATTTGTGAGGTCGGCCTTGAAGAATTTTAATAATTATTCCTCAAATCACAAGATAAAAGAAAGACATACGTTTGTCAGAACTCATGAGAAAGTTCTGCTGCCAAAATGACATTTAAAAGACCGTTTGAAAGCAACAAAACATGTGCTGCATTAAACGAAGCAATAACTTGCAGAATGACGAATGTGCTCTCTCCATTAGGAACGCTAGTTTTACCAGAACGAGCGCTCCCGTCTCCTAATTCAGTCTGAGCATGCGTGGGTTTTTGAACCGATGGACTTGCCCATAGACGATCAGAAATTCCCATCGGTTTTTTATCCATCGGAAAATTTTAAAACAAGTTCTATTTTTTCCAACCGATGGAAAAAAGACCGATGGGTACCATACACGATCGGTTTGTCTGATGAAAATCATCCATCGGACGGTTTTCATCAGTTAACCACTTAACGACCGCTCACTGTATATATACGTCGGCAGAATGGCACCGACAGGCCCAATCACGTAGAGCATACGTGATTGCCTTTGTATAGTTGGGGGGTCCAATCGGACCCCCCTCCTATACAGTGAGCGGTGGCTAAGTGTCCGGGAGCGTTCCGGGATGAGGGGGCAGCCATTTGTTTCTGGCCACCCCCTCGCGATCGCTCCCGGCGAATGGAAATGCCCCCTCTGTCTGTGTCAGACAGAGGGAGCAGGAGGAAGTGATGTCATCTCTGGTGCGGCGCTCACATATACCGAGCGCCGTACAAGAGAAGACATCAGGTCAGTGCACACAACACTACACTGACACCAGGACACATAGGGACATAAATCGCCCCCCCAGGCCCCCCCAGACCACCCCCCAGCCGCCAGTCACAGTATCACTGATTGCAGTGACCATTTATTTAGTGATCACTGCAATCAGTGACATTTGTGACTGTAAAAGTGTCACCAAAGTTTAGTCTTAGGTCCAGTGTAGCCCCCTAACCCCCCCTAATAAAGGTTTAACCCCCTTGATCGCCCCCCAGGTAACCCTTTCACCCCCTATCACCACTGTCACTAAGCGATCGTTTTTCTAAACGCTGTCTTAGTGTCTGTGATGCAGATCGGTAGCCGGTAATTTTTTTTAGGTTCGCCGCAGGTTTTTATAGCGTCAGGTACCCCAATATATTATCTAATAAAGGTTTAACCCCCTTGATCGCCCCCCAGGTAACCCTTTCACCCCCTATCACCACTGTCGCTAAGCAATTGTTTTTCTAAACACTGTCATAGTGTCGGTGATGCAGATCGGTAGCCAGTAATTTTTTTTAGGTTCGCCGCATGTTTTTATAGCGTCAGGTACCCCAATATATTATCTAATAAAGGTTTAACCCCCTTGATCGCCCCCCAGGTAACCCTTTCACCCCCATCACCACTGTCGCTAAGCGATCGTTTTTCTAAACGCTGTCTTAGTGTCGGTGATGCAGATCGGTAGCTGGTAATTTTTTTTAGGTTCGCCGCAGGTTTTTATAGCGTCAGGTACCCCAATATATTATCTAATAAAGGTTTAACCCCCTTGATCGCCCCCAGGTAACCCTTTCACCCCCTATCACCACTGTCGCTAAGCGATCGTTTTTCTAAATGATGTCTTAGTGTCGGTGATGCAGATCGGTAGCCAGTAATTTTTTTTAGGTTCGCCGCATGTTTTTTTAGCATCAGGTACCCCAATATATTATCTAATAAAGGTTTAACCCCCTTGATCGCCCCCCAGGTAACCCTTTCACCCCCATCACCACTGTCGCTAAGCGATCGTTTTTCTAAACGCTGTCTTAGTGTCGGTGATGCAGATCGGTAGCTGGTAATTTTTTTTAGGTTCGCCGCAGGTTTTTATAGCGTCAGGTACCCCCATATATTATCTAATAAAGGTTTTAACCCCCTGATTGCCCCTAGTTAACCCTTTCACCAGTGATCATCATATAAGTGTTACGGGTGACGCTGGTTAGTTAGTTTGCTTTTTATAGTGTCAGGGCACCCGCCGTGTATATAACCCAATAAAGGTTTAACCCCCTGATCGCCCGGCGGGTGATATCAATTAGGTTTTAGCATCAGAGAGGGTCTGAGTCACACCCCAGGCAGCGTCAGGTTAGTGCCAGTAACGCTAACACCCACGCGTGAAGCATACACCCCCCTTAGTGGTATAGTATCTGAACAGATCAATATCTGATCTGATCAGATCTATACTAGCGTCCCCAGCAGTTTAGGGTTCCCAAAAACGCAGTGTTAGCGGGATCAGCCCAGATACCTGCTGGCACCTGCGTTTTGCCCCTCCGTCCAGCCCAGGCCACCCAAGTGCAGTATCGATCGATCACTGTCACTTACAAAACAAAAACACACATAACTGCAGCGTTCGCAGAGACAGGCCTGATCCCTGCGACTCCAGTGCTGTAGGAGGTGATTTCACCACCACAGTTAAAAAAAAAAAGCAAATATGCCGAAGCATTGGGGCAGCAGGGGCGGAGGAGCGATTTTGCTCCTAATGCCGCGTACATACGGTCGAAATTCCGACGGAGGCTTGCCCGTGGAAAAGTCCGACCATGTGTGTGCAGCATAACTTTTTTGCGGGAGGATGCCCCCATGCTTCGGCATATATAAATGGTGCGTGTATGCCCATCATTGGAAGTGGGTGGATGAAGGGCGGTATTCTAATGGTGGGCATACCCACCGATCAATCTCTTTTTTCGTTCAGCCAACTGGCTGCATGAAAAAAAAAGATTACAATACATGTCCAACAAGGACCAGCAACGTACTGGTATGTTGCTGGACTTTGAATGTTTATACCAGAATGATGCCTGCGGGTTTAGGTATCATCCTGGTATCATTCTTTTCAGCCTGCGGCCGGCTTTCATGTAAAAGCAATCCTAGCGGCTAATTAGCCTCTGGACTGCTTTTACAAGCAGTGGGAGGGAATGCCCCTGCCCCGGATATAAAAAGCGCCATTGGGAAATTGGGAAAGCATTTTATCACACCGATCTTGGTGTGGTCAGATGCTTTGAGGGCAGAGGAAAAATCTAGGGTCTAGAAGACCCCAGTTTTTTCAAAAAAAGAGTACCTGTCACTACCTATTGCTATCATAGGGGATATTTACATTCCCTGAGATAACAATAAAAATGATTAAAAAAAAATACTTGGAAGGAACAATTTAAAAATAAAAGAAAAAAGCAAAATTAATAATAAAAAAAAAAAGAAAAAAAAAAAAGCACCCCTGTCCTGCCCTGCTCTTGCCCAATGGCGAACGCAAGCGTCGGTCTGGCGTCATATGTAAACAGCAATTGCACCATGCATGTGAGGTATCACCGCGAAGGTCAGATCGAGGGCAATCATTTTAGCAGTAGACCTCCTCTGTAAATCTACTGGGGTAACCTGTAAAGGCTTTTAAAAATGTATGTAGTTTGTCGCCAATGCGCGTTTGTGCGAAATTTTAAAGCATGTCGTGTTTGGTATCTATGTACTCGGCCTAAGATCATCTTTTTTATTTCATCAAACATTTGGGCAATATAGTGTGTTTTAGTGCATTAAAATTAAAAAAAGTGTATTTTTTAACCCAAAAAATGCATTTGAAAAATCGCTGCGCAAATACTGTGTAGAAAAAAAAATGCAACACCCACCATTTTAATCTGTAGGGCCTTTGCTTTAAAAATATATATAATGTTTGGGGGTTCAACATAATTTTCTTGCAAAAACAAAAGTTTTCATGTAAACAAAAAGTGTCAAAAAGGGCTTTGTCTTCAAGTGGTTAGAAGAGTGGATGTAAGCTTCCTAATGTTGTGTATAAAATGCCAGAACAGTTCAAACCCCCCCCCCCCCAAATGACCCCATTTTGGAAAGTAGACACCCCAAGCTATATACTGAGAGGCATGTCGAGTCCATGGAATATTTTATATGTTGACACAAGTTGCGGAAAAACGACAATTTTTTTTTTTTTTTTTTGCACAAAGTTGTCACTAAATGATATATTGCTCAAACATGCCATGGGCATATGTGAAATTACACCCCAAAATACATTCTGTTGCTTCTCCTGAGTACGGGGATACCACATGTGTGAGACTTTTTGGGAGCCTAGCCACGTACGGGACCCCAAAAACCAAGCACCGCCTTCAGGCTTTCTAAGGGTGTAAATTTTTGATTTCACTTCTCACTGCCTATCACAGTTTCGGAGGCCATGGAATGCCCAGATGGCACAAAACCCCCCCAAATGACCCAATTTTGGAAAGTAGACACCCCAAGCTATTTGCTGAGAGGTATTGTGAGTATTTTGCAGATCTCGCTTTTTGTCACAAAGTTTTGAAAATTGAAAAAAAAATAATAATATATATATATATTTTCTTTCTTCATTTTCAAAAACAAATGAGAGCTGTAAAATACTCGCCATTCCTCTCAGCAAATAGCTTGGGGTGTCATTATTCAATCACTTGGGACAAAAAAAAAATATATTCAATGGGCTCAACAGGCCTCTCAGCAATTTCCTTGGGGTGTCTACTTTCTAAAATGGGGTCATTTGGGGGGGGGGGTTTGTGCCATTTTGGCATTTTATGGCCTTCGAAACTGTGATAGGTAGTGAGGAGTGAAATCAAAAATTTGCGCCCTTAGAAATCCTGAAGGCGGTGCTTGGTTTCCGGGGTCCCGTACGCGGCTAGGCTCCCAAAAAGTCCCACATGTGGTATCCCCGTACTCAGGAGAAGCAGCAAAATGTATTTTGGGGTGAAATTCCACATATAACCATGGCATGTGTGAGCAATATATCATTTAGTGACAACTTTTTGTAATTTTTTTTTTTTTTTTAGTCATTATTCAATCACTTGGGACAAAAAAAAATTCAATGGGCTCAACATGCCTCTCAGCAATTTCCTTGGGGTGTCTACTTTCCAAAATGGGGTCATTTGGGGGGGTTTGTACTGCCCTGTCATTTTAGCACCTCAAGAAAATTTCAGAAAATGTACCCTAGTTTGTAAACTCTATAACTTTTGCGCAAACCAATAAATATACGCTTATTGACATTTTTTTTACTAAAAACATGTGGCTGAATACATTTTGGCCTAAATGTATGACTACAATTGAGTTTATTCGATTTTTCTTATAACAAAAAGTAGAAAATATCATTTTTTTTCAAAATTTTCGGTCTTTTTCCGTTTATATCGCAAAAAATAAAAATCGCAGAGGCAATCGAATACCATTAAAAGAAAGCTCTATTTGTGGGAAGAAAAGGACGCAAATTTCGTTTGGGTACAACATTGCATGTCCGCACAATTTACAGTTAAAGCAGCGCAGTGCAAAATTCTGAATTCACCTCTGGTCCTTTAGCTACCAAATGGTCCGGGGCTTAAGTGGTTAAACCGATCGTGTGTACGGGGCTTTAGTGTCTGTACCATACTTGATAGCTTTTATACTTTGTTTATATTAAGGCAACATGGTATCTTTTTGTACTGTAACTAATTGTTGCTTTTTCTCTTCAGACTGTTAGCTGGCTCAGGTTTTGTGTGCTTTCTTCCCTGATGGTTCATTTCAGGGGTGCTGTTATTCCACACCCCCAGATCCTGTTGCCCCCCCCAGCATGCTAGCAGTCTGTTGAGCTACCCCTGTTCTGTTTGATCTGATTTGATTTGGAGCTTGGGGGAGGGTATTTATTGAGAGTGGGTTAGCTGTAGAAAAGGAGCCCTCAAAAAGCATCCTCTGACCCTGCACCTTGAGGGGGACCACTATTCATTAAGCACTGTCCTTAAAGTGTTACTAAACCCAGGACCCTGCATTCACTATATCTGGTCTCCCACAGTACACAGAACATGGACATGCAATTATTTTAGTAAATATAAACTGCTAAATACCTTTTCTCATCAGTAGTATATATCAGACCCATGGCTTCTGTCAGTGTCTGGTTAAAGCTTGTAGGAGGAGATTTCATTCTCCTGTGACTGTCCTATGAGGCTGCAGGACCCCTGACCCTCTGTCTGGACAATGCTGATTGGCCCTGTGCTGATCACATGCACTCTCCCAAGAAAATAAAAACTAGCAATACACAACAAAATGAGCATGTGCAGAGTGTCGCCAAGGCTCTGTTCTATCAGCAGATTGATTGGAGACAGTGGAAGAAGGGTAGGATCAGAGAAGACAGGATCAAACAGCCTTTTTACACAGTGCAGAGGATTACCCCTTAAGTTCCACAGTGAGTATAACAAGCATGCTTTACTGCATATACAGACTGATTTGACTGTTTTGGGTTAAGCAACACTTTAAGGAGCGAGGAAGCCCAGCACTTTGCGTAGCTTCTCACCTGTCAGCCGGCGTCACAGTGGTCTGGACGCTGTGGCTTCTCATCCTACCATCCTACCTTGGATTGTTTTGTGATGCAGTGGGCTTGTTTCCTTCGCAATATATGCACTTTTAATACCACACTTGTGAGAATATATTTACTCATTGTGTAATGGATGTTTTATACACCACGAGGTCTGTGTTGTTTTCCTCTTGCCCTGGTTTGAGTAGTAGTAGTAGCTAGTGGTAAACAGTCCAAGGCCCCACAGCTGAAGACCATGGGGAAAGCCTGTGAATGTCCGGTTACCTTACGCTGATATACAATTTTTGGTACCCAGTGCAGCATTCAGCAGTGGTCATCAACCCTGTCCTCATGGCCCACTAACAGGCCAGGTTTACAAAATAACGCTAATACATCACAGGTGATATAATTTGCTGCTCAGTGATTGCAGTATTCTAGTCTGCATCTCTCCAAGGTAATACATAAAATCTGGCCTGTTAGTGGGCCCTGAGGACAGGGTTGATGACCACCGGCATACAGCACACAGACTCAGGGATCAAGTTAGGCCCCTTTCACTCTTGTATGACCTGAAAGTCGCGTGACTTTGGCGCGACCTTGCCGCACGACTTTGACGCAAATTCGACACGACTTGAAGCAATGCCTGTGTTATCTTAAGGTCTATGGACCTCAAGTCGCATCAAGGTCAGACCAAAGTAGTGCAGGGACTACTTTGAAGTCGCTGTGACTTGAAGTCAAACAGATATGAACGGAACTCATTTGAAATCATAGGGTATGACTTGTCATGCGACTTTGCTGTCGCACAAAATTTTCGCAAAAGTGTTAAAGGGGCCTTAAGATCACTACTCACAAGTCCCCAGGACAGCTGCCTCCTTACAGCTTAATCCAGACACTACCCAGTGAGCTAGATGGCACCTTTCTGAACCAGTTACCCCTGGTCTCCAGTGTCTCTGACTATTTATCTACATCCCAGCCCTATTCTGGACACTTCCTCTCCAGAGATTGCCCGGAACCTGATAAATATGCGGGCTGGTGGATTTGAATCTACCGCCCTAAGTTCTGGAAGCTTCTTCCATAGGCAAAAGGAAATAATCAAACTCACAGCCTGTGAGACCCTGAACAGGTGAGATCAAACAATTACTGCTCCCCCGAGTACAAAAATATAAAAGCTAAATTTGCCTAGCCACCTACGCTGGAATGGTGCTACATCTGCAATGTTGATAGAGAACATTTTGAGTACCTGAGAAATAAAACAGTGTCACAATGTCGGGGACTGGTTCTAGGCATGTTGTACCTAAGAGACCAAACATGACCCGATCAGTGCTGTATACCTACAGTTACAGTACCTGTAAACTAAAATAATTAATAAATTAAAATGAAAAATAAATAAATAAAATGCCATATATTCTTTTTTTAAATATTGGACATCAGTTTAAAAAGATTACCAAAAGTTTTATGAACTGATAAAGTTGATCCCATAACCAATATAGCTTTCCAGTCATTTTTGAAGATTTTGTTTATTTTTTTATTGGGACTAGGGATGAGCGGACCACCCCCGGTTCGGTTCGCACCAGAACCTGCGAACGGACCGAAAGTTTGCGCGAACTTTAGAACCCTATTAAAGTCTATGGGACTCGAACATTCAAAATCAAAAGTGCTAATTTTAAAGGCTAATATGCAAGTTATTGTCCTAAAAAGGGTTTGGAGACCTGGGTCTTGCCCCAGGGGACATGTATCAATGCAAAAAGAAGTTTTAAAAACGGCCGTTTTTTCGGGAGCAGTGATTTTAATGATGCATAAAGTGAAAAAAAAAAAGTGAAATATTCCTTTAAATATTGTACCTGGGAGGGGGGGGGGGGGGGGGGTTTATAGTAAGCCTGTGAAGTGGCACGTGTTTCCCGTGTTTAGAACTGTCCCTGCACAAAATGACATTTCTAAAAGGAAAAAAAGTCATTTAAAACTGCTTGCGACTTTAACCACTTCCCGCCCAGTCAATAGGAGATTGACGTCCGGGAAGTGGTTGTGTTATCCACACTGGACGTCTATTGAGGTCCTGCAGGATAACAGCCGCCGCGCGCCAGGGGGGGCGCGCATTGCGGCGTTTGGGGGAGCGGTGTGTCAGTCTGACACACCGCTACACTGATCTCGGTAAAGAGCCTCCGGCGGAGGCTTTTTACCACGTGATCAGCCGTGTCCAATCACGGCTGATCATGATGTAAACAGGAAGAGCCGTTGATCGGCTCTTCCTCACTCGCGACTGACAGACACGAGTAGAGGAGAGCCGATCGGCGGCTCTCCTGACAGGGGGTTCTCGCTGATTGTTTATCAGCACAGCCCCCCCTCGGATACCCACACTAGACCACCAGGATGCCGCCCAGGACCACCAGGGAAGCCCTAAGCATGTGGATGGCCAGGTAAGTCCCCCATGGCCATCCACATGTACAAAAACATAAAAAACATATGCCAATCAGTGCCCACAAATGGGCACTGACTGGCAACATCATGGCACGACCACAATGTGTGATGCCCAGCAATGCCAGCCACCAGTGTCATCAGTGCCACCTACTAGTGTCCATCAGTGCCACCTATCAGTGCCCATCCGTGCCCACCTATCAGTGCCCGTCCGTGCCACCTATCAGTGCCACCCATAAGTGCCCATCAGTGCCCCTATAAGTGCCCATCAGTGCTGCCTATGAGTGCCCATCAGTGCCGCATACCAGTGCCGCCTATCAGTGCCGCCTATCAGTGCCCATCAGTGCCGCCTATCAGTGCCCATCATCAGTGCCCATCAGTGCCACCTCATCGGTGCCCATCAGTGTCGCCTTATCAGTGCCCATCAGTGCCGCCTTATCAGTGCCCGTCATTGAAGTAGAAAAGGTACTTATTTACAAATAAATTAACAGAAACAAAGAAAAACATTGTTTTTTTCAAAATTTTCGCTCTTTTTTTATTTGTTGTGGAAAAAATAAAAATCGCAGAGGCGATCAAATACCACTGAAAGAAAGCTGTATTTGTGGGAACAAAATGATAAAAAATTTGTTTGGGTACAGTGTAGCATGATCGCGCAATTGTCATTCAAATTGCGACAGCGCTGAAAGCTCAAAATTGGCTTGGGCAGGAAGGTGTATAAGTGCCTGGTATTGAAGTGGTTAATGTAATGTGTGGTCCCGGCAATATGGACCACTAACTGAAAATACTGCAGCTCTCTGCCTGTGGTATTAGTATGAGAACACCAGCAATTGTATTCAGGTAGCTTTAGGTGTACACTATGCAAAGGACACTAAAGCAAAATACTGCAGCTCCCTGCCTGTATTTGTATCAGAACACCAGAAATTGTATTGAGGTAAGCTTTAGGTGCACACTGTGCAAAGGACACTAAAGCAAAATACTGCAGCTCCTTGCCTGTATTTGTATCAGAACACCAGAAATTGTATTCAGGTAAGCTTTTGGTGCACACTGTGCAAAGGACACAGTACACCAGTGGTGGCCCGTTCATAGGGGGCACCCAGGCGCCGCCCCCCCTCCTGTGGTCACCAAAAATAAAAAATAAAGGGCCCGTTTTTTTTTTAAGAGTTTTTTTGTTTTTTTATGTCTTTTTTTCACACATGGCGGCGCGACCATAGTGGGCGCAGAAGCGCCGCTACCGCTCGCTTCTGCGCCCGGCCGTCATTTACAACAATACATAGGTTCATGCATTGTATGAACCTATGTATTGCTGCCGCCCACTATTCAGATGGCCGGCCCCTTGAGCGCCGGCCATCTGAATAACAGCGTCTGATTGGCCTTTAGAAGTGCCTATCAGAGCCAGCAGGCTCTGATAGACTTCCCGACTACTGGCTGTATATGGGGGGGAAACTGGCTGCATTTGGGGACAAACTAGTGGCGTTTTGGCACAGTGGCTGCGTTTAATGGGCACAGTGGCGGCAAGTGATGATTTTTTTTTTTTCAGTTTGTTTGCGCCCCCCCCAAAAAATTTGAGCACCAGCCGCCACTGCAGTACACTAAGTGAAACACTGCAGCTAGCACAATCACCTGCCTGCCTGTCAGTATAGAGAATACCAGGAACGGATCTAGCTAAACTGAATACAGTGTGTAAATATATATACAACACCTAGGATGCATATATATCCTCTACACACTGTAACTGCAGCTAACTGACTCGCCTGCCTGCTCTATGTAACTCAAATCAAATTACACTGCCTCTCTCTCTCTCTGTCTCTTTCCTTTAACCAACGCCAACACACTACACAAGGCTGCCAAGCCGGCGGCCTTATATAGTGTGGGGCGTGTACCTACTCCTCTGAGCCATGATTGGCCAAAGCCATTGAAAAAATAATGATGATCTGGACAGCCGCACTCCAATCCAACGTGGCTTTATTCACAAAGTTAAATGAAAACAGGCACTTCATGTCACAGCCTGGCTTTGGCCAATTACGGCTCTCTGTACTTACGGCGCTGTGATTGGCCAAGCATGCGGGTCATAGTGCATGCTTGGCCAATCATCAGCCAGCAATGCACTGCGATGCCGCAGTGAATTATGGGCCGTGACGCGCCACTCGAATTTGGCGTGAACGGCCCATAATGTTCGAAATTCGGCAAACAGCCGAACAGGCGATGTTCGAGTCGAACATGGGTTCGACTCGAACTCGAAGCTCATCCCTAATTGGGACAAACTGAAAGTGCACAGCACCTTCATTTGATAAACAGAGATGGGAAACATATTTCTTGTATTTTCTACAATATGACACAGTCCTGGCAGATTTATCATCAGTCAGTGTAGCTCATAAACATGTTTAATGTAATGCCCCCACATTATCATTATCAGCTTGGCAACAATAAATGGGCAAACAAGAAATAGCAAGGATAAATGAGCTGTGTCACGCAGACAAACGATCGCCTGCAAGTCAATTCACAACATTCTATCTTTTTACTTGTTTTCGGATTATTACCTACTGCCTGCACAGTAATTAGTTAATTGGGGGTGGGTGGGAGAACTTGGAGCGTGATAGATTGCTCTCCCGCTGCAGTTGCCGGGTTCAGGAGTGAACCCCGCAGTTTGTACCACGCAGAGCGGGACACACAAAGAAGAAAAAAACGAACCTTCAGAACCCCACTCCGCTATTACAATGCAGTATCTGCACGATCTCCTACTGCTTACGACAAAACTGGTGGAGGAAAGAGGCATTAAAATGTCATTAAAAACAGCTTGAGTGCTGAATCTATGCTTGCCATGAATTATTAGCATATGAACAGACTTTGATGTTTTTTTTATGAACAGGACGCTGTACAATCATCAAAAATTGCATTTATTGGAGGCTTTTATATAAATGGGGGTGCCCGATTTGGATCACCAAGCATGGAGCTCCACATGGCTTTTGCTGGACTCTTCCAACGCCTCTGAATCATTCCATCTCTGGCTTGCAAAGCACAATTGCACAAGGTGACAATAGTGAGACTTAGCTGCTTGGCTGAACTGCAACCTAACTTTTAAAAACACTGTTAACCACTTCAGCCCTGGACCATTTCGCTGGTCAAAGACCAGGCCACTTTTTGCGATTCGGCACTGCATCGCTTTAACTGACAATTGCGTGGTCATGCGACGTGGCTCCCAAACAAAATTTACGTCCTTTTTTTCCCCACAAATAGAGGTTTCTTTTGGTGGTATTAGATCACCTCTGCGGTTTTTATTTTTTGCGCTATAAACAAAAATAGAGCGACAATTTTGAAAAAAATTCAATATTTTTTACTTTTTGCTATAATAAATATCCCCCAAAAAATATAAAAAAAATGTTTTTTCCTCAGTTTAGGCCGATACGTATTCTTCTACATATTTTTGGTAAAAAAAAAAAATCACAATAAGTGTTTATTGATTGGTTTGCGCAAAAGTTATAGCGCCTACAAAATAGGGGATAGTTTTATGGCATTTTTATTAATAATTTTTTTTTTTACTAGTAATGGCGGCGATCAGCGATTTTTATCATGACTGCGACATTATGGGGGACACATCGGACACTTTTGACACCATTTTGGGACCATTGTCATTTTTACAGTGATCAGTGCTATAAAAATGCACTGATTACTGTGAAAATGACACTGGCAGTGAAGGGGTTAACCACTAGGTGGCGCTGTAGGGGTTAATGCCCTAGTGAGTGATTCTTACTGTAGGGGGAATGGGCTGTGTGTGACATGACACTGATCTCCGCTCCGATTACACGGAGCGGAGATCAGTGTCATTGTCACTAGGCAGAGCGGGGAGATGCTTGTTTACATTAGCATCTCCCCGCTCTATCTCTCCGTGAGACGATCGTGGGTATCCCCGCAGCGATCGAGTCCGCAGAACCCACGGTCAGGCTCACGGAGCTCGCGGCAGGGTCGCAAGAGCGCCACCACGCTTGCGACCACATGGCGGCATCTTAAAGGGGATGTACCTGTACGCCCATATGCCTGTCCGTGTCATTCTGTCAACGTAAATAGGCGTGCAGCGGTCCTTAAGTGGTTAAAGTGCATATGTCAGTGGGGGGGGGGTTGACTTAAAATGGATCATACAGTAAACAGCAAGGTCCGCTTGAAGCAGTATTAAAGTAAAAAAAAAAAAAAAAATACGAAGAGCGTTTTGACTACCCTCATGCTGCATGAGATGACCAGTGTACTTCATAACTCTCATGCTAAGTTCCTCAAAGTGTGGAACCCATGGTGGTCTTATGCTCTTCCCACTCTGCCCCCGACCAGCTTGGGTATTCCAGACCATTCTAATATACCATCCAGCCCGCAGGCCCCACGCTCTTTTCTTTTCTAAGCCTACACCTCCTCCTTTTCCATTCTTGTCTTGACTGTTTCTGTTTCTCTTTCTCTTTCCCAGCCTAGTTCTACATCTTCTTTCTTCCCTTTTTATCCTACTTGTCTCTCACTTTTTCTCTTCCCACTCCACCCTCCACCACCCTGTCCCTCCATATTCCACAACCCCAGCACCCCCCTTTTTTCCCCCCTCTTCCCCTCCACCAAGGGATGACAACCCCCCCCCCTTTTTTCTTTGTTAGTCTCACCATGTCTTGGACCTCTGAGTCCAGTTATTCATTATCACTTCTGGCACTTGCGCCAGATGCTTCTACTATTCGCTTTTAAACTTTGAAAAAGTGTTTTGTTTGTATTTATGTGAAATGTGATGTTTTGTTCCCTTGTGCGGGACCCTCTTGCATTTCTTTTCTTCAGGCCTGTAATTTGGCATTGTTTTACTCAATAACACTGGCTGCTGGTGGCCAAAGTTTCTTGTAGTTGGTGACCAGGTTTGCACACATCTCAGGAGGGATTTTGGTCCACTCATCTTTACAGATCTTCTCTAAATCCTTAAGGTTTCTTGGCAGTTGCTTGGCAACTCGAAGTTTCAGCTCTCTCCATAGATTTTCTATAGGATTAAGGTCTGGAGATTGACTAGGCCACTCCATGACCTTAATGTGCTTCTTGAGCCACTCCTTTGTTGCCTTGGTTTTGGGTCATTGTCATGCTGAGAGACCCATCCATGACCCATCTTCAGTGTTCTGGCTGAGGGAAGAAGGTTCTCATTCAAGATTTTACAATACATGGCCTCATGCATTGGACCCTCAATGCGGCAAAGTCAGCTTGTACCTTTAGCAGAGAAACAGTCCCAAAGCATCATGTTTCCACCTCTGTAAAGATCTGTAAAGAGAAGTGTGCAAACCTGATCACTAACTACAAGAAAAGTCTTACCTCTGTGATTGCCAACAAGGGTTTCTCCACCAGGTTCTAAGTCATGTTTTGCTTGGGGATCAAATACTTATTTTACTCACTGAACTGCAACTCAATTTATAACATTTGTTTTTTGGTTGATATTCTGTCTCTATCATTTAATATACACCTATGATAAAAAAAATTTAGACCCTTCATTTCTTTGTAAGTGGACAAACTTACAAAAATTTGCAGGGGGTCAAATAATTATTTTCCCCACTACAGGTGGGAATTGAGAGAAAGAAAAGAAGTTAGAAGAAGAAAGGAAAATGGGTAGGAGGGAAAGGTTAAAGGAAGTTCCTGCACCTTCAAACAAAGGGGATAAGTAATCATAGGTATATGAGGTGTATGCTTAATCAATCAAGTTTAGACATAATATCTGTGTACTTGGAGGAGAAAGTGAAGGCGAACCAGCAGGCCCACATCTCATGCGCAGTAGACGATAGGTCTCAAAGTTCACAAGTAAGACCTTCCATATGGTCTATGCGATAAACTACTTTTAGCCATTGCTGTATTGTTGGAATAGTAGGTTGTTTCCAGAACCTAGGAATAAGAGATTTTGCAGCATTTAAAAGATGGTGTGTGATAGAGCACCGATATCGGCCAACTGACTCTCCTGCAAAATGAAATAACACAACCCATGGGTCATTATGTATAGGGTGGCCTTGTATAACTACAATCCAGTGTAATATGGAGAACCAGAAGGGGCAGATAAGGAGGCAGTGACACCATATGTGAGCATGGGTAGCAACTTCCCCACATCCTTTCCAACAGAGTTCAGATTTGTCTGGGAAAGACTTATCGTATATACTCGAATATAAGCCGAGGCACCTAATTTTACCACAAAAAAAAATGGGAAAATTTATTGACTCGAGTATAAGCCTAGGGTGTCCATCTGCATGCCTCACTGTGTCCATGTCCACGCCTCACTGTACCCACGCCTCACTGTACCCACGCCACACTGTGCCCACGCCACACTGTGCCCACGCCACACTGTGCCCACGCCACACTGTGCCCATGACTAGACTGACGTTTAACATTGGAGTCTATGGAAAGGGTGCCCGGCTTTGAAAAAAATCGGTGCTCCTCGGTCGTAGGTCCCCCAGACAACAAACTTTGCACACTTGTAGAGGAGAAAGGGGGCTACATGCGTGCCAATTTTGGGGTCCAGGGTACCAGGTCCCCAAAGTCCAGGAGATTAGGCGCAAAAAAGGTGACTCGAGTATAAGCCGAGGGGGGCATTTTTAGCACAAAAAAATGTGCTGAAAAACTCGGCTTATACTCAAGTATATACGCTATGTAATTGTGCAGGTATGCAGCCCCATCTAGATAACATCTTATGCCGCGTACACACGGCCGTTTTTAATGTCATTGAAAAAAAACAAAGTTTTTCTCGACGTGATTTTTTGTGTTTCCTCTCAAGCCTGCCTTGCCTACACACTATCGTGAAAAAAAAATGCTTGAGCAAAGCGCGGTGACGTACAACACGTACAACGGCATTATAAAGGGGAAGTTCTATTCCGATGACGCTACCCTTTGGGCTGCTTTTGCTGATCCTCGTATTAGTAAAGTTTGGTGAAAGCCGATTCGCGCTTTTCAGCCGCATGCTTTTCAGTCCGTTACAGCGTGACGAATGTGCTATCTCCATTACGAACGTTAGTTTTACCAGAAGGAGCACTCCCATCTCATACTTTATTCTGAACATGCGCATTTTTTTTCCCCCTCGTAAAAGCATACACACTACCGTTTTTCACGACGTTATAAAGAACGACGTGAAAAACAACGTAAAAAAATAGAGCAGGTTCTAATATTTTTTTTAGGCCATTTTTGACGTCGTTAAAAATGCTCTGGAGCCTACACACGATCGTTTTTAATGACCAATTCAAAAAATTGCATTTTTCACATCATGAAAAATGGTCGTGTGTACGCGGCATTAAAGTTAACCTCTGCAATCCTCGAAGAGATAGAAGATGTATGTGCCAGTTGAAGAACAATAGTGCGTTGGTCATCTGTCAAAGGACGACGTAAGTCTTTTTCCCACTTCAACAAAAAGTTAGGGCAGGACGTGGATCCCAGTGCCATTAGTGCTCTATAAAATAAAGAGATAGTTTTCCGTGGAGGTTGTGTGACTGCCAATATACTTTCCACCAGTGTAAGATCTGCAAGAGAAGACAAAATGTTTTAATGGTATATTTAACAAATTAAAGGGGAGCAAATAAGAGAAGTTCATTGTTAGGGTTTATATAACAATTTAATGGCATGTATATTGTCAATGTAATAATATAAGTAAAATAATATTATACACACAGATACCAAAGTTGTCACGTCCTATTTTGCATCTACATGGGCAGCAAAAGTCACTTCTAGAATTGTTTTTGAGTGTTCTTCCATCTAACAACACCCTTGGGTGCACTTCCAAGAGCCGTATGATTACAGATGTTCTCTTTTTTCCAGCCTAGTGCGTTTGCATACGAGAAGAATCACTGCTACGGTTCACGCAGCATAAGATTTAATACCTGCCCCGGTAAAGCGCACAGGCAGCTGTTGCTATAATCTTTGGTGAAATCACTTAGAGTATCCTGTGTGTTTAAATATTCATAATGTGCGTTGTAATTACTGCATGAGAAGCTGTATGCCAGGAATTTATTCCATCCCTGTAATCAAGGAGAACTGATTGTTGTGTTTCAGATGCTTATGCATAGATAAACAAGGAAGATGTATATGGCATTATGTTCATAGTAGTGAAGTACACCCGATGGCCCTAAAGCCTGATTGAAATCTAACACCTTCTATTGTGTTTAATAGCCCTGTACTTCTGTACATACAATTTGTAGCAGATTTTCACTTGGAATGGCTTCAAATATGTTTTTTCTACTAGAGGAAATGGGCTTTCTGCACTCCCACTCCAATGTTCTGTGCTGGCAGAGCTGAGTAACAGCCACACCCCTCATCATGTGTCCTCACACAGGCTTGTACTGTGAAAAAAAAAAGAAAGGGGTCAGCGTCTGACCAGGTCAGGTATACTACCAAGTGCCCTGGATCGCAAGGTCAAACTCTAGTGCCTACGGAATTGCGGAATCAATTTAGACATACTGCTATAACCATAAAGTAAAGTCTATATGACTAAATGTCTCTTTCATTTTCAATTGTCTATTCTCCTTTAACTACTTCCTCTCTGCAAACGGTACATTTACAGCTGTTCCAGGATTTTGTCAGCAGATCCCGGCCAATTATTTATGGCTGAGATCTGCTAATCAGCTGTAGCCAATCACAGCACAGAGTCCTGTGTTTACATACACACAAGCACTGTACACAGATCAGCTATCTGGCTGTTTCTTCTCCCTGCAAAGCAGGGGAAAAAACAGCCAGATCTATTAGTAAAAGTAACACACATTACACAAGTAACCCCTTGATTGCCCCTTGATGTTAACCCCTTCCCAGCCAGTGTCATTAGTAGAGTGTCAGTGTATAATATTATTACTGATCACTGTATTATTGTCACAATGTCAGTGTCAGTTAATGACCCTCCCAGATAGTGTCTGTTAATGCCAGATTGCCCACTAACCTATTACAGTCCCACTATGAGTCGCTGATCACCACCATTACTAGTATAGCGTTACAGCTGCGTAAATTCCAGTATACCATAGATAGGTTGAAGATGCTATAACTTTCACACATACCTATTAATATACAATTATTGAGATTTTTTTTACCAAAGACATGTAGCAGAATAAATTTTGGCTTAAATTTATGATGAAAATTTATTTTATTGGATATATTTTATAACAGAAAGTAGATAATATGTTTTTTTTATAAATATTTTCTGTCTTTTTTCATTTATATAAAAAAAATAAAACCCAGTGGTGATCAAATACCACCAAAAGAAAGCTCTATTTGTGGGAAAACAAATTATATAAAATTTCATTTGGGTACAGTGTTGCATGACCAAGCAACTGCCAGTTAACCATTTGCCGACTGCCCTATAGCAGTTTTACTGCTACAGGGTGGCCACTGTGCACAGGATCACACATATATATATATATATATATATATATATATATATATATATATATATATATAATACACACACACACACACGTGATCCTGCACTTCCGGGTTAGGGGTGCGAAATGCGCGCTGCCGACGGCTCGCTCCTACTGTAATTACACACAGCAAGAGTCGATCACCGGGTCCTGCAGACTTGATGCCCGCCGGCACCCGCCGTTCATTAGCCACAGAGACAGAATTACAATCTGCCTATGTAAACAAAGCATGGATTCTGGGTCTCAGCAAAGCAGGGTCTAGGATCCATATCTTTCCCTAGTAAAAGCACCTCCTACAGTTTAGTAAAACGCTGGTCAGGCACACAGTTAACCCTTTGATCACCCCTGATGTTAACCCCTTCCCAGCCAATGTCATTAGTACAGTGACAGTACATATTTTTAGCACTGATCTCTGTATTAGTGTCACTGGTCCCCAATAAGTGTCAAAAGTGTCAGTTATTGACCGAATGTCAATTAGTGTCCGAATGTCCACTGCAATATCGCAGTCCTGCTATAAGTCGCTTATGGCTGCCGTTACTAGTAAAAATACATAATAAAATGTCCCATAGTTGCTATTTTTTGCGCAAACCAATCAATATACGTTTATTGGGATTTTTACCAAAAATATGTAGCAGAATATATATTGGTCTAAATTTATAAAGAAATGTTATTCTTTCAATGTTTTTATTGGATATGTTTTAAACCAGAAAGTAAAAAAATTGTGTTTTTTTATTTCAAAATTGTCGGCCTTTTTTTGTTTATAGTGCAAAAACTAAAAAATGCAGAGGTTATCAAATACCACCAAAAGAAAGCTCTATTTGTAGGAAAAAAGGACATACCTTTTATTTGGGTACAGTGTTGCACGACAGAGCAATTGTCAGTTAAAATAATGCAGTGCCGTATCACAAAAAATGGCCTGGTCATGAATATAAATCTTCTGGAGATCAAGTGGTTAATCTTTGTATCATAAAGTCAAATCAACAACAAATAAAATTGGAAATAAAATATTGAAAAAAGTACTGGACATAGACAGGATAGTAAAACATTGCCCCAAACCCACCGCCTCTGCAGGAGGCACTTTAACTTACTTAAAAAAGGCCTGTAAGGGTAGAAATTACACACAGGAAGACATGCGCCTTATCATTGATGGCAGTTGTAGATTGGTTCAGGACCTTAGAGCTGTAAACAACCTGGTGGCAGAGGCGTACTAAGCGGGGGGGCGAGGTGCCCGACCGGCACCCCTCTCCGCGATTGTACTACACCCGCGGTGGCAGCGCCACGGGTTTAGGCAGCGGCACACTGACAGGCAGAGAGAGGCCGCGCGGCGAACTAGCTACAGTGGCGAGAGGGGGGGAGGGGGTGTGCGGGGGCGCAGAGTGACACCGCTGCACCTACCATCCCCTCCTCTCCTCTCGCGGCCGCGGGCTGCCTGTCTGTGTCATCCCGGATGTCACACAGGCACAGAGCAGCAGAGTGAAGCCACCTCCCCCTCCTCTCTGTTTATGTGTAAACAGGGGGAGGGGACCTGCATGCATGTGCCGCTGCGCTGATCTGAGGTACTGAAGGGGGGGCTTCACTGAACGAGGGGGGGGGGTCAGGGCCGCTGATAGGCCAGTACAACTGGCCCTGTTGTACCGGACCCGGCCAGCAGGGGGGCCCGGGGAACCTAATCAGAGTAACTTAATGTAAATAAAAATAAAATAAAAATCATCCAGCCATCCCTTAACGTGGCCAGCATGGGTGGCACTGTCTCTGCAGACAGCACATGCATTATGGCATTAGCGTCATGGATGGCACTGTCTGCAGCACATTACAGCATTGGCGGCATGGGTGGCACTGTCAGCAGGTAGCACATGCATTATGGCCCATAACGCATGTGCTGTCTGCAGAGACAGTGCCACCCATGCCGTAATGTGCTGCAGACAGTGCCACTCATGACGCTAATGCCATAACGCATGTGCTGCCTGCAGAGACAGTGCCACCCATGCCGCCAATGCCGTAATGTGCTGCAGACAGTGCCACCCATGACGCTAATGCCATAACGCATCTGCTGTCTGCAGAGACAGTGCCATCCATGCTGCCAATTGCATTATACTATTGGCGGCATGGGTGGCACTGTCTGCAGCACATTATGGAATTGGCGGCATGGGTGGCACTGTCTGCAGCACATTATGGCATTGGCGGCATGGGTGGCACTGTCAGCAGGTAGCACATGCATTATGGCCCATAACGCATGTGCTGTCTGCAGAGACAGTGCCACCCATGCCGTAATGTGCTGCAGACAGTGCCACTCATGACGCTAATGCCATAACGCATGTGCTGCCTGCAGAGACAGTGCCACCCATGCCGCCAATGCCGTAATGTGCTGCAGACAGTGCCACCCATGACGCTAATGCCATAACGCATCTGCTGTCTGCAGAGACAGTGCCATCCATGCTGCCAATTGCATTATACTATTGGCGGCATGGGTGGCACTGTCTGCAGCACATTATGGCATTGGCGGCATGGGTGGCACTGTCTGCAGTGATAAATATCCCTTGAAGACAAATCTGCACTTTTTTTCAAGGCGGGGTCTAGGGAGGGGCCAGGGGTGGGGCCAGGGGCGGGACCAGGGGTGGGACTGAAGGGGGCCCCCTCAGGTAGACTGTACGGGGCCCCATGATTTCTATAAGCGGCCCTGGGGGGGTACACTGAACGAGGGGGGGCTACACTGAGCGGGGAGGCTACACTGAGCAGGGAGGCTACACTGAACGAGGGGCTGCCTGCACTGAACGAGGGGGGCTACACTAAGCGGGGGGGCTACACTGAACGAGGGGGCGCCTGCACTGACCGAGAAGGGGCTACAGTGAACGAGGCGGGGCTACACTGAGCGAGGGGGGCTACACTGAGCAGGGGGGCTACACTGAACGAGGGGGGGCTACACTGAGCGAGGGGGGGGCTACACTGAGCGAGGGGGCGTCTGCACTGAACGAGGGGGGCTACACTGAGCAGGGGGGCTACACTGAACGAGGGGGGCTGCACTGAGCGATGGGGGCTGCACTGAGCGAGGGGGGGCTACACTGAATGAGGGGGGCTACACTGAACGAGGGGGGCTACACTGAGCGAGGGGGGCTACACTGAGCGAGGGGGGGCTACACTGAGCGAGGGGGGGCTACACTGAGCGAGGGGGGGCTACACTGAACAAGGGGGCTACACTGAGCGAGGGGGGGCTACACTGAACAAGGGGGGCTACACTGAACGAGGGGGGCTACACTGAACGAGGGAGGGCTACACTGAACGAGGGAGGGCTACACTGAACGAGGGAGGGCTACACTGAACGAGGGAGGGCTACACTGAACGAGGGAGGGCTACACTGAACGAGGGAGGGCTACACTGAGCGGGGGAGGGGCTACACTGAACAAGGGGGCGTCTTCACTGAACGGGGGGCGTCTTCACTGAACGAGGGGGGGTCTGCACTGAACAAGGGGGGTCTGCACTGAACAAGGGGGGTCTGCATTGAAGGGGTGGATACACTGAAGAGGGGCCTGCGCTGAAGGGGGGTCTGTTTAACATGCAGGGGGTCCAGAGCTGCAGGGGACTGTGTAATGTAAAGGGGCCCAGAGGCGCAGGGGACTGTGTAATGTAAAGGGGCCCAGAGGCGCAGGGGACTGTGTAATGTAAAGGGGCCCAGAGGTGCAGGGTGCTGTGTAATGTAAAGGGGTCCAGAGGTGCAGGATGCTATGTAATGTAAAGAGATCCAGAGGTGCAGGGGACTGTGTAATGTAAAGGGTCCCAGAGGTGCAGGGGACTGTGTAATGTAAAGGGGCCCAGAGGCGCAGAGGGATGTGTAATGTAAAGGGGCCCAGAGGCGCAGGGGGATGTGTAATGTAAAGGGGCCCAGAGGTGCAGGGGACTGTGTAATGTAAAGGGGCCCAGAGGCGCAGGGGGATGTGTAATGTAAAGGGGTCCAGAGGTGCAGGGTGCTATGTAATGTAAAGGGGTCCAGAAGGGCAGGGTGCTGTGTAATGTAAAGGGGCCCAGAGGTGCAGGAGACTGTGTAAGGTAAAGGGGTCCAGAGGTGCAGGGTGCTATGTAATGTAAAGGGGTCCAGAGGTGCAGGGTGCTATGTAATGTAAAGGGGCCCAGAGATGCAGGGTGTTATGTAATGTAAAGGGGTCCAGAAGGGCAGGGTACTGTGTAATGTAAAGGGGCCCAGAGGCGCAGGGTGCTGTGTAATGTAAAGTGGTCCAGAGATGCAGGGTGCTGTGTAATGTAAAGGGGTGCAGGGGGCGGTGTAATGTAAAGGGGTCCAGAGGTGCAGGGTGCTATGTAATGTAAAGGGGTCCAGAAGGACAGGGTGCTGTGTAATGTAAAGGGGCCCAGAGGTGCAGGGTGCTGTGTAATGTAAAGGGGCCCAGAGGTGCAGGGGGATGTGTAATGTAAAGGGGTCCAGAGGTGCTATGTAATGTAAAGGGGTCCAAAAGTGCAGGGGACTGTGTAATGTAAAGGGGCCCAGAGGTGCAGGGGGCTGTGTAATGTAAAGGGGTCCAGAGGTACAGGGGACTGTGTAATGTAAAGGGTCCCAGAGGTGCAGGGGACTGTGTAATGTAAAGGGGTCCAGAGATGCAGGGTGCTGTGTAATGTAAAGGGGTGCAGGGTGCTGTGTAATGTAAAGGGGTCCAGAGGTGCAGGGTGCTATGTAATGTAAAGGGGCCCAGAGGTGCAGGGGGCTGTGTAATGTAAAGGGGTCCAGAAGGGCAGGGTGCTGTGTAATGTAAAGGGGCCCAGAGGTGCAGGGTGCTGTGTAATGTAAAGGGGCCCAGAGGTGCAGGGTGCTGTGTAATGTAAAGGGGTCCAGAGGTGCAGGGTGCTATGTAATGTAAAGGGGTCCAGAGGTGCAGGGTGCTGTGTAATGTAAAGGGGTCCAGAGGTGCAGGGTGCTGTGTAATGTAAAGGGGTCCAGAGGTGCAGGGTGCTATGTAATGTAAAGGGGTCCAGAGGTGCAGGGTGCTGTGTAATGTAAAGGGGTCCAGAGGTGCAGGGTGCTGTGTAATGTAAAGGGGCCCAGAGGTGCAGGGTGCTGTGTAATGTAAAGGGGTCCAGAGGTGCAGGGTGCTATGTAATGTAAAGGGGTCCAGAGGTGCAGGGTGCTGTGTAATGTAAAGGGGTCCAGAGGTGCAGGGTGCTATGTAATGTAAAGGGGCCCAGAGATGCAGGGTGCTGTGTAATGTAAAGGCGTCCAGAGATGCAGGGTGATATGTAATGTAAAGGGGTCCAGAGATGCAGGGTGATGTGTAATGTAAAGGGGTCCAGAGGTGCAGTTGTGGAGAGGGGGCACACAGTAGTGACAAAGAAATATTGAAGGATGCAGAGGTATTCCGGGGGCACAGTGGGGTGTTTTTACATTTTAATGTGGGGGGGGGTGCCAGATATAGGATCCGCCCCGGGTGCCAAATGCTCTAGGTACGCCCCTGATTTTATGTGCACTGAATATAAACAGGTAGCTAACTCTTGAGCCTACCTTAAAGAATCAAAATAGCCAGTGACTGATTAGCAACCAGCAACTGTGGAGACAATGATCACTTTGGTCAGAAGTATGTAATGTACAATAGTGTGAATAGTTCAGGAGTCTCTTAAGCTGGCCATACACAGTTACTCTTCATTCAGCCAGTGGGCTGAACGAAAAAAAAAAATTAACTCGATCCAAGCAAATGAAGTACTGTAGATGGAGAAATCTCCCTATTGGATTCTGACAGCAGCACTAGACCCTGTCAGAAAATGCTAATCAGCAGCCGTAGCTCCCCCACATTCTACCTCCCAGTTCCCCCTCCTAGCACAAATATTTTCCCACCGCCCCAAAATCAACCTTAGGACAAATCCTTCCCCTCAAAATCCCCCTCCTAGCACAAGCCTTTGCCCTACAAATGCCACCTCCCCAGCAAACATCCTCTCCATCCAATCCTTCCTCTAAGCCCAAATTCCTCCTCCTAGCACAAATCCTTCCCCCACCAAATTTTATCTCCCAGCACAGCCCTCTTCCCCTAGCACTGGTTTTACTACCCCTTGGCCACTAAAATGAATGGCTAAGTTCACCCTTCTGAACAAGTTACATGTTCAGCATCCACCCCCTCTCCCCCAATACCCACCACCCCCGACAGTGTGCGCCCACAAGGCTGTGTCATTTATTCACAGATTTCTTTTTACCTGCAAAAAAATGGGTATTTAATTTTTTTTCAAAAGTTGAACTTAACCTTTAACTACTTAAGCCCTGGATCATTTTGCTGGCCAAAGACCAGGCCACTTTTTGCGATTCACTGCGTCGCTTTAACTGACAATTGCGCAGTCGTGCGACGTGGCTCCCCAACAAAATTGACATCCTTTTGTTTCCCCACAAATAGAGCTTTCTTTTGGTGGTATTTGATCACCTCTGCGGTTTTTATTTTTTGCGCTACAAACAAAAATAGAGCGAAAATTTTGAAAAAAATTCAATTTTTTACTTTTTGCTATAATAAATATCCCCAAAAAAATATATAAAAAAAACTTTTTTTTCTCCTCAGTTTAGGCCGATACGTATTCTTCTACATATTTTTGGTAAAAAAGTTGCAATAAGCGTTTATTGATTGGTTTGCACAAAACTTATAGCGTCTACAATATAGGGGATAGAATTATGGCATTTTTATTATTATTATTTTTTTTTACTAGTAATGTCGGTGATTTGCGATTTTTATTGTGACTGCGACTTTATGGCGGACACATCGGACACTTTTGACACATTTTTGGGACCATTGTCATTTATACAGCGATCAGAGCTATAAAAATGCACTGATTACTGTGAAAATGACACTGGCAGCGAAGGGGTTAAGTGTGCCCTAGGGAGTGCTTCTAACTGTAGGGGGGGATGGGCTGTGTGTGACATGACAGTGATCGCCGCTTCCGATTACAGTAAGCTGTGATCACTGTCCTGTGACTAGGAAGACTGGGGAAATGCTTGTTTACATCAGCATTTCCCCCTTCTTCCTCACCGTGACACAATCGCGGGTATGCCCGCAGACATCGAGTCCGCGGGACCCGGAGCTTGCGGCGGGCGCGCGCGTTCACAATGCCGCTTCTTAAAGGGGACGTATATATACGTCTTTTTGCCTCCCCGTGCCATGCTGCAGAGCAGACTTATATCTGCGTGCGGCAAGCGGTTAAATAACAATCCTTCCCATATATACATAAACCTAAAAACAATTAACACACTATGCTATATATATTGTGTATATATAGTAAATTACATACTCCGATATAGAAATATGTTCAGTTAATAACATGCATACACACTCAAATGCATACAGATACTGAGATATATACATACACACTCAGATATATACATATGCTCAATTACATACAGTACATGCACATATATATACTCAGATACATGCATATACACATGCTGTAAAGAAACACTAAGATATATATATACTAAGGAACATGCATACACACACTCAGATTATACTATACATGTGCTCAATTATATACATACACACACATATATACATACCTCCCAACTGGCACGGATTCTGCGGGTTTTACCCGCATAGGCTCCTCCTTCCCGCAGTCTCGCGAGAGTGTCATCTTTCCCGCACAGCAGGAAGCATGAAGAGGAGGAAACATCAACCAGCAGGTAAGCCCCCCCCCCCCCCAGATTGGTGTTCAAAACAGTGCTTGGACCCCCTCGCGATCGGCGCCCCCCCACAACAACTTTTTTTTTTGTGATTTTTTTTATATGCCCCGTGGCACCCCCCCCCCCCCGCTCAACAACTTTGATTAGCAGGGGAGAGGGGAGACCTGTGAATGTCCCGCGGCGGGACTTTTGAAAGTTCGGAGGTATGTATATACACACACACACTGAGATACATACATGCACTCAGATACACACAAACATGCATAAATACACTTGACACAACATACTGTGAGATGAATACTTACATGAATAGTTTGGTAATGGTGGGCAGCCAGCTTCTCTCCTCCCCTCTCTGTCCTGCTGTCCCCTCACACTCTGTGCAGCTCCTTCCCTCCTTCCTCTTCCCGCCCCCACCCACACACACAGCTCCTCTCCAATACATCGTCTGTGAACAGTCCTGGCAGGGCTCCAGTAGCCGGCCGGGACTAGAAGCAGAGCATCGGCAAATGCGGCCAGGAGGTTCTGTATCCCTCCACAGAGAGAAACAAGTCCATTGTAATTAGGACTATTTCCATCAAGACAGTTACACATATGTAAATATAGGTGACATTCTGATACAGGTTGTGGATCCTAAATTCTGATTAAGCTTTTATGGGGGTGTTATAAGAATTTTTGAGGGTGCCTTGGTGGCTTGTGTCCGGGTGACAGGCAGTCAGAAACCCGGGCAGAGGATGTAAAAACCGGACTGTCCAGGTGAATCCCGGACAGGTGGCAACCCTAGTTCCACCCAAAAATGGAACTTCCACTTTAAGTGATGGTGATTCCCCGACATGCCACATTTGGCATGTCATTTTTTTTTGGGGGGGGGGGGGGAGCGGATAGCCAGTTTTTATGGGCACCCAGCTCCCATTTCCTCCCCAGGCTACGCGGTGCCGGAAGGAAGTTCACCTCTCCCCCTCCCTCCCTGCAATCTTCTGGGACACGTCACAGGTCCCAGAAGATTGCCCGACCATAAACAGCGCACAGTGCGGCTCGCGCATGCGCAGTGCGCACCCAGCTGTGAAGCCACAGTCGGGCGCCCACAGTTAGAATGTCGGCTTCTCGGAGAGGAGGGGGAGAGGAGCGGGGACCGTGAGACAGGCGAGTGTCTGATTATTGAAAGTCAGCAGCTACACTTTTTGTAGCTGCTGGCTTTTAAATGGGTGGAACTCCGCTTTAATGTCAGGTTGCCAGTGTTCTGTCAATATCTCCAACCCATCAAACTCCAACCACGTCACTTCCGGTTTATTTAAAGCCTTAGTAATCTGAGATTTTGACGAATTGGTGATTAGACACAACACCGACAACCGAATAGGGTCTGGTACAGGAAGACTGAGCTGTTTTGACAGCACAGCGGCTAACGAGGACAAAGTTGTCGCCGCCTCGGAGGCGGCCATTTTGTTGACTACTCTCGAGCGGAGTAAGAAATTCTGCTCATAGTATCCTGCACCGGACTCTGTTCAGTTGCCAGTGTTGTGTCCAACCACCAGTTCGTCAAAAACTCCAATTACTGCTGGAAGTTAACTGGAAGCGGTTGGAGTTTCTGATGGGTTGGAAAACTTGACAGAACACCAGCAACTATAGTGTTTACCACTCTGGCTATAAATTGCTGTTGATCCCTGGCATTATTACTTGTGTGTGTCATCAGGACTGATGTTTTTGTTTTAATAATGTCATCTTGGAAAATTGAAATACAGCTATAAGCTGCCTCTTCCCAGGTCTCAAATGAGGAATCTCAAACTTTATACAATACCTAATGATTTAGCTCCCTCTTGTGGATAGACTCTGATGGTGCAATAATAATGATCAAACAATTGTTTTCTATGTGCCCTAGCTGTAACTTGCGTTTATCCAGTGCAGAGCCTTTAATCCAGCAACGTTCACTACTAATCTTGTGAGAGGGGGCAGCCAAATTCTGACTATTCTGGAAGTGGTTATTTTCTATGAGAATAGTGTCACTATCTCTGCTTAGGCAGCTCAAATTACAGAGAGTGTTTCTATAAGCAGATGTAGCACCCTCCTAAGTAGATGCTAGAAGAGAGTATAGTTTTTGATCTTTCTGCTTACCATGAAGATGGTGAGGTAAACTTGGAGTGCTCTCTGCTTACCAGGGAGCAGGATCTATTGGTTAGGTCTGCTCATTGTGCTCAGGTGCAGCTCAGCTTGTTTTGACTGTCCCTCACTGGTCCAATAGGGAGGCATATTGGACAGTGGGAGGGGAACTGACAAGTTAGTGCACAGGCTTTAATACAGTCCTGGCAATTGGCAAAGGAAAAGTGTTGCATTGCATGTTGGGATACTGTATATAAAGCCAGAGGACATGTGCTCAGGGTTAGTTGAGCCGGGGAACAGAGTCCAGGAGGGAGGGAGCGGCTGCCCTCTCCTCCACGAAGGTGGCTGTTGCGGCCCTCAGTGGTCAACCCAGGGGCCTAGAGAGAGAGAAGCTGAATCCAGAGGTCCTGCAGAGCTGACTGGAAGGATCTGATTCTGCATACTGTGAGTACAGATCTGTGTCTTTGGGGCCTGTCGAGCGAGGGCTGCCCCCTTAAGCTAGAAAAGTCAGTGGACGGGTGTCAGTAAAGGGGATGCTACAGAGTGTCCTGAAGATAATGTAGTGCATCAAGTCTGCTGCTAGTGAGAGCAAGAAGACTTAACCCTTCCATACATGTGGCTGTATGGTTAAAGCAGTGTGATTGCTTCTACTAATAATCCGGTGAGGCCAAGTGAGAGTTGGAGTATTCCACTCATCCCTTCTCCCATCCAAGTTCAAAATAAAATGCAAAAACACAAATACCCTAGACTGGTCGTAGGTTAAGTGGGAACCCCTAGCAACAAAGTGGAACCCTCAGCAACCAAGTGGGAACCCTTAGCATCCAACTGCTGGTAACCAGAGAGTGGCCTAAGAAGTCAACACTCAGCAAGCCCTACGGGGACAGTGCTGCACACATGTAGAAAACCTCCAAACTTTTTGAGATGGGAAAGAGGGAAACCTATTATCAAAAGTATGTAGGCCTAGGACACACCCCTGTCATGCCCCCTTAAATGAGAATTTTACAAAAAGAAAGGATTCGTTAAACCCATAACTATTCCTTTATAATGGCTTTGAAATTTACAAATGCAATCATTTAGAAATTGGAGAAGGTTTAGAACATGGAAACACTTTTTGAAAGATAAAAAGTGCATTCTATATACAAGTTAGAGCTGCACGATTCTGGATAAAATGAGAACCACAATTTTTTTTGCTTAGAATACAGATCACGATTCCGAAGAACTTTACAACCCCTGAACATTAGGTTATCAAACAGGATGGCAATAAAATAAGACATAATACTCTTTGCTTCAATTATTTTTAAAGAAAAGTAATGAAAAATAATGTAATGTGTAAAGAAATAAAAGATCTACAATTCAGTTATATTAGTTTGTTTTTTTTAGTACTTGCCGATATGATTATGATACCTACCACAACTTTTTTGTTTACACTTCAGCTGTCAGCAATGGTACAGAGCATTGAAAAGTTGTTTTACAAATTAAATTTATTTATTAATTTTTTTAATGTGAAATGTATAGATCAGACCAATATGATGGACAAATGAGGAGGAAAGAGGGACAGAGGGACTTTGTTCCAAATCAGGGACAGTTGGGCGCTATGCATGTACTACAGATTGCCTGCATGTGTTTAGTTGATAAGGTATGATGGAGTCACAGGGTCTCTTAAAAAGATGTTTTCTTTGTATTTCTTCCTTTATGTGAAATCCTTTGTGATTCTGACAATCCAACTGCTTTCTTATTTCAAACTGACCAATCTAGGCCTGAGAGCACATCCATCCCTCCCAGCGTGATCAGATCTCTGGCTGCCCAGGGAGCACAGCCTGCCTGTTCTCCAGTGGCCAAGACTTGTGCTGACACTGCCATGCAGGCTTGTGGTGACATTCACCATTTAAAGTGAAGATCCCAGTCACTACACTCACAAATCCGGATAAAACCAGCACGGGTCCTCAGCAAGTTAACAGTGAAAACATATGGTTGGATTTCACACGGAGACAAGGAGAAGGATATCCGCGTATTCACACAATGAAACCAAAAATGTAACAAAGGTCCCACATAGTGTGATATCGTTTAAATAGTATTTCATGTAAAAAGAATAAAAGAGGAACACTCACAATTCAATGGAAAATACAAGCTGTGACATGGAGTAGCGTATGATGTTGGCAGGACTCAACCGGACACGTTTCGTCTAATTAGACTTCATCTGGGGTGTGACTGACACATGTAAAGTTTGCCACGTACGACGCACTTATGTGCCTCCCTGATCGTGAGGGGAGACATACTGTCAGTCTCATTAATCTGAAAGTATGTCTTGATTGCTACGGCTATTTGTCGGGAAATAACAGGGTCCATCAGTAAGGTAGTATTCAACCGCCAGTTGCATGTTCTGTGAGGCTTATCTGTCTGCATCAAAGAAATCAACACTGGGCAATGGTCTGAGAGAGTTTGTATTAGACTCATGGGCAATCTCACAAATACTTACCACACTAACTTCCAACCCTTGTTAAACAGAATCTTATACCACTTCCGTACCCTGCCTATACTACTCTCCTGCCTGTTTTTTAAGCGACTTAATGCAATCATACGCACTTTTATCTGGATGGGGCAAAAACCACGCATCAAACTTGACACCCTCACCAAGCCAAAAGAGTGGGGTAGTATCGGTCGCCCAGACTTTAAACTCTATCACTTTGTAATTGCCATAGGGAACAGAAAGACTGGGTCACCTTGGAGGAGACCATATCGGCATTGCTCCTAAGGTTCCCCCCATGGATCCCCTGGAAGAAGTTGCCGCTCACTTTACAAAAACACCCACTACTAGGAGCGATGCTGAGAGCATTTCATACGGCGACTACACGCTATAACTTATCCTCGTCCCTGGCCCGCTCACGCCTATTACCCAAAATCCTGATTTCTCTCCCGGGGGTAGATATTCACCTAACCTCACCCACCGATCAACACTTGCCCCTTTTAATGACGCACTGTGTCGCTATTAATACGTTGAAACCTTTTGACTCTTTAAAATTGGATTTGGGTCCTCAATGTCCCTTTTCCTTCTGGACTTACCGCCAGCTGCACAACTATGTGTATACTTCTCAAGCTAAAAGTCAGTTTTTCAGACCTATGACTCCCTTTGAACTTACCTGCCTCTCTGGAACTCCACTAACCAAATCTTCCTCACTTATGTATCCCTGGCTTCAGGGGGCTAGAGGTGGGGAACCCCACGGGGCCCGAGCACAGTGGGAAAGAACACTTTAAACAAGTCTTACAGATGAACAATGGCACCAAGCTTCAATCTTTTGCTCACAAGTGTTCAATTGATTACAGGAGATGTCCTATAAACTCTTAACACACTGGTACACCACACCGGATAAAATTAAAAAGTGGTACCCACTGTCCTCGGACTCATGTTGGCGGTGTGAACAAGCACAGGGTACGATTTGGCACATATGATGGGACTGCCCTCAGCTGACACCTTTCTGGAAAAAAGTGCGCAAGTTAATTACACTTATTACTGAAACCAAAATCTCTCTCACCCCTGCGTGTTGCATCTTACACATCGTAGATTGCTCCATGAGACCTTATAAAAAGGCTCTAACCAGACATCTGCTAAATGCAGCGAAAATCCTGATTCCTAGACACTGGAAATCGAAGTGTGCTCCTTCAATCTCTGGATGGTTTCGCTCAGGCCCGGACAGCATGTCACGTATTTCCCATCATCTCCAATGTCTCCGGAGGCAGCCGGAGTTGGTGGGCGGAGCTGGGGGTGTGGCTGCCCCCTCCACTCCTCCCACAGACTCGTTCACTCTGGCTGATCCCACAGCTGAAGGATATAGAAACGAGGACACAGCAGCCAGAGTGTCTTCATCTCCAGGCATGCTGTAAGTTACTGCACTGCTGCACATGTCACTACATAGAGTCCTAACCTGGCACCATACCACCCCAGCCTGCCCTATGCCACCGCACCCTGCCGTATGCGTGCTACCCCAACCTGCCTTATGCCACTGCACCCTGCCCTATGCCACCGTACCCTGCCCTATGCCACGAAACCTGCCTTATGCCATGGCAACCTGCCCTATGCCACCGCAATCTGCCCTATGCCACCGCAACCTACCCTATGCCACCGCAACCTGCCCTATGCCACCGCAACCTGCCCTATGCCACCGCAAACTGCTCTATACTACCCCAACCTGCCCTATGCCACCGCAAACTGCTCTATACCACCCCAACCTGCCCTATGCCACTGCAACCTGCCCTATACCACCGCAAACTGCCCTATACCAACCCAGCCTGCCCTATGCCACCGCAACCTGCCCTATGCCACCGCAAACTGCTCTATACCACCCCAACCTGCCCTATGCCACCGCAACCTGCTCTATGCCACCACACCCTGCCCTATATCACCCCAACCTGCCCTATGCAACCCAGCCTGCCATATACCACTGCAAACTGCCCTATACCACCCAAACCTGCTCTATACTACCCCAGCCTGCCCTATACAACCCCAACCTGCCCTATATCACTGCAACCTGCCCTATATCACCCCAGCTGGCCCAATACCACCCTATACTTTAATTTACAGGGGTCATTTGGGGGTGCGCCTCATGACCGTGCATTGCCTGCAGGGCGCTGGGCAGGATAGACAGGAGGGGGGTGACACCATGTTTTTCCGCACCAGGTGACACCAACCCTAGTGACGCCACTGCCTGGTGGTGCCCATTGCGCCTATAGTGCCTGATGCGCCATCACTCCTTACCTCCATACCATCAGATGCAGAGTATTTTTCTGTGTTTGATTTAACAAGTGCATTTTTTAGCGTCCTTGTGGATGAGGAGACACAGCCAATCCTTGCTTTCTGGGGTTTTTTTTAAATCGCCAGATGATATGATGTAATATGCCCCAGGGATATGTGGACTCCCCTGTAGTCTACTCAGTTGTGCTCCAGGCCACATTGCGTTCCAGGACTCCCTGCCATCGTTCTGTCCTACTCCAATATGTTGATTTATAAGTAGCCCAAGCCAGGTAGCCTGCAAAGAGGATGGTTCAGATCTGCTACATTGGTTGGCAGATAATGGTCATAAAGTTTCCAAAAAGAAAAAACTTCAATGGTGTTAGGAAACTGTTGAATACCTTGGTTTTGCACTCACAAAAGTGAAAGGAAAGTCAGTCACGGGAGAGCTGTGGCTCTCGTGGGTCTAGCCCGCCCACAGACCAAGAAGGATATGCTATGGTTTTACCTATTTGCTAGGGACAACTGTAAAACCATGACGGGAGTCATAGCGCAAAAACATGGGAGGCAAACTGCGCCCTATCTTTTTCTTTACCCAAGGGTTGTGCCTATGCCAGTATAGGGAGGGCATGCTGGCTTGTCTCAGAGCTCTGGCATCCTGTGCGATGGTGGTGGAAATTGCTACATCATTCACTCTAGGACATGCTACCACACTACAGACCACTCACAATGTATCTATTTAATTGCACTGTAAGGCACATATAGGTCAGCAGGATGACATAGCCAAATGCAATGCCTTAGCTGACAAAGCAGCAAGGGAAGAAGCATCCACACAGCCTGCAAACATACAAATGCCATTGCTCTCACCAGAGATTCCTCTTTTAGATCAAACATTGCATGATCTCCAAGCATATGCCACAGACCAAGATATCCAGCAATGGAACACAATGGGTGTGCAGACAAGCCCAGAAACTGGTCTTGTCTGCCAAGAGGGAAGACCATGTATCTCTGTAGCCAGCGCATCCATTTTTATTTCACAATACCATGGGATAGGTCACAGAGGGTGGAAAGTCACATGTGAACTTTTGGATAAGGATTTTTACATTCCAGGTCTTCCCTGTCTCATTAAGGCATATGTTTCCAGATGCATCACATGCATTCGGAATAATCCCAGGAACCCTCACAAAGCAAAACATGAACATCTGATATATCCATCTACACCATTCACTCATTTACAAATTGATTTCACACACATGCCCAAACTAGGTAAAAGACAGGAATATTTGCTTGTGAAAGTGGACATGGTCTCAAGATGGATAGAAGCGTTTGTAACAACAAAGGAAGGTGCACAAACAGTAGTGAGAATTCTCACACAGGAAATCATTCCCAGATGGGGATGCCCACTACAGATCAACTCAGACAATGGTCCTGCATTTGTGGCTAAAGTTTGTCAAGACCTGGTAAAAACACTGAAAATAGAATGGAAGTTTCATATTCTTTACAGCCCCCAGAGTTCAGGTATAGTGGAAAGAATGAACAGAACCATTAAAGATAAGATCAGGAAGGCCACTAGAGGTACATATGCAAATTGGAAGAAGGTCCTACCAGCTGTACTAGCCGAGGTAAGAATGACACCCTCTAAAACAGGGGTCTTCAAACTATGGCCCTCCAGGTGTTTAGGAACTACAATTCCCATCATGCCTAGTCATGTCTGTGAATGTCAGAGTTTTTGTAGTTCTGCAACAGCTGGAGGGCTGTAGTTTGAGATACTCTCCTTTTGAAGTCTTAATGGGTAGGCCATTCCCCACCCCATAGGCCAGACAGCCACTTATGCTAGAAAGAGGGGACCTAGATCTTATTCAGGAAGAATATGTAAAAAAAAACTTAAAGGAGTAGTAAAGTTACATTTTTTTTTACTTGTAAGCAATGTCTGTTGCTTACTGATAAAGAATATAGCATTAATTATTATTAAAAAACATTATTTTTCATAAAATTCTTACCTTGAATATCCTCCTCCTGCCTTCCTTTCTTCTTGCTGTCCTATATTTCCGGGTTTGCGGTGCGCGTTCATAACGGCCTAATGGGAACTACATTTCCCATTAGGCTTAGCGGCATCGTGCATGCGCACTGCGTTTTTTTTTTTTGAACACAGAACGAGAACGAGCAAAGTTCTCGTGTACACACGCCGCCCCTATTAGATACACGCCGCCCCTTTTTTACACACGCCGCCCCTCTTATACACCTATTTCCGCCTCCCCAGCCTACGCACAACTTTATTTACAGCACAATGGTAACATTTTATAATGGTCAGATTATATCTGAACATTAATGTAAATGCATGTGAAATTATAAGATTCATTTGTATGTCAAAAAAAGGGCATAGTTGATGAGATAAAAAATAGAATTAAAAATAGATACTAATAAAAATAAAAAAAAATACTATAAATAATGCTGATTACTGGATTTAATTTAAGGGCATAAATGATGAATTATGGGTAACAATTCGCTAATAATAATGAAAGAAACATTAAATAATAAAAAAATTATTGTAAATAATGACGATGACTATTAATTGATTATAAAAATTAATAATTATTGTGTAAATTATATGCAGATAATTCAAATGCATAACATTTATGCGTCTCAATTTAAATCTATTGATATTGTGTTTAAAAATATTTATTAAATGTCAATAATAAAAATGTTGTGTATTTCTTACTTAATATATATACACTTAAATAAAATTATAATTTAATATACGATTATTTACTCAAATAATGTTTTAATATATTTATGTTAATTTTTACTGTGTTGGTTAGTTCAAAAATCATTTTAGTTATTTTAAATCCATTATATATATATATATATATATATATATATATATATATATAAATTACTTTACTATAAATTATTAATAATTAAATACATTTACAGGAATCCCCGAATTTAGATGACGTAGAGTACTCTATTTTAGAAGAAGACATATCATTTACCTCAAGCTCTCAGGTTGGTTTTATATACACATTTTATTATACAATTAAAATGAATTGTTATAATATGTACATTAAAAATTATATATATATTTTTTTTTAAAAGGACACCATTGAGAGTGTGCATATTAATGTTACAGATGATGATGACGATGAAATTTATGCATCATCTGTTCCCAGCGAAATCGATGAGGTAAACATCTCAATCATATATAGTTTTAATTTATTTCATTTTTTTAGTATGTTTTTTATGTGATTTAGCCAGAACAGCTGCAATAAAACTATTTTTAAAACTTGAGGGGTGCACTACATAAAGATTGTTTATTTTAAAGGTGTGCTACATTCAAGGGATGAAGGTTGCACTATGTACAGGATTATGCATTCAGGGATACGCATATCTACAGAGTGCCTGGATGTACTATTTAGAGATTGAAGGGGTTGGTGGTGTGTGCTAGGTTCAGATTGCAAGGTTGAGGGGTGCGCTACGTGCATAATACTGGTTTGAGGGGTACGCAAAGTGCAGAGTGCACGGTTAGGGACAACACTATTTGCAGAGTGCAGTGTTCATTGGTACAATACATACAGAGTGAAGGGTGCTATGGTTACCTATATACAAAGTGCAGGGTTAAGGGGTGCACTAGTTGTAGGGGATGAACAGTGCCATGGATGAGGTGGGTGCATAGTTCAGAGGATGAGTTTAGAGTGCAGGGGGAGAGGTGGGTGCATAGTTCAGAGGTTGAGTGCAGAGTGCAGTGGGTGAGGTGAGTGCAAAGTGCAGAGTGTGAGGTTGGTGCAGAGTGCATGTATGCACTGCTCTCCTCAACTCCAGATTAAAGTACATAGCTCCACACTTCACACTCCCCATAAGTACAAGGCAAAACTCTTCTACCTCTGTCCCAAATGCTACTCTAAGCATTGTTTTCAGTGCTCCAATGTCATTGCAATATGACAGTTTGCAGAACTTTCCAATTGTGCAGATTATCTGTCCCCTTCCTCCTCTGCTCTCATAGAGCATGTGTACACCAGAAAGATCACAGTGGCCACCAGGAGAGGAGCGTTGTCACTTCGTCATTTCGAAATACAAAAGCAGCGCTTCTGCATGTCCAACTGACATTAGCGAGTATACAGCATGCGACCATTATCAGCGGTGGACGAACTTCGGCGGGCAGCGAGGGGCTCAAGAGGCCCGCAGGGCAGGGTCACCCATCAATGACATGGCCCTGTGCATCTGCCCCTTTTGCCACACGTTAAAGACGGCACTGATCTCAACTTTGAAGCGTGTATTGCATAGAGTTGCCACGATCCACGTCTTCTGTGCTCCCTTTGCCATCTGACTACACTCCTTAAACCTTTTGATAAATCTCTCTCGTCAGGGGCGTACCTATAGCATTTGGCATCCGGGGCAGATCCTATATCTGGCACCCCCCACACATTAAAATGTAAAAACACCCCACTGTGCCCCCGGCATACCTCTGCATCCTTCAATATCTCTTTGTCACTACAGTGTAACCCCTCTCCACAACTACATCACTGGACCCCTTTACATTACACAGCACCCTGCATCACTGGACCCCTTTACATTACATATCACCCTGCAACTCTGTACCACTTTACATTACACAGCACCCCGCATCTCTGTAACCCTTTACATTACACAGCACCCCGCATCTCTGGGCTCCTTTACATTACACAGCACCCTGCACCTCTGGGCTCCCTGCATCTCTGGGCTCCTTTACATTACACATCACCCTGCACCTCGGGACCCCTTTACAATACACAGCACCCTGCATCTCTGGACCCCCTGCATGTTACACAGACCCCCTGCTTGAGGCAGCTCCTCATTTATTAATACATTTTTTCCAATAATAAAATTTAAGTGAGATTATTTTTTTTGGGTTAGTAAATTCATGTTAGTTTTTGTTCCTTTTAATTTAGGATCTTACTAATCTTCGAGAAAGATTACGTCACAAATATCAACAGCCTGGCACTGAGGAGCCACCAGCATTTCCTATAAATCCCCGAAAAAGGAAAAGAACAATTGAAAGTTTAGAAGAGGAAGATCAATCAGAGATTCTAATTGGTCATAACAGGTGGTGTTTATGTGGAGAATGTAGGCCTATGCCAACAACAGAAGAATCAAAATGCTGCAAGTCATTAATTGATGTTCAGCCTTTCTTGACGCATGGACTTACATGTGTAAAAAACAACGAAGAATTTAGGGAAAGATGTCTGACGAAAAGAATTCTTCTTTACCAAATTCAGATGGAATCTGTAAATGTTCACAAAGAGTATATTCGTGATGCTAATAGGTAAATTTTTTTTTTTTTAAATTTAGAAAACACCTTTCACACTATTGGCATATTGGAAGCGCTATAGCGTTAAAAATAGTGCCTTCAATACTCCCTCAAACAGCTGATCCATTGTCTCCAGTGTGAAGAAGGCCCGAGGGCTTTCACACTGGAGAGTTGCGCTAACAGGATGGTAAACACAGTACTGATAGCACCATTTTTGGAGCCTTGAAGGAGCGGTGTGTTTACCACTCCTCCACCGCTCCTGCCCATTGAATTCTATGGGACAGTGCGACTATACCGCTGAAAATGAACTGCTGCAGAAGCGCATTACGGTTTTATTAACCACTTCGCACCCGGGCCAATTCTGACACTTCGCTCCTACATGTAAAAAGCCTCATTTTTTAGCTATAAAATTACATATAACCCCCAACAAATATAAGTTTTTTTAGCAAATACCCTAGAGAATACAATGGCGGTCATTGCAACTTTTTATCTTGCACGGTATTTGCGCAATCATTTTTCAAACGCATTTTTTTGGGAAAAAAAACAGTTTCGTGAATTAAAAAATATTAAAACATTAAAGTTTGACCAATTTTTTCGCATAATGTGAAAGATGAAGTTACGCCGACTAAATAGATACTTAACATGTCACCCTCCAAAATTGCACACGCTCGTGGAATGGCGCCAAACTTCGGTACTTAAACATCCTCGTGGGCGACGCTTTAAATTTTTTTACTGGTCACATGATTTGAAATACAGAGGTGGTCTAGGGCTAGAATTATTGCTCTCGCTCTAACGTTCACTGAGATACCTCACATGTGTGTTCTGAACACAGTTTTCATATGTGTGCGGGACTTACGTATGCGTTCGCTTCTGCATATGAGTTACCGGGGACAGGGGCGCTTTAAATTATTTTATTTTTTTATTAACTGTTAATTTAACTTTAACCTTTTAAATTTGACACTTTAAAAAAAAAAAAATAAGATCACTTTTATTACTATTACAAGGAATGTAAACATCCCTTGTAATAGGAATAAGCATGACAGGTCCTCTTTACAGTGAGATATGGGGTCAATAAGACCCCACATCTCACCTGTAGGCTGAGAAGCCTGAAATAAAAAAAATAAAAAAACGATCACCGCTTCCTAGCTGAAGCGGCGCCGTTTTTTTGAATGCAGAGGCTGGGCGTGACGTCATAACATCGCGCCCAGCCTCCGAACGATTGTAGAGACTCCGGCGACCATCTGATACGCCGGAAATCTGTATGGTAAGAAGCCGGGGCCGGCGGATCCTGTCACCGACTCACCGCTCGCTCAGGTGAGTCGGTAGAAGCACCGGAGGGAGGGGGGGGGAACGTCCCCTCTCACCGCCACTAAGAACGATCAAGCGGTGGAACAGCTGCTATGATCATTCTTACGGTACACAGAATCTCCGGCTCTAAAAAACGATATTGGAATGATGCCTGTAGCTGCACCCATCATTCAGATATCCCGGCTCAAACTCAAGGACGTCCTTGGGTCTGAAGTGGTTAAACACTTTCTCGTACGCTAGCGGTGGCTTTAGCCACCCCGCTAGCGACCAAAATGCACCTCATATCCGCCAATAATGTAGCCGTCACAAATAGCGTAGTTTTACCAAGTACACTATGGGTGGCTCAATGTGAGTGATACAGTGAGTGGCAATAGCCGCTGGCTGTATCACTGGAGCGCCCCCGCAATCACTCACCACCATGTGATCTCGCTCGAAAATTGGATGGTTAGTGATTGCGTTGAGGAGTCGAGACAGCCACCGAGGCACCCCAGAAGGCCAGGTTCAGGGCCACTCAGTGCAAAACGAGCTGCACAGTTGGGGTTAAGTATAACAATTTTTTGTTTTTAAAAATAAATAATTTTCATTAGTGATCCTTTAATCTTTTTTTGTTAATTTTTAAAATTACAAAGCAAATAATAAAATATATAATTTTAACCAGTTCACGCTTGCTCTTGCTGTATGTAGAAATACGTCAGGGTATTGGTTATGTTTTGCTGACTGGACGTCTATTGACGTTCATCATGATAACATAATGGGAACGCAGCGCGGCAAAATCAAGTGCGTATTGTCAGTGGGACAATCCGCTTCTCAATTTGTGATAAGAAGCCTCTGTCCTAGCTTCATTTTCACGTGATCAGCTGTGACAAAGCACAGTTGATCATCTCGTGGACCATGAGCAGGGATGGTGCTACCACTAGGTGAACTAGGCAGCTGCCTAGGGCGCACTGCTGCCTAGGGCTCCCGGCCACTGGTGATTCTACTCCCTTTAAATTTAACAAATATTGATTTACCTCACAAGAATCTTCTATCATAATAGAAAATATTAAAATATATATTTTTTTGATATGTAAAATTTAAAATATTTTTATTTTAAAAGATGCCTGAGAAGAGGAGCCTACAGATCCTTCACCAACATGGTGCACGGTTTTCTGGGGAAGAATAGGAGAATTCCGATACCCTCATGTGTTGTCTGGGCCATTAGAAATATGTATCCTGATGCCGATAATGAATACACTGGATTCAAATTGTCGTCAGACTATAATGCTTCAGATATGGCATTAGAATAATTTTTTGGTTCATAAATGTGATTTGCTTGTACATTCTTTCTTTGGTTTACAAACAGTTACAATTATTTAAATGTTAATTTATTTTGAATAATATATATATTTTTTTAAAGACTGTTTTTGTTAATATTTAAAAATTTTGTTTATCTTTTTTTTTACAATAAATATATTTAATTTCTAAAAAATGATACTGTTTATTTTTTCCTATAGAGATTTAAATTTTTTAAAAATAAAAGGTTCGATTCACTGTGCCCCTCTATTTCCACCCAGGGTCCACCCAAAAAAGCTTATGTCTTACCTCTTCAGGTCTTCCCCCCATTACATAACCTACACAGGTAAGCCACTCTACCGTAGTGTTATTTTACGTGCTTAGATGTCCGTTTATGAAGCAGTGAAATCTATTCACTGCTTCATTCGCCGGCATTCACAGTGGAGATCTTTCTCCTCTAGGTGTCAGTTTATGAAGCAGAGTTGATCGATTCACCCTTGGAGGAGTAAAGCGATCTACCAACGCTTCCAACACTGGAGAACGGCCCCTGATACTGGAATCCCGTGAGACTTTACTGTTATCACAAATTCACAGAAACACTGAGATGTAAATTTATTAAGCAGTGATAAATAAGCACCGCTCAGTACACTGACAGACGGTGTGGTTATGTTAATAAAATAACAAGTCCCCCTGCATAATATATACATGTCTACACACTAGGGCTTGGCGATTTTCCACCCCAAAAATATTTTTTTTTTTTAGAAAAAACTCAATTGACGATTCTATTAGATATTTTTTTTTTATTATATTAATTAAAGTGCATCAACAAACAAAATTGCAAAGGCAAACCCTTTCTCTAACTGCAAAGTCAGTGTGCAACAAAGATTGTTAAACATCCAAATTATTAATACTGTATTTGGATTTAGCTAATAAAACAACAAAAATCCTGAGGTTACTCTTAGTTGAATTGAACTGTGCCTGTGCCTCACTGTGCCGTGCCTCACTGTGCCCATTCTTCATTGTGCCTGTGTCTCACTGTGTCCATGCTTCACTGTGCCCAATGCCTCATTGTGCCCATGCTTCAATCACTGTGCCCGTATTAGATGCAGATTTTCATGGGATACGGATTTTACTGCTACACCGGCGGCCATTCCAGTATTCAAAAGCCGCGCCTCCTCCTCGTCTGTGATAGGCGGAACACTTAATTTCCCAGCATTCATTGTTCTGCTTAACACGGACATCTGCTCATCCTCATAACACAGACGAGAATGAGAGGATGTCCGTGATAGGCTGAACACTGCCTGCTGTGAAATTGAGTGTTACGCCTATCAAAGACGACGAGGACTCGGGAGGTGCGGCTTTTGAACACTAAAATGACCGCCGTCTGTCTGTATGACACGCTGATCAAGTAGGCACACGTCATTTTGCGGTTAGTGTTACATTACATCTACTCGCGGCGGCTGTGGCGAGTAGATGTAATTGGGGTAACGCCACCCAGTGCCATTACGGATACGCCCCCTGCTACGGAAACTCTGAAGGAAAAAAAAAAAATATATAAATTTTTTTTTTTTTTTTTTAAATAATTGAAAAAAAAATATTTTTTTCAAATCAGAATCGATTTGAACTCAAAACTGAATTCAAGATTAAAATATTTTTTTTCTCAGCCCTAATACACACACACACACACACATACATTGTATATACACATAATATATATATATATATATATATATATATATATTTTGTGACAGCAGGAAGGTAAAGTCACCTGGTTGCATCCAGGGGGGTAGATATATTTCTCCTCCATGCTGGCTTAAAAAAAACTGCCCGCATTCTCCACCAACTGTGAGGGGGTTAACTCGGTAGCGGGTGTGTGTGACCCCCTGGTTGGGCTCCCCACACAAAAACAGGGCCAGCAGACGGAGGTTGTGGTTTTCAAAATCAAAAGGTGCGGTTTATTTCTCTATGTACAGTGACAAAAACACAGCAAAGCCAAAAAGAATCATAAACAAAATAAATCCTGGTCAGTTTGACCTCTGACTAAACTTGCAGGTTTCCTAAACTAACAACTGGGATCAGCCTGGTGCTGTCCTAGTCCCTAAGTCCCTGGTTTAGTAAAAGTCCAAACAAATAGCCACACAGGCTTTGCCTCACCGCACAGGGGTTCACTCTCCCTAGACAGTCCACACAGGTCTGGTTCCAGGCATGAGCTAACATCTAATGAAGCTGGGAGTTCTTATAGAGGCCTAAATGAGCTGACAAGGTTCAGCTGGTCTCCTCATCTCTGTCTGCACGACGCCCCACACTCTCCCTAGAGGTATGAGTCATCCATGAGCCCACTAGCCTTATACAACTCTCCACCTAGTTGTATAAGTCGGCATAAAGCCTGAATCTGGGAGAAATATATCTACCCCCCTGGATGCAACCAGGTGACTTTACCTTCCTGCTGTCACAATATATATATACACACACACACACACACACACATTTTATATATATATATATATATATATATATATATATATATATATACACACATTAATATTACAGGGGGTCATGGTTACAGTGTTGGGGGGTCTGAACGAGGTAGAAACAATTTCAAAATCTTCCTCCTTCCTCCTCAGATCCCCCGGGATTCCCTCTTCGCTGCCAGATTCTCCACCTCTGAGATGGTGATTCGGGGAGTGTGAATTCTGACACAGATCACCAGTGAAGTGCTGAGATCGCAGCTTGGTAAACTGGCCGTTTCTGTGTCATTCAATGAGACTTCTCACTGTGCAGAGATCATCGGCGGGAGAACATGTTCAAACACTTGTCCCCGATTATCTCTGTGTCATAAACTGTTTATGGACTGTGATCAGTGGCGATCTTTGGGATCACCGCTGATCACAGCTTCATAAACGTACACCTTAATCCATAATCAATTCTTTTTTTGTCCACTCAAATCTACAACAACTAAAAGTCCAAGTACAAGTAATATTTACAGGGAACAGCGAGCTCGGGAACAGTGGGGCATCGGCTTATACTCGAGTCAATAAGGTTGCCCAGTTTTTTTAGGCAACATTAGGTACCTCGGCTTATACACGAATAGGCTTATACTCGAGTATATACGGTACAAAAACAAAAATAAAAGTATATATTTTTAGTCAAAACGAGAAAGATATTTAGAGATCAGTTCATGTTTTTCCGGACGTGGAAATGCTGCAATGTTTTGAGAAACATTGACCTGTCTTGAATGCCATGTAAAATGTTTGATTCCGGCAGCATGGTCAATGACATCACTGATGATCTCTTTCATGAAAGATTGACTCGTTGGTTCATATATTTTCCCGACAACCCAGTCTTTTTTTGCTTTACTGAAGCCATAGCTGTAACGCAAGGCCCCCTTAGTTTCAGAATTTTTTTTTGGTTATGAATAACAGCTTGCAACCTGTTTATGTTCTTATTGTGGTCGAGGGCAGCAAGTTGTGTTCTTGCAACCATGCCGTCCATAGAGAAGTGATGCCGTTTTGAGTGATATTTCAACACCATACTATGAAAAACTTCAACCTCACCTGTATGGTAAAATCCTGAAATATGATCCATGTCCTTTAACAGTCTCTGGTCTTGAATTATGGCATTTAAGTTATGGAGAGCTGCAGATCCTTGTGTAAGCCACTCATATTCCCTCTCTTCATCAGTAGGTATTGTCGTATGCGAACACTGATGGTATAGGGAATTTCCATGCCATTCATGTACATTTGCCTCATTGAAAGCCATTTTTCTTTGAGTAAGATAGGATCATCATGACAAGTACTAGATGACCACCATAAATGATTTTTGGCTAAAGCAACCCAGCCTGCAAGTTCTCTACTGTTGCTTTTCTTACTTGCAGCCATCATTTTTGCTCCAATCGATTTCGCCAGATGCCATACATCGAATTTGTGTCTAATTTGTGGGTATTTCTCCCTTATTATTTTTCGTATAGAGACATGTCTGTCCGTTGCAATTAATTTTACCTGCACTTGATCCCTTAAAACACGCTCTAATGCCTCAACAAAAGCCAATTTTTCGAGTGACACTGAGGTACGACCAGTTTCCAGTTGCTCCACTTGAAAATCTAAGATTAAATCAGTTTCTGCATCCATTAACGTATAGGTGCAGTACTTTGCATTGAAGCCAGGTGAATCACATTGTCCATCACCAATCAATGCTACAGTGTTTTCTGTAATTTTTTCAATGTTCTTTGTTCTTTCATTTAACCAATGATATTCAATAGTTGGGAATATGTATTTTTTTTGGTTATTATAATGTGTTGTTGCTGAAATACAATGCATTTGTAAAATTGAAATAAAATTTTTTATCTTCAAAAAATTTGATCCGCTGCATACTATTGCGGATGAAAGAAGCACGTTTCCAGCTGGAATTCGACCTAAAAAGGGTTGGCTTCTCCACAATTCAAATCTATGGTGTTGACTGCACTCCGCGTGTACTATTAAAGCAGACCCTTGAATGATTTTTTTAAGAGCAGTTATACTACCAATGCAATGAGGTACTTGTAAACAATGAGATTGCATCAATAATTTATTAAGGCATTCCTCAAACACCAAAAATGTATTCTGACCTGCCACATTGGCAGGTTCTTTTTCTTGTTGCACAGCTACATATGAAAGATCTGGAACCTTTAAATCAAAATTTAATTGTTCTTCCGACGATTCTTCGGCATACATTTCATCCTCTTCTTCTTGAGATGGACGATAAGAATTGTCTTGATCTTTTTTATGTTTTTGGGGAGTGAACGAGATATCTAAATCAATGTTTTCAATGTCAGACAATGGTAGAGGTTCTGGTACAGTACCTTTAATTGGTGATAATCCGAGAAGAAAAACATTTGGATCATGATGTATTGTGGGCACATAATTTTTTTTTAAATGATAGAATTCACTAATAGTTTTTGGTGTACAAGTTTCAGAAAATGATGATTGTAGAATATCTTCTTCACTTTGGTCAGGTTCGAAACAACCTAACATACTAGTTTGTAAAGGTTGTATTAGAGTCAATTGAGGGAGTTCTACCAAAGAGCACTGTATAGCAACAGAGACTGTAGACAGAGGTATGCATACCTGTGTCTTCTTGGGTCTTACTTTGTTTTTCAGTTGACATTGGACGGCTCGATGAATTATGTTATATCTTGGTTTATGCTTTATTTTCTGAGAATGCGAGTAAATAGTTCCGGTATTTGATATTACTACTTCATTAGCACATAGATCGATAAAGTCCGTTGGTTCATTAGCAGCAGAAGTGCAATATACACTGTCAAGCAATGTAGAGTCCACAGACTGACACATTACCAGTTCACTGTCACTGACTTCGGATAAAGAAGCCCTCAACGTATTTTTTGTTTCAGAAATAGATTGCATTGATCTTTGAGTTGATGCAGAGCTCATATCTATGAGATTTATAGAAGATTGTGAAGACATATCATTTTCAGTTCTTCTACGTTTACAGTAGCTGTGTTCAAATTCCACATGACACATTTGTATTTCTTTTTCTAACAGCAGAGAAGGGTAAGCCGTGTTCTTCAAATGTTTTTGTGTCCCTCTTAGTTCGTAATCTTCGTCTGTAAAATGTCTTGAACAAATTTGGAATTGGGAGAGTTTTGTTTTAAAAATTGTTTTAATCAACGATTCCAACTCTCCACTTGGAATTTTTAGTTTTTCAAGACATGTTTTTATTCTCTCTTGATTGCGGGGAAATGAATGCAGTTTAATATTTTCATTTCTCGGGTTCAAACAACAAGATTTTACAAAACAACTGGGCATTCTGAAATAAAAAAAAAACATTAATTGTTTATTTTTTTAAAAAAAAATTTTTTAAGAAAGAAAAAAAAATGAAGAAAAGACAGAGAATAGTGCATCACCAGGTCAGGAGACAAATGGATGGTGAAATGAGAAATAAGACATAATGATGCAAGAACAAGGAATATGACGAATGGATGGATATGAGAGACAAGAGTCAAAGTGATGCGTGAGCAAGGAATGGGATGGATGGATGGAGATGGTAGAAATAAGAGAAAGTGATGAGTGAGGGAGGGATGGGATGAATGGATGGATGTAGACGGGAGAAAGAAGAGAAAGTGATGAGTGAGGGAGGGATGGGATGGATGGATGGAGATGGGAGAAATAAGATAAAGTGATGAGTGAGGGAGGGATGGGATGGATGGATGGATAGATGGAGATGGCAGAAATAAGATAAAGTGATGAGTGAGGGAGGGATGGGATGAATGGATGGATGTAGACGGGAGAAAGAAGAGAAAGTGAGGAGTGAGTGAGGGATGGGATGGATGGATGGATGGATGGAGATGGGAGAAATAAGATAAAGTGATGAGTGAGGGAGGGATGGGATGAATGGATGGATGTAGACGGGAGAAAGAAGAGAAAGTGATGAGTGAGTGAGGGATGGGATGGATGGATGGAGATGGGAGAAATAATATAAAGTGATGAGTGAGGGAGGGATGGGATGGATGGATGGATGGAGAAATAAGATAAAGTGATGAGTGAGGGAGGGATGGGATGAATGGATGGATGTAGACGGGAGAAAGAAGAGAAAGTGAGGAGTGAGTGAGGGAGGGATGGGATGAATGGATGGATGGAGATGGGAGAAAGAAGAGAAAGTGATGAGTGAGGGAGGGATGGGATGGATGGATGGATGTAGACGGGAGAAATAAGATAAAGTGATGAGTGAGGGAGGGATGGGATGGATGGATGGAGATGGGAGAAATAAGATAAAGTGATGAGTGAGGGAGGGATGGGATGGATGGATGGATAGATGGAGATGGCAGAAATAAGATAAAGTGATGAGTGAGTGAGGGATGGGATGGATGGATGGATGGAGATGGGAGAAATAAGATAAAGTGATGAGTGAGGGAGGGATGGGATGAATGGATGGATGTAGACGGGAGAAAGAAGAGAAAGTGATGAGTGAGATGGATGGATGGATGGAGACTGGAGAAATAAGATAAAGTGATGAGTGAGGGAGGGATGGGATGGATGGATGGATGTAGACGGGAGAAAGAAGAGAAAGTGATGAGTGAGGGAGGGATGGGATGGATGGATGAAGGTGTGAGGAAAAAGATAAAGTGATGAGTGAGGGATGGGATGGATGGATGGATGGAGATGGGAGAAATAAGATAAAGTAATGAGTGAGGGAGGGATGGGATGAATGGATGGATGAAGACGGGACAAATAGTGATGATGAGTGAGCAAGGGATGGAATGGAGATGTGAGGAAAAAGAAATAATGATGCGTGAGTGAGGGATGGGAAGGAGGGATGGACAAGAAAAATATGTGAAGTATAAGAAGTGTGTACAAGAAATGAGACAGAGGGATGGATGAGCATGAAATGGGTTTGAGGGATAGAAAAGGGAGAAATGTGAAGGTGGGAAGCATGAAAAAAAAAATATTACAGTTTAGACAATGTTGTGGGGGAGGGGGTGGTTTTGCTGCTATTTTGTAGGAGGAAGAGGCACAAAATGCATGCTTTTTATTGAATATAATAAAGGCATCGATATAAATAGACAGTAATAAGTTTGTGTATACATTTTATAATTTACTGTAATTATATTGCGAACTCTAAGGTTTTAAGCTTACCTTGTGGTTTTTACAAAATGATTTGATGGTTGCTGCTGTCCTTTGCAGTACACTGTGTAGACGAGTCTAGGATTTTTCTATCTTCAGGCAGCAATGGGGGCGGAGTCCAGGCAGGGCAGTGAAGCTTAGTAAATGAAACTAAGCCAAGGGGGGCCGCGCTGCAGCGATGTAGACACGCCCACTAACCCACAGCTATTTTCTCTATCTTCAACGTAGAGAACGTCCTGACGCTCTCCTGTAGTCCAAGAGAGGGAGCGAGCACGACACTCCACACCAGGGAGAAAGACTCCCATTATGGTGTGGAGTTCCAGACGGAAGAACAGGAAGTGAGGATTTCTCAGAAGAAATAAAGACATTTACAAGCAAAATCGAAGGATAAGGTAAGTGAAGGAGCACTACACTAAGGTAAAGGAAGCTATTTAGGAAAAAAAAAAATGTAACTTTACTACTCCTTTAATGAAACTTTGGATCAAGTTGAAAGGAATGTTGCTCGCACCTCTCCTTTTTCTTCACAGGAACCTACTCATCCCTTTCAAGTGGGAGATGTCGTAGTGGTCCAGCAACTGAAGCGTACCAAGAAGGAAGAGTACCCATTTGGACCCCCGACTACAGTGATCGCGGTTACCCGAGCAGCTATTTTGGTAGAGGGACAACAGGCTTGGATCCATGCCAGTCGTGTGAAAAAGGTGAACCAAACACCTAAGAAGCAAGCCGAGGATAAAGGAGGTGAAAAAGGTGGTACAAACCCTCGAACAGTGACTGAAGCAGGTGGTCAAGGCTCTGAACAAGATGACGTCGCTTATTTCACCACAGACTTCTGGGAAGGCCTTGTGCCTCTTATGCTGGGCTGCCCTGATCGTGTTCCTGCCAACTTGGCTGATAACTAACTGTATTTATCATCCTGAAGATTTGGGACCCATAAAGAGTATTTGTGGAGCCACTAACACTCCACAACAGAATAATATGAATAATAGGCATGACAGACACAAGAGAAATGAAAACTCAGAAAGTTTTACAGATAAAATGTTATTATTGAAGTTTAAATATGCCTATGCACAGAAATCAGGATATGAAAAATTTGGGATATGTAGTAAATTATACCCCTCCATCGTTAGTATTCCTCTCGTGGCTGTACCTTTAAATATCACAAATATTCTATTATTGTGAAAATACAATGATTACTACAATGGCAATTAGAACTGAGGAAAATGACCCCAGGGGAAGAGATAGAGTGTTATCAGATTGTCAGATTAGCAGATTTGTTTGATGCCAAGATGGGTGATATGAATGAGTAAAGATATGTATCCACATACACCCTAAAAAGAACTTTGCTCCACATAGATGTGAAGTAGTACTGTAGACCCTTTGGTGTCATACTAGGTAGAAAAGGATATGGCATGGGCTTGGTTCCCCTCATGGACAGGATGGGGAATAGACCTAATGAAAAGGTTGAATAATTTCACTGGAATCATTGATGAAATAATGGAAAAGAATTCTGATGATATTACTAAATTAAATATAGTAACTAGAGCAATTCGAAAACAATTAGAACTACACAAGTTAGCCATAGAAAGCATGAGTGCTGCTTTAACTGGGTTATGTGAAAACACAGAAGATTATGAGTGTTGTACCTGGTTTCATAACATAAGTATTGAGGTACCAGATTATTATGATATAATTGTACAACACCGAAAAGAAGTAAGCAAATTACAAGATGAAGCTAGAAATATTGCTAAGACATGGGATCCTTTAGCAAACCTAAGTTCTGGAGTAGGAATACTGACATAGTTAAAAAGTGCTGCCATAACCATTATTATGATTATTCTTTTTGTTTTGTTCCTATATGCTTGTTATAAGCTTATAATGTGCATAATTGTTAAGGCATCTAAAACCCCTGATCCTGTGGCTGCGAATAAAATATATCTCAGTATGCATTATGATAGAAGAAAGATTATATAACTGTAAAAGGTAGTGAGCCATATAAATGTCTCAAAGAGGGGATTGTAATGAACTATATAGCATAACAGACTTCATTTTAGTTCTTAGACGTCATTTCATGGGTTAAAGTTAAAACTCACATAAGTTCAAAGTTGTTCTATAGAATCCTTTTCATGGTTATGCATGTATATTTAACTAATCTATAGACTTTGCACCAGCTTATGTTTGTTTTAGATAATAAGCTAAGTATCGTTCTCCAACACCTGTTTAAACATAACAACAAGTATATATATATATATATATATATATATATATATATATAACCTTATGGTAAAATCCACATAATACAAGGTTTTTGTCTTGTGTCACCAGCTAAATATTATTTGAACTTATAACACGTACTAGCTAATAGGAAATTATTAACCTAAACCTATTTATTTACTGTAACACGTATATGCTTAGTAGACTCCTCCCATCCCCACCTTTGTCCCCTAGAACTGTATAAATATCCATGTTTCAAATTGACTTAGGCTCCATGTACACAGAAGCTCAAAAACGGTCGTTTTTAAAGCAGCAGAAAAAGCTAGCTTTTATCAGTGTTTTTTTACTAGCGTTTATTAGCGTTTTTCAGTGTAGCGTTTTTTTTTTTTTCCCAATGGATCAAAAAACGCTAAAAAACGCTCGCGACCAGCGTTTATTAGCATTTTTCGGCGTTTTGCTTTTTTTGCGGTTTTTCCTGCTGAAAAACGGCACTTTGAACGCAAATTTCTTGCTTTCAGAAAAAAGCCCATTAACTCCACTGCTCATTAAAGCTAAAAAAACATTATGTGTACATGAACACATAGGCTAACATAGAGTGCAGTTAATGGGCTTTTTAAAAAAAACGCCAATAAACTGCAGTTTATCAGCTTCTGTGTACATGGAGCCTAAACAGATATCTTTTGGGCACATTGCAAAACTGGTCTCTTGTGTCATTAATTGATATCTCCGCGCCTGGGGGTCACGGAAGTCTTTTCTTGCATTACCTGAACCTGCCTGGGTGGTCAAATAAGCTGAAATCCCCAACACACTCCACGAGCAGAGAGATGCAGACTGTAAGTCAGCAGCTCTCCACTCTGCCTCCTCTTCACTCACTGGAGCGCTGAGTTGTGGAGGGGTGGGGAGCGGCCAGCTCAGGCTCTCAGCTGCTTTTTTGCTTTTCTTTTAGATTTGTTTTCTATTGTGTGTGCGAGCCTGGGTATGCCCGATAGGCTCTGTTATGTAATTTACTTTGAAAAACTGCAATAAAACAATACAAAAAAATAAATAAATAAACTTCAGCTTTAAAAAAAAAAAAAAAATCCATTTAAAGCTTATTCACCCTTAAAACCTATAAAAACTCCTGATTTTCACCGTACCCATTGACTTTTCACAAAAATTTTGCAAAAATATTCAGGGTTTGCACCAAAATTTCAGCAAAAAAGGTCAATATTACTCTTGTGATAAAGTCGAATTTTCAAACTCTTATAGTTGCTCTTGAATGTTATAGGTCTTTTCAGCATTATCCCTCTCTTTTTTTCATTTTTTATTCCATTGATAAAGAACAAATAAATAAAAGAAAAGTGTGGCCATCTCATCTCCATCCTCCGCTGTGACCATATGTTCCTATAGTCATGGCTCCCACAGGAACCAGTCTCATTACTCCGCCATGTCTGAAAAACGCGCCACATGTGGCGTGTATATTTAAAACACATTGGTTTAACTGCCCTTTTAATTCACTTCCTATGTTCATCTATCCAACCGTTCGGATCAAACACTATATATAATGGTGCCAGGGAACATACAGACTTCTGAAACTTGTGAACTGATTCCCAGCAGAGAGATAGGAAACATGGTGCATCCAGTAAGCTCATTATAAAGTTATAAGTCTGTTATTTTTTACCCTTGGCTTTGTACAGATGTGATATTGTATAGCAGAGCAATGAAATTGACTTTGTAAGTAGTTCTCATTACCTACCTTTTTCCCCTTTATTCCTCACAGGGTTTTGAAGTACCCACTGTGCCCAGCGGGAAATGTTCAGCTATTGCCTGATGCTTTTTAAGAACTAAAAACCACTGTATTTTCCATCTGTCGCTGATATCCAGGGGCATCGCCTGATTTTAAAGATGTTTCCCTGGTTCACCCTGCTTATTACAAAAAAATAAAAATTCTCTGATCTTCGGGTATATGTAAATCCAAACATTACAATCTCCTATTTTTACCCCAATTATGTACTTTAAAAAGAAAAACAAAAAAAAAAACAATTTTCTATCTACCACTTGAAGACCAGGCTTTTTCTGGCACTTTTTGTTTACAAGTTGCTAGAAAATTACTTACAACCCTCAATTATTATACTTTTTTTTTTTTAGCAGAGACCCTAGGGAATAAAATGGCGATCATTGCAGTTTTTATGTCACACAATATTTGCGGAGCGGTTTTGCAAATGGAATTTTTTGGGGGAAAAATATGCTTTAATGAACTGAATAAAAAACACAATATTTACCCTTTTTTTTTTTTTTTTTTATGTGAAAGATGATGTTAGGCCAAGTAAATAGATACCTAACATGTCACGCTTTAAAATTGCGCACGCTCGTGGAATGGTACTGGAGTGGTACTTAAAAATCTCCCTAGGCAAAGCTTTAAACGCCTTTACACGCCTCTCTGAATAATGCCCTCCTTGCCCGGTCCGTGAGTTTTGGTGTGCGGCCGTCTCTTGGCAGGTTTGCTGTTGTGCCATGTTTTTTCCATTTGGTTATGATAGATTTGATAGTGCTCCTAGGGATCATCAAAGATTTGGATATTTTTTTATAACCTAACCCTTAGTAGTGCCTCTTGCTTAGCTGTTGCAGCCTCTGGGGCCTTTCAAAAAGGTGTGTATATGTAATGACAGATCATGTGACACTTAGATTGCACACAGGTGGACATAATTTCACTAATTAGGTGACTTCTTAAGGTAATTGGTTGCACCAGAGCTTTTTATGGGTGTCAGATAAGGGTACTCACCGAGGCCGGGATGCAGAGAGCGGCTCACTCTTGCGACTAAGCGCACTCCACCCCCTGGAGATGGGACAGAGGGTGGATGGCACCAAGAGGAACAAGCTACCAGCAGCATAGTTGCCAATAGTCCCGTATTTCCCGGGACATTCACGGATTTGTGTGTCTTGTCCCGTACATATTGTTTCCCGTTTTTTTTCCCGAATTTTTAGGTTAGTCCCGGCCATCTGAAATTTGTCCCGGCCATCTAAAATACAATGTCCCGCCCATCGCTAAGCGCTGCGGTTAGTCATTCCCCTATCCTCTCAGAATATCCTCCCCCGCCTCATTTTTGTCCTCCTGTTGTCTTCTATTGGACAAGGAGGACACATGCTCTCGCTCTGTATTCTTATTTGCATAGTACTATTGCAAGGGGGCGTGGCTAGTTAACTTACCACGCAGCCCGCGCAAATCAGAGCCCAGTCCGTTGGATAGAGAGAGAGGAGGAGGACGTGTGTTCAGGACGTGCGTACTGCAGCTGCGTAGGAGGACTTTTAGGAGGAGGACTTTTAGGAGGAGGACTGGAGGACTGTTCCGGACTGCCTAGGAGGAACCGAGCCTCGGAAGCCAAGTAAGTACTCGGAACTGAGTCCCCCTTTTTTTTTTTTCTGGGGGGGGGTTATCCTGGGGTGTGTTTTTTTTTTTTTTGGGGGGCAGTTCGAGATTGGAAGTGGGTGACGACCCCCTGGGGACAAATTAGGCCGCGGACACTCTGCAGCCGAGCCGGCGCCACGTGGAGGGTTGACTGGACTGAGTCACTGACTAGTAGGCCGCAAATAGTAAAGTGCTCCTTTTTTGTTTTTTGCTGTGGGGGGTTTTTTTTTTCTGTTTTTTTTTTGGGTGGGGCGGTTATTTTTATCGTGTGTGTGTGGGTTTTTTATTTTTTATTTTTTTTTTCGTTTATTTTTCGTTTAATTTTTTTTTTTTTTTGGGGGGGGTTGGGGTTGGAGATGGCCATAGGAAGTGGCAGTGGGTGACCCCCTTATGGTGACAAATAGCTTATGGTGGCCCTGTTATTTTTTTTTTAAATGCACAAAAATCTAACGGGGGGCCACCATCAGCTATTTGTCTCCATAAGGGGGTCACCCACTGCCACTTTTTATCCCTCCCCCCCAAAAAAAGGGGGAAAAAACCCATCAAGGCCGTGTTCACTGTTGCTTCCTATTACTGCCCCCACCCCTAATTTTTATTTTTTAAATGCTCACTTTCACTTCCTATCACACCCCCCAAAATGGGGAAAGAGGGGGTCCACCTTCAGGCATCCGTCCCCATAAAGGTCACCCACTTCCGCTTACTATTATTACTCGTGTACACTGCCCTACAGCTTAGACTTGCTGTACATACTTGCCAACTGTCCTGAATTTCCCGGGATTTAGACCTTTGTACCGATTATATTGTTTCCTGGGAAATTCGGTTTTATGATTTTTGTCCGCCATTTTCAAGAAGACCAGAAGAAATAGGGTGGCTACAATAGATATTGAGCTGCGGCGCCACCCATCCTCCGCCCCGCTGCCAGTCTCTGTGACCTGTTATAGAAAAGGGCGGGGGATGGGTGGCACCTCAGCTCAATATCTATTGTAACCACATGGCCGGTGTTCTGCCGAGCTGGTTCCTCATATCGATATGGTTCCGAGCTCGACTGCGAAGGGGCAATCCAAGGCAACGGAAATCTCCGAGCTTTAACAGCTGTTTGGCAGCGCCTGCGCAGTCAAGGGGGGGAACCATATCGATAGGACGCGCTCGCTCCCGTTGCTTAGATACACACGCCGCTTTCTTCTTCTGTATACAGCAAGGGGCGGATAAAATGTGATATTGAGCAGTGCGATTTGCTTGTTTATACACGGCGCTCTATCCAGCAAGGGACTGTATAGAGCGTCGTGTATAAAACAAATTGCACTGCTCAATATCACATCTGAGCCACCCCTTGCTGTATGAAGAGGAAAGCGGCGTGTGTAATGAAGCATTGGGGGTGAGCGCGTCCATAACTGCCGAGCCTATGGTTCCTCCTATCAATCTGGTTCCCTCTTGACTGCGCAGGCGCAAGCCAAGCCAACGGAAATCTCAGAGCTTCAACAGCTGTTCAGCAGCGCCTGCGCAGTCTAGCTCGGAACCATATCGATAGGGGAACCAGCTCGACAAGACACCGGCTCTATTTTGTTCCCCCTCGGCTTCTCTTCTGTAATGGCGGCGGAGACACTGCTAGAATTCATGACAGATGTAAGGAGGGACTACGCTGGGGGCACTGATGTAAGGACGGATTGCGCTGGGGACACCTGATTGCATCTGGTGGCAGGTGACACACTCAGGGCTTCCACTGATTCTGCATTATGGTGAGTTGAATAATTTCATTCTATATTACAATGTAATAGAAATAATGCGCTTCAATCATCCTGACACCATAAAGATAGTGCCAGGATGATTGAAGCGCTAACACCAGGTGTTTGGAGTATCTTTATCTGCTGATTTTGTTAAACTTTCTGGAATACACAGATTCTATTGTGGTGTAGGATCCTCTCTCTCTCTCTCTCTCTGTGTCTGGGTCTCTCTCTCTGTGTCTGGGTGTCTGTCTGTCTGTCTCTCTCTCTGGGTCTCGCTGGGTCTCTCTCTGGGTCTCGCTGGGTCTCTCTCTCTCTCGCTGGGTCTCTCTCTCTCTCTCGCTGGGTCTCTCTCTCTCTCTCGCTGGGTCTCTCTCTCTCTCGCTGGGTGTCTGTCTGTCTCTCTCGCTGGGTGTCTGTCTGTCTCTCTCTCTGGGTCTCTCTCTCTCTCTCTCTGGGTCTCTCTCTCTCGCTGGGTCTCTCTCGCTCGCTGGGTCTCTCTCTCGCGCTGGGTCTCTCTCTCGCGCTGGGTCTCTCTCTCGCGCTGGGTCTCTCTCTCGCGCTGGGTCTCTCTCTCGCGCTGGGTCTCTCTCTCGCGCTGGGTCTCTCTCTCGCGCTGGGTCTCTCTCTCTCTCGCGCTGGGTCTCTCTCTCTCTCGCGCTGGGTCTCTCTCTCGCTGGGTCTCTGTGTGTGTGTGTGTGTGTCCTTAACCACGCCCCTTCTTAACCACGCCCATTTAAGCCACGCCCATTATTCAACGTAAACCACGCCCATTTTTTGGACGCGGCGCGTTTTTCTCCCAGCCTCTCATCCACAAATGCATGCCCCGCCCCCTAATTAAATCAAGGCTCCGCCTACTTGCAGAAAAGTGTCCCCGATTTCTTTTTTCCAATGTTGGCAACTATGCAGCAGGCAGGACAGGCCTTGCGTGAAGGTCTCTGAGGGCTTGTGTAGACACTGACAGGTAGCAGAGCTCAGCTGGTGTTATTAAGCAGAAAGTCCAAAGCAGTCCGTGGGTCAAACACCAGAGAGGAGAGGAGTCCAAGACAAGCAAAAGGATCAAGACGCTGGAGACTGGAGACAATCCGGGTCACAGGCAGAAGGTCAGGTGCAGGAGACTGAAGGCAAGTCCGGGTCACAAGGCAGAGGGTTAAACACCGGAGAGAGCAGCAAAGTCCAATAAGCAATCCAGGAGTCAGGTTTAGGAGAGATCAGGGTGGTCAAGGCAATCCGGGTCACAGCAGAAGATCAAATAGGCAGAAAACAGGAACTTGGATCACAGGAAGCTGAAAGACAAAACAGCAATTTGCTTGGGGATTTGATCAGCTTTTATAGGCAGCCAGGATGCCATGTGACACGCTGAACAAATGGAAGCTGTTTACTTCCTGACAGGCAGCCAGGATGTCATGTGACGCGCTGAACAGATAGAAGCTGTTTACTTCCCTGACAATGGGCTTCATAACAAAGGGGGTGAATACAAACGCTCATGCCAATTATCCGTTTTTTATTTCTGAAAAATAGTTTTATATACAGTAAAACCTTGGATTGCAAGCATAATTTGTTCCAGAAACAAGCTTGTAATCCAAAGCACTTGTATATCAAAGCGAATTTCCCCCTAAGAAATAATGGAAACTCAAGTGATTCGTTCCACAACCATTTATTCATAAATCCTGGTTTAGTCCATATAAAAAGATTATAGTAATGTGACCAGGTTGTGTAACCAGAAAATGTCCATCCACAAATGGAAGCCTCAACAAGGGGATTAGAAGCAAAATCTAGCAGGGGCTACAGAGTACAGTGGAACCTCGGATTGCGAGTAACGCAAATACGAGCACTGTATTTTTAAAAATCGTAACTCGGTTTGCGAGTGTTGTCTCGCAAAACAAGCACGATTCAGGCCAAAGCGGTGTGCAGTACCGCGTTTGGCCTGAGGTGGGGTGCGCCGGAGCCGAGCAGAGCCGAACGTCGGCAATCGCAGCCGTTCGGAAATGCATGGAAAGGCCCAAGGACAGCTCGGCTGACCTCGTCAAGTCTTGGGAACGAACACTTTCTGAGGTTTGCCGAGGTCAGCCGAGGTGTCCTCGGGCTTTTCGGCCGTTTCCGAGGCTCTCCGGCGCCCCCCCGCCTCTGGCCACATGTGTTATTGCATGCCATTGAAGTCAATGCAGAACAAATTATTTTTGTTTCCATTGACTTCAATGGGGAAACTCGCTTTGATAAGCGAGCAGAGGCGTATCTAGTGAAAATGGCGCCTATGGCAAGCACTGAAACTGCGCCCCTGTCAAAACATTTGAAACCCATCTTTCAGATAATACTGTCAGTATATACACAGGTATATAGGGAGAACAGTAGGTTAGTTGTTGGGACTTGCCTCACTTGGTTTGAATCTGGGCCAGGAAGCTATCTGCATGTAGTTTGCATGTTCTCTTGGTGTGGGCATACTCCAAAGCCATGTTGGTAGGTGATAGTCCCCTGTCTGTATGAAGTGGCAATGTACATGGGCGATCACATTCTGCATGCCACCCCCCCATGCCTGAAAAATTATCCAAAAATGAGCGCTGGCCCAAAATCTGCCAAGAGCTGGACAGGACTGAATGGAAGTATACATAGATATGTGTAGGGTCCTCTATGATTGTAGGGTCAGTGTAGAATATGATTAGCCATGTACACTGCCAGTCTATACACAGGGTACAATTCACCTACCTGCATGTGTTTGGAGTGGAAGAGGAATGCCAACTCCATGTAGCTAGTGTCCTGGGCAGGAGTGGAGCCCAGTATATATACATATATATATATATATATATATATATATATATATATATATATAGACATTGGTGGGGTACCTGCTTCTCCATGCTCTCCTTGCCCCTGCTGCCCACTATGGGTGGGGGGATCCTCTCACAGCTGGCACCCTCCAGCATGTAGAGTCCGGAGGGTCAGGTGCTCTGCTCTCCCTCGAAGTGCCATCCGTTGGTCTTGGCCGTCTTCTTGCTGAGTTGCCCCCTCTTAGTGCCCTCCTTGCGGGCAAGGAGAGCCAGGTACAGAGCGTGTCCCTTGTTACAGCCCACACTTTTCTGCATGATACCCGAGCAACAGTACGATCAGCGCCATCCGTCCCCGCCGATCACTCCTGGGACTGTGCTGTGCCACCAATCACTGCACAAGTGGCCCATGGCTGCAGGTGTGTGGCCCCTGAGTCTCCTGCCGCTGCGCTGTCACTCTGTCTTCTGTGCAACAGTGGTGTCTCTAGCTTTCATATTTAGGGGGGGCACATGGGGGGACAGGAACAAAAGTAGGGGGGCCCAACTATAAAAATTTATATATATATATATATATATATATATATATATATATATATATATATACATATACATATACATATATACACACACACACACACACACACATACATACATACATACACACACACACAATGCCTTGAAAAAAGTATTCATACCCCTTGAAATTTTCCACATTTTGTCATGTTACAACCAAAAATGTAAATGTATTTTATGTGATAGACCAACATAAAGTGCCAGGTTCGGTGATATACAGTAGTGCCAGGATAGGGTGGTATAGTGCCAGGTTAGGTGATATACAGTAGTGCCAGGTTAGGTGATATACAGTAGTGCCAGGTTAGGTGATATTCAGTAGTGCCATGTTAGGGTGGTATAGTGCGTGCCAGGTTAGAGTAATATAGTGCCAGGTTAGAGTAATATAGTGCCAGGTTAGGGTGGTATAGTGCCAGGTTAGGGTGGTATAGTGCCAGGTTAGGGTGGTATAGTGCCAGGTTAGGTGGGGTATAGTGCCAGAGTAAGTACATGACAACAAGAATAGATAAGCAAATGCTGGTCCTGTTCCTCTCATCCTCTGTCACCTGCTGCATTAAAAGTCTAAATGAATCCATGACTGTCCCAGTGTCCCTGCTGCTGCTGCAGAACCTCCTTCTCCCCCAGGCTCTCTGAAGTAAACAAAGAAAGAAAAAACTCACATGTGTAGAAGCACGTTAAAGGGGTTGCTCCACCGGAAAAAAAAAAATTAAAAGCCAGCAGCTACAGCTACAGCAGCTGCTGGCTTTCAATATTTGGACACTTACCTGTCCTGGAGTCCAGCGACGTCCGCAGCAGAGGACGAGCGACCGCTCGTCGCTCTGCTGCTCCCTCCGCCATCCTCGCTGAGGGAACCAGGAAGTGAAGCCCTGCGGCTTCATGCCCGGTTCCCTACGGCGCATGCGCGAGTCGCGCTGCGCCGTTCTGATTGGTGCTCCTGTGTTCTGGGAGCCGAGTGTCTCCCAGAACACCAAGGGAAGTCTGCGGGAAGTGACGTAACTCCCGCAGATTCCCGGAGACAGGACTCCCGGATGTGGGTGAAAATACCTGTCTTAGACAGGTATCTTCACCCCCCTCCCCCCTGAAAGGTGTCAATTGTGACACCGGAGGGGGGGAGGGTTCCAAATAGCAAAAGTTGCTATTTAGGGTGGAGCTCCACTTTAAGGACTGATTCTGGCTTCTTCTTCCTGGAACTGAAGTCAAAATGTGGCGGGTGGGAGGGGAAGAGGGAGGGGCTGCAACATGGGCAAAGTATGATTGGCTAACAGTGAGATGAGATGCATATATCCCCCTCCTCCCTGTGATGGTCGAGTCGGGACACTGAAATCATCATCGTGCAGCCCCCTGCGTCTTACTGCTGTGCTGTGCTGTGCTGTGCTGTGAACCCTTTTCTGCACACACTCACAGTACAGGTTGGAGATGGTCTGCTGGCTTTGCCTTTTGTCATTATGACAAGCAGGAGCCCCCGACACCGAGGAATGGATGATCGGCACAGCAATTACAGAGCGATTCTCTGTGTTTCTATCCCTCCAGCAGCTGAGAGCTTACAGGAGGGGGGAAGGGAGACACACACAGGGAATCGCTCTATTGCCGTGAGGATCGTTTTCATTTGGGGGGGGGCACAGCTGTTCAACAACTCCGCTCTTCCATGCAGCAACTTCCTCCCGCCGCCCCCCCCCCCCCTACACTGCACGGCCGCGGAGCGGAGAGTGAGCGCCCACCCTGCAGGTAGAACATTGTGATGTGCCGGAGGGGGGGAGTCACCTCACACACACACTAAAAACACTTTCACAGACTTTCCCGGGAGAGGAGGAGAGCACCCACTGTGTGTTCTGCTGGGGGTCATCTGAGCAGTGTGTAGACTGCCAGCTACTCACCAGCGCCCCCTTCATGCGGCGCCCATGGCACTTGCTATGTCTGCCATACCCTGGATACGCCACTGTAAGCGAGTACTTTGGATTAGGAGCATTCTCCTAGATTGGATTATGCTCGTATTTCGAGGTTCCACTGTATAAAAGAGAGGAGAGGTGCCTCCAAGTGTAGCAATATGGTTACATTTATTGAAGGTACAACATTTAGCAACTAACATGGTTGATGATTAAAATAGGCACATCTAAGTATGCAGACATCCGGGGTTAAGCTGTCCACATAGACCATCCTCTGCACCGCCGCCTCTCACTGTTGTCAGTCTGCAATCATGACCGGGAAGACTACCTTGCAGTGGAACGATATGAAAGCGAGGCTTGAAGCGCTCGTGGAGCGCAGAGTGGAAGGGAAGACGTCAATGGCGGTGAGGAGGGTGGTCTATGTGGACAGCTTTAACCCCGAATGCCTGCATACTTAGATGTGCCTCTTTTAATCATCAACCATGTGAGTTTCTAAATGTCGTACCTTCATTAAATGTAACCATAATGCTACACTTAGAGGCGCCTCTCTTCTATACTCTGTTGCAACAAGACACTACTCTTATATCAAGACATCGCTTGTATGTCAAGTCACAATTTATTAAAAAAGGTTGCTTGTCTTGCAAAACGCTCTCAAACCAAGTTACTCTCAAACCAAGGTTTTACTGAATATATTTTTCTAATTTTTACTTCACCAACTTAGACTATTGTGTTCCGATTAGGGTTGAACGGACACCTGGATGTTCGGGTTAGACGGGTTTGGCCGAACTTCAGAAAAAAGTTTGAGTTCAGGACCCGAACTTGACCCCGAACCCGAACCCCATTGAAGTCAATGGGGACCCGAACTTTTGAGGACTAAAATGGCTCTAAAAAAGTAATGGAAAGGGCAAATGGCAGCAAAATGTTGTTAAGAGCATGGCAAGTGCTCTGCAAACAAATGTGGATAGGGAAAAAATAACTTAAAATAACATAAAATACATAAAAACCACGTCCTCTCCCTGCAACAGGAGCTCCACCAGCAGCACCACGACCGGGGCCACGTCCCTTATTTGACGGTCTCCTCATTAATCTTGCCCTAAATGGGTGTTTTTTGAATAGCGGAATAGAACAACAGTATCTAAAGGGTGTATCGCACAGGTACAGATATGCAGAAAACGCACCAAAAATTTTTTTTTTTGCCCTAAATTATTATTTTTTTGAAGAGCAGAATAGGAGAACAGTATCTAAAGTGTGTATCTCACACGTACAGATATGCAGAAAATGCACCAAAAAATTTTTTTTTGCCCTAAATTATTCTTTTTTGGAAGAGCAGAATAGGAGAACAGTATCTAAAGTGTGTATCTCACAGTAACATATGCAGTGCTGGTGCACTGAGCTTGCATAAAATGCCCGCCAAAGCCAACCTAACTAACAGACGGATAAAAGTTATCTTTTCTCTGGCACTGGGCTCAGGGCAGGATAAAAAGATTGTGCACTGCACCCACACAACAAAAGCAAGGTAGATCGCTGAGTAATTTGATTTCTGAATCAGGACTCCTATCTAATTCTCTCCCTCAAAGCAGCAGCAGCAGCAACCTTTCCCTACACTAACTGAAGCAGAGTGACGTGCTGTGCTATGTGCCTCTAGCTTATATAGAGGCTGGGTCACATGCTGCACTGGCCAATCACAGCCATGCCATTAGTAGGCATGGCTGTGATGGCTTCTAAGGGCACACAAGTTAAACAAATGTTGCTTGGCTGCCCTGCAGCTTTTTAAAATGCGCCATTACATTGCCGAACACCGAACCCGAACATACAGTACATTGTTCGGGTTCGGGTCCGGGTACCAAAAACCCAAAAGTCCGGTATGAACCCGAACTTTACAGTTCGGGTTCGCTCAACCCTAGTTCTGATCCATCACATATAATTCAGATTAAAAAAACATTGAACTAAAGGCTATAATGTAACAAAATAAGCCACGGGGGGTAAATATTTTTGCAAGGCACTGTATGTCATCACTGGGTCTCTGACTCTGTGCTTCACTATACAATGCAGACAAGTCATAGCTAGAAGGAGGGGCTGGCAGGGTGCTGTACATAGATTCCTGAACACATTACTGCACACTACCTCAGTACTTTTCTCAAGAGCCCTCTCTCAAGCTTTATACAGTACCTTGAAAAAGTATTCATACCCCTTGAAATTTTCCACATTTTGTCATGTTACACATAAAAACATAATTGTATTTTATTGGGATTTTATGTGATAGACCAACACAAAGTGGCACATAATTGTGAAGTGGAAGGAAAATTATAAACGTTTTTCCCATTTCTTTACAAATAAATATCTAAAAAGTGTGGCGTTCATTTGTATTTAGCCCCCTTTACTCTGATACCCCTAACTAAAATCTAGTGGAACCAATTCCCTTCAGAAGTCACCTGATTAGTAAATAGAGTCCATCTGTGTGCAATTTAATCTCAGTATAAATACAGGTGTTCTGTGCAGCCCTCAGAGGTTTGTTAGAGAACCTTAGTGAACAAATAGCATCATGAAGGCCAAGGAACACATCAGACATGTCAGGGATAAAGTTCTGGAGAAGTGTAAAGCAGGGTTAGGTTATAAAAAAATATCCCAAGCTTTGAACATCTCACGGAGGGCTGTTCAATCCATCATCGGAAAATGAAAAGAGTATGGCACAACTGCAAATCTACCAAGACATATCTGTCCACCTAAACTGACAGGCAAGGAGAGCATTAATCAGAGAAGCAGCCAAGAGGCCCATTGTAACTCTGGAGGAGCTGCAGAGATCCACAGCGCAGGTGGGAGAATCTGTCCACAGGACAACTATTAGTCGCGCATTTAGGGCCAATCCTAGGGTCACAGACGCCTGGGTGCAGAAATATTTCTGGCGCCCCCACGTGGGCGTGGTCATCCTACAAACTCCTCCCCTTTACACATGTTTCTATGGCAACGATTCAAACACAGAGATGCTCCCCTAAGAAGTCGTCGTTACCCTAGGATCCTCCCATGATCCTTTAACAATAAAGAAAATACAGGAAGAGCGTACACTAATGAGACCTGGAGGGGAGTTTCTCTGATGCACACAGAGAGGGCTTCTGTTAGAGAGTCTGTTAGGAAGAGCCCCCAGACATAGTACAAGAGATGGTCAGAGAGTGCAGACATATTACAGATGACCGTCAGAGAGTGCAGACATGATACAAGAGACTGCTAGAGACTGCAGACATATTACAGGAGATGGTCAGAGAGTGCAGACATAGTACATGAGACAGAGAGTGCAGACATAGTACAGGAGATGGTCAGAGACTGCAGATATAAAACAAACCACCCCCTTCCATTAGTACAGGCCCCCTCACAAACCATCCCCCCTCCATTAGTACAGACCCCCCCTGGCCCCCACACGCCAGACCCCCCTGGCCCCCACAAACCATCCCCCCTCCATTAGTACAGACCCCCCTGGCCCCCACAAACCATCCCCCCTCCATTAGTACAGACCCCCCAGGCCCCCACAAACCACCCCCTTCCATTAGTACAGACCCCCCCCTGGCCCCCACACACCAGACCCCCTCCATTAGTACAGACCCCCCACAAATTATCCCCCCTCCATTAGTACAGACCCCCCTCTGGACAAACGCAAACCCCACCGGGGCAGCAGCTGGAGAGGACAGTGTGCAGCCGCGCCGCCCAGGTGGAGAAGATTGTAACAGTGAGAACAAATGTCACGCTACTGCACTGCACGAACCGGACCGCCCCGCCCCGCCCCCCCCCCCACTACGTCACTGCGGGTCTCTCAGTCTCCGAGCAGCCGCTCCAATCTCTGATCTCCTCTGACAGGAGGATGGAGGGGGAGCAGGAAACAGCAGCGGCGATGATCAGCGGCGGAGAGAGCGGCCTCTGGATACCAATAAGGAGGAGGAGGAGGGAGGGGAACACTCTGGCGCTTGAGCGCCCCCACCTCTGTGGCGCCTGTGTGAACTGCACCCCTCGCACCCCATCTAGGATCGGCCCTGCGTGCACTCCCCATCCTGGCCTTTATGGAAGAGTGACAAAAAGAAAGCCATTGTTGAAAGAAAGCCATAAGAAGTCCTGTTTGCAGTTTGCGAGAAGCCATGTGTCGGACACAGCAAACATGTGGAAGAATGTGCTCTGGTCAGATGAGACCACAATTTAACTTTTTGGCCTAAAATAAAAATGTTATGTGTGGCAGAAAACTAACACTGCACATTACCCTGAACACACCATCCCCACCGTGAAGCATGGTGGTGGCAGCATCATTTTGTGGGGATACTTTTCTTTAGCAGGGACAGGGAAGCTGGTCAGAGTTGATGGGAAGATGGATTGAGCCAAATACAGGGCAATCTGATGCCGCGTACACACAGTCGGAATTTCCGCCAGCAAAAGTCCAATGTGAGCTTTTGGTCGGAAATTCCGACCGTGTGTATGCTCAATCTGACTTTTGCTGTTGGAATTTCCACCATCAAAAGATTGAGAGCAGGTTCTCAATTTTTCCGACGGAAAAAATTCCAATCGCATGCTCGGAAACAATTAGACGCATGCTCGGAAGCATTGAACTTCATTTTCTCAGCTCATCGTAGTGTTGTACGTCACCGCGTTCTTGACGGTCGAAAGTTCAGAGAACTTTTGTGTGACCGTGTGTATGCAAGCCAAGCTTCAGCGGAATTCCGTCGGAAAAACCATCCAAGGTTTTCCCGACGGAATTTCCGCTCGGGTGTACGGGGCATTAGAAGAAAACCTGTAGTCTGCAAAAGACTTGAGACTGGGGTGGAGGTTTACCTTCCAGCAGGACAACGACCCTAAACATACAGCCAGAGCTACAATGGAATGGTTTATATCAAAGCATATTCATGTGTTAGAATGGCCCAGTCAAAGTCCAGACCTAAATCCAATTGAGAATCTGTGGCAAGACTTGAAAATTGCTGTTTACAGATGCTCTCCATCCAATCTGACAGAGCTTGAGCTATTTTGCAAAGAAGAATGGACAAATATGTCACTCTCTAGATGTGCAAAGCTGGTAGAGACATCCCCAAAAAGACTTGCAGCTGTAATTGCAGCAAAAGGGGGTTCTACAAAGTATTGACTCAGGGGGACTGAATACAAATACACGTCACACTTTTCACATATTTATTTGTAAAAAATGTTGAAAACCATTTATCATTTTCCTTTCACTTCACAATTATGTGCCACTTTGTGTTGGTCTATCACATAAAATACCATACCTCCCAACATTTTGAGATGGGAATGAGGGACACCTACTAACAAATGTATGTAGGCATAGGACACGCCCACTGCCACACCCCTTAAAGGAGAATTAACCAAACAAAAAGGTTAAATAAATTCACAAGGGTTTTTTTTTTTTTACCACTACTATTACTTTATATTGGATTTTAAAATGTACAAATGCAGCAATTTAGAAATTGGATGAAAGGTTTAGCACTGGGAAACACTTTTTGAAAGATAAAAAGTGTATTTTATATACAACTATAGAGATCAGACCAAAATGAGGGACAAATGAGGAGGAATGAGGGACAGAGGGACAATGCTCCAAATCAGGGACAGTCCCTCAAAATCAGGGACAGTTGGGAGTTATGAAATACATTTACGTTTTTGCTTATAACATGACAAAATTTGGAAAAAGGGGTGTGAATACTTTTTCAAGGCACTGTACATTCTGCACTTTGAATGGATGTAGAGAAGTGAAGACTGCAGATCATAGGTGTGCGCAGCCTAATGCATTAGGGTGTGCACCCTTAAGCTCAAACACACATGTACATGACCCCGGCACATTGATCTCCCTGCCGGCACAGTGAAAGAGAAGAGCATAAACACTCCTCTTATGGCAGAACCGGTAAGAGGGAGATTTTTCCCATGTTCCTGTTGCTACGCAGAGCCATACCACCCTGTGCGCACGCCTATGCTGTAGATAAACAGGTACAACTTATGCAGGATGATTTGTTTCACCTCTGTGTATCACTTGAGGCCAGTCACTTCACTGGGTATGTGTAAGGGGTTATTACCACTTTAAACCCAAACCAAAAATGTAATATATTGCAGTTTACCAATCATTATGTGGTGGCTGCATCAGTATTATTTTCTTAGGCTTTTTTCCCTCTGTTTTCCCATGGTGATCTGACCAGTAACCTCCTGTATTTGTGCCCCCACTCTGGATGAATAAGTACAGGAGGCACTCTAAGGATCCATTCACACCTGGGCATTTTGTGATTGTGGCAGAATCCTGCCTGCGATCTCAAAACGCTCTACAATGACAAAACGCAACTTTAGGTGCCATTACTTTCGATGGCACCTGAAACGGGGTGCGGTTTTGTCACTCGATTTATCGTGTTGCAATTGCAGCAAATCGCATTGCATGAAGCGTTTCGCCAAAAGAAGCTTCTGCTCCTCTTTGGGTGACAAGCTTCACACGATGCGATTGCCTCATGATAAATTGCACAACAATCGCAGCAAAACCGCACCACATTTTAGGTGCCATTGATTTTGTTATTGTAAAGTGTTTTGAGATCGTGGGCAGAATCGCAGCGATTAACTTCACTCCTCCTAGCACAAATCCTCTACCTATAAAATATCCCTTCCTAGTACACCCCCCCCCCCCCATTTCAAATCGCTCCCTCCAAGCATAGAAGCAGAAAGAAAGAAAAAAAGAAAGAAGAAAAAGATAGAAAGCCAATAATGGACAGCGCACCCATTGGCTGGGACAGGAAGCCCAGACAGCGCACCCATTGGCTGGGACCGGAAGCCTAGACAATGCACCCATTGGCTGGGACATGAAGCCCAGACAGTGCACCCATTGGTTGGGATGCAGTGCAGCCCACCTCCTGCTACCTCCTCAGCCAGTAGCTGGTTGAAGTTTTTGGTTATATCCCTCCCTCTCCCTCCATCACCCAGACCCAACTACCAGCCCACCCAGCTTACTATATGGGTGGCCCGGGATGACACCGGGTGACTGACTTTTTTATAGGGGATCAGACACCCTGGCCCAGTCTTCCCCAGCCTGGGACTAATGCCGCGTACACACGGTCGTTTTTAATGTCATTGAAAAAAACAAAGTTTTTCTCGACGTGATTTTTCGTGTTTCCTCTCAAGCCTGCCTTGCATACACACGTTCTTAAAAAAAAACGCTCGAGCAAAGCGCAGTGACGTACAACACGTACGACGGCACTATAAAGGGGAAGTTCCATTTGAATGGCGCCACCCTTTGGGACGCTTTTGCTGATCCTCGTGTTAATAAAGTTTGGTGAGAGACGATTCGCGCTTGTCAGTCTTCGTTCTTTTCAGTCCGTTACAGCGTGACGAATGTGCTATCTCCATTACGTACACTAGTTTTACCAGAACGAGCGCTCCTGTCTCATACTTAATTCTGAGCATGCGCGTTTTTTTTCCCCTCGTAAAAAGCATACACACTACCGTTTTTCACGACGTTAAAAAGAACGACGTGAAAATTGACATGAAAAAATAGAGCATGTTCTAATTTTTTTAGGCCGTTTTTCACGTCATTAAAAATGCTCTGGAGCCTACACACGATCGTTTTTAATGACCAATTAAAAAAATTGCATTTTTCACGTCGTGAAAAACGGTCGTGTGTACGCGGCATAAGCCTATTTTCTGGGATTCTGCCTGGCACAGGCTCAGACCGGGACATGGGTTTGAAATCCGTGGATGTCCCGGACAAATCAGGACTGTTGGCAACTATGCATAGTGCCCAGGGCAGCTGCCCCTCATGCCCACCCCTTGTTCCAGTCCTTTTGCATTTAATATGAGGCAGGATGCATTGGCAGGTGTGAATGTAAGCCTAGGCTCACACTAGCGCTGCTGCATGATGATGCGTTTTTCAGTGTGTTCTTGTAGTACATTTTCACAGGTGTGTTTGATGCGTTGTCATGCCTCATGCATTTTTTTTTGTAGGAGGAGACAGAATTTTATACACAAACCTCCAGTGCATTTTTTTCTGCATCAAAAACACATGGGTAGTGGGTCATATAGTTTTCAACGGCATAGTTCACACCGGTGCAGTCAGTTCCAGAAAAAAAAAGTAGTACATGCTGCATTTTTTCTGCACTGAACTGCATCAAAAAATGCACTGGAACGCGCCAAAAATGCACTGAAACACACTTATTGAGCCTAGGTTCACACTGATGCAATGCGGGGACCAGTGCGATTACAGCGCCAGTTCCCGCATCGCTCTTCTCCTGAGGGCAGTTCAAACTGCCTTCTGTGAACCGCTGCGGGTGTCATTACATTGCTAATAACACCCCCAGATCGGTTCACAGATCGCAGTGCGAACTGTGAACTCGCACAGGAATTGGATCGCATAGGTGAGAACACTCATGCCATGCGATTCTAGTGCGGTAAAAAACAAGTTCCTGCACTTTTGTCTGTGCAAATCTAATGCGAGTTCAGCCATACAACTGTATGGCTGAACTTGCATCTCACAGACATCGCACGTGATCGGCACTGCAGGTGCGAATCACATGCAATGTCTGTGATCGCACTGGTGTAAAACCTGGGCTTAGCCTAGGTTCCCATTGGAGCAATTTGTCATGCGATTTGAGAGATCAAATCGCATGACAAGTCGCAGCCTATTGGAGGCAATGGCACTGTTCCAATCAATGTGACACCGATTTTGTGGCACCGCACTGATTTACAAAAGTAGTTTCTGCACTACTTTTGCCGATTTCAGGTGCGACTTCAATAGACATCTGTGCATGAAGCCACACAGATGTCTATCAAGTAGTACCTGAAATCACGCTGACCTTGCTACTTTGAAATTGCGCTACTTCAAGTGAAGTAGTGCGATTTCAAAGTAGCATTATTGTGAACCAGGGCTTAAGGTGCAAAAAAAGGAGGAAAAAAAGGCACTGGAACGCATGGAGAACATGTCAAAAAGGCGCATACAGAAAAGCATCCGGAATGCATACAAATTGTGTTTGGTGTGAACCGGCCCTTTATTCCCGCGATTCGATTCCAGTGCGGACCATAAAAAGGGTCCTGCACCATTTTGGTGCGAATGAGATGCAATCTCAGCCATACACTTTATATGGCTGAAATTGCATCGCACAGACATCGCATATGATGTGAACAGCAATGCAGTGCGAATCACATGCGATGTCTGGCATCGCACCAGTGTGAACCGAGCCTCAAGGTGAAGAAAAAAAAGAAGGGGAAAATGCACTGGAACGCTTTAAAAACGCACTGGAACGCATAAAAAGCATATACAGAAAAACAACAAAACTGCGTTTCTATGGCCCTAAAAACACATACATGCATTTTACATGCACTTTCCATGCGTTTTCTACGTGGTGAACAAAGGTCCTGCATCTTAGGACATACATCCTTTCTAGTAGTAGAAGAAGGTGACTGTGTGGAAGACCGCTGCCTGCTGCCTCTGTGCTGTGCGATGCTTAGCCTGCGAGGGGGCGTGCCCGTCATCTGAATAAACTCCGCCCTAACCCCGCCTTCCAAACTTACTAAGCCTGCTCTTGACTGACAAGTCCCGGGGAAGGAGGCGGGCCTTTCACCTGCGGAGCCCCGCCCCCGTCCCCACGGCAACCCCGGGCGGCGTCTCCCTGCTGAGCGTGAGAAATCACAACAAACCCCGATGTGGCGCACAGTGTGAGTGTTCCCTGCTCAGCACACACAGGAGAGATCGGGGACAGGTGACCCAGCTGAGCACATGGTGAGTGCTTCCTAATACATGGGCCCCTGCAGTTCTAGAGTCGAATAGTCTTTATTTCCCTGCATTTGTAATCATTGAAGCCAAGCATTTACTGTATGCCGTTATAATAGACCTGCCATCTTAAATGCCTGATTTCTACCATCTCTAGAGTATTGGAGAACGTAGGTCACGTCATGTTTTTATTTCTGTCTGTGACCCATTGGAGCGATTTCCCTCACTTCCTGTCCCTGTGACACCAGGACAAGAATTGTGGGAGCAGCTGTCCCTGGGATCAGGCACAGACAGCAATACAAGCATTGTCAGAAGTTCCAACCCCCCTAAAAATATGTGCTTTCATTTTCTTTTTGCCAGTGTCTGCCAGGGAAATCTCCCATGTCTTCCTGTCTTGACAGGGGAAATCTCCCTGCAATATAACACCCCATAGGTGTGCGCAGCCTATTGCATTAGATTGTGCACCTCAAAGCTCAAACACACATGTAGCCTTAGCTGGGGAGTGCTCTGTGCTGAGCGGTTTCCTGTTCATTCACAAACTGAAGCATAGTAAACACGGTTTACTATGTTTCAGTTATAAATGAGCACAGTGAGTGATTTGCTCCGATCGCTCACCGTGTTCATTCAGAAAAGTCAGGGGCCTGTAAATGACACATTTCCCTGCTCTCCATCCTGAAACATGCCCTCTTTGTGCCTGCAGCAGCATCTGGCAGGAGAGGGGAGGAGGGAAGCCAGCAGCTCTGTGGGGGGAGGGGGGGCAGCAAAGGGAACCTGCACCACGCGGGATGATTGGGGTATGCCCAGGCACACTCAGCACACCCTGTGCGCACGCCTATGTAACAACCTGACAAAGGTTCTAACCATAGGTATGTGTGGGGGTGTGCCAGGTGTGCCTGGGCACACCCTAATCACTATGTGCGGTGCAGATTCCCACACAGGCTTTCCCCCATGTTGAACCCCAACCCCCCCAGTGCTGCTGACTTTTCTCCTCTCTTCTCCCTCCAGCTGCTGCGGGGGTGTTTTAGGATGGAGGGCGGGGGAAGGGGCTAATCAATATCTCATTTACCAGCCCCTTCCTTTGTTAAATAAAAAACTCACTCACTGTGTTCATTCATAACTGAAGAATAGTACAGTATAGTTAGCCGCTCAGCACAGAGCACTTCCCATTCATTCCCTGTCCGGTGCAGCTGAGGGTGCAGAGAAAGGCATGTGTGTTTGAACTTTGGGGTGCACACACTAACGCAACATGCTGTGCACACCTGTGGTTCCAACCCTTCCGCCATCTATCCAAAATAATATGTAAAAATGTTTTCACTGGAGTTGGGCTTTAGGACATGCTTACACTTGCGTCCATCATCGTCTGTGGTGGATCGCTTTTCAGAGGCATTTGATAGGAGGATCGGAGATGATATTTTGCCTCCTCATCTCCTGTTTTAACCCTTGAAAGGCGCGCAGCACTGCGTTGAAACTTGCGTGCAGTACATGCGCTTGTAAAGCAGTTGCGATGTGGCCACATTTATTTGAATGGGTTGTAATTTTTTTTAAAACACAGTTTACGACGCTCAGTTATGAATGGATAGTCAGTTATCACTGACTCTGTGGATTCAGGAAAGGAAGGAGCCGGTAAATGACAGATTTACCAGCTCCTTCCTCCGCTCTCCATCCTGAAAGACATGGGGGGGAACCGGAAGAGGACACGGAGAGCTGGGGAAGATGCAGGGGGATCCGGAGGATGACACAGAGGGGGACCTGAAGGACGAAACGGATCGGGACCCGGAGAAGGACACCGAGAGCCGGAGAGTAGGCAGGGGGACCCGGAGGAGGACACAGAGAGAGACCCAGAGGATGACACAGAGGGGGACCCGGAGGACGAAACGGATCGGGACCCGGAGAAGGACACCGAGAGCCGGAGAGTAGGCAGGGGGACCCGGAGGAGGACACAGAGAGAGACCCAGAGGATGACACAGAGGGGGACCCGGAGGACGAAAGGGATCGGGACCCCGAGGAGGACACGGAGCCGGAGAGGACGCAGGGGGACCTGGAGGAGGACACAGAGAGAGACCCAGAGGATGACACAGAGGGGGACCCGGAGGACGAAAGGGATCGGGACCCCGAGGAGGACACAGGGAGCCGGAGAGGACGCAGGGGGACCTGGAGGAGGACACAGAGGAGGACCTGGAAGACAAAACCATACCTCCCAACTTTTTGAGATGGGAATGAGGGACACCTATCAGCAAAAGTATGCAGGCATAGGACACACCCCTGACCACGCCCCCTTAAAGGAGAATTGTACACAAAAAAACAAGTTTGGTTAAACCCACAAGTGCTTTTTTTACCACTACTATTCCTTTATATTGGCTTTTGGAATTTACAAATGCAGCAATTTAGAAATCAGATGAAAAGTTTAGTGCTGGAAAACACTTTTTGAAAGATAAAAAGTGCATTTTATATACATCTATATAGATCAGACCAAAATGAGGGACAAATTAGGAGGAACGAGGAACAGAGGGACATTGCTCCAAATCAGGGACAGTTGGGAGCTATGGACAAAACGGATCGGGACCCGTAAGAAGAGGAACCGGGGAGCACAGATGGGGACCCGGAGGAGGACACGGGGAGCACAGAGGGGGACTTGTAAGAAGAGGACCCGGGGAGCACAGACAGGGACCCAGAGGAGGACAAGGGGAGCACAGAGGGGGACCCGGAGGAGGACACGGGGAACACAGAGGGGGGACCTGGAGGAGGACACGGGGAACACAGAGGGGGGACCTGGAGGAGGACATGGGGAGCACAGAGGGGGGACCCGGAAGAGGACACGGGGAGCACAGAGGGGGACCCGGAAGAGGACACGGGGAGCACAGAGGGGGACCCGGAAGAGGACACGGGGAGCACAGAGGGGGACCCAGAGGAGAACACAGGGAGCACAGAGGGGGACTCGGAGGAGGACACGGGGAGCACAGAGGGGGACCCAGAGGAGGACACGGGGAGCACAGAGGGGGACCCAGAGGAGGACACGGGGAGCACAGAGGGGGACCCAGAGGAGGACACGGGGAGCACAGAGGGGGACCCAGAGGAGGACACGGGGAGCACAGAGGGGGACCCAGAGGAGGACACAGAGAGAACAGAGTGTAACGTTTTCACACCAAGTATAGGCAGACAGCAAGAGCTTGAACATGAACCTGGAGTTTATTCAGCAGCATCCATCTTAACAACTTCCACAGCTCCCCGCCCCCAGATCACATGACCTAAACTGTTAACTGTTTCCTAACATGCATAAGGAACTAGGCATAACAATAGAACTTGAAGTATAACATAAAGCATACACATCATTACACAGAGGGGGACCTGGAGGAGGACACGGGGAGCACAGAGGGGGACCCAGAGGAGGACACGGGGAGCACAGAGGGGGACTCGGAGGAGGACACGGGGAGCACAGAGGGGGACTCGGAGGAGGACACGGGGAGCACAGAGGGGGACTCGGAGGAGGACACGGGGAGCACAGAGGGGGACTCGGAGGAGGACACGGGGAGCACAGAGGGGGACTCGGAGGAGGACACGGGGAGCACAGAGGGGGACTCGGAGGAGGACACGGGGAGCACAGAGGGGGACTCGGAGGAGGACACGGGGAGCACAGAGGGGGACTCGGAGGAGGACACGGGGAGCACAGAGGGGGACTCGGAGGAGGACACAGGGAGCACAGAGGGGGACTCGGAGGAGGACACGGGGAGCACAGAGGGGGACTCGGAGGAGGACACGGGGAGCACAGAGGGGGACTCGGAGGAGGACATGGGGGACCTGGAGGAGGACACTGGGAGCACAGAGGGGGACCCAGAGGAGGACACAGGGAGCACAGAGGGGGACCTGGAGGAGGACACGGGGAGCACAGAGGGGGACAGCCGGGGGTGATTGGTGCGGTGGCGGGGGCAGTTATAGGCACCGATCTCCCTGACAGCCGCGGGAGGGAGAGGAGGAGAAGCGTCCGTCAGAAAAGCTATACAGGGAGATCGGTGCTGGTAACTCACTCCCACCGCCGTACCGATCATCTCTGAGGCTGCCCAAGTATCGGGTCAAGCATCGGAGCATTTGCACAAGTAATCATGCAAATGCTCAGTATCGGCACCGATACGAGGAACGGTAGCAGTGCAACCCTAGCTTTAACCCTTTCCCGCTTGTCCCAGTGTTTCTTCAAATAATTTGGAAAGGCTGGATCGGCGACCATGTGACCACTGTGACAGTGGTCACATGATTTCCTGCTGGTCCCATCGGCAGCAGATCTTTACCCCGGACCAAAAGTTGTCTTTGGCAGCTCGGTCTTTGTGCTGAGAATGCACAGTAAGTTGACGCTCAGCTGCGCGTTATGAATGGCCATGCAATGGTGTAACGTGTCCCAGAAGATTGCAGGGAGGGAGGGGGGAGGGGAGAACTTCCTTCCGGCGCCGCGGCACCAGGAGAGGAAGTGGGAGCTGGGTACCTGTGAAAACTAGGTACCCGCTCCCCCTTCAAAAAAAATGACATGCTAAATGTGGCATGTCAGAGGGTTATGACTCGAGTACTTAAATCGGAAGTCCCATTTTTGGGTGGAACTCCGTCTTAATCATTTTACACCTAGGCATATTACAGGAAAAGGGTATTTTTATTATATTTTATATTTTTATCTGCTGTTTTTTTAAATGATACACAACTATATTTTCGCCTAGGAGCTTCATTTAGCCGATTGCCTTCATTAATTACTTAATAGGATAATTCATACAAAATAGAAGAGAAGATAATTATATATTTTGAGATTAGTTTTTTTTATTATTATTATCTCTCAGTTTCTTAGTTGCCAATTAATGGTCCAATAATGAACTTCATTTTCAGATCAGTAATTACACTGTTGGAACTCATATTTCTGCTTATTTTAATTATGCCATTAGTATATTATTCTGCACATAATTATTTCTGTAAGAAAGCTGGGCAGTTTGAGTTTTACAACCACCAAAAACTACTGGGCTGGTTTGGTGAGACAATCCCTAGCCACATGAGATTGTGCAATCATCTGCAATAATGACACCAGCCATTTGATGGTTTGACAGCTTGGTTGAGAGCACAAGCAAATGTGACAGTTAGACCCCATACACACTATTAGATTTTCTGCAGATTTACCAAAACCATGTAGTGCAAGGGCCTGCTTGATTGCATATAAATTGAAACTTCTAAGGTTTGACCTCATATTATATGGTTTTGGTAAATCTGAAGACAAAAATCTGCAAAAATCACTTACCTTACCTGTCCAGGGTGCCCGCGATGTCAGCAGCTGAAGCCGATCTGTCCGTCGGCTCTCGGGTGCTGCCGCCTGCCATCTTCGGTTTCACTTTCTGGTTCCCTACTGCGCATGCACTGCGTCCTCACTGGTCCCTGCTGTCTTCTGGGACCTGTGTGTCTCCCTAGAGTTGCCACCTCACCCATTTAAACCCGAACACATATTAATTACACAGGTTCTGTGGCTGATTAAGGGGGTAATTAAACTCACTTGGTGCTTTATCTGCATTAAGCTAGGGATGAGGTGGCAACTCTATGTCTCCCAGAAGACAGCAGGGGGGGACAGAGTAGGCGCCGGACCAGGCCCGTCGGAACAAGACAGGCAAAACAAACAGCTGCTTGGGGCCCCGAGCTGGCCTGGGGCCCCAGCAGGGCGGGCCCTTGCCACGCCGGCGCTTCATATAAATGCTACAGCCTGTAGCATGGCCGAGCTCCTCTTCCTAGTTCCTCCTGCAGTCCGGCCGGGTATTGTAACCGCACGGTACAGGAGATTCAGTTTCCTGTTCCCGGCCGGACTGACAGGAAGTGCGCTCAGTGCTCATTTCCTACCAGTCCGGCCGGGAACAGCAAACTGAATCTCCTGCCGCGCGGTATGCAGTGGGGAGGGGGGGTAAAAAGAACATGGGGGGGAGTAAGGGGGGGCAGCCATATGAAGATCCCCCCCCTGCTTATCAGAAGAAATACTACCCGGTTTATAGCAGAATCAATGGTCATTTTTTACACTTAACAAATTGATAAAACAAAATGCCTCCAAAGATAGAAGCCCCCCCGCTTATCAGCTTGAAATGACAGAAGAAGTACTTCCCGGTGGTCGATCACCGCAGTAATTTAATTTATGCCAGGAAGTGGGAGCAAATACCTGTATTACACAGGTATCTGCTCCCTCCTCCACCCTGAAAGGTGCCAAATGTGACACCGGAGGGGGGGGGGGATTCCAAAAAGTGGAAGTTCCATTTTTGGGTGGAACTCCACTTTATGCATGTCCCCAGTCTCCAGCAAGTGCTACAGCAAGCTTGCAGTCTGTGACCATCTCCTGTTGCATTTTTTTTACAGTCTAATAGCTTTCTGTGGTTTTACATTTACTGAAAATTATGTGTGGCCGTTTGATGATTCCATGAGCCACAATTGAGTGGACTCCCCACCCACCTCTACACTCCCCTTGGCCAGGCATCAATGTTTCTTACACTGAACTTCTGCTGGTCTCGTGGATTATGCCCCATGATCACTAACATCCAGTCAAAACCCAAGAAAGTCGCCAATCATGTGAGAGCTGCAGAAGAAAGGAGGGGGGTGTGAAGTACACAGAATGCCTCTCTCACACTTGTGCATGAGATATGTAAATCACCTGTCACTCACAGCAAGGGGGAGAACTGACTACTATTTCTCTGGGGGTCCATTTTTATGTTACTGAAGAAAGGTAAGAGGATTGCTCAGAGCTGGATTAACTGTTCATGGCAAGACTGGGCACAGATGGCATGACATTCTCTGCTGTAACAGATATGAGTCTTAATTAAAAAAATAATAATTGGGGTTTACATTAAGGTGACCAGATTTTTAAAATGAAATCCGGCGACATATTTATTTTTTTACTAGTAATGGCGGCAATCAGCGACTCTCTGGCCGTCGCCGCCGCCCACTTTACAGCCTATCAAGTCTCACTCCCTGGGCCCCGGCTACTACTGGATAGGGGAGCGGATAGATAGATAAGCAGGCAGGTGGCTGGCCGGGACTTGAGCCAAGGCAGAAGAACATGTGAGCGGAGCTGAATGGGCATGCACCCGAAGCTGAAGAAATATTCCCTCCGCTCCGACCAGCACATGATCATCAGAAAGGGGCACAGATAATGGAAAAAAATACACCCCCCTAAGCTAGTAGGCATGGCGGAGCGGGGGGGGGGGGGTGTAATTCAGATTTTTTTTTTTTATTCTGCACTGACTGTCTTTGAAATTGCCCCAGCCACTGTCCAAATCCAATCCGGGGACAAAACCGGGGACAGACTTGGTCCGGGGACAGTGTCCTCAATCCGGGGACTGCCCCCTGAAACCGGGGATGTCTGGTCACCCTAGTTTACATCCACTTTAAGAACAGTAAGCTGGCCCTTTGTTTAGAAAGTTTGGAAACCCCCGATATACGTCAATAAAGTATGACAAATGATATACAGCATCTTGTGATTATTGAAAGCTGAATTCCAGGATAAGCAAATATTTTCTAAATATAAAACCCCTTTCACACTGGGGCGTTTTTCAGGTGCTTTAGCGTTAAAAAAAGCGCCTGTAAAGCACCTGAAAGAGGCACTGCGCTGGCAGGGCGTCAAAAAAAGTCCTGCAAGCAGCTTTTTTGCAGCGCTTTAGGAGCGGTAAATACACCGCGCTCCTAAAGCGCCCCTTTCCATTGAAATCAATGGGAAGCGCCTGCAAAGCGCCTTGGCAGCGGCGCTTTTAACCCTTTATTCGGCCTCTAGCGGGGGTTAAAAGCGCCCCGCTAGCGCTCGAAAAACACAGGTAAAGCGCCGCTAGTTTTAGCGCTGCTTTACCAGCATTTTTCGGGCGCTGGCAGTGTGAAAGGGGTCTTAGACCCCTTTCACACTGGGGCACTTTGCAGGCGCTAAAATTCTAAAAATAGCGCCTGCAAAGCGCCCTGAAACAGCCGCTGCTGTCTCTCCAGTGTGAAAGCCCCCGGGCTTTCACACTGGAGCGGTGCGCTAGCAGGACGGTAAAAAAAGTCCTGCTAGCAACATCTTTGGAGCGGTGTGTTTACCGCTCCTCCACCACTCCTGCCCATTGAAATCAATGGGGCAGCATGGCTATACCGCCGGCAAAGCGCCTCTGCAGCGGCGCTTTGCGGGCGGTTTTAACCCTTTCTCGACCACTAGCGGGGGTTAAAAGCGCCCCACTAGCAGCCGAATAGCGCCACGAATACGACGGTAAAGCGCCGCTAAAAATAGCACCACTTTACCGCCGATGCCCCCACCGCCCCAGTGTGAAAGGGGACTTAAAGCACTTGGGCTTTCACATTGGGATTGCAGATGAGACTTCTTTCAGGCGCTTTTTTTAGCACTAAAACGCCTGAAAAACACCCCAGTGTGAAAGGGGTCTAAGAGTCCTGTTCATTCCTCCTTGACTCTTCGTGTGTTTTGTGTATTTTTTCCAGATCTGTGCAGTAATCCGGGGTGAAACTTTGCCTCTGTACAGCAGCTTCATGTAATAAAGACGGGTCACACTTGCTCTCTCTCCTTGTGCAGGGTGACTAGTCCTGTCTCCATCCCATCCTGCAGACAGCATGTAGTGGATGGGGCCTGCTGGGCCCCTCTCACAGCTCTGCTCTCACAGTGTATGTACAGAACAGTAATGATGTCATTGCTACTTTTACGAGGTAATATCTGAGTTTGCAAAGGTATTTGGTGCACACAAAGAAGAGTTTTTCTGTCCAGGTTCAGCTTTAAGTGCATCTGGAAGCTCAGAAATTGAATTACAAAGATTGAAGAGCTTTTTTCTTTTTTTAAAATAACAAACATGTTATACTTACCTCCACAGTGAAGCTTGTTTTGCACAAAGTGGCCTCAAACATCCTCTTCTGGGTTCCCTCGCTGGCTCCTCCCTGCATTAGATAATCCCCTTGGAGAAGCGCTCTCCCGAGGGGGTTACCTTGCGGGCACGCTACTGAGTAGATAGACACTGAGTGTATGACTCGGCCCCGCCCCCCGATGCCCATGTCATTGGATTTTATTGACAGCAGCGGGGGGCCAATGGCTGCGCTGCTATCAATCTATCCAATCAAAGCCGGGACTCCGTGGAGAGGAGAATGGCAGGGACGCGCCGAGGAGACGAACGGGCTCAGGTAAGTAAAACGGAGGGGCTGGGTGGCCGGTGATTGCCAGGTTTTTTTCACCTTAATGCATAGGATGCACTAAGGTAAAAAAACACGAACCTTTACAACCCCTTTAAAGAGGAACTGCAGTCTTCTCACATAATTTGTAATAAAAACATCTTTGCCATTCTGAAGCTTCCCTCCAACCACTTTGCATATTATTTTATATATACTGTGATTCTTTACTTGCCAAATATGCTGCAGAAACCTCCCTCCACTGAGTCTGGCTGCACATCTCCAGCTCTGCAGCTCTCATTGGCCCTTTTATGACTCACCCCCTCCCTTCCTGGCAAACTCTCACGAGAGTAAGAGAGAGAGAGCTGTGCATGATGTCATACGCCTAGGCTAATGACCAGACAGGAAACAGGAAGTGGACTGTATAAGGTATTTACTGCAGAAAAAAAATATGTTTTACTATCCAAAATTAAAACAACAAGGGCAGAAGATTTAATAGATGGAAAGATGAAAAAATGACTGAAGTTCTGTGTTATTAATGTAGCGATACCTTCAACTAAGAAGGCCGCAAGTTTAGTTTGGGCCCTGAAAACAGCTCCGCCAACCCCCGGCAATGTACTCGATCCCCTACTGGCACAGTTAGTATTGGCAGCAATATATATATTCTTATACTGTATGAGTAAGCCCAGACACCAAGACAATAATGAAAAGGGTATCAAATTTACTTTTAGCTTTTGGTATGAAAAGTTAACAGTGGTAACGGTTCACAGATAATAAATTGCAGAGCCCTGCAGCAATAACACACTATGCATTTAAAATGAACAGTAAAGGTGCGCCGCGTGGGCGACCGTTAACTAGGCGCCCTGTGGCGCAGTGACTAAATGAACTAACTAGCTGGCCAGGCCTGGCTCAGATATCTACAACTCAGTCTATAGGGGATGATGGTTTTCTTCACCGGCAAGTCTTTAAACGTGGTGCACATTAACAGAATACCATTTGTAATCCAATGGGAAGGTAGAGATGAAATAAACACTTTGCTATGTGAACTCTGAGTTCAGCTCTGATAAGGTTCTTCAGTGAGAGTATCAGAAATAACTTGTGGGCCACGGCAGTCTATAGGCACATTAGCAACAACAGTATATGGTCTGGGCATACGCCCTCTCACCCATCCGGACGCGGTCCCAGTCCGGGAACTTCCACCGACTGTGTCTCACACACACACACAGTGTCTCCAGCGATCGGGTCCCCGATCCAACCAAGGCTGTAGGTAAGCGACGTCAGATGCCACCCAGGCTCTCAGTGGGGTGGAAGGCTCTTTGGTGCTGCGCAAGGCCTCAGGCTTCAGGCCCTGCACTCCGGCACATCCGCACAGGAGGATCAGTCACAGAAGTCTCGTGTCCCAAAGAGGCCGAGCCCAGCCTCGCCTCCTCCTTTTATAACCCCTCCCATGAGTCTCTGGGGTGGAAACATTGCCGAATGGGGTTCTGGGTAATGTAGTCTCTCTCCTCTGCTCTCACTTCCAGTAATGTCTCTTCTCTACTTCCTCCCGACTCACCTCTCACCTGGAACTTCTTGTCTCTCTGCATTAAAGGGGAACACCCCGCTACATTAAGGTCCGGTACACTGGGTCCACTTAAAGAGGTTGTAAACCCATATAAAAAAAATTAAATAAACCTGCAAGAAAAAAGCATAAAAAACAAGTATGCATCGCATACTAGCTCATTATGAAATACTTACCTTAGAACAAAGCTGTTGCAGCGGTCCCCGTACACCGTTGTGACCGTCGACATGTCTACCGGAGGTATTTCCAGGTTTGCAGGCTCCGGCGCTATGATTGGCCGGAGCCGGGATGACATCACTCCGGCGCATGCGCGCGTGAGCTGGTGGTCATGGCACAGGCCCTTTAGAAAAGGCACAATCGAGCCGTTTCCCCAGTGCGTATGCGCCGATGACGTTGCCGCAAGCGTATATGGTAAATATCTCCTAAACCGTGCAGTTTCAGGAGATATTTACAGTACCTACAGGTAAGCCTTATTATAGGCTTACCTGTAGGTACAAGTGGTGTAACAGAGTTTACAACCACTTAAGGAGGTTAATGAGTTAGTGTTCACAAATGTCTGACACAGATCATCTCCTGCTGCAGCCTCTCAAACTGGGCCTTGCTTCAAAGTTGCAGTGTACAGTCTCACTAGGGGAAAGGAAACTGAGGCGAAGAAAAGCCCGGAGCAAAAAATGAGAGAAAAGAAATGAGCGGAGGGCTGGCATGACTAGGGACACAGGGTACAGGATGTTAGAAGGATTAGGATTGGGTGAGAAGTTTAGTGGGAGGGGGAGTAAGTAAGAAAAGGAGTTGTCCCCTCCCCCAGGTCACCACAGTGTGAAGGAAAGTTCAGGGAAACAGAGCTATGGCAGATGGGGAGCTGTTTCGGGCCTAGCTGCGGTCAGAAGAGGCACCACGGAGCGCGGGTTGGCTACAGGAGACCCTGGGGCCAATGCTTGCTTGACGGGCGGTGAGGGCAGGTACAGGGGGGGAGGGATTTCGCGCAAGCTCAAAGGTTGCTTGCTGCCTTCGGAGCGCTTCTCACCCAACTATCCCCTAGAGCCCAGCGTCAGCCAATTAGTCTCCCCATGGCCCCATTCTGGCCCCCCCCGCTAAGCGTTCACATTGCTCACAGGGAGGGTCCCGGGAATCATCCCCCTCATAGTCAGGGCCCGGTGGGTGGCCGCACCGGCGGTCCGGGGTGGCCAGGCAGCTCGCTTGACATGGATCAGGAGAGTGCGGGCCTCACCCCTGATGGGACGGTAGCAGGGGGTGGAGCCTCAGCAGGGGAGATAGTCTGTCGCGGTCACTGTGCCCTCTGCGGCCTCGGCCAGGTGACCCTCAGAAGTTGATGGATGGGGAGGGGACAACGCGCCTGATGTCTCTTGGCAGGGCGGGGGGGGAGACCCCCCGGCCCGCGGAAGGCGACAGAGAAGTCCGTGGGCGGGTCTGGAGCTCAGTGGCGGGGCCGGAGGGCTGCCAGATCCTCGGCAGTCAGAGACGCTGCTCCTGGAGGGCTTTCATCAGATGCGGGCGAGCCAGCTGTCCTACGGTCGCAGGGCGAGCTGACGGAGTCGGAGGACGATCGGTTTCCCCTGAGGTGATCGGCAGCGATGGAGGCGGGACAATTGGCTGGTGGGAATCTTCCTAGGCAGCCCGGTAAGTAAAAATTTTCCTTTGCCATATAGGGGATAGTATAGTGGGTCCCTGGGGGGTGGTCCTACTGCAGGTGCTGGGGAGGCATTGGTAACGGGGGGGCTTGCAGGGTGATTCTCCCCGGGTGGACACAATGGATGGGGCTGCACTTGGGGAGAGCTTCAGGCTCGCAGGGTTTTTATTGGCGGGGCTCAAAGATTTTGGTCGGCGGATTTGAGAAGGTGGTCGGTCCGCGGGGTCCCGCTTGCAGGGAGGGATGGTATATCCTCATCACCCGTAGCGGTGCCGGCTGTGTGGGAGGCTGCACATGGCAGCTGATAGTGGGGTGCAAGTGCAGCAGAGGGTTTTGAAGTTCGTGGTAGCAGGAGACGCCGCTGGAAAACGGATGTCATCCGTTTGGCTGATTTAGCCACAGGTACAGTTGGTTTTGAGGGTCCGCCGGGTGCTCACCTAAAGCCTGAGGCCTGGGAGAAGATCTGAAAGGGTGAGTACGTGGAGATGTTGTTCACTCCTGCTGTTAATTTTTTTTTAACCTGGATAAGGTTACGCCAGCGTAGTCCAACAATGGGAGGTGGAGAGAAGGGGAGGTATTGGTTGATTTCATGTATTATTGCCAATAGGTTGCAAGCATTTGACATGAGGGTGATTGGGGGGAAGAACCCCGAACCCTGTCAGAGCTCTTTTGTTACCCAAATTCGGTAGGGGATGCTTAATGGGTCCACGGAGGTGCGGCTTGGATGCGGTCTGGCGAGCAGTTTTGGCATAGGAGGGGATACTTCCGGCACTACGGTGGGATCACAAAGACATCAGGCTGGGAATGCGCCTCGTGACATCTGCGAGGCCCCCAGGGCTGTTTTTTTCCTGGTAGGGGCGGGTTGTACTCCCCCAAAACCCCCCACAGTATAACAGTCCGGCCAGAGAAAGGAGGCCTGTTGGCGGTACACGTAGGGCACAGGTAAATTCGGTGGAGTGTGTCGGTACAAGCACTAAGGTTCTGGGTTTGGGTTTGGGGGGGGGAGGGGATCACACCCTGTCGGTGTGCTTCAAGCACGGGAGAGGTCGTTTTCGGCGAGTCTGTTAACAGGAGGAAGGATGCCGGTGATAGTGGAACGGCGGCGGCCGTTTCTCGGTAGATATACGGATGGTACGGCAGCGCAGCTGTTAGACGAAGGTTTTTTCTTTTTTCAGTGAGGTTTCACATGCCGTGTGCTTTTTAGGCTATTCCCCCACGGTCCAGTGATTTACGTTCGGCCATGCTATGTCTCAACGTGGTTTCTGAGAAACTGCCCAGGGAAAGTAGCATTAGGAGGCATAGGCGGCCCTTTCCCTTCCCAACCTTTAGTTGATTTGGGGGTTCCCTTTGGGGTGTAGTGCCAAAGTAGGAGCTCAACAAATTTGGGCTGATGCACCACCTTTCTTCCCAAAAGGGGGGTTGGTCAACAATGCCATTGACCTGGGAGGATACACAGTGAGTGGCACTTCCTTTGATACGGCAGTGTATTGGGTTCGTCGGGTTGGGCAGGGCCATCCAGACAGCTTCCGATTGCTGGGTTGTTGGGGTACTGGGGTGTCTTATGTCGATCGGGGTCTGCCGATTGGTTGCTCTGTCTCCGGGGCACTGTTTGACAGGTCATTGGGGGAATGTATGATGAGGGGTGTGTCAGGAGTATCGCCCATCAGACATTATTTGGACGACTTTCTGTGCGTAGGCCTGACGTCGCCTACTGTCTTCGTGGTGCCCCTGTCTACGTTGGAGCACGTCGCGAGGATCAGATCGCCTAAGCATTTTGTGCGTTGGGTGGACTCATGGGGAGGATTTGCGAGTGTGCCTCATTACTGTATGGGTTTCCCAGGAGGGGACTGGGGGGGTTTGGTGCGGTTAGCAACTTCGAGTTGGGGTTGTACACAGTGTCGGGTGGCTCGACAGGTTTGGGGGCATTCTTTCAGGGCGGGTGTAGTGGGCCTCGGTCTTGGATTGACAGGGGTTTTCACAAAAGATCTGGTGCTGCTGGAGTCATTTCCAGTGGTATTGGCAGTGGAGTGGTGGGGCGCTTCGTTCAGGGAGATGAAGGTTTGGTTCCACGGGTATAACCTGGGGATGGTACGAGTGATCAATAGAGCCGCTGTGTCGTCTCCCCTGGTTGTTCGGCTGTTGCAACACTCGGTGTGGTTATGCTTGCAAGTGCATATGTTGTTTACTCGGGGCATCTAACGGCAGGGTAGAACATCATAGCTGGCGCGTTTCCTCGCTTTCAGTGGGGATGGTTTCCGGGTGGTGAAGCTGGTGGTGGGGTAACGCGGGGTGCCCTGTCCTGTCTGGAGGTGTAAGATTCCATCTGAGTCGTCCGCTTCTCGGAAGGCTAGGCAAGAGTGGCAGGCAGTAGTTCACATGAGTGAAGTGGATTCGGTGGGCGAGGGGGTTAGACTGTTGGCGTTATACTTTATTTCTAGAAATAGGACCGATGGGGTGGCCGGGCCCGCGTTGGAAAAAAAAAAACTAGCGGGTTTGGCGTTTCTGGTCAAAGGCGAGGTCGCCCGGATTTTACGGAAGAATTTTTCTCCTGGTTATATCATAAAAAAAACAAACAAACAAACAAAAAAAAAAAAAACAATGTTTGGGCAGCTGCAGGGTTTGTGCAGCAGCATATGAGGTTTCCCTAGTTAGAGGGAAAAATAAAAATAAATAAAAAATAAAAAATAAATTAATAAATAAATTTGGGGCCTTTTGGTTTGGGGAGCTGGTCAGCCTTTCCAAGTCCGTCCAAGGGGGAATTTGGGTTTATGAGACTAAGTGCAAGGGGGAGGGGGTGTCGTTGGTGTTACTGATATACAAGATGGAGCAGGTGGGCAGGGGTCAGTTGGTGCAGGCTTGGCTCTGCCTGGCTATCAGTGGTGTCCGGTGGGGGCCGTGACGGTTTGTTTTTTTGAGAAGTGCGTCCCAGGGCAGTGGGGTCCTTCTTAATGCACACGGACGGGTCCCCATTTTTGTCCAGGTTACACAGGGTTTCAGTTTTCAGGAAGTGCTGCCGGGTTTTGGGGCTTGGATGAGAGGGCATGTTCTTCTTGTTTCTTTCAGGGTTGGTGCCGCGACCGCGGCGGCTAAGGTGGGATGGATGCTGAGGCGGTTAAGCGCTTTGGTAGGTGGGAGTCTTGTAGATTTGTGCTATACATTCGCCCCCATCTGCTGGTGGGATTCGAATAGTGTGGGCTGGGTGGAGAGAGTGTATGGGGCTGTGATGGTTTTGGGCTTGCTGAGGTCTTGGTGGCTTGTTTCTTTCTCTTCTTGCAGGTTCGGTACAGGCACTGGCCTGGATACTGGGCCATTCGTTTGTGTTTAAAAAAAAAAAAAAAAATACATAAAAAAAAAAAAAAAAAAGGTAATAAGGGGCGGATGTGGGGACAGAGGGTCAGCAGGTGGTGTTTCCAAGCCAGGAGGTTTGTGCTAGATGGCTGGGAGTTGCTATGGAGTAGGGGGGCTCCAGAGGTACAGCTTTGCACGTCTGTATAGGCCGCCTGACATTTTAGTCCTGCACGTAGGTGGTAATGATGTAGGGGTAAGGTCGATGGCATTCCCGGACGTGATCATTGGGTGGTTGGACATTGTCACTCGGACCACATGGAATGGGGCTTGGTCTTTAGAGGGTATCTACAGGGCCTGTACGAAGCTTAATTGGGAAGTGAGTAGATTTGTAGTGAGGAATGGAGGGTTGGTGGTAAGGCACATGGAGTTGGTGGTGGATGTCTGGAGGTACCTGCGGTGCAATGGTGTGCACCTCACTGTGGTGGGGAGTGACTTATGGGCATTGGGAATGCAATATGGCATACAGTGAGCTCTGGGGTGTGGGGGGGCCCCCAAGGGTAAGGTTTTTCCCTTGGGTGCTGTGGCGGGTGTTGGTCTTTGCGGATGAAGGAAGATACCTTGGAAGGAATGAGTTCAGGACCTATCGTTGGTATGGGTCCTGATGGTTGGATTTCAGCTAACGGAGGTTTAGCTGAAATGTGTTGGTAACGGGTGCACTGCGGTCCGTGGTTGTCTCTGAGCCAGCCGGTCGGCTTGAGGCCTATAATCATATGAGAGGTACCGCAGTGCAATATTTTACCAGATGGTTATGGAGGTTCCCGCAAAGACCAACGCTAGGATTTTGATATTATTTTGGAAATATATTTGTTTAATAAATAAGGCTGCTACGGCCTATGTTTTACGGCAATTTCGGTGTGGTCTCGTTAATATAGAATTATGGGTAAGAAGTTGGAGCAAACAGGGGTAAGCAGTAAGTACATCTGTTATACATTAGTCATGCTTCCTTTTTCCCATTGAAGACTGATGACATCATTGCAGCCTAGGTCAAATCCCTGATTGGAGCTCAAAGATTGCTTTTTAATTTGTACACGTAGGGCACAGGTAAATTCGGTGGAGTGTGTCGGTACAAGCACTAAGGTTCTGGGTTTGGGTTTGGGGGGGGGAGGGGATCACACCCTGTCGGTGTGCTTCAAGCACGGGAGAGGTCGTTTTCGGCGAGTCTGTTAACAGGAGGAAGGATGCCGGTGATAGTGGAACGGCGGCGGCCGTTTCTCGGTAGGTATACGGATGGTACGGCAGCGCAGCTGTTAGACGAAGGTTTTTTCTTTTTTCAGTGAGGTTTCACATGCCGTGTGCTTTTTAGGCTATTCCCCCACGGTCCAGTGATTTACGTTCGGCCATGCTATGTCCCAACGTGGTTTCTGAGAAACTGCCCAGGGAAAGTAGCATTAGGAGGCATAGGCGGCCCTTTCCCTTCCCAACCTTTAGTTGATTTGGGGGTTCCCTTTGGGGTGTAGTGCCAAAGTAGGAGCTCAACAAATTTGGGCTGATGCACCACCTTTCTTCCCAAAAGGGGGGTTGGTCAACAATGCCATTGACCTGGGAGGATACACAGTGAGTGGCACTTCCTTTGATACGGCAGTGTATTGGGTTCGTCGGGTTGGGCAGGGCCATCCAGACAGCTTCCGATTGCTGGGTTGTTGGGGTACTGGGGTGTCTTATGTCGATCGGGGTCTGCCGATTGGTTGCTCTGTCTCCGGGGCACTGTTTGACAGGTCATTGGGGGAATGTATGATGAGGGATGTGTCAGAAGTATCGCCCATCAGACATTATTTGGACGACTTTCTGTGCGTAGGCCTGGCGTCGCCTACTGTCTTCGTGGTGCCCCTGTCTACGTTGGAGCACGTCGCGAGGATCAGATCGCCTAAGCATTTTGTGCGTTGGGTGGACTCATGGGGAGGATTTGCGAGTGTGCCTCATTACTGTATGGGTTTCCCAGGAGGGGACTGGGGGGGTTTGGTGCGGTTAGCAACTTCGAGTTGGGGTTGTACACAGTGTCGGGTGGCTCGACAGGTTTGGGGGCATTCTTTCAGGGCGGGTGTAGTGGGCCTCGGTCTTGGATTGACAGGGGTTTTCACAAAAGATCTGGTGCTGCTGGAGTCATTTCCAGTGGTATTGGCAGTGGAGTGGTGGGGCGCTTCGTTCAGGGAGATGAAGGTTTGGTTCCACGGGTATAACCTGGGGATGGTACGAGTGATCAATAGAGCCGCTGTGTCGTCTCCCCCGGTTGTTCGGCTGTTGCAACACTCGGTGTGGTTATGCTTGCAAGTGCATATGTTGTTTACTCGGGGCATCTAACGGCGGGGTAGAACATCATAGCTGGCGCGTTTCCTCGCTTTCAGTGGGGATGGTTTCCGGGTGGTGGAGCTGGTGGTGGGGTAACGCGGGGTGCCCTGTCCTGTCTGGAGGTGTAAGATTCCATCGGAGTCGTCCGCTTCTCGGAAGGCTAGGCAAGAGTGGCAGGCAGTAGTTCACATGAGTGAAGTGGATTCGGTGGGCGAGGGGGTTAGACTGTTGGCGTTACACTTTATTTCTAGAAATAGGACCGATGGGGTGGCCGGGCCCGCGTTGGAAAAAAAAAAAACTAGCGGGTTTGGCGTTTCTGGTCAAAGGCGAGGTCGCCTGGATTTTACGGAAGAATTTTTCTCCTGGTTATATCATAAAAAAAAAAAAAAAACAAAACAAAAAAAAACAATGTTTGGGCAGCTGCAGGGTTTGTGCAGCAGCATATGAGGTTTCCCTAGTTAGAGGGAAAAAAATAAAAAAAAATAAAAAAAATAATAAATTAATAAATAAATTTGGGGCCTTTTGGTTTGGGGAGCTGGTCAGCCTTTCCAAGTCCGTCCAAGGGGGAATTTGGGTTTATGAGACTAAGTGCAAGGGGGAGGGGGTGTCGTTGGTGTTACTGATATACAAGATGGAGCAGGTGGGCAGGGGTCAGTTGGTGCAGGCTTGGCTCTGCCTGGCTATCAGTGGTGTCCGGTGGGGGCCGTGACGGGTTTTTTTTTTGAGAAGTGCGTCCCAGGGCAGTGGGGTCCTTCTTAATGCACACGGACGGGTCCCCATTTTTGTCCAGGTTACACAGGGTTTCAGTTTTCAGGAAGTGCTGCCGGGTTTTGGGGCTTGGATGAGAGGGCATGTTCTTCTTGTTTCTTTCAGGGTTGGTGCCGCGACCGCGGCGGCTAAGGTGGGATGGATGCTGAGGCAGTTAATCGCTTTGGTAGGTGGGAGTCTTGTAGATTTGTGCTATACATTCGCCCCCATCTGCTGGTGGGATTCGAATAGTGTGGGCTGGGTGGAGAGAGTGTATGGGGCTGTGATGGTTTTGGGCTTGCTGAGGTCTTGGTGGCTTGTTTCTTTCTCTTCTTGCAGGTTCGGTACAGGCACTGGCCTGGATACTGGGCCATTCGTTTGTGTTTAAAAAAAAAAAAAAAAAATACATAAAAGAAAAAAAAAAAAAGGTAATAAGGGGCGGATGTGGGGACAGAGGGTCAGCAGGTGGGGTTTCCAAGCCAGGAGGTTTGTGCTAGATGGCTGGGAGTTGCTATGGAGTAGGGGGGCTCCAGAGGTACAGCTTTGCACGTCTGTATAGGCCGCCTGACATTTTAGTCCTGCACGTAGGTGGTAATGATGTAGGGGTAAGGTCGATGGCATTCCCGGACGTGATCATTGGGTGGTTGGACATTGTCACTCGGACCACATGGAATGGGGCTTGGTCTTTAGAGGGTATCTACAGGGCCTGTACGAAGCTTAATTGGGAAGTGAGTAGATTTGTAGTGAGGAATGGAGGGTTGGTGGTAAGGCACATGGAGTTGGTGGTGGATGTCTGGAGGTACTTGCGGTGCAATGGTGTGCACCTCACTGTGGTGGGGAGTGACATATGGGCATTGGGAATGCAATATGGCATACAGTGAGCTCTGGGGTGTGGGGGGGCCCCCAAGGGTAAGGTTTTTCCCTTGGGTGCTGTGGCGGGTGTTGGTCTTTGCGGCTGAAGGAAGATACCTTGGAAGGAATGAGTTCAGGACCTATCGTTGGTATGGGTCCTGATGGTTGGATTTCAGCTAACGGAGGTTTAGCTGAAATGTGTTGGTAACGGGTGCACTGCGGTCCGTGGTTGTCTCTGAGCCAGCCGGTCGGCTTGAGGCCTATAATCATATGAGAGGTACCGCAGTGCAATATTTTACCAGATGGTTATGGAGGTTCCCGCAAAGACCAACGCTAGGATTTTGATATTATTTTGGAAATATATTTGTTTATTAAATAAGGCTGCTACGGCCTATGTTTTACGGCAATTTCGGTGTGGTCTCGTTAATATAGAATTATGGGTAAGAAGTTGGAGCAAACAGGGGTAAGCAGTAAGTACATCTGTTATACATTAGTCATGCTTCCTTTTTCCCATTGAAGACTGATGACATCATTGCAGCCTAGGTCAAATCCCTGATTGGAGCTCAAAGATTGCTTTTTAATTTGTAAAAGAGGGAGCTTTGGAAAAAAAATGCTGTATATTGTGTCTAGTCATCAATTTATTCATCATGCAGATGGATTCTGTGCAACTACATGTATTTTATGAGCCTATAGCCTCGTACACACGGCCGAGAATCTCGTCGTAAAAAACACGTCGGTTTTTTCGACGAGATCCTTGGACAAGAAACTTGTCCCAGCCGAGTGTACACACGCTCATTTCAAAGAACCCGCGGTTCTTTGAATGGAGCGAACGCGGTGACGTAATCGAATACGACGAGCATGCGCTCGTCACATTCGATGCCGTCGCCGCCATCTTGGTACACCCTATCCTATGCCTCGTCGAGATTCTTGTCGGTTTTCTTGACGAGAAACCATACACACGAACAAATTTCTCGGCAAGAAATCTCTGCCAGCAAGTTTCTTGCTGGTTCTTGCCGAGAAACTCGGTCGTGTGTACGAGGCTTATGAGTGTTTGGGTATTAGCTCAGCACTGAAATGACACAGTTGAGCCTCTCTTCCCTCTGGGTATGAGAAGTATCATTAGCTTCTAAAAACTCTGTGTGTAGCTTATTTTTCATTCGTATTTATTAGATTTGCACAGCGAGAAAGACCATTGGGCTTGTTATAGGATTAAAAAGTGATGTGGCTTGTTGCATTGGTATAGGAAATATCTACCATTAATTTGTGACTGGTAAGAGACCAAAACATTCAGCTTGACCATTAAGCTTGCAATTGGTCAAGGTTGAAGGGTCACACTGGTTACCAAAATGTTCTCTCATGTTATCAATGTGTGCTGTATGACAGCAGACAGTGCTGTATGACAGCAGACAGTGCTGCATATTCTCAGAACATGGAGGGTTCTACATGCTAGCAGAGAGTACCGGATTTTACAGGACAATGCTTCATGTTACCATTACCAGAGAATGTTGCATTGTGCTAGAGAACACCCCTGGTAATAGAAAACACTATATTTTATTAAATAGTGCTACATATGACCAGTGAGTGCTTGAATTGTACTAATGATTGCAAATGTTATCAGAGAATGCTGCAGGGTGCTACAAATTGAACACAAAATCATTCTGCATTTTGCTACAGAATATATCAGGGGTGCTCAACCTTTTGAAGAGCGAGGGCCACTTAAGCGACTTGGTAACCAGTTGCGGGCCACAATGAGCAGAGCGGTGGACATCATGTCCGTGTCCACTCTGCATATGCAGAGCGGACACGGACACAGCCCACTATACTCTTTTTTTTAGCGGATCGGATTGGAGGTAGGACACAAGTTGGTTTATGTCTGCCACTACTTAGAGGTGAATGGAGGGTCCAATTGGTCAGGCTGTCGGACTGACCGTGTGAAAGGGGCCCAAGGCTGCTTTCACACTGATGCGCTGCGGTTTACCCGCACCGCGGGTTCAACGCAGTGTACCTTTGACTTTCCTGCACTTTGCAATAGACTTCTATTATATTCTGCAGGTTTGGTGCACTTTCAGAAAGCTCACCAAACTCGCAGGTAATAACAGAAGTCTATGACTCAGTGCAGGTAACCCGCAAGTAAACTGCTCTGCACCTGCGGATCAGTTTAAAAGCAGCCCAGTAACCACTGCAGAACAGATATGCCCATATATACACTGTGATTTTAGTAATAAACTGACGTTTAATAACAGTATTCTATTCTATTCCATCCCAGAGCAGGAGGTCGCGGGCCACATTAGAGGCCTCCCCGGGCCACTGGTTGGGCACCCCTGGAATATATGCATTGCAAGATAGTGCTGCATTGTGATCAGTAGTGTATTTGGGTTTTGTGCTGCCCTAGGCCTGACTAAACTCATGCACCCCCTAATTTAAATATGACCCACCCCTTCCTGTCAAGGCCACACCCATTGCTGTTTAAGACCTGCCCTGAAATTTTCGAGTAGGGACACTAGTTCTTAGGGCCTGGGGAGTGGGTAATGGATTCCCTTAATTTGCATAGATTTCCTCTCCCTTCCTGTTTGGCTATGGGGCAGAAAGTGAAGGGATATCTCTGCAATGGGACAGGGATGGTAAAACATAAACTGACAGGGGCTATAACCCTCCCTTACTCTTTCCAAAATGTTGCCTATAGTTCTACTTTAAGCACAAATTTCTGATAATTTTATGGAGAGGACTAAGAAGATATAACCATGCCAATGGTGCAGCAGAAAATGTATATAGCACAGTGAGGAAGGTTTGTGGTCCAGGCTGATAGGACAGTCAAAATTAGAAGCAGCTTGAGTTACACTAACAGTGTAAAACAAGCCGGTGGGGACCCTTTCTGTGCTGCCCCCCTGCAAAGTGCTGCCCTAGGCCTGGGCCTTGTTGGCCTAGGCCAGGATACAGCGTTGATTGTGATACAGGATCTGTACATGTTGGCAAAGAGGTCTGTACTGTGCTACAGAATATTCAGTATATTGTTGCCAGAGAGTTTGCTTTGAGTGGTAAACCATATAAGAGAGTGCTGCATTATACTTAACCACTTCAGCCCCGGAAGAATTTACCCCCTTCCTGACCAGAGCACTTTTTGCGATTCGGCACTGCGTCGCTTTAGCTGACAATTGCGCGGTCGTGCGACATTGTACCCATACAAAATAGACATCCTCTTTTTCCCACAAATAGAGCTTTCTTTTGGTGGTATTTGATCACCTCTGCGGTTTTTATTTTTTGCGCTATAAACAAAAAAAGAGCGTAAATTTTGAAAACAAAGCAAGTGTAGCGGGTATCTACTTTTTAAAACTGGTGAGGACACCAGTGATGCATAGTTCCCTGCGGCCCAGCAGGTGGCGCTGTCACTTTGGGACGGGGTTGAACCATCGCTGCAGTGCCGTACCCTTTGTGACCTCTCGCAGTGGTTGTACGGCGGGGCGGGGAACCCGCCCTGCTTGCTGGGAGAGGGTATAAAGGGGGCGGACATCTTCGCCACGAGGTTCGAGTCCCGGGCACCTTCAGCCTGAGGGCTGTGGTTGCGGTCGGTGTCCAGGCGGCCTAGGCCTGGACACTTGGATTTCGTGTTCCATCCCAGACACCTTCAGTCTGGGGTGAGGTACTCAGCCGGAGGCCTGGGGCCCAGTACCTTCCGCTGGGTCCCGCGAGGGAGGGATCATCCTAGGGGGCCCCGGGAGTGGGGCACCCGAATCCAGAGGCGTAAGGGACCGGAGGAGGGACTCACCCGAAGACCTGGTGCAGCAGATTGCCAGTGCCGGGTGTACCTCTGGAGACCGCCGGGAGGGATATCTTTCCCGAACAGGGGCCAAATTCAAAGAGGGAGTCCAGTCCACGTTCAATGACCGGTGGCAGCGGTCCAGCTATTTCAATCAGGTCAGTGGCAGGGGCCTGCTATTAGGCCTGTGGCAGGGGCCTCAACAGTTCATCCGGTCTGTGGCAGAGACCAAACTCACGGTCGGTGGCAGAGACCGTGCGCCAGGCCTATTCGCTAAAAAAGGAATAGGAGAGTTTAGTTGTGCCTGGGCCTACTCGTTCCCACACCCCCATGTTCGTCTGTTACTGGAAGTTCAACTGAGTGTGTTCACCGTACTGTATGAGAAATAAAGGAGTGTTGGACTTTCGATTGGTGTGGGGCTCTATCATTGGCAGACACATCTCCATGGAACAACTGAGGCTTCGTATGCAGTGGACAGACCCAGAGGTAATTCAAATAACTTTGCTCAACCCTCTTATACACACGAGGGGAGAGCTTGGCGTAGTGTTCCTGCACTCTCCTCTCCCAGATACCCCATAGACACAAGCTATTCACAATAGGAAAGAGGGAGAGTGAGGTTCCGCTACACAATATTGTTTACTTTTTGCTATAATAAATATCCCTAAAAAATATATGAAAAAAAAACAAATTTTTCTCTTATCATCCATGGACCGACACGGCGTCTCTTACACTTTACACGTGGGTATATGTCCCTGCCTGCAGGAGAAGACCTAGGCAGAATGTTAAATGTTAAAACATTCCAGAACAAACCAGAGCCGAACAGCCCCGCCCAGGGGGGCGGTCCCCCCGGACATCACCCCCACACCCGCAGCCAGCAGGCCTCAGTTTTTTTCTGCCTAGCAGAAGGAGAAGACGTGGCTCTCTCAGGAGCCAGTCTCCTGGAAGATTTTACTTTTAATTTTTATTCCTTTGGGAATTTTATTATTTTATTTTTGAGACCTTCAATCAACTGTCGGCTGGGCAACAGGTTGGGTACACTAGTATCCTCGTAGTCTTCCCTGTCCGACCATCGAGCGTGCTGATCCTCGCCTTGTGTGCGTGAGACTCAGTTCACGACATACCCCATGGCTCCAGGGGTGGCCGGGTTGCTTTCATGCTCCCGCGGTCCTCTCAAGATCGAACAGTACCTACTGTATCTTTCGCGGTGGACCGGGCCGACAGCTACGCAGTACGACTCTGTGATAGGCCTGTCTGAAACAAGCCAGTGAGTCCCTCTATTGGCACTGGGGGTGTTCTCCAAGGTGCTTGCGGGACGGGTAAGTAGTCTCTCCTGCTGCAAGGTGAGTACATGCTGGCTGTGTTTCTGTGTGTGGGGGGTTCTCCCTGTCTCCCCCCTGTATGCTGCTCTCTGCACCCTGTTGTGCTGTTGTGCTGTGTGGGGATGCTTGGGGGGTCACTCTGCCTTGGGGGGGCCGCTCCATGACTGTTATTTTTATTGGGAAGTGTTCTGGGGGACTGGCTGTGGTGTTTTCTGTGCGCCATTGGCGCGGTGTTTTATTTTTAAAAAATGCGCCATTGGCGGCCATTTTGGCTGAGGCTTAATACATAGTTAAACTGGTGCCCGGCGGCCATTTTCTTGTAGCCGCGGCACTTGCACTTTCGTTTTCGGCCTCTAGCAGCGCTGCTGTACGGCGCGGAATACACACATCCCCACAGATTCTTCACCTCAGGCTGCACCAGCGCGACTCATACAGCGCTACAGCACGACTCATACAGCACTACAGCGCGGCTCATACAGCGGTCCCTAGGGGTGGTGAGTACTCCAGGTATCCCCTCCTCAGCCCCAGCACGGCCTGTGGGTGGGCTGTATTATTCACTATAATGGTGAATAAGGTCTCAGAGGGTGGCAATATTGGAGTCTGGTTCACCTGTTTTCTTCACATTGTTAGAGACAACTGACAGTGCTTCTGCACCTGCGGTCCTTAGGGACCAGTTGTCGGCATTCCTGGAATCATTAATCTGACCAGGAGAAAGCAGGGTGTGAGCGCAAGGGAGCAAAAAAGCCCCTATCCCCACTTTTTTTCCACAAAAAAAAAAGGGGGGTAATGCGCTGATTCAGATATGGGCCTAGCCACTACCGCTCAGGACCCTAGCTCTGAATATATATTTGATGGTTTTGAACAGGACATTCCTTGCAAGGAAAACTCCAGTTCTGTGTCAGTAAATGACAGGGTGCTTGTTTTGTGAACTCATTGATGCAGTGAGGGACACTCGCAAGCTAAATGCTGCAGATGCAGAACCTCAGGCGGACGGTCTCCTCTGGTTCCTTGGGGCCGGGCCTTCTAAAAAGTTTTTTTTTTTCAATATGTACCTTTCTTTGACCAGCTCACTGACAAGGTCTGGGGAAAAAGCCGCAGAAGTCTTTTATGGTCCCGCGGCGTTTGTCTATCAGATACCCCTTTTGAGGATGCCCTACTAAAAATGTGGGCTTCTCCCCCAGTGGTCGACCCTCCAGTCGCCCGGTTGAACAAGGCCACCATTCTCCCGGTGGAGGGGACTCCTGCATTTAAGGACCCCACTCACAGGAGGTCAGAAGTGGTGAGTAGAGCCATGTTTGCCTTGTTGGGGTCCGCCCTACGGCTTGTGGTAGCGGCGACCCTTGTGTCTCCAACACTTGTGGGATGGGCAACTGTACAGGAGCATGATCTTCCTCCAGACACTACCCACAAATGGTGCAGGGCCTGGTTTATGTGGCGACACCACGTTTGACGCGGCCCCTTATAACTCAGGGTATTGCGTGGTCTGATCTGGTTGAAATGCTGGTCTACTGACCTAGCTTCTAAAAAGCCTCGGAAGGGTTTACCATTAAAAGGTGGTAGGTTTTTTCGGTGCTGCGCTGGATGACATCATCAAGGATGTCACGGGAGGTAAAAGCACTGTTCTTCCTCAGGCTGGCAAGGAGGCCGCTATAAGCAGGGTCCTTCCTTTCCAGAAAAAAGGGGATATTTTCGTCAGTCAACGGGGAGGCCCCCCAGACTGACAGCGGTACGGCTGGTGGACACGAGCGCCCCTGGGTGCGTATGCCGAACAAGCCGGCTCCCTAGCCCGCCTCCGCGTGAAGTCTTGCCCCCTCCCAACTCTGGGGTAGGGGGGACGACTTTGCAGGTCCACGGATCAATGGACCTCCCGGATCTCCTACTGGTGGGTGTGCGAGGTGATCCCCTCAGGTTACAGGATAGGTTCCGTTCCTAATACCAGACAGATTCTTCCCTCGAATCTTCCTCTCCTTCCTGCCCGTCGGGTGGCCCTATGGGGCCTATTCAGGTTTGAGGTCCGGAGTGATTGTGCCGGTTCCGTCACAGGAGAGGTTTCAGGGATTCTACTGGCCTATCTTGGACCTCCAGGTCCTGAATGCCTTCGTGAAGGTGCAAAAGTTCCGCATGGAATCCATTTGCACGGTGGTCAGTGCACTCCGTCAAGGGGATTTTCTGGCGAACTTGGAATTCAAGGACGCCTACTTGTATGTTCCGATCTGCGCTTGCGATCGACGAAGTCCACTATCAATTTGTGGCTCTTCCTTTCGGCCTAGCCCCGGCGCCGAGGGTGTTCACTAAGGTGCTTGTGCCGGTTCTAGCTTGCTGAGACAGCAAGGCATTGCTGTCGTGGGCTATCTGGACGATCTTCTTCTCAGAGCAGGAAATGGCTCAGTATTAGAAGACAGTGTGACTATCGTCAGTCAGACCCTCAGGGACTTCGGGTGGCTCCTAAACATTCAGGAGTCAGTCCGGGTCCCGACTCGAGATTTGGAGTATCTCGGTCTGATACTGGACTCCTTGGAGGCAAAAGGTATTCCTACCTCCGGGGAAGCTACTGACACTTCAGTCTGCAGTACGGATGCTGACATCCCAAAAAATGGTCATCAATCCGTTTTTGCATGGGAATCCTGGGACTCATGGTGACCTCTTTCGAGGCCATTCCGTATGCCCAATCACACACCAGGGCATTGCAGAAGGAGATCTTGTTCCCTTGGGACAAATCCCCGTTGTCTTTGGATTTTCCGATCCAGGTGAGCCACCTGGTCAGGGCGTCCCTGACATGGAGTTTGGGTCCCCGGCTCTTCGGTCCGGGAAGTCGTTCCTCCCCGTCCAATGGACGGTGTTCACTACAGACGCCAGCCTGAAGGGCTGGGGTGTAATTTGGGGAGTCCTGTTGGCCCAAGGGCTTGGACTCCGGACGAAGCCCGTTTGCCGATTAATGTTCTGGAAATACGGGCCATCAGACTGTGCCTCTCCTCGTGGTCTGAGAGATTACAGGATCGTTCCATCAGGATCCTGTCAGACAAGTCACGGTGGTGGCGTATGTCGACCACCTCGAAGCTCAGCTGAGGCTTCCGAGGTCCCCCGTACCCTGAAGTGGGCTAAAGGAAGCGTGCCGGCTCTGTCAGCCGTTTACATTCCGGGCATAGAACTGGCGGACTATTGAGTTGCCAGACGTTGGACCGGGGAGAGTGGTCCTTGCACCCGGAGGTATTTCAACTCCTTTGCCACACAAACGTCGGGGCACGCCGGAGGTGGACCCGATGGCTTCTCGACTCAATTGTAAGTTGTCGATTTGTGGCCAGATCCAGGGATCCTTGGGCGGATGCATCAGAGGCGTCAGTGGCCCATGGGGTCATGATCACCTGATACACGTTTATCCTCCGCTGCAGTTGCTTCCTCGCCTGCTGCGCAGGGTGGCGACCGAGGGAATTCCGGTGATCCTCATTGCTCCGGATCGACCTCGGCTTCACTGGTACGCCGATCTGGTACGTCTCGTCGAGGCCGTTCCCTGATGGTTGCCAATAGGGAGGACTTTCTGTCTCAAAGTCATATATTTCATCCTGCCTTTACAGTCTCGGGCCTTAACGGCATGGCTGTTATAAGCCAGGTGTTGAGAGACCGAGGCTCTCGGACTCGGTCATTTCGTCCATATGAAGGACACGGAAGTCTTCCTCCAGAACTATCTCTGTACCTGGAATAGCTTACATCGCCATGTGCGAAGAGCTGGACTGACATCCTCGGACGTATTCCGTCCTTAGAATCCTGCGTTTCCTACAGCATGGCATGGCCCAAAGGCTCGCTTTGAGTATCATTTAGGGTCAGTTTCGGCCTTGGCCGTCTTCTTTCGGTGACCACTAGCGGGTCATTCCTTGGTTGGCACCCTTGTACAGGGGGTTCGCCATGGGCTCCCTCCTGTCGTGTCTCCTTTCCCCCCCGTGGGATCGGAATTGGTACTCTCGGTTCTCCAGGAACCTCCTTTTGAGAATATCAGGGATATTCCCCTCTTCGCTTTGTCTCAGTGGGTGGCTCTTTTTAGTGGCAATCACTTCTGTTAGACGAGTATCTGAATTGGCGACCTTGTACTGCAAGTCGCCATATTTAGTCATCCATAAGTCTAAGGCGGTGTTGCATCCGCGACTTTCTCTTTTGTCAAAGGTGATCTTGACCTTTCACCTAAAATGAGGACATTGTCCTCCCGTCCTAGTGTCCTCGCCCGTCGCATCCCAGAGTGCGCGCGGCACACTTTGAATGTGGTACGTGCCTTGCAGGTGTGCCTGTCTGCTGCTTCTATTCGGAAGTCTACTCTCTGTTTGACTGTCTCTGGTCAGACACAGGGTCAAGCGGCTTCGTCTGCCACCTTTTTCTAGGTGGATCGGACAAACCATCTTTCAAGCCTATACTCTCATGGGGCGGGCGCCTCCCTTCCCGGTTACGGCGCATTCCACCAGGGCAATTGGTGCTTCCTGGGTTTTCCGACATCAAGCGTCGGTTGCACAAGTGTGCAAGGCCGCGACCTGGTCGTCTGTTCATACCTTTTCTATGTTTTATAGGGTTGATGAGGCTGCATCTCCGGATGCTTCCTTCGGCCGCAAGGTGTTGCAGGCCGCTGTTTAAAGTGGCAACTCCTCCGTTGGGGAGCTCTGCCTTGTTTGGAGTGAAGTTTTTGGGTTTTTCCATTTATACTGCTCCCATCCCTCTTGACACTGCTTTGGGACATCCCACGTGTAAAGTGTAAGAGACGCCGTGTCGGTCCATGGATGATAAGAGAAAATGGGATTTTTGTACTCACCGTAAAATCCATTTCTCTGACATCCATTGACCGACACGGCACCCACCCTTCCTTTAAGTTTGTGCTGCTTTGTTACGAACTGAGGCCTGCTGGCTGCGGGTGTGGGGGTGATGTCCGGGGGGACCGCCCCCCTGGGCGGGGCTGTTCGGCTCTGGTTTGTTCTGGAATGTTTTAACATTTAACATTCTGCCTAGGTCTTCTCCTGCAGGCAGGGACATATACCCACGTGTAAAGTGTAAGAGACGCCGTGTCGGTCCATGGATGTCAGAGAAATGGATTTTACGGTGAGTACAAAAATCCCATTTTTCCTCAGTTTAGGCCGACATGTATTTCTTTTTCTACATATTTTTGGTAAAAAAAAAAAAATCACAATAAGCGTATATTCATTGGTTTGCGCAAAAGTCATAGCATCTACATAATAGGGAATAGATTTATGGCATTTTTATTATTATATTTTTTACTAGTAATGGCAGCGATCTGCGATTTTTATCGGGACTGCGACATTATGGAGGACACATCGGACACTTTTGACACATTTTGGGACCATTGTCATTTATACTGTATAAATGACACTGGCAGGGAAGGGGTTGAACACTAGGGGGCAATCATGGGGTTAAGTGTGTCCTAGGGAGTGATTCTAAATGTGGGGGAATGGGCTACTACTGCATGGGGCATGGTCACCGCGTGATGTCACATCATGTCTGGGACTGTGACGTCATAAGAAGCGGGGCCGCCGGGTAACATCACCCGGTGACCACACCCCATGCCTATATAAGTCTCATTGCGCACGGAATTACAGCGGGAGAGAGCGTTGTGTCAACATCGGAAGAAGAGAAGAGGGAAGAAGACGACGGAGAAGACCGGGCCAAGGCTAGCAAAAGAGCAGAAGATAGCGGAGGAGCCCGGCAAAACATACCGGAGAGCGGGAGAAAAACAGGAGAAGAGGCCGGAGAGAGCGGAGAAGTTGGAAGAAGACCCCCGAAGTCGGAAGAAGACCCCCGGAGCTGCCCAATAAATTACTTTAAAAACCTGTCTAGTGTGTTTTTTTTTTATTAACACTTTTTTTACCCCATGTGAATGGGTAGGAGTACGATGTATCACACACTTACTCACATAGGGTGGGGGGCCGGGATCTGGGGGCCCCCTTATTAGCATGCAAGACGGCGTTCCGGACCCGCGGGTGAGAGCGCGGGCGGCTCTGCGGATCTGCAGGTGAGAGCATGGGCGGCTCCGCGGGCTGGCAGGCGGCTCAGTTGGTGACAGCGAGCGAACAGCTGGGTGGGTCGTGGATGAGCGGACGGCTGGCCAATCAGGGAGTCGGTGGGCGGGGGAGCAGAGAAATTACATTAACTCTCACCACCCGGCACCCACCCTGCATCCCTGCACAGTTTAGTTCCCCCCTCACTGTGCAGGCACCGCGGGAAGAAGAGAGATGACATTATCTCTTTGCTGCCTGACTGATAATCTGCTGCCTGACTCTGTGACACAGCAAGTGACAATCCGTAACGCGTGGCAAGTGATAATCCATAATGTGTGACAGGCGACGTGGCAAGTGACAATCTGCATCTGGTGACAGGCGACGTATCAAGTGGCAATCCGCAATGTCTGGCAGGTGACGTGGCAAATCACAATCTCCATCTAGTGACAGGCGACGTGGCAAGTGGCAATCTGCATCTGGTGACAGATGACGTGGCAAGTGGACAACCCGCAACGTGTGGCAGGTGACGTGGCAAGTGACAATCCACAACGTGTGACAGGTGAAAATCCGCATCTAGTGGCAGGCGACGTGGCAAGTGGCAATTCGCATATGGTGACAGGCGACGTGGCAAGTGGACAATCCACATCTGGTGACAGGCGACGTGGCAAATGGACAATCCGCATCTGGTGACAGGCGATGTGGCAAGTGGACAATCCGCATCTGGTGACAGGCGACGTGGCAAGTGGACAATCTGCAACGTGTGGCAGGTGACATGGCAAGTAACAATCCGCAACGTGTGGCAGGTGACAATCCTCATCTGGTCGCATGCGAGGTGGCAAGTGGACAATTCGCATCTGGTGACAGGCGACGTGGCAAGTGGACAATCTGCAATGTGGGGCAGGTGATGTGGCAAGTGACAAGCTCCATCTGGTGGCAGGTGACGGTGGCAAGTGACACACTCAGGGCTCCCACTGATTCTGCATTATGGTGAGTTGAACCATTTAATTTTGTATTACAATGTAATAATAGAAATAACGTGTTTCAATCATCCTTACACCATATCAACCATGGTGCCGTGATGATTGAAGCGCCAACATCAGCCATTTCCCCCGATAAATTGCCTCCAAAAAAACATGTTTTCTGGCAGTGCCCCTCCCGAGACTAGACTCTGGATCTGCCCCTGGTCCATGCGCCTTCTGTTTCTTTTTATGTTCCAGTGTTTTGGATTCCCCAGTCTGTTGAGGGCAGCGAGAAGTGCATTATTCATCACTAAGCCTCAAAGCAAAGAGATCACGACTGTACAGAGGCACAATACACAGCAAAGGAGGTTGATTTGTGTGGTTTTAGGTCTGGGGTCTGGCTGAGTCATTCCAAAACTTTAATCTTCTTCTGGTGAAGCCATTCCTTTGTTGATTTGGATGTATGCTTTGGGTCGTTGTCATGCTGAAAGATGAAGTTTCTCTTCATGTTCAGCTTTCTAGCAGAAGCCTGAAGGTTTTGTGCCAATATTGACTGGTATTTGGAACTGTTCATAATTCCCTCTACCTTGACTAAGGCCCCTGTTCCAGCTGAAGAAAAACAGTCCCAAAGCATGATGCTGCCACCACCATGCTTCATGGTGGGTATGGTGTTCTTTTGCATGTGTGCATTGTTGTTTTTGCACCAAACATATCTTTTGGAATTATGGCCAAAAAGTTAAACCTTGGTTTCATGGGACCATAACACATTTTCCCACATGATTTTGGGAGACTTCAGATGTGTTTTTGCAAACTTTAGCCGGGCTTGGATGTTTTTCTTCGCAAGAAAAGGCTACCGTCTTCCCAGCTGCTTTAATGTTGCTGTAGGCCTCTTGGCAGCCTCCCTGACCAGTTTTCTTCTCTTCTTTTCATCAATTTTGGAGGGACATCCAGTTCTTGGTAATGTCACTGTTGTGCCATATTTTCTCCACTGACTGATGACTGTCTTCACTGTGTTCCATGGTATATCTAATGCTGCAGGATTTCAGTCCTTCCCGGCGTAGTGTGTTACCATTTGTTTTCTTGGTAACTATGGTCCCAGCTGCCTTGAGATCATTGACAAGATTCTCTCGTGTAGTTCTGGGCTGATTCCTCACCGTTCTCATGATCATTGAAACTCCACGAGGTGAGATCTTGCGAATAATCGCACCAACTGTTGTCACCCTGTCACCAAGCTGCTTGGCGATGGTCTTGTAGCCCATTCCAGCCTTGTGTAGGTCTACAATCTTGTCCCTGACATCCTTGGACAGCTCTTTGGTCTTGGCCATGGTGGAGAGATTGGAATCTGATTGATTGATTGCTTCAGTGGACAGGTGTTTTTTATACAGGTAACAAGCTGAGATTAGGAGCAGCTCCTAATCTCAGCTTGTTACCTGTATAGAAGACACCTGGGAGACAGAAATCTTGCTGATTGATAGGGGATCAATATGTATTTCACTAATTAAAATGCAAATCAATTTATAACTTTTTAGAAATGCATTTTTCTAGATTTTTTTGTTGTTATTCTGTCTCTCACTGTTAAAATAAGCCTACCATTAAAATTACTGACTGATTATTGGGACTGTAGGCCACACTCACCCCCTACCTAAAAACCCCAGATACAACCCCACAAACCAACACCACCACATGCTTATTTTGGCATAAAAAAGGCCGCGACACTTTATTGGTTTAACACAATTCTCAACACAACCATTATAATTGAAACTTGTATAATAATACAAAAACCATAAATCCTTCACATAAACTCTGCCCAGTTTTTGGAACTCGGGCAGTATCACTGTAACATCACCAAAAATGTCCCCCCCGCTTCCGGGGTGACCCTACCACATAAAATGTCGCGACGGGAGGGGGGGTGGGAGCTCTTCTTCCTTCTTTCCGGGCCGCTGCAGAGGACGTCCAGGACCCTCTGCGGCCCTTAAATATCCTCCTGGGGGAACCAGAACCTTCTCTGGCCCACTATTGGCTTGCTCACACCTGCAATATAATTTAAAGGAACAGTACCGCCCCTCCCCTGGCCTATTCTTCCTCAACCCCTTATTAAACAGAGAGGGGACAGGTGGCCCCAGTCCCAAGAAAGCGGGCCCCAATGCTTTTGCCCGCTTTTACATGGGACTGTAGGCCACACTCACCCCCTACCTAAAAACCCCAGATACAACCCCACAAACCAACACCACCACATGCTTATTTTGGCATAAAAAAGGCCGCGACACTTTATTGGTTTAACACAATTCTCAACACAACCATTATAATTGAAACTTGTATAATAATACAAAAACCATAAATCCTTCACATAAACTCTGCCCAGTTTTTGGAACTCGGGCAGTATCACTGTAACATCACCAAAAATGTCCCCACCAGCCGGACTTGAGCAACAAGCCCGGCCTACCCCACATACGCGGCCCTCTCAATACAGTATTGTAAACCGAGATTAAATATATCGGAACCCACATCCGAAAGATGGACCCCATCCTGCCGGTACAGGCCTGGGATCCCCCCCTCCAGATCCACGTGCCGATACGCAAAACCTCCCAAGGACGGCATAAATTTAGCCATTGCCCGATTAATCCTCTTCCTCATTTTTTCCATCACCCTATGCAACGGAGAAGATAGCCAACACATGCGCGGCACTATCTCCGAGAATACGATGGTTGTACCTGGGGAAGTTAAATGAAAACGATAAAGATCCCTTTTAACTGAGGCCAACAACTCAAATTTTCGGGTGTTTCCTATATCATTCCCGCCCAAATGCACTATTAATATTGAGGGGAGGGGCCAAACCTGACATAATCGTGATAAATGACAGTACAGCTGGTGCCACCTCATGCCCCGCACACCTTTCCAAAATAGAGTGAAGGATTCCGGCTGTAAGGACAGATTCGTTGAATACCTACGCTGAGCCGCACGCTTTTGTGCCCAGACGATATAGGAATGGCCCAGAATCCATACATAATGATGAAAGCCTATGGATTAAAAAGAGAGATTAGGTCTGACATAACGCTTGAAACAATTGGACGACCATCTACCCAAACCCATAATGGCCGAAGCCGGGAGACCCTGCTCAGCTGCGTCAGACGCAGCCCCTATCCTAAAAGAATGAGAGGAAAATTTTAATTTGTCCAGACCTAAATGTGCCATGCAGCGCTGTAGTACATATGTAAATTGATACTTAGTGACCGGGGACCGATCCCTATGTATCAGAAAATGGCCATCCCCCCGAGGACACACCACCAAAAAACGGCTAACCACCACCAAAAAACGGCTAACCACCACCACCGGGCACAGCGAGCTATCCTCGCCTGCTGATAACGACACCCATTCCCCACGACCCATCTGGTCACTTTTAGACTGCCGCAGGAAAAGATACACCCTCCCCTCCTCTACTAGCACATGCTCAGCTAACATGCCCCGCGAACACGTCTTGGAACCTGGAAGCAATTCCGAGACCCGAAAAGCTCCAAAATAGGCCAACACAAAGGCGGTTTTGAATAGTAATGCCTCATACTCCGTAAAACACACCACCAATGTTGCCTCGCAAATCCGTTTTAGTAATAACCGACCAATGGGCCTCCGTCCATCTGGGGTAAAATTGTGTTTTTTGTAACCCTTCAAAGCCTGTTTTACTGAGAAAAAACTAGAGCAAGGCGGGAGCTGCCGCAGACGCAAGAAAAAGGATACCCCGGCCAGCGTCTTTGCAATGTAACTGTGCGACAACCGCCGTTCCATCAAAGAAACCAGAAAAGCCAAAATAGCCGATTCTGAGGGTGCGTCCCAGGCAAAACCCGTACAGCCGGCAAACGCCACCCATTTCCTCCATGCAGCAGAATAATCCACCCATGTATGCGGGGCAACTGATTGCCTAATAACCTCCAAAACTGGTGTTAGATCAAATCCCACAGGTAATCCGGGCACGGTGTGCCTACCTCGTCCGCCTCCGGCAGCAACCGTCGAAAACGCTGCATCTGGAAACGGGAAAGAGAATCCGCGATCACATTCAGCACTCCTGGCGTATACCGTGCCTTAATCCATATATTAAACTTCAGGCATAAAAAAAACAAATGACGCAGGATTTTGACTACAAACAGAGAACCGGAAGAAAGACAGTTGATTGCGAAAAGGACCCCTTTATTGTCGGTTTCCACCAAAATCCGCTTATTGGCAAAGAAATGGCCCCACAGTGAGACTGCCACCAGCACCGGAAATAGCTCAAGGAGCACAATGTTCCTTGTAGCCTTCTTGTGGACCCAGGACTCTGGCCAGGCACCACAACTCCAATGTGACCCCCAAACTGCCCCAAAACCCTTGGAACCCGCCGCGTCGGTAAATAAACGAAAATCTGGAGCAAAAATAAAATCCGACTGAAAAAAGGATCTACCATTGAAATCCGCCAAGAAATCGGCCCATACCAGCAAGTCGTCCTTAAGCGTTCTCGTCAACCTGATGTGTGCGGACGGGGACTTCAAGCCCGAAGTAGCGAGATACAATCGTCGCAAAAAGATCCTACCTACCGGCATGATCTTGCAAGCGAAGGCCAGCAGGCCTAGTAACGATTGCATTTCTTTCAACAGCACCTTCCGGCGTCTCAAGAAAAAGGCGATAAGATTCCGCGTCCTTACCACCTTTGCCATAGGCAGGCTAAATTCCATAGCCTCCGTGTCCAGTTGAATTCCTAGGAATTCCATCCGCGTTGTCGGTAGACAAGTCTTCTCCCTCGCCAGAGGAACACCAAAATGGCCTGCCAACACTGTGAATAAATGCAATAGACGGGAACAAAGCGTAGATTCCGCTGGTCCTACAAACAAAAAAACGTCTAAATAATGTACCACCGTGTCCTAACCTGCCTCAAAACTCACGACCCAATGCAGGAACGTGGAAAATGACTCAAAATATGTACAAGACAGGGAGCACCCCATTGGTAGGCATTTGTCGAAAAAATAAGCACCCTCGAAACAAAATCCCAATGAACTGAACGCCGCCGGAGCAATGGGCAAGAGCCGAAAAGCCGACTTGATGTCTGCTTTTGCCACAAGCGCCCCCCGGCCTTGTGCCTTAATCTTGACAATGGCTTCTTCAAATGTCGCATAAACCACCGAGCATGAATTAACGTCGATGTCATCATTCAATGAACCCCCCTTAGGGAAAGAGAGGTGCTGAATCAAACGGAAGGCGTTCGGCTCCTTTTTAGGCACTACCCCAATTGGTGAGATCCGGAAATTAGGAAAAGGCGGCGCAGAAAAAGGCCCTGCCATCCGCCCCTCCGCTATTTCTTTTAAAACCTTCTCCCGTACCACCTCCGGAAAGCGCCGGACGGACTTCAAATTCTCCATAACCGTACAACCTTTGCCTGAGAACACCGGAAGGGGAAAACCGAATGAAAAACCGTCAATTAATAAAAGCGCCTTCTCCCTGTTTGGGTACAGATCCAACCAGGGGCGCATGTTTCCCAGCCTCACCGGCGTGCAGGCTCTTTGGAAAAGTATCCCTGGAAGACGGCGGCGCTGACTTCCGAAAACATTTCACCATCGGGTGGGGCCCTGCACAGACCGAGCACTCGTGCCTATACTTGCATGTCGCGTTAAAACGGCACGAACTTTCGTTAAAGGCGAAGCAACAACCTCTGCGGTACCCCGGGGTACCTGGGGTGCCCTGGCTCGACCTAGCCAGAGGTGCTTTCTGAGGAACGATCAGGTTAAGCCATAAGCCCACGTCCTTCATCCCCCACCTCAAAGACGGATGTACCGCCAGTTTCTGGCGGAAGGATTCGTCGTAGAAGTACCAGCCCAAACCGCCAAAACTTTTATAGGCCTCCAACACGTGATCCATATGTTGAAAAAGGCCCCCGTTCAACTACGGCCGTTTCTCAACCAATACACTGGCAAAAACAAAAAATGCCTGTAACCAGTTATTAAAAGAGCGAGCCACCGGCCTGCGCCTATCCTCCTCCTGCCTATCCTCCCCCCTCTTTTCCGTTTTAAAAATAAAATCCTTAGCCGCCGGAAGGAGGGATAGCATATCCACAAACTCCCCAGCCCAAATTTTTTCCTTCACTGACCCTGGTAAGTGATAACCTAAGGGGGACATCTCACATGGCAATACTTCTTTCATACTCACCTCCGGGACTGACCTTCTAGCCGTCTCCCTAGGCGAGCGCAACTCAGGGCTGTATATCTCGCAACCTAGCAAACTATCTGACACTGGGTTAGTAATAGGAGAGGTATGAAAAGAACCAGCAGTAGAAAACAGTGTGGGTGCAGCAGCAGGGAAAGCAGGAATAGGGATACCAGCAGCAGAAAGAGCAGAAGAGATAGCTGACAGGTAAACCATTACATCAGGTGTTACATTATTTCTTAACTCACCCTGCGCCGCTGGAGCTGGTACTGGTGCTGGACCTGGTACTGGACCAGATATCAGAGCTGGCACCGGAGTTGCCACAGGACCTGAAAGCAAGGCTGGTGATGGGACGGGCAGTGGAAACTGCACCGTAGCTGGTACAGAAACTTGACTCTCTGGAACAGAGGCTGACCCTTGACCTGTCAGCACCATAGGTGTTGCTGTAGCACGTGCTGACGCCTCCAGTCCTGGCTGCACCATGCCGAATACGGTGCCTGGAACCAGGGCATCCTGCTGAGCCAGCAGCTGAGTGGAAGCTGCAGCCTGATGTCCGGCGCCCGCTGCGGTAGGCGGCGCCATCTTCCTGCGTCTTCCCCCCTGAGGCACAAAGCTCCCGCCCCGCCTTCTCGCAGGGGACTGCGACTGACGTCTCTTCTTCTGCCCAGGCCGCCGCCCGGGCTCCGTTTCTTCGCCGCCTGCCCCCGCACTGGCCGCGGGGTTACGGCACTCGTCCTCCCTCGTCTGCCGCTCCGGGGGTATACTTCGCCGTGTAAGTCGCCTAGGGGAAGGCACCGCCGCTCCGCCGTCATGCTGCTGTGTCGCTTCCTCCACCACCGATGGCACGTCTTCCTCCAGGGACATCTCCAGGCACCGCCGCAGCCAGGCTTCTCCCCCCCGGCTCTTTGCTCGCTCCACGAATCCGCGGATCAGGTCCTCCATTTATCGGTACGTGCAGCTCTTCTTCCTTCTTTCCGGGCCGCTGCAGAGGACGTCCAGGACCCTCTGCGGCCCTTAAATATCCTCCTGGGGGAACCAGAACCTTCTCTGGCCCACTATTGGCTTGCTCACACCTGCAATATAATTTAAAGGAACAGTACCGCCCCTCCCCTGGCCTATTCTTCCTCAACCCCTTATTAAACAGAGAGGGGACAGGTGGCCCCAGTCCCAAGAAAGCGGGCCCCAATGCTTTTGCCCGCTTTTACATTCTTTGTCAATGGGCAAACGTACAAAAACAGCAGGGGTTCAAATACCTTTTCCTTCACTGTACTTACCTCTGCCCCAATGGTTCAACGCCCGCAAGAAACAAAACTGGCACTGGCATGATGTCACTCTGGCACATGTGCAGGAGTCATTCTTCCAAGTACACTGCCACTATTCTAGAAATGCAAACTGAGCTACACATGTGTGGCTCAGTGTACATTCTGCAGGAGAGGGCCAGTAAGTTTATTTTACTGCGATAAAGAGCCTGTGTGTTTGTACTTTTTTTGTACTTTAATTGTGATCAGAGTCAAGGTTAGGAAGGGGTGGAGACTTTTTTTTGCGCAGGCTCTAGTAGTATTAATGAGTTTTGTAAAGCCATAGAACATGCTAATTACATATTACTACAACACTAGTATAAATGTAAAAGCAGTCCATTTGGCCCCACTAAGGCCCCTTTCACACTGGGGCGGGAAGGTGCGCTGTGGGTATAGCGGCGCTATTTTTAGCGCCGCTATACCTTCGTTTTTACCGCGGTATTCGGCCGCTAGCGGGGTGAATTTAACCCCCGCTAGTGGCCGAAAAAGGGTTAATACCGCCTGCAATGCGCCTCTGCAGAGGCGCATTGCGGGCGGTATTACCGCGATTTCCCATTGCTTTCAATGGGCAGCAGCGGTAAAGGAGCGGTGAACACACCGCTCCTTCACCGCTGTAAAGATGCGGCTAGCAGGACTTTTGGAGCGGTCCTGCTAGCGCACCGCTTCAGTTTGAAAGCCTTTGGGCTTTCACACTGAAGACTGCAGGGCACGATTTTTTCAGGCGGTATAGCAGCGCTATTATTAGCGCTAAACCGCCTGAAAAACGTGTCAGTGTGAAAGGGGCCTAAACATGATACCCAACCCATGTACACAACAATATTAAACTATAAGGCCTCTTGCACATTGGTGGCTGAACCTCTGCAACATAAATTCCGGTGTCTTTCCCCCACCTGGAGTAAGGAAGTATACAGAAAATAGAACATTTTCTTATTTTTGCACATGTCTGTATGCTGTACTTGTGTTTACAATAGCCCTGAGGTATACCCAAGTACAGCTGCACACAGCCATTCATGTTTGTAGGAGTCTGTACACAGCACCTGGGCTTCCCGGGTGGGGAAAAGACACAGGCATTTTCATTGCATGGGCTAATGCACCCATGATTAAGAATCCTAAAAATCCTCAAAATGCTCAAATATATTGAAAACCTCAGTACGTAACTTTTTTAAACAGTTTTGTATCAGTGCATTACAGGACATCCAAAAAAGATTTGATCCCTTCTAATTATTAATACATACAGTGGCTTAATAGAAAACACAACGAATAGTGCTGGTAATCAAAAAGGGGTAGGGGGTACCCTATCCTAATGGTAATCTTGGAAAAAGACAAACAAGCAATATTTGGACTTTCTCGGTACCCCATGCACTCAAAACTGTTGGAGATTATGTTCCCCTGATAGTGTGATCACTATTGGATTTTGTATGGGGACCACCCCAGTCAAATAGGGTTACATCTTTTTTTATGTCACCTTGTAAATAGTTTTTTAAATAATGCTGTAAAATAATATTCATGTTTTTATGCATATTGGAGTTTTTTGTGCATGGTGTACTAAGAAAGTCCAGATGCTTGTTTTGTCTTTTTCCAAGATCCATACAGTAGCTGCTGAGAATTCTTATTTGAGTATATACTGTATTTAAAGAATGTGCACATATGGTATGTCTCAGACTCATTGGGACTCTTTCTTTTTACTCTTTTTATGAAAGGAAAAGAAAGGAAAAATAGAGGAGGGGGGAAAACAAGGGCTGGATAGGGGAAAGAGAAGAGTCCTGCAGGGGAGTGCTGGTTTTATATTTTTGGAAGCCTTTAAGGTGAGGGAGTGACTTCACTTTTGTTGAAAAAAAAACATTTCCCTCTAGGAGTTCAATGTACTGTAGATTTTAACAAACTTTGTTGCAGATTTCTACCTTTTTGTTATTCTGAAGCAATCCCTGTGTGTTTGTCTGTGTCCATGTGGTAAACAAATCCTCCAGGGCTCCAATGAGGAAAACTGCAGGGTCTGCATCCCTTTAGACTTGATTTCCTACTGGGAATATCTCACCAAAAAATTAAAAATTTTGCCGCAGGAAATGCCTGAAATCTGACTTGTATCTTAGTGAAGACTTCTAGGAAAATCAGAGAGCCAATCACACAAGCAGGAAATAATGTTTCTGGGGGGCGTTCTGTACTCATTCTGTGTACAGAACACCTCTAGGTAGCCATATTGCATTGAATTTACAGAAACTTACAGTGCTGCAGATTGAAAAGGAAAGGTGAATAAAAACATTCAATTACAATATGACTTATGTCATAATTGTATATGCTATATTATTTTTTTCTATTTGCTTTTTTTTCTCCACAAAAGTGGAGTTACCCTTTAAGCAAAACATATTTCCCCACTATCCAACATTAAAAAATGGCTCCCATATCAGATACCTCGGCATCCAACTGTCTAAGGACCTCTCCCAGCTTTTCATCCTAAATTTCGCACCCCTTATATGATCTTTTCCCGTGGAATGACCAGGTGGTCAACAGGTAGCTTTTATTGGATAGGAAGATGCAACATAATTAAACAAAATATTCCTCCCTGTATATTATACCTTCTCCAGATGATCCCAATATATATACCCAAGCCCTACTTTCACTCAATCCAATCAGTTTTCAACAAGTTCATATGACCGGCCAAACCAGCCTGAATAAAACACTCTACTCTCCACAGACCAAAGTTCCTTATAGGATGACATTAATGACATAAGACTATACAAGGTCACCTCACACTTAACTAGGGTAATTGATTGGTGAAGACATGGGACAACGAAACAATGAATATTATTGGAAGGGGCTCCTATACCAACCTCTACCTTACATAAACAACTGACTATTGCTCCAACTTGGAACTTAGCCAAATTAGCATTTGAGATATATGGGATCTCACCACCCCTTCCACACTATGGCCAATACTGAGAAATCCAAACTTGCCACCCGGGTTGCAGGAAAACTCCTACCTATCACTTAGACAAAATAACAAACACAGTCTTGTGCACTTTATTAGAAACTCCCCCTGGATAGCAACAGACCAAATGCAACAGAACACCATACAGTGGGGGGGGGGGGAGGATAAGTTTAACCCCCCCCACCCCACTGTATTGTGTAATGCCTTGAATTATATGTCAATAAAGAGGATTGAGTTTGTAGTGCAGACGTCTGGGACTTTCCTTCTACCTTGGGCTATAAGATAGTTACCCAATGGTATCGCATACCAACTGTATTGCATAAGATGTTCCTGTCTGTACCAGAGACCTTCTGGAGATGGAGTTACACCTCTGGATATGTACTCCAAATCTTCTGGTCCTGTCCAGCCCTCCAGAATTTTTGGACTCCATACCATTGCACAATAAAATTCACTTACCGTGATGTTCCAAAAACACTGGTGTACTTCCTGCTGTATCACAACACAACCCCCTTATAATTGTGTAAAACGTCAGTGAATAGAGATTTAATTACCACAGCCAGATCATGCATTCCCACTCAATGAAAGTCTACCACCCCTCCAACAATACAACAGTGGATACAATGTGTGTAGGACATCAGACTTGTGGAGGATCTCATTAGGTCCCTACAAGGTACTGAAACTAAATTCCATAATAGCTGGTGCTACCGGATAGAATACCCTTTGAAAATGAACTCAAACAACTCCTCATGGCATAAAATAGAAACACTTCTGATCCCCAACCTACCTCAAACACAGACAGCTCTCAGTCCCCCACAAATAAGCTTACCAATATCATCTTAACCCACATCTATTCCGCCAAACTTGTTCCTCTTCCTTAACCGTCTAATCTAGCCCCCACATCCTCCCCCTATATTCCACTATCTTTCTTTATACACAATTTCTATGTAGGAGGGGTTGTTTGGGGCAGGAAAGACGGAAAGGAGCCCAACTTGGAGTTTGGCTTTACCCCAGCACACACCCTACTTTTGCTCTTCTGCCACTCCATTTAGCTACTGGGAGCAAAGGAGATCCCTGTGTGAGTTACAAGTTTCCATAGTCGTAGTTGACATAGTTGTAGCAAAGAAAATGTAAGTAAAATTGATGGAAAGAGGTGATGAAAGCAAGCCTGTTTCTTTGCCTTGACTGAACAAGTCATGGGGTTACTTTATACAGTAAAAAAAATTTGCAGTGTTGTCAGACTTCTTTGGAAGTTGATGCAAATACAGGATGAATAAAGATGGCATAGATCCTTTGTGGCTGGAATAATGTACATTGCCTATGTTTTGTGTTCAAATTAAATGCAAAGAATACTTGGGAAATAATTGTATTTTTTTTTACATTTGCTTTCTTTCTTTTGACTTCAGGAAGAAAGACACATGATGTACGCCATGGAGCGCAGGAGCGATCTGCTCTCTCGCTTACATTTCACAGCAGAGAATTCAGATGTTCTCCAGATGGTATCCAGAAACACTGCCATGCATAAACAGCCTGTCAGCCCTAATGAACACAGACTGGTGAGCACTATTTTTTTTCCGGCATGAAAACAAAGTGTCTCTTCCTATAAGTTCTGCGAATAGAACTGTGCTGCAGTTTTTATAATTGCCAAATAATATCCATGCATCAACCATGGCTTGGAGTGGTCCTCTTTTGCCAGTTTTTTAAACAAGCAATGGACTGTTGAGGCCCAGGCTGACCTAACTTAAAGGGAACTGCAGCCTTTTAAACTTTTTCTAACTATTCATGCAAGGGAAATCAAATTGTATTAAACCTGTACTTAGCCAATGCTGGAAAAAGCAACAGGTTAATTTGACCTATTGTAATAATACCGCTGGGCGGGTGCTCTGTTATGTCTGTTACCCACTTGCAACAACAATGACTGGGGAATGCCCAGGAAAAACCCAAGCCTACTTATTGACCAGCTCGCAGACAACCAAATAAACCTGTCTAACAGTATGCGTTAAAAACAAGGGTTTAGTCCGCACGCATTTGCAAACGCATGCGTAAGCCACAGAGCCTCGCCACGGCACCCTGGTATCTGTGGTCCTAACACTAAACTATGTGTGTCCCCACAATGGAGGCACATGCATTCTGATGGATAGATGAGGGCAGGTGGACTGAAGGGAGCCCACCCGTTCTTAAAAGGTACAGGAGCACACCAAACACCCAGCATATAGCTCAATGGCTGCAAAGGTGTTGGTGTGTTGCTGGACCAAAACAAACACCAATGTGTTATGAAAAAACAAAAACTCGCCACGCCCCCATCTATAGCTGGCTATCGCAGTAAGCAGCATTGGAAGGCTGGAACAGGTAACAACAAAGACTGTGGAATGCCCAGGAAAGACCCAAGCCTACTTACCGACCAGCTCGCAGACAACACAAAGTCACTCACTTGCAAGCCTTGCACATGCCTTAGGGCCCGTGCAACGGCGCAATCTGTCAACATGTACTGGGTCGCTATAAGCAGCCCTGGTACCATGTGATCACTGTGACCAATCACAGCAATCACATGTCAGTTGTAAACAAACAATGGCTTGTCATTCATAGCCATTGTGTACTATTGTGATCTCCATGATTGGTCACAGTGATCACATGGTAAAGGACAACTCGCAGCAGACCTGCACCCTGTGATAGCTGTGACCAATCACAGCTATCACAATAGTAAACAATGATTTTCCCTGTTTCTCATCTCCGACATACTAGCTTGGATTGCCCCCCCCCCTTGGGTTGCACCTATGGGAGGGGTAAAATGTTGTTCTTTCAATGCAAGAGGCCATTCACCCTTTAAAAGATCTCAAATCCTAAATTCATTTCACAAACAAAAAATTGGAATTATTTTGTTTCAAGATACGCATTTTCATTCCGATCACATTCCTAAAATAGATAATAGAAATTATGTTACTTGGATTCACGACACATTTTGCTATTCTAAAACAAGAGGAGTTTCTATTGCGTTCCACAAAGATATACCTCAGCAAATAGTACAAAGTTGGAAAGGCAAAGATGGCAGATCCTTGATTATAAGGGTCATTCTATATGGAAAAATGTTCACAATTATAAATTTATATTTACCAAATTATGAACAAATTAAGTGTGGAATAAAATCTTTTGTGGAAGCAATGGAAAAAGTAGAAGGAACAGTAATTATGGGCAGAGATTAAAATTTTATAATGGACTCAAAAATAGATACATCTAGCACTTGCTCCCACAGGAAAGATAGCCAACTAAAAGAATTTAAATATCTATTGGGAAGACATCAAATGATAGACATATGGAAGACTCAACATCAGACGGAAAAAAATTATACATATTATTCAAATAAACATAATTCATATCATATAATAGATTATTTTTTTATTAATCAATCCGGTCTGATGACCCCCTCAATAGATTTTGGGAATTTTTCCTGGTCAGACCATGCTCCGATATACTTGGAACGCAGGATAATGGAATATAAAAAACCAACAGGGAAGTGGAGATTGAATGATAATTTAATAAAAAACAAAAAGAGTGTGAAAATGACATACAACAGGTTGTGAAAGAATTCCTGGTAATTCATGAAAATGATGATACCTCAATCCCATACAATGGGAAACACTTAGATGTGTGCTGCAGGGAATATTTATTAAGCACGGATCTAGGCTGAAAAAGGAAAAAGATCAGAAGCAGTCTCAATTAATGATGGAAATGATAAAACTAGAAAGTAAGCATAAACCGAGCCTCAAAATGGAGGACAAAATAGCATTAAAAGAAAAACAAATGCAGCTACAATACTTGCTTGATGAAGATTCCCTTCAGATGAGGGATAAGAATAAAACACAACGGTATCAACAAGGTAACAAAACAGGGAAATTGTTAGCCAGAACCTTAAAAAACCAACAACCTATAACCTCCATAGTTAAAATCTTAAAAACAAATGGGGAAATAGCCTATGACCCAACGGAAATATCCAAACGTTCCATACATATTACTATAAGTTATATAATTTAAACACCCAACAGGAAAATAAAGAAAAAGATAAGAAAGGGGAAGAGATTCGTAAATATATAAAAGATACAGCTCTACCGGCATTTTCAAGAGAAATAACGGAAGATCTGGAAAAAGAAATCTCAATAGAGGAAATCCAACAGGCTGTCTCCGAGCTGGCCCCGGGCAAAAGCCCAGGACCAGACGGATATACTTCAAGATTTTACAGATCATTTCAAGATATAATAATACCCATTCTCAAAAAAACATTTAACTCTATATCTAGAACACAAATTTTCACAACACAAAGTATGGAATCTCACATTGTATTAATACCAAAACCCGAGAAAGATCATACATTATGTAACAACTACCGACCAATTTCTTTGACAAACATTGATATAAAGCTAGATTCAAAGATTATCTCCAATAGATTAACAGCCATATTACCAGGGTATATAAACCTAGATCAAACAGGCTTTACGAAAGGCCGAGAAACAAGGTACAATATTATAAAAACTTGTGCACTAGTAGAACATGCCCAGAGAACTGACATCCCAACATGTTTACTATCTATTGATGCTGAAAAAGCGTTTGATAGAGTGGGATGCCAGAGGAAACATAATGCTTAGTAGGATTGTCGCATTGTATTCTAATTCACGGGTCAAAGTAAGAACAAACGGAATGCTATCAGGGTATATAGAAATTTCAAATGGAACCCGGCAGGGATGTCCACTATCTCCCTTATTATACCGTTGAAAAAAAAGTATGTGAACCCTTTTGGAATGATATGGATGTCTGCACAAATTGCACAAACTGCACAAAGAATTAAATGTTACCATGTTTTTATTGAACACACCATGTAAACATTCACAGTGCAGGTGGAAAAAGTATGTGAACCCCTAGACTAATGAGATCTCCAAGAGCTAATTGGAGTGAGGTGTCAGCCAACTGGAGTCCAATCAATGAGATGAGATTGGAGGTGTTGGTTACAGCAGCCCTGCCCTATAAAAAACACACCCCAGTTCTGGGTTTGCTTTTCACAAGAAGCATTGCCTGATGTGAATGATGCCTCGCACAAAAGAGCTCTCAGAAGACCTATGATTAAGAATTGTTTACTTGCATAAAGCTGGAAAGGGTTACAAAAGTATCTCCAAAAGCCTTGCTGTTCATCAGTCCACGGTAAGACAAATTGTCTATTAATGGAGAAAGTTCAGCACTGCTGCTACTCTCCCTAGGAGTGGGCGTCCTGTAAAGATGACTGCAAGAGCACAGCACAGACTTCTCAATGAGGTGAAGAAGAATCCTAGAGTGTAGGCTAAAGACTTACAAAAGTCTCTGGCATATGCTAACATCCCTGTTAGCGAATCTACGATACGTAAAACACTAAACAAGAATGGATTTCATGGGATGATACTACAGAGGAAGCCACTGCTGTCCAAAAAAACATTGCTGCACGTTTACAGTTTGGACAAGAGCACCTGGATATTCCATAGCAGTACTGGCAAAATATTATGTGGACAGATGAAACCAAAGTTGAGTTGTTTGGAAGAAACACACAACCCTATGTGTGGAGAAAAAGAGGCACAGCACACCAACATCAAAACCTCATCACAACTGTGAAGTATGGTGGTGGGGGCATCATGAATTGGGGCTGCTTTGCTGCATCAGGGCCTGGACGGATTGCTATCATCAAAGGAAAAATGAATTCCCAAGTTTATCAAGACATTTTGCAGGAGAGCTTAAGGCCATCTGTCCACCAGCTGAAGCTCAACAGAAGATGGGTGTTGCAACAGGACAACGACCCAAAGCATAGAAGTAAATCAACAACAGAATGGCTTAAACAGAAGAAAATATGCCTTCTGGAGTGGCCCAGTCAGAGTCCTGACCTCAACCCGATTGAGATGCTGTGGCATGACCTCAAGAAAGCGATTCACACCAGACATCCCAAGAATATTGCTGAACTGAAACAGTTCTGTAAAGAGGAATGGTCAAGAATTACTATTGACCGTTGTGCACATCTGATCTGATCTGCAACTACAGGAAACGTTTGGTTGAAGTTATTACTGCCAAAAGGAGGTTCAACCAGTTATTAAATCCAAGGGTTCACATACTTTTTCAACTTGCAATGTGAATGTTTACTCGGTGTGTTCAATAAAAACATGGTAACATCTAATTCTTTGTGTGTTATTAGTTTAAGCAGACTGTGATTGTTGTGACTTAGATGAAGATCAGATCACATTTTATGACCAATTTGTGCAGAAATCCATATCATTCCAAAAGGGTTCACATACTTTTTTTTGCAACTGTATATACTAGTGATGGAACATCTCATACAAGCAATTAGGAAAAATAAATATATACAAGGAATCAGTATTAAAGACAAAGAATATAAAACAGCAGTCTATGCAGATGATTTATTAATATACGTGACTGACCCCATTATAACAATACCTAATTTAATAAAAGAATTTAAAAGATTTTGGGAATTGAGTAATTTTGAGTAAGTTAATTATGATAAATCTGAAATGCTAAATGTATCACTAACAGAAAAAATACTAATATTATTGCAAAAAGACTTTCCGTTTAAATCGCAACACGTAGCAATTAAATATCTGGGAATTTATATCCCGAGAGACTTGAATAAATTACAAGTATTGAATTACAATGCGACAGTCCGAAAAGTAATACAATTATTACAAAACTATGAAAAAATAACACACTCATGGATGGGAAGAATTAATATAATAAAAATGGACATATTACCAAAATTGTTGTATATATTTCAAACTGTTCCTTTAGCTATTCCAAATAAACGAATGAATGATCTAAGGAGAGCAATAGGAAGCTTTGTTTGGGCCCATTAAAAAACACGAATCAAAAAGGAAATTTTAATTAGAACAAAGAAAAGGGGAGGGCTAGCACTACCCGATTTTTCAAAATATCTACATGCAGCCTCTCTGACTAGGATAGTAGACTGGTACCAAAATATGGAGGACAAACAATGGGTTAAACTAGAAGAGGACATTATAGGCATTCAACTCCAAGCGCTCCCCTGGATAAAACCTCACTTAAGACCTGGAAATAAAAAATTAACAATCTTTGTAAGAGCCACATTAAAAATATGGGACGCAGAATTTAAAAAGGGGAACCTATCCACTATGATGGGACCAATGACACCATAATTCTCCAATCCAGAATTTCCACCAGCCGTAGCAACCACAAAGTACTTAAAATGGAATATACTGGAGAACGCAAGGGTGGCCCAAATTCTAGTGGAAGGGAAAATACCAAAAATGCAAGATTTGGGTCCTGAACATAAACATAAATGGCTACAATACCAGCAATTAAAAGCATACATTGCAACAAATATAGTATTACCTTCAATAAATAGACCAAAAACTAAATTTGAACAGATTTTAGATGAACAAAAATCAAGTAAAAAATAGGGCTGTTACTGATTAAAATTTTCGATTAATTATAACGCACATACAGATCCAACTACTTTTAGCCACATCTCTCCCCACTGTAATATATCCACATCTCCCCCCACTGTAATATATCCACATCTCTCCCCACTGTAATATATCCACATCTCTCCCCACTGTAATATATTCACATCTCCCCCACTGTAATATATCCACATCTCTCCCCACTGTAATATATCCACATCTCCCCCCACTGTAATATATCCACATCTCTCCCCACTGTAATATATCCACATCTCTCCCCACTGTAATATATCCACATCTCCCCCACTGTAATATATCCACATCTCCCCCCACTGTAATATATCCACATCTCTCCCCACTGTAATATATCCACATCTCTCCCCACTGTAATATATCCACATCTCCCCCACTGTAATATTTCCACATCTCTCCCCACTGTAATATATCCACATCTCTCCCCACTGTAATATATCCACATCTCCCCCACTGTAATATATCCACATCTCTCCCCACTGTAATATATCCACATCTCTCCCCACTGTAATATATCCACATCTCTCCCCACTGTAATATATCCACATCTCCCCCACTGTAATATATTCACATCTCTCCCCACTGTAATATATCCAAATCTCCCCCCACTGTAATATATCCACATCTCTCCCACTGTAATATATCCACATCTCCTCCCACTTTAATATATCCACATCTCCCCCCACTGTAATATATCCACATCTCCCCCCACTGTAATATATCCACATCTCTCCCCACTGTAATATATCCACATCTCCCCCCACTGTAATATATCCACATCTCCCCTCACTGTAATATATCCACATCTCCCCCCACTGTAATATATCCACATCTCCCCCCACTGTTATATATCCACATCTCTCCCCACTGTAATATATCCACATCTCCCCCCACTGTAATATATCCACATCTCTCCCCACTGTAATATATCCACATCTCCCCCCACTGTAATATATCCACATCTCTCCCCACTGTAATATATCTACTTCTCTCCGCACTGTAATATATCTACATCTCTCCCCACTGTAATATATCCACATCTCCCCCACTGTAATATATCCACATCTTTCCCCACTGCAATATATCCACATCTCCCCCACTGTAATATATCCACATCTCTCCCAACTGTAATATATCCACATCTCCCCCACTGTAATATATCCACATCTCTCCCAACTAGGGATGAGCTTCGTGTTCGAGTCGAACATACGTTCGACTCGAACATCGGCTGTTCGATCGTTCGACGAAGATCGAACGATTTGGGCCGTTCGCGCCAAATTCGAATGACGCGAACGGCCCACAATGCACTACGCCATCGCAGTGTCATCCAGGCGCTGTGATTGGCCAAGCATGCACTGTGACCCCGCATGCTTGGCCAATCACAGCGCCGGCAGCGAGGAGAGCAATGATTGGCCACAGGCAGGATGCCTGTGGCCAATTATTGCTGAGGGTGTTTAGTACACGCCCCACACTATAAAAGGCCGCCAGCACGGCGGCCTAGTGTAGTGTGTTCCGGAGCAGGGAAAGACAAGCATAGGCAGGGACAGTGACATTTATTTCTTTCTTGCTTAACCTGGATTCCTTTAGTTTAGGGAAAGAGAAGGATAGGTAGGGAGAGTGTCAGTGTGTTTTACTGTGCGAGTCCTTGTTTCTAGGGACAAAGAAGGAAAGTGAGGGGATTTCTCCTTGTGCTATAGTGTGCTTTAAAAAAACATTTTTTCTAGGGACAGAAAACTGTAGGTAGGGAGAGTGTCAGTTTCTTTCACTGTGCCAGTCCTTGTTTCTAGGGACAAAGAAGGAAAGTGAGGGGAATTCTCCTTGTGCTATAGTGTGCTTTAAAAAAACATTTTTTCTAGGGACAGAAAACTGTAGGTAGGGAGAGTGTCAGTTTCTTTCACTGTGCCAGTCCTTGTTTCTAGGGACAAAGAAGGAAAGTGAGGGGATTTCTCCTTGTGCTATAGTGTGCTTTAAAAAAACATTTTTTCTAGGGACAGAAAACTGTAGGTAGGGAGAGTGTCAGTTTCTTTCACTGTGCCAGTCCTGGTTTCTAGGGACAAAGAAGGAAAGTGAGGGGAATTCTCCTTGTGCTATAGTGTGCTTTAAAAAAACATTTTTTCTAGGGACAGAAAACTGTAGGTAGGGAGAGTGTCAGTTTCTTTCACTGTGCCAGTCCTTGTTTCTAGGGACAAAGAAGGAAAGTGAGGGGATTTCTCCTTGTGCTATAGTGTGCTTTAAAAAAACATTTTTTCTAGGGACAGAAAACTGTAGGTAGTGTGACAGCAGGAAGGTAAAGTCACCTGGTTGCATCCAGGGGGGTAGATATATTTCGCCCAGATTCAGGCTTTACGCCGACTTATACAACTAGGTGGAGAGTTGTATAAGCCCAGCTGAGGATAGTGGGCTCATGGATGACTCATACCTCTAGGGAGAGTGTGGGGCGTCGTGCAGACAGGGAGTTGATGAGACCAGCTGAAGCTTGTCAGCTCATTTAGGCCTCTATAAGAACTCCCAGCTTCATTAGGGGTTAGCTCATGCCTGGAAGCAGACCTGTGTGGACTTCCTGGAGAGAGTGAACCCTTGTGCGGTGAGACAAAGCCTGTGTGGCTATTTGCTTGGACATTTAAAACCAGGGACTTAGGGACTAGGACAGCACTAGGCTGATCCCAGTTGTTAGTTAGGAAACCTGTATGTTTAGTCAGAGGTCAAGTTGACCAGGATTTATTTTGTTTATGTTTCTTTTGGCTTTGCTGTGTTTTGTCACTGTAAATAGAAAATAAACCGCACTTTTTTTTTGATTTTGAAAACCACAACCTCCGTTTGCTGGGCCTGTTTTTGTGTGGGGAGCCCATCCCGGGGGTCACACACACCCGCTGCCGAGCTAACCCCCTCACAGTTGGTGGAGAACCAGTGGCAGTTTTTTTTTAAGCCAGCATGGAGGAGATACTGAAGCAGCTGGCTCTAGCAAATGCCAATCAACAGCAGACAAATGCAGGTTTGCAAAAGAGCCTTGCAGCTCATCAACAGAGCCTTGCAGCTCAACAACAGAACTTCGCAGCCCAGCAGCAAGCTCATCAACAGAGCCTTGCAGCCCAGCAGCAAGCTCCCCAACAGAGTCTGGAAGCTCAGCAACAAGCTTAGCAGCAATCTGAGGCCCGCTTCATAGACCTGTTACAGAAGCAAGAGCAGAGACTACAACAAATGGAAGCAGTAATGCAGCAACGTCCGCAGACCAGTGAGGGAAGCCGTCCCACTAATACCGCGTCCTTTGGGGTGAGTCGTTTATTGACAAAAATGACTGGAGAGGATGATCCAGAGGTATTTTTGACCACATTTGAAAGGACTGCTGAAAGAGAAAAGTGGCCTGAGGAGCAGTGGGCTGGACTGGTGGCTCCTCTGTTAACTGGTGAATCGCAGAAGGCTTACTATGACCTAGAGCCTGACCAAGCAAAAGACTATGTGATGCTAAAAGCTGAAATATTGGCAAGGCTGGGTGTCACCCAGGCTGTCCGGGCTCAGCGTGTGCATAACTGGACTTTCCAGCTTGGAAAACCCCCCAGGTCTCAAATGTATGATCTCATTCACCTGAGCAGAAAGTGGCTACAGCCAGAGACTTTGTCCGCACCAAAGATTGTGGAACGTGTTGTAATGGATCGGTTTTTGAGAGCTCTTCCTACTGCCATCCAAAAGTGGGTAAGCCATGGAGACCCAGAGACGGCCGATGGTCTTGTGGATCGTGTGGAGAAATACTTGGCTACAGAGAACCTGACGGCCTCTTCCAGAGACACTCGGACTTTCCACCCTAAGACCAGACCATCCCCAGGGGCGGATAAGAGGATTCCAAGGGGTAAGGGTGGAGAGAGTGAGAGGGTGGGAGCTCTACCCCAAGTTTGGCGAGAACAGCCTGGGAAATCAGCGGCTCAAGAGGCGGCAAGAAGGATCGTTTGCTACCGCTGCCGGCAAGCGGGACATATTGCAGCCAATTGCCCGGTTGTGGAGGAACCCATGCAGTGTGACTTTCTGACGGGCAGACGTCAGTCGCTGTGTGCGACAGTCGCATGCACTGCCATTCGAGGAACTGAGAAACATTTATGCAAAATGTGTGTTAATGGTAGAAATGTTATGGTATTGCTGGATTCAGGTAGCCTTGTGACCCTGATAAAGGCTGAGTTAGTTAAAACAGAGGTCTCTGGGAATAGCAAGGTAGCTGTTATTTGTGTGCATGGGGACACCCGAGAGTATCCAGTGACTACAGTGTGTTTCGAGACCCCCAAAGGTACCCTCTCTCATCCAGTGGGCTTAGTATCTCAGTTACCGCATGACGCCATTGTGGGAAGGGATTTTCCGAAGTTCTGGGAACTGTGGGATGATCCTGAGCCCCCCACTGGTGCCCCTATGTACCAGGAATGTGATAGCCAGAACTCCCCTGAGAGTGGTGAGGACTCTCCGGAATTTCCCTTATCAGTATTGGCAGGGGAGACTCAAGAAACTGGAGAGGAGCCCACCTCCTCAGACGAAAACCTACCGTCTGTGGAGTTTTCTGATCTTGAGGTTCACAGGGAAAACTTTGCCACAGAACAGTTGAAAGACCCCGCCCTAATAAAGGCACGGGAAAACGTAGTGAAAATAGATGGCGAGTTAGTGAACCCAGATAATACCTGCACTTACCCATACTTCAGCGTAGAGAAGGACCTACTGTATCGGGTGGCAAAAAGGGCAGAAGAAACCGTTGAGCAGCTTGCGGTGCCCAAACCTTACAGGAAGTTGGTGTTGGAGTTGGCCCATGGGCACATTCTTGGAGGTCATCTGGGGACAGAGAAAACCCGAGAGAGGGTATTACAGAGATTCTATTGGCCGGGGGTGATGAAGGACATAGAAAATTATTGTTCCTACTGCCCTGTGTGTCAGAGGTCGGCCCCGATGCCACATTTCCGTAGCCCGCTGGTCCCTCTACCCATCATTGAGGTCCCGTTTGAGAGGATCGCCATGGATTTGGTAGGTCCTATAATCAAGTCCGCTAGGGGGCACCAGTACATATTAGTTATAATGGACTATGCCACCCGTTATCCAGAAGCGATCCCTCTCCGAAATACCTCGGCCAAAACCATAGCCAAAGAGCTATCTCTTGTGTTTAGCCGGGTGGGTATTTGTAAAGAACTGCTTACGGACCAAGGTACACCCTTTATGTCCCGGGTTATGAAGGAGCTGTGTAAATTGTTCAAAGTGACGCAATTACGTACATCTGTGTATCACCCCCAAACCGATGGGCTGGTTGAAAGATTCAACAAAACCCTAAAACAAATGTTGAAGAAAGTGGTGGATAGAGATGGAAAGGATTGGGACTGTCTACTTCCTTATCTGATGTTTGCTATTAGGGAGGTGCCCCAATCCTCTACGGGATTCTCCCCCTTTGAGTTACTGTATGGGAGACACCCAAGAGGGCTGTTGGATATTGCCAAGGAAACTTGGGAAAGTGAGAGTTCTCCCCACAGGAGTGTGATTGAGCATGTCGCCCTGATGCAAGACCGAATTGCACAGGTAATGCCCATCGTGAAGGAACATTTGGCCCAAGCGCAGTTAGCACAGCAGAGAGTGTACAACCGTGGAGCCAAGACCCGTACCTTTTCCCCGGGGGATAGGATACTGGTACTTGTCCCTACGGTTGAAAGTAAATTCCTTGCCAAATGGCAAGGCCCCTACGAGATAATGGAAAAAGTGAGCGAAGTGAATTACAAGGTCAGACAACCAGGAAGGCGAAAGCCCGAACAGATCTATCACGTTAATCTGTTGAAAGCCTGGAGGGATAGAGAGTCCCTAGTCGCAGACACTTGGTCACCAGCTCAAACTGGTTGCGTGATTCCTGAGGTTGGAATAGCAGCCACCTTGTCACAACCCCAACAACAGGAGGTTAAGGAGTTTGTGCTTCGCAACAAGGAGGTATTCTCTGAGCTGCCGGGACAAACATCTGGGGTAGAGCATGACATCATTACGCCGCCCGGTGAAAGGGTGAAGTTAAAACCCTATCGGATCCCAGAGGCCCGAAGGGAGGCAATACGGGAGGAAGTACAGAAAATGCTGAACTTAGGGGTGATAGAGGAGTCCCAAAGTGATTGGTCTAGTCCCATTGTGTTGGTGCCTAAACCGGATGGGAGCTGGCGATTTTGTAACGATTTTCGTCAGTTGAACAAAGTTACAAAATTTGACACCTACCCTATGCCACGTATAGATGAGTTGATCGACCGGCTGGGAACAGCCCGATACATGACGACTCTTGACCTCACAAAAGGGTATTGGCAAATCCCCCTGGCCAAATTGGCCAAAGAGAAAACCGCATTTGTAACCCCAGACGGGGCGTTCCAATATAAAAGAATGCCGTTCGGGTTACAGAATGCGCCGGCCACATTCCAGCGGAAAATGGACCAGATGCTGAGGCCCCATCGGAAGTATGCTGCGGCTTACCTGGATGACGTAATTGTCCATAGCACAGATTGGGCCTCACATCTGCCAAAAGTGCAAGCAGTCCTGGACTCTGTTCGGGAAGCGGGGTTTACGGCTAACCCCAAGAAGTGTACCATTGGGCAGGAGGAGGCCAAATATCTTGGGTACACCATTGGGAGGGGAGTAATAAAACCCCAACTCAACAAAGTCGAGGCCATCCAGAGTTGGCCACGTCCCAACAGCAAGAAGCAGGTACGAGCCTTTCTGGGAATCGCTGGGTATTATCGGCGATTCATTCCCCACTTTGCTTCTAAGGCTGTGCCCCTAACCAACCTAACGAAGGGGAAAGGGTCGGTCATGATTAAATGGACCCCCGAGGCTGAGGCAGCATTCCAATTCTTGAAACAAGCCTTATGTAGCCAGCCAGTGTTGTACTCACCCGACTTCTCTAAAGACTTTGTCGTACAAAGTGATGCGTCAGATGTGGGGTTAGGAGCAGTATTGTCCCAGGTCTGGAACGGGGAAGAGCACCCAGTCATTTACCTCAGCAGGAAGTTGAAGTCCCATGAGGTAAATTACGCCACCGTTGAAAAGGAGTGTTTAGCGGTGAAGTGGGCTCTAGATTCCCTTCGGGACTACCTGCTAGGTAGGCACTTTGACATGGTTACGGATCACGCTCCGTTAAAGTGGATGGCTCAAAACAAGGAAACAAATAGAAGAGTGAATAGGTGGTTCCTGGCCCTCCAGGAATTCAACTTCACAGTAAAGCATCGCCCTGGCGTTCAAATGGGGAATGTGGATGCTTTGTCTCGAGTACATGAATGCCTTATTGCTGGTGTTCCAACCCCGAGGTTAAAACAAGAGGGGGGGGTATGTGACAGCAGGAAGGTAAAGTCACCTGGTTGCATCCAGGGGGGTAGATATATTTCGCCCAGATTCAGGCTTTACGCCGACTTATACAACTAGGTGGAGAGTTGTATAAGCCCAGCTGAGGATAGTGGGCTCATGGATGACTCATACCTCTAGGGAGAGTGTGGGGCGTCGTGCAGACAGGGAGTTGATGAGACCAGCTGAAGCTTGTCAGCTCATTTAGGCCTCTATAAGAACTCCCAGCTTCATTAGGGGTTAGCTCATGCCTGGAAGCAGACCTGTGTGGACTTCCTGGAGAGAGTGAACCCTTGTGCGGTGAGACAAAGCCTGTGTGGCTATTTGCTTGGACATTTAAAACCAGGGACTTAGGGACTAGGACAGCACTAGGCTGATCCCAGTTGTTAGTTAGGAAACCTGTATGTTTAGTCAGAGGTCAAGTTGACCAGGATTTATTTTGTTTATGTTTCTTTTGGCTTTGCTGTGTTTTGTCACTGTAAATAGAAAATAAACCGCACTTTTTTTTGATTTTGAAAACCACAACCTCCGTTTGCTGGGCCTGTTTTTGTGTGGGGAGCCCATCCCGGGGGTCACACACACCCGCTGCCGAGCTAACCCCCTCACAGTAGGGAGAGTGTCAGTTTCTTTCACTGTGCCAGTCCTTGTTTCTAGGGACAAAGAAGGAAAGTGAGGGGAATTCTCCTTGTGCTATAGTGTGCCAAAGCATTCCTCATCAACCATCTTTGAAATCCTTGTTTTTTGGACAGTCAGGGAAATTGTCGTTGTGCTATTCTGTGCAAAAGCAATAATCCTCAACCATATTTAGAAATCCTTAAGTAAAGGGACAGAGAAGGACACCTGAAGGTAGCCCTTATTGCTTTTTTCCCATCTCCCTGCAGGCCTTCTATTAGAATGTCTGGAAGGCAAACAAGGAGAGGCAGACAGTCAGGAGGCAATAAAAGAGGGCAAGCAGGCTCTGTGTCTGGGGGCAACAGTGCTGGTCGTGGACGTGGTGCATTGTCATCAGCACATGGCCATGGGACACGCTTGTCCTTCTTTTCGGCAGCTGGACATGTTGAGCCACATCATGCCAAAGACTTGGTAGAGTGGATGACCAAGCCCTCCTCCTCCTCCTCATCCTCTCTCACCCAGGCTCAGGGTACTGGCAAAGCAGCTGCCAAAGCGTCCTCTTCCCTGGTATCAATGTCAGACTCATCATCAGTCACTCCTTCCCTAGACCCACCATGTCCTCCTCCTGAGGAGTCCCCCGAACTGTTTGAGCACAGTGTTGGGTACATGCTCCAGGAGGATGCCCAGCGTTTCGAAGGGTCTGATGATGAAACCCAGCTACAGGAAGGCAGTAGCGTGAGAGCAGACAGAGGGGATGCTCAAGAAGGACACCAATCTGGCAGTCATGTTCCAGCAGCTGCAGCATACTGCCAGATTGGCTCCAGTGATGAGGGAGGGGATGATGAGGTCACTGACTCCACGTGGGTGCCTAATAGGAGAGAGGAGGAGGATGAGGAGGAGGCACATCTCCAACGAGGCAGGATGCCCTTTGGTGGCCAGCGTAAGGGCAGTACACCGACGGAATCACACCGCAGAGCTCCGCCTGTGCAGGGCGCTGCCTCTGCCCGTCATTCAAAAAGTTCCTTGGTGTGGGCCTTTTTTGAGGCTAGTGCATCAGATCGCACAGCTGCTGTTTGCAACATATGTCTCAAGCGTATATCGCGTGGCCAAAACATCAGCCGCTTGGGTACCACATGCCTGACCAGACATATGTTGACCTGCCATGCAGCTCGTTGGCAAGCCTACCTCAAAGACCCACACCAAAGAACAAAGCGGACCTCTCCTTGCACCGCATCAGCTGGGATCTCCAACCCCACTATAACTTCAGTCCTCTCTGAAACATGCACTGAGAGGAATGAAGGTGTAGAATTAGGTGTGTCACAGCCAAGTACTTGCGGCCACTCTGCTAGCAGTACACCGACGTCCGATTCTAGCAGGCAAATTTCCCTGCCCCAGCTGCTGGACCGTCGAAAGAAGTTCACTCCCAGCCATCCACATGCCCAGCGGTTGAATGCTAGCTTGGCTAAATTGCTAGCGCTTCAACTGCTGCCTTTTCAGTTGGTAGACTCGGCCCCCTTCCGTGAGTTTGTGCAATGTGCGGTTCCTCAGTGGCAGGTTCCCAAACGCCACTTTTTCTCACGGAAGGCTATTCCGGCTCTCTACCGGCATGTGGAAGGCAATGTCTTGGCCTCGCTGGACAGGGCGGTCAGCGGTAAGGTGCATATTACCGCTGACTCATGGTCCAGCAGGCATGGACAGGGACGTTACCTTTCTTTCACGGCCCATTGGGTCACTCTTTTGGCAGCTGGGAAGGATGCAGGACAAGGTGCAGTAGTGTTGGAGGTTGTCCCACCGCCACGCCTCCAAAATGCTACTACTGGTTGTGACACACCTCTCTCCTCCACCCCCTCCTCTTCTTCTTCCTCCATGGCCTCTTCCTGTGGTTTGTCCTATGAACCAGCGGTGCTCCGTAGCCGTTCACGGGGCTACGCAAGTACGCAGGCAAAAAGATGCCATGCCGTGCTTGCGCTGGTGTGTTTGGGGGACAGAAGCCACACTGGGGCAGAGGTCCTGTCTGCTCTGCAGGGCCAGGCCGAGAGGTGGTTGACGCCACGCCAGCTTAAGCCAGGAATGGTGGTTTGCGACAATGGCACCAACCTCCTCTCCGCCCTCCGACAGGGACAACTGACCCATGTGCCCTGTGTGGCTCACGTCCTTAACCTGGTGGTGCAGCGGTTCTTGGGCAGGTACCCGGGCTTACAGGATGTCCTGAGGCAGGCCAGGAAAGTCTGTGTGCATTTCCGCAGATCTTATAATGCCAGTGCTCACCTGGCTGAGCTGCAAAAGGAGTTGAACCTGCCCAAGAACCGCCTTATATGTGACATGCCCACCAGGTGGAACTCAACGTTGGCCATGCTGCAGCGGCTGCACACGCAGCAGAGGGCCATCAATGAGTACCTGTGCGACTACGGCACCAGGACAGGGTCAGGGGAGCTTGTTTTTTTTTCTCCACGCCAGTGGGGCATGATCAGGGATGCATGCACTGTCCTGGCACCATTTGAGGAGGCCACGAGGATGGTGAGCAGTGACAGTGCATGCATCAGTGACACTGTACCTCTTGTCCACCTGTTGGAGCACACGCTGCGTGGAATAATGGACAGGGCACTTGAGGCAGAACAGAGGCAGGAAGAGGAGGACTTCCTTGCCTCTCAAGGCCCCCTTTACCCAGACAGTGTTCCTTCTGTCCCACCCATCGCACAGGAAGAGGAAGAGGAGGAGGAGGAGGAGGAGGAGGAGGATTGTGTCAGCATGGAGGTGGAGGCTGGCACTCAGCATCATCAGCAGCAGTCTTTTAGGGATGATTTACAGTCCCAAGAAACCAGTGGACTTGTACGTGGCTGGGAGGAGGTGGCTGCGGATCATGTCGTCCTTAGTGACCCAGAGGACTCCGGAGCGAATGCCTCAGCAAACCTACGCTGCATGGCCTCCCTGATCCTGCAAAGTCTGCGGAAGGATCCTCGTATTCTTCGGATCAAGGAGAGGGACCATTACTGGCTGGCCACTCTCCTTGATCCACGGTACAAGGGTAAGGTTGCGGACCTTATGTTACCTTCGCAGAGGGAGCAGAGGATGAGACAACTCCGGGAGGCCTTGCAGAAAGGTCTGTGCAACGCGTTCCCAGAGACTGGGAGGTTACAAACTCCTGGTCCTGGACAACGAGTTGCTGAGGCTTCGGCCAGTCAAAGAAGGAGCGGTGGGGAAGGTGGCCGTCTGACCGATGCGTTCAGACAATTCTTTAGTCCGCAGCCCCAAAGTATGATCGGTTCCAGCAACCATCACCAGCGTCTGATAAACATGGTGCAGGAATATCTAGGGGCAAGGTCAGACTTGGACACCTTCCCCACCGAAAATCCTCTGGCTTACTGGGTCTTGAGGATGGATCACTGGCCAGAGCTTGCACAGTATGCAATTGAGCTACTGGCCTGTCCTGCATCCAGCGTTCTTTCGGAACGCACATTCAGTGCTGCTGGAGGATTTGTCACGGATCACAGGGTGCGCCTGTCCACCGACTCGGTTGATCGACTGACTTTCATCAAGATGAACCAGTCTTGGATCACCACCAGCTACCACACACCTGATGCTGATATTACAGACTAATTGATTTTAACATGTCACATCCCTTCAAGACTGATGCTGATGCTGAGTGCCTGTGCTGTTATGTTGACTGGCTATCCTCCTCCTCCGAGTCCTCAATGATACGATTGATGATGATAGCTTGGAAGATCATTTTTGTTTATGGGTGCCGCCACCAGTGGCTAAGGCCCAATTTTTCAGCCCCTGTTTTACAGGGGCGTGTAATTACAATTTTTTTAGCAATAATTTGCCATAGGGCTCATTGCTGTGCTCCAAGTACAGTATCTGTGAGGGGTTGGAGTGTTGTGGCACCAGTGCCTAAGGCCCAATTTTTCAGCCCCTGTTTAACAGGGGCGTGTCATTACAATTTTTGAAGCAATACTTTGCAACAGGGCTCATTGCTGTGCTCCAAGTAACGTATCTGTGAGGGGTTGTAGTGTTGTGCCACCAGTTCCTAAGGCCCAATTTTTCAGCCCCTGTTCAACAGGGGCATGCAATTACAATTCTTGATCTAATAATTCACAGCAGGGCCCATTGCTGCACCCACCAAGAGTAACTCTGAGGGCTTACAGTGTTGTGGCAACGCCACCACCACCACCACCACCATGAAAGGCCCAATTTTTCAGCCCCTGTTCAAAAGGGGCATGTAATTACAATTCTTGATCTAATAATTCACAGCAGGGCCCATTCCTGCACCCACCAAGAGTAACTCTGAGGGCTTACAGTGTTGTGGCAACACCACCACCACCACCACCACCACCACCACGAAAGGCCCAATTTTTCAGCCCCTGTTCAACAGGGGCATGCAATTACAATTCTTGATCTAATAATTCACAGCAGGGCCCATTGCTGCACCCACCAAGAGTAACTGTCAGGGCTTACAGTGTTGTGGCACCAGCACCACCATCAAAGGCCCAATTTTTACTACCACTGTTCAACAATTATATGTAATTAAAATTCCTGATATAATAGTTGACAGCAGGGCGTTCCAGCACCAACCAAGAGTAACTGTGAGTGCTTACAGTGTTGTGCCAACACCAACAACTAAGGGGCCTATTTCTGCAGAGTATATACGGCAGGTCCCTACTTTCAAACATCCAACTTACAAACGACTCCTACTTGCAAACGCAAGAAGACAACAGGAAGTGAGAGGAAATCTACCACTAGGAAGGAAAATTCTCTCCTGTAAGAATAAATATGGGAGAAAGGTGTCTCCTCTGTACTGATGCTTTATCAGCAATCCTTGTTTCAAGAAAAACACCACATTTCAAAAACAGTTGTCATTGGGACGGAAAGTGAGGTGAAATGTTCTGAACAGGGGCACAGACAGCAAAACAAATGTTACAGGGGTGATAACCCTTACCTATGTTTTCCAAAAAGTTTAAAAATAGATTTTTGGGCTGGAGCTACACTTCAACAATGTACCTGTTCAAAATTACAAACACATTCTACATAAGAACAAACCTACAGTCCCTGTCTTGTATGCACCGCCTGTATACGGCTGTTCAGAGTATATAGGGCCTTTTTTATTTTATGTGCGGGGTTCCCCTTAATATCCATACAAGACCCAAAGGGGCTGGTAATGGGCTGGGGTAGGGGGGGGGGGGTCATGGGGTAGCTATGCCATTTTTCTTAAAGATTTTCATCCATATTACCGGGACCAGACATTACATTAAAGCCGCAAGCAGTTTTAAATGGCTTTTTTTTCCTTTAGAAGTGTCATTTTGTGCAGGGACAGTTCTAAACACGGGAAACACGTGGCACTTCACAGGCATACTTTAGACACCCCCCAGGTACGATATTTAAAGGAATATTTGACTTTTTTTTTTTCACTTTATGCATCATTAAAATGACTGCTCCCGAAAAACGACCGTTATTAAAACTTCTTTTTGCATTGATACATGTCCCCTGGTGCAGAACCCGGGTTCCCAAACCCTTTTTAGGACAATAACATGCATAATAGTTGTTATAATTACCACTTTAGAATTCGAACGTTCGCATCCATTGTATTTAATAGGGTTCTAATGTTCGTACGAACTTTCGGTCCGTTCGCGGGTTCTGGTGCGAACCGAACCCGGGGGTGTTCGGCTCATCACTACTCCCAACTGTAATATATCCACATCTCCCCCACTGTAATATATCTACAGCTCTCCCCACTGTAATATATCCACATCTCCCCCACTGTAATGTATCCACATCTCTCCCCACTGTAATATATCCACATCTCCCCCACTGTAATATATCCACATCTCTCCCCACTGTAATATATCCACATCTCCCCCACTGTAATATATCCACATCTCTCCGCACTGTAATATATCCACATATCTCCCCACTGTAATATATCCACATCTCCCCCACTGTAATATATCCACATCTCTCCCCACTGTAATATATCCACATCTCTCCCCACTGTAATATATCCACATCTCCCCCACTGTAATATATTCACATCTCTCCCCACTGTAATATATCCACATCTCCCCCACTGTAATATATTCACATCTCTCCCCACTGTAATATATCCACATCTCTCCCCACTGTAATATATCCACATATCTCCCCACTGTAATATATCCACATCTCTCCCCACTGTAATATATCCACATCTCTCCCCACTGTAATATATCCACATATCTCCCCACTGTAATATATCCACATCTCCCCCACTGTAATATATCCACATCTCTCCCCACTGTAATATATTCACATCTCTCCCCACTGTAATATATCCACATCTCCCCCACTGTAATATATTCACATCTCTCCCCACTGTAATATATCCAAATCTCTCCCACTGTAATATATCCACATCTCCCCCCACTGTTATATATCCACATCTCTCCCCACTGTAATATATCCACATCTCCCCCCACTGTAATATATCCACATCTCCCCCCACTGTAATATATCCACATCTCTCCCCACTGTAATATATCCACATCTCCCCCCACTGTAATATATCCACATCTCCCCACACTGTTATATATCCACATCTCTCCCCACTGTAATATATCCACATCTCCCCCATCGTAATATATGCACATCTCTCTCCACTGTAATATATCCACATCTCTCCCCACTGTAATACATCCACATCTCTCCCCACTGTAATATATCCACATCTCTCCCCACTGTAATATATCCACATCTCTCCCCACTGTAATATATCCACATCTCCCCCACTGTAATATATCCACATCTCTCCCCACTGTAATTTATCCACATCTCCCCCACTGTAATATATCCACATCTCTCCCCACTGTAATATATCCACATCTCTCCCCACTGTAATATATCCACATCTCTCCCCACTGTAATATATCCACATCTCCCCCACTGTAATATATCCACATCTCTCCCCACTGTAATATATCCACATCTCCCCCACTGTAATATATCCACATCTCTCCCCACTGTAATATATCCACATCTCTCCCCACTGTAATATATCCACATCTCTCCCCACTTTATATAGGACGATTATATTTTCAATAATTCATAAAACATCTACAGCAAACAAGTACCAAGAAAGAAATGATAAAATAGCAATGAGATGGTATTGGAGCCCAGTAGCGCTAAACAAAATAAATAGTGGACAAACAGATATTTGTTGGAGATGTAAGGTTGAAAGGGGGACTATGGACCACATATGGTATAGTTGTCATTTGGTGAGAAATTTCTGGGAAAAAGTTCACGAGATATATTGGAAAGTGTCTGGAATAAAGAAGAATCTAAATATAGATATTTTATTGCTATCTTTGATTCCAGACTCAATAAAGAGTATCAAGAAGGATATTTTTCATCATATGACAACGGCAGCTAGAACAATAATAGCTTGCAATTGGAGAGAAAATAAAAGCCCAAATATAGCAGATTGGATATGTAAAATGAACGAAATACAATATATGGAAAGACAGATAAGAGAAGAAGGATACATAAATAGTCAAATGCCAGAAATATGGCAAAAATGGGATGAATTTCGGCTCTCAGAAGGAATGAAGAAGTATGTATAAATAGAAAATAAGGAGAAATACGAAGGGGAAACGTAAAAGAAATGGAAAATGGTAGAGAAATAAGTGGGAGATGGGTGTTTTTTATTTTTTATTTATAAATTTTTTTCTGGGATGAATGGATGTGAGGAAGAATGGATATGGAAGATAATAGGAGCATAAGTAGATAAATGATGAATGGTATATTGTTTTAACGATAAAGTAACTAGTAGATACTTATCAAGATTCAGTATGTTGAATAATTAGTGGGAACAATGTATATTGCAACTGAATCTTGTATAATTGTAAAAGTTTTTTTTTTTTTTGCATTTGAGAAAAAGGTTAATATAAAGAAAATGAAAACAATAGTACACAATGGCACATAAATGGATGCCATTCAAACTGTAATAAGCAATCATAGTGTAAAATAAAAGAAAAAATCCTGATCACCTCACCAGAGCACCAGAGCAGTACAGTGTCACTATAGTGACATTTATTGCTTTGGTGACAGAATGTAAAGAATATTTTTTTAAATACTGTCACCAGTCAGTGTCCCTGATCACCGCTACACCAGTCATATGGTGATACTGTACTGCTCTGGTCATAGTACGTAAAAAATACCTGAAAAAAAAATTGAATTTATTTTCTTCATGTTCCAAATAATTAAGACAAAAATTATAACTTCAAAAAACTCACTATGCCTCTTACTAAATACCTAGGGGTATTTGCATTCCAAAAGCCCCGGACCATTTTGTAGCTAAAGGACAAGAGGTGTTTTCAGAATTTTGCACTGCGCTGCTTTAGCTGGAAATTGTGCGGACATGCAATGTTGTACCGAAACGAAATTTGCGTCCTTTTCTTCCCACAAATAGAGCTTTCTTTTAATGGTATTTGATTGCCTCTGCGATTTTAATTTTTTGCGATATAAACGGAAAAAGACTGAAAATTTTGAAAAAAAAATGATATTTTCTAATTTTTATTATAAGAAAAATCGAATAAACTCAATTTTAGTCATACATTTAGGCCAAAATGTATTCAGCCACATGTCTTTAGTAAAAAAAATGTCAATAAGCGTATATTTATTGGTTTGCGCAAAAGTTATAGCGTCTACAAACTAGGGTACATTTTCTGGAATTTACACAGCTTTTAATTTATGACTGCCTATCTCATTTCTTGAGGTGCTAAACTGGCAGGGCAGTACAAAACCCCCCCAAATGACCCCATTTTGGAAAGTAGACATCCCAAGGAAATTGCTGAGAGGCCTGTTGAGCCCATTGAATATTTTTTTTTTTTTTGTCCCAAGTGATTGAATAATGACAAAAAAAAATAAAAAAATTACAAAAAGTTGTCACTAAATGATATATTACTCACACATGCCATGGTTATATGTGGAATTGCACCCCAAAATACATTTTGCTGCTTCTCCTGAGTACGGGGATACCACATGTGTGGGACTTTTTGAGAGCCTAGCCACGTACGGGCCCCCGAAAACCAAGCACCGCCTTCAGGATTTCTAAGGGCACAAATTTTTGATTTCACTCCTCACTACCTATCACAGTTTCGAAGGCCATAAAATGCCAAAATAGCACAAAAACCCCCCAAATGACCCCATTTTGGAAAGTAGACACCCCAAGCTATTTGCTTAGAGGCATGGTGAGTATTTTACAGCTCTCATTTGTTTTTGAAAATGAAGAAAGAAAATAATTTTTTTTTTTTTTTCAATTTTCAAAACTTTGTGACAAAAAGCGAGATCTGCAAAATACTCACCATACTTCTCAGCAAATAGCTTGGGGTGTCTACTTTCCAAAATGGGGTCATTTGGGGGGGTTTGTGCCATCTGGGCATTCCATGGCCTCGGAAACTGTGATAGGCAGTGAGGAGTGAAATCAAAAATTTACACCCTTAGAAAGCCTGAAGGCGGTGCTTGGTTTTTGGGGTCCCGTACGCGGCTAGGCTCCCAAAAAGTCTCACACATGTGGTATCCCCGTACTCAGGAGAAGCAACATAATGTATTTGGGGTGTAATTCCACATATGCCCATGGCATGTTTGAGCAATATATCATTTAGTGACAACTTTGTGCAAAAAAATAAAAAAATAAAAATAAATTGTCTTTTTTCCGCAACTTGTGTCAACATATAAAATATTCAATGGACTCGACATGCCTCTCAGTATATAGCTTGGGGTGTCTACTTTCCAAAATGGGGTCATTTGGGGGGGTTTTGAACTGTCCTGGCATTTTATACACAACATTAGGAAGCTTACATCCACTCTTCTAACCACTTATAGAAAAAGCCCTTTCTGACACTTTTTGTTTACATGAAAACATTTTTTTTTTTTGCAAGAAAATTATGTTGAACCCCCAAACATTATATATTTTTGTAAAGCATAGGCCCTACAGATTAAAATGGTGGGTGTTGCATTTTTTTTTTCCTCACAGTATTTGCGCAGCGATTTTTCAAACGCATTTTTTGGGGAAAAAATACACTTTTTTTAATTTTAATGCACTAAAACACACTATATTGCCCAAATGTTAGATGAAATAAAAAAGATGATCTTAGGCCGAGTACATAGATACCAAACACGACATGCTTTAAAATTTTGCACAAACGCGCATTGGCGACAAACTACATACATTTTTAAAAGCCTTTAAAAGCCTTTACAGGTTACCACGTTAGATTTACAGAGGAGGTCTACTGCTAAAATTACTGCCCTCGATCTGACCTTTGCGGTGATACCTCACATGCATGGTGCAATTGCTGTTTACATATGACGCCAGACCGACGCTTGCGTTCGCCATTGCGCAAGAGCAGGGCAGGACAGGGGTGCTTTTTTTTTTTTTTTATTATTGTTAATTTTGCTTTTTTATTTTATTTTTAAACTGTTCCTTCCATATATTTTTTTTTTTTTATCATTTTTATTGTTATCTCAGGGAATGTAAATATCCCCTATGATAGCAATAGGTAGTGACAGGTACTCTTTTTAAAAAAATACTGGGGTCTATTAGACCCTAGATCTTTCCTCTGCCCTCAAAGCATCTGACCACACCAAGATCGGTGTGATAAAATGCTTTCCCAATTTCCCAATGGCGCTTTTTATATCCGGGGGGGGACATTCCCTCCCACTGCTTGTAAAAGAAGTCCAGAGGCTAATTAGCCACTAGGATTGCTTTTACATGAAAGCCGGCCGCTGTCTGAAAAGAATGATACCAAGATGATACCTAAACCCGCAGGCATCAATCTGGTATAACCATTCAAAGTCCAGCAACATGCTGGTCCTTGTTGGACATGTATTGTAATCTCTTTTTTCATGCAGCCTGTTGGCTGAACGAAAAAAAGAGATTGATCGGTGTGTATGCCCACCATTAGAATACCTCCCTTCATCCACCCACTTCTAATGATGGGCATACATGCACCATTTATATATGCCGAAGCATGGGGGCATCCTCCCGCAAAAGTTATGCCGCACACACATGGTCGGACTTTTCCACGGGCAAGCCTCCGTCGGAATTTCGACCGTATGTACGCGGCATTAGGAGCAAAATCGCTCCTCCGCCCCTGCTGCCCCAATGCTTCAGCATATATGCTTTTTTTTTAAACTGTGGTGGTGAAATGACCTCCTACAGCACTGGAGTCGCAGGGATCAGGCCTGTCTCTGCGAACACTGCAGTTATGTGTGTTGTGTTTTGTAAGTGACAGTGATCGATCGATACTGCACTTGGGTGGCCTGGGCTGGACGGAGGGGCAAAACGCAGGTGCTAGCAGGTATCTGGGCTGATCCCGCTAACACTGCGTTTTTGGGAACCCTAAATTGCTGGGGACGCTAGTATAGATCTGATCAGATCAGATATTGATCTGTTCATATACTATACCACTAAGGGAGGTGTATGCTCCACGCATGGGTGTTAGCGTTACTGGCACTAACCTGACGCTGCCTGGGGCGACGCAGACCCTCTCTGACGCTAAAACCTAATTGATATCACCTGCCGGGTGATCAGGGGGTTAAACCTTTATTGGGTTATATACGGCGGGTGCCCTGACACTATAAAAAGCAAACTAACTAACCAGCGTCACCCGTAACACTTATATGGTGATCACTGGTGAAAGAGTTAACTAGGGGCAATCAGGGGGTTAAACCTTTATTAGGTAATATATGGGGGTACCCGACGCTATAAAAACCTGCGGCGAGCCTAAAAAAAATAACTGGCTACCTATCGGCATCACCGACACTAAAACAGCGATCTGTTAAACGATCGCTTAGTGACAGCGGTGCTAGGGGGTGAAAGGGTTACCTGGGGGGGCGATCACGGGGTTAAACCTTTATTGGGTAATATATGGGGGTACCCGACGCTATAAAAACCTGCGGCGAACCTAAAAAAAATAACTGGCTACCTATCGGCATCACCGACACTAAAACAGCGATCAGAAAAACGATCGCTTAGTGACAGCGGTGCTAGGGGGTGAAAGGGTTACCTGGGGGGCGATCAAGGGGTTAAACCTTTATTAGGTATTATATGGGGGTACCCGACGCTATAAAAACCTGCGGCGAACCTAAAAAAAATAACTGGCTACCTATCGGCATCACCGACACTAAAACAGCGATCAGAAAAACGATCGCTTAGTGACAGCGGTGCTAGGGGGTGAAAGGGTTACCTGGGGGGCGATCAAGGGGTTAAACTTTTATTGGGTAATATATGGGGGTACCCGACGCTATAAAAACCTGCGGCGAACCTAAAAAAAATAACTGGCTACCTATCGGCATCACCGACAATAAAACAGCGATCAGAAAAACGATTGCTTAGTGACGGCGGTGCTAGGGGGTGAAAGGGTTACCTGGGGGGCGATAAAGGGGTTAAACCTTTATTAGGGGGGGTTAGGGGGCTACACTGGACCTAAAACTAACTGCCCTGACACTTTTACAGTCACAAATGTCACTGATTGCAGTGATCAGTAAATAAATGGTCACTGTAATCAGTGACACTGTGACTGGGGGCTGGGGGGTGCCTGGGGGGGCGATTTATGTGCCTATGTGTCCTGGTGTCAGTGTAGTGTTTAGTGCACTAACCTGACATCTTCTCTCGTACGACGCTCGGTATATGTGAGCGCCGCATGAGAGATGACATCACTTCTTCTGCCTGTGTTTACATTACACAGGCAGAGGAAGATTCTCATTCGCCGGGAGCGATCGCGAGGGGGTGGCCAGAATCGAATGGCGGCCCCCTCATCACGGATCGCTCCCGAAGCGATCCCGGCCGCCCACTGTACCGGAGGGGGGTCCGATCGGACCCCCCACCCATACGAAGGCAGTCACGTACAGGTACGTGATTGTGCCTGTCCGTGCCATTCTGCCGACGTATATTTACAGTGGGCGGTCATTAAGTGGTTAAGGCCTCATGAAATGAGACAGGCGTCAGTACATCAGGACTGATCAATTTTCAAATATATATAGCATAGATTGTAGACTTTATAACTTTAACACAGACTAATAAATATACACCAATTTGGGTTATGTTTACCAAAGAAATGTAGAAGAATAAATTTTTGCCTAAATTTATGAAGAAAGATTATTTATTTGCAAAGGTTTATAACAGAAACTAAGAAGGTGTTTTTATTTTCAAATTTCTTTGTATTTTTTCATTTATATAGCAAAAAAAAAAAAAAAGGAGTGGTGATTTATTTCAATCAAAGGAAAGCTATATATGTCTAGAAAAATTATAAAAATGTCATTTGGGTACAGTGTTACATGACTTATTGTCATTCAAAGTGTGACAGTGTTAAAGTCTGAAAATTGGCCTGGGCAGGAAGGGGGTGAAAGTGTCTGGTATTGAAGTGGTTAAAGTGTCTTTGTATGTTGTAGCAAAAACAGTACCATTCAGTGGCAGCTGGTGAAGTTTTAGGATGGGGGGGCAGACCCCGCCCTTTCTTTTTTTACCCCTCCCACTTGGCGGAAAATGGGCATAGTTTCAGCTGAATGGTGGGCGTGGCTTAAATGGGCGTGGCACTAAGGGTGTGTGGTTAGAGTCTGAGATGAACAAGGGATGGAGGGAGAGAGGGAGAGAGAGATGGAGGGACAGCAGGCTCAGAGCCTACACAGCAATAGAAATATGTGTATTCCAGAAAGTTTAACTATTAGCAGATAAAGATATTCCAAACACCTGGTGTTAGCGCTTCAATCATCCCGACACCATGGTTGTTATGGTGTCAGGATGATTGAAGCGCATTATTTCTATTATTACATTGTAATATTAAATTAAATCATTCAACTCACCATAATGCAGAATCAGTGGGAGCACTGAGCGTGTCCCCTGCCACGTCGCCTGCCACCAGATGCCATTGGGTGCTCACCAGCAGAGTCTGTACTTACACCAGGTGCCCCCATCAGAGTCTGTCCTTACATCAGGAGCCCCAACGGAGTCTGTCCTTACATCAGGTGCCCCCAGAGGAGTCCGTCCTTACATCAGGTGTCCCCAGCAGAGTCCTCCTCACCTAAGGTGCTCCCAACAGCGGAGTCCACCTCACATCTGTGTCCCCATCAGCAGAGCCCTCCTCACATCTGTGTCCCCATCAGCGGATTCCTTCTCACATCTGTGTCTTCATCAGCGGAGTCCTCCTTACATCTGTGTCCCCATCAGCGTAGCCCTCCTCACATGTGTGTCCCCATCAGCAGCGGAGTCCTCCTCACATGTGTGTCCCCATCAGCAGCAGAGTCCTCCTCACATGTGTGTCCCCATCAGCAGAGTCCTCCTCACATGTGTTCACACGGAAGTGACGCTGGTCTTACACTGAGAACAAAGCACCCAGCCGTAGTGATACACTACAGGCGCCGGGCGGAAGCTGTCCGGCGCGATGGACTGCGCCACAAAGCAGTTCCAAACCACACAAATGAAGCGCCTCGTCTGCAATCTCGTGATTGCATAGACGTGGAGCTTCCCATATTGCACTGTGTACGGCACCCGAACACAGTGCACTTAAGGACCTTTTTTTTTTCAGCATCAGCAGCTTAGTCCTCCTCACATGTGTGTCCCCATCAGCAGCAGAGTCCTCCTCACATATGTGTCCCCATCAGCAGAGTCCTTCTCACATATGTGTCCCCATTAGCAGAGTCCTCCTCACATGTGTGTCCCCATCAGCAGAGTCCTCCTTACATCTGTGTCCCCATCAGCGGAGTCCCTCCTTACATCTGTGTCAAATGTGTCCCTGGAAGCGGAGCCCCTCCTTCATGCCGCGTCTGTCTCTGTCCCCTTCAGCGGATGTGTTAAGTGGAGAGGGGAGGGGCACTTAAGGACCTTTTTATTTCTTTTATTTTTTCTTAAAGGGCCATTTTAAAAAACGTTTTTTTTGTTGTTTCTTTGCGTGACTGCCTGGGGGGGGCGCCCGGGGACCCCCTATGGATGGGCCGCCACTGGAACCATTAAGGCTTGGTTCACACCTACGCATGACACGTGTAGGGCAGTCCAGTCATTTCAGTAGGCTGCCTTATGTGTGAGAAACATGGAAAAGAAGTCCCTGACTCTGTTCCAAAAATGTGCCGCACTGAACCACATAGTGTTGCAGCTCCATGCTGATTGGCGCATGCATGGAAAGCCAATAACATCTGCTAAAGGGCAGCGTGTTTCTGTGCTTATCACGAAAGCATGCGATTTAGTGCATGTTCCTAACAAGCATAGATGTGGACCTAGCCTTACTGGAAACAAAGGCACATATGTGAAGAAGAACCTATTGCCGATCAGCACTGGGAACCAGTTCTTTGAGAAGGGTCACCAATTTTTATAGGGACAACATTCGTATGCACCCACTAAATGCTAAAGTGTAGATAGTATGATATCAACACAGCAGAGGACCACATGCTTTCATTCCTCCGGCTGTGGAGATACTCTGTTGGTATCTTTGGGGGAAAAGTGCTGGTATTAAATATCAGCACATTGGCAGATTGTAACCAGACTTAATTGCTGGAGCAGATTGGGGTGCTAACATGGCATGGTTTGCTAGTGTGAAGTATGTTTTGTTAACATTTATTTAAAAAACAAAAATTTAATTGTCATACTTTTCCATGCTTGCAACACATTGTCATTTTTTTTTTCATAATTACATTTTTAGAAGCTCCCTCTATTGACTGTGTGCAGATCAGACAGTGCAGTCAGCAATTGTACTGCTCCATTTTTCGTCAGGCAGCTACTACAGCAGAATTTATGCTGTAAGATTTTTACTCCGTTTATAATCCAACTTTTCATCAATTATTAAACCCTAACAATGAGCGTCCCTTATTTGTTTCCTTTTGGTCTGCTAAATATGTAATTGAAAAGGTTTTGTTTTATCTGTTTTCTGTCCAAAAACAGTCAAGTTAGACTTACCGGTAACTTGTTTTCCATGAGTCTTTCAGGACAGCACCTTGAGAGCGTGGCTCCACCCACTTGACAGGAAACACACCTCCTCCAAACTTCTTAAAAGGGAGGCTCCTTCCACTTATCACCAGTAGTAGTAGAGAAACCTCCGGCCCAAGCTGGATCACATAATCAGAGTATGGTTAGTCACAGCATAATAATCAAAAACAATAAGGGGGGTTGCTGCTGTCCTGAAAGACTCATGGAAAACAAGTTACCAGTAAGTGTAACTTGACTTTTCCCTTATCGTCTTTCAGGACAGCACCTTGAGAGGATAAAAGAGACTTACCAGCTTAGGGAGGGACCACAGCCTGCAAGACCTTTCTGTCAAAAGCCTGATCGCTTGCTGACAGAAGATCCAGTCTGTAATGACGGACAAACGTAAGGTAACTTGACCACGTAGCCGCACTACAGATTTGATCTGGGGTGGTAACAGCTATTTCTGCCCATGTAGTGGCCTGAGCCCTGGTAGAATGCGCTTTAATTCCCAGGGGGGGAGATAGTCCTGCTTGGGAGTAGGCTTCCAGAATAGTGGTTTTAAGCCATCTAGCTATTGACCCCTTTGATGCTTGGTGGCCCTTCTTTTTTCCTGAAAAAAGTATGAATGAGAAGTGCGAAGACCGAAAGTCCTTGGTCACTTCAAGGTAATGTAGCAAAGTTCTTCTCACATCCAAATTGTGGAAATGGCTTTCCTTTTCCCCTGAAGGGTTAGAGCAAAAAGTCAGTAGGATGATTTCCTGCGATCGGTTGAGGGCTGACGCCACTTTTGGTAAGAAACCTGTATCGGTCTTTAGTACAACCCTATCCGTGTTGACGGATAAGAAGGGTTTTTTTACTGACAGGGCGTGCAGCTCACCAATTCTCCTGGCTGACGTAATTGCCACTAGGAACAAAGTCTTGAGAGTAAGATTCTTTAGTGAAATGTCTTGTAGTGGTTCAAAAGGTTCCTTAGAGAGTGCCTAAAGAACCACTGATAAATCCCAACTGGGAAAGTGTTTAGCAGGTGCTGGTCTGGATGTAGTAAGCGCCTTGAAAAATCTTTGCAACTAGAGGCTCTGAAGATATTGGCCTTTCCAGAAAATTCGAAGAATGGTGGTAAACCATGCACTTTTTGGCCAAAATGGAGTAATTAGAATTACTTCCACTTTTTCCTTCTGTAGCTTCCAAAGTACCAACGGAATTAGTTGAAACGGAGGAAAGGCGTAACCCAGCTGGAAGTTCCAGGGCTGTATTAACTCATCTGTTCCCTGGGAACTGTAGTTTCTGTGAATGGATAAAAAAGCCGGAAGTTGCTTATTTTCTGCTGACGCAAATAGGTCTATTTGTGGCTGGCCCCATGCCCCAATGATCATTGTGAAGACTTCTGGATTTAAGGTCCATTCCGCTTCCTGAATCCATCTTCTGCTTAGAAAATCTCCCACTATATTTAGAGTGCCCTTGAGGTGGACTGCTGATAAGGACAGCAAATGATTTTCTGCCCAATTTAAGATGTCTGAGGCGAGAAGCTGAAGTGTTTTGATTCTTGTGCCTCCTTGCCTGTTTAAGTAGGCTATGGTAGTGGCATTGTCAGAGAACACTTGAACATGGACACCTTGAAGGTCTGGGGAAAAGGCATCCAAAGCTAAGGCCACTGCCATTAGTTCTCTCCAATTGGACGACTTTTCTGCCTCTGACCAGGACCAAACACCCTGAGCGTAGTTTTGCCCCAGGTGCGCTTCCCATCCCCATAGGCTGGCATCCGTCGTTACCACTTTTTCTATTGGAAACGACCACAACAGGCCTGCTGACAGGTTTGTCTGACTTCTCCACCACCAAAGCGATCGTTTGACTTTGGTGGGGATTTTTACCTTTGTCTCCAGAGATTCTGTCCTGTGATCCCATGCTTTCAGGAGGAAACTCTGAAGGGGTCTGAAATGAAGCCTTGCCCATTGCACAGCTGGCATGGATGAGGTTAGGGTTCCTAGGGCTGACATTACCTGCCTAACAACTCCTGATTTGTCTGTAAGGAGGCTACGACCCTTTGTATTTTTATCTTTTTGTCTTCTGGGAGAAAAATTCTCTGCTCCACTGAGCTGATTTGATACCCCAGAAATTGTGCTTCTTGGGCTGGGTTGAAATTAGATTTTTCCATATTTATGATCCAGCCCAAGGCCTCTAGATGACTGCGGGCTCTTCCGAGGTCCTCCAACAATTTCTCCCTGGAGGGGGCAAAGAAGAGCAGGTCGTCTAGGTATGGAATTACCGCTACCCCCTGCAGGCGAAGAGGAGTGAGAGCCTCTGCCGTGACTTTGTAAATATTCTCGGAGCCGAGGAAAGGCCGAAGGGGAGGGCTTTGAATTGGAGGTGCATAACCTCTTTTACATGTTTACTGCCAACCTTAGAAACTTCTGAGATTGAGGGGTTATGGGGATATGCAGATAGGCATCTTGAAGGTCGATTGATGCCATAAAGCACTCTTTTGTCAAAAGGTTTTTGACCGTGAAGATTGAGTCCATACAGAATTTTTTGTATAGGACTGATCTGTTCAATGGCTTCAGGTTGAGAATTAGTCTGAAACTTCTGGACGGCTTCTTTATTATGAATATATGGGAATAAAACCCCTGATAAAGCTCCCCCTGTGGTACTCGAGTTACAACCCCCTGGTTCATCAGATCCTTCAACAGGTTCTTCATTGCTAGGGACTTGACTATATCTCTTGGTAGATTTGTCAAAAGGTACCTCTCCGGGGGGTAGTCCGAAAACTCTATTCTGTAACCTTGGGTCAGCATAGAGAGAATATACTGATTTTCTGTCATGCTTTCCCAATAAGGGAGAAAACTCTGAAGTCTTCCCCCCACCTGCAACCGGTTGTCATTGTGCTTTACTGGTTGACGCAGGAGGATGGAAAAGGACATTCCCTTTGCCTTTTCCCTTCTGCCCTGACCAACCTTTCTTCCTCTCTTGAGGCTTGTTTTGTTCTTGAGCCCTTTGAGGACGAAAAAACCTTTTGCCTGACTGCTTTTTCTTTTTGACAGGAAAAGATTTCTTCTGGTCTGCAGTTCTGTCGAGAACCGCATCTAAATCGGGCTAAACAATAAATCCCCTTGGAAGGGTACTCCACACAGCTTGTTTTTAGATGCTGTGTCCCCTGGCCAGGTTTTTAACCACAGCGCCCTCCTAACTGAGTTGGTAAGGGCCGCGGATTTCACCGTCATCTTGATAGACTCCGCTGATGCGTCTGAGACGTAGGCTACAGCTGCTGACAGGGTTGAGAAAGAGTCCAGGATTTCTTGCTTTGGAGAATCAGCTACTATATGAGCTTTCAGCTGGTTCAACCAATACTCCATATTTCTGGAGACGCAAGTTGTTGCCATTGCAGGCTTAAGGTTGCCTATGATGGATTGCCAGGCCCTCTTTAATTGCTGATCCATCCTCTTATCCATGGGGTCTTTCAGAATCCCCTTGTCCTCAAATGCTAGATCCCGAAGATCTTGAGACTTGAGAAAAGGCTGCATCGAGTTTTGGAACCTTATTCCAGGGAGCTGCTGAGTCTTCATCAAAAGGAAACCTTCTCTTGTGTGCCCTAGCAAAGAAAGGTTTCCTTTCAGGATTAGTCCATTCTTTCTTGATTGCCTCAGGAATTACTGCATGGACTGGAAAGGTACGTATGTTGGGCTCACTGAGTCCTGCATACATCCTGTCGTGTAAAGATAACTCTTTACGCTCTTCCTCTAAGCCTAAAGTCGCACCAATTGCCTTAAGGAGGCCATCGACTTGTTCCAAAGACAATTTATATTTTGAAGACAAATTCTCCAGCTCATCCTCCTCCTCATCCGATTTCTGAGAATGTGAGGGGGAAGGACCTTCCTGGTTCAGAGGACTCTCTTCTGCCTCCACTACCGGGACTACCAGTGAGTCTTGTGAGGCTTGTGAGGTAGAGGTCTGTCTCACGAATGGTTTTGTAAGTGAGGACTTAAAAGATTGAATGGTAGCATCCAATTCTTTTTTAACAGATGCGATTATGTCGCTGCAAGCAGCAGACGCTTCCTCCTTCACTAATGCGTCAATACGTGTTTGACAAAGTATTTTTTCAGCCTTCAGGTAGCTTAGACTTGCATGAAGGACATTTCTTTTTATTCCCTGGGTCAGAGCTCTTGGCCTGCCATGATAAGGAAAGAAAAGAAGGGAAAAAAGACAAACCATCCATATGAGTCAGCCTGAAAACCATTCAAGATGCTCACCACAGGTGCACAGTGAGAGGATCCACTACACTCATGTGCCCAAACAGGCCCCCGCCACCAGGGGGAAAAAAACTCAAACCCCCACTTAAGGGAGAAGAGAGCTAGAGAGAGACCCCATAGTAAATGAGAGTAGAACCTAAGTCTACTACTTACCTGGGACTTGCTGGTGCCTGTGCCTGCCCCACTTGCTGCGGATCCTGCATCCATGTTGAGGCAGCAGCGCGATGCTGGTGGCCAAAATGCCGGTTCCGGACTCCACTAGCGCCTCTGCACTGGACCGGCTAAAAAATGCACCAGACCTGTTCCTCCCTCCTCCCTCAGCGCTTTCCGGCGGAAATTATGTCATCTCCATGCCCCGCGCCTGCTCGTAGGATGCCACCCCCTTCCGGTTATCTAATTTCCGGGGGAAGCAGCCTGACTGACCTTCCCAAGATGGCGGCGGCGTTCGGCTGCCCGGACCAGAAAAAAATGTCCACGCCGTCTACCTTGCCGAAGGGCAGCATCCCGGAGTAGTCTCGGCCCCTCTGAGCACCGATGAGGGAGAAGGAGCCCATGCACAAGGCACTCTCTAGCCCGTGGATGGGAGGAATCGTACTCTCTGAGGTAAGGAAAAAACTGGTGGAGTAGGGGGATCTGGCCTCTCAGGACAGCACCTAGAGAGCTCCTAACCCCCACATGTGTTCCCGCTGGAGGATACACAAAAACTGATAAGTGGAAGGAGCCTCCCTTTTAAGAAGTTTGGTGGAGGTATGTTTCCTGTCAAGTGGGTGGAGCCACGCTCTCAAGGTGCTGTCCTGAAAGACGATAAGGGAAATTTTGTTTTTACCAGAAATCGGATGCTGTTCTGCATCCTGTGCACTTTGTATTGTTATCTTAAGCAGTCTTATTAATTCTGCCCAGTTCTCTCCATGGACTACAGAAAACTATTTTCCCTAAAGAATAAAACAAATGCAGCCACATCCGAGGACTGAAAATATATAATATATTACACTTTGTTCTAGGATTTATATATGCTTAAAAGCTGAACTCCATGAATAAGGTAAAATGTACCCTAGCAGTGGGTCCTCTTCCCTCCATACTGCAAGGGCAAATTCTCATTTAGTCTAGGGTGTAGAAGAAGAGGCTCTATTATTTACCTTAACCCCAACTCTGGCCAGCAACTGCGCTCTCCCTGAGGATCCAGCCTTGTAGGTGGTCCCTCAGCATCATCGCATACAATGCAGGTCTATTAACCCTGTATTGTACGTGAAGGAGGCTGAATTGTGACCATGGCTGAAGTGTCTAAAAGAGGAGGCCACACTTACCTCACTACCTGCTCCAGCAGAATCCTTGGTTAAGTATTACTTCTTTTTTCTGGCACCCCTAAACTTAATGCAGGTAACCCTTGCAGTGTGGTAGTGGGCACTGCAAGGGTGCATTTTTCCTAATTCCTGAAGTTCAGCTTTATTAAATTTTATGAGCAGAACTGTCTACAGCAGTGCCGGGACAAGGGTTGGGCAGGAGGTAAAACTGTCATGGGCAAAATGGTTTACGGGGGGCGCCTTCCTTCTGTTGCGAGGCTGACAGGAATAGTGACAGCGGCAGTAATTTTAACAAACAAGTGACTTCTGGGGGTAGGATCCCTTAAGCTTGCACATCATGAGCAGAAGATGGGGGCACAGTTTGGAATATTTTCCCAGGGTGCTGGATGACCCTGTCCTGGCACTGGTCTACAGACTCACAAGAAGAAAAGGCTTTAGGAACATTTAGTTGACCATGGATAATACACATTAGTCATTCATGAAGAAATCATCCTGTTACTAAAAGACTATATATCCCTGTGTTTTTCATTATGTTCTTTAACAGGGATTTATTCCGAAGCCACCTTCAGGAAACATGGAGAAGTATTCTGCAATCCATACCTTCACCTGCAAAGAGGACAGGACAAGAAAAAGCTTAGGAAAGCTAAAAGAAGACAAAAATAAACTTATGGCGTAAGTTTTTTTGTCATTTGTTTAAAATACTTTGATATCATTCTTTTCCATGTGAAAAGCATTATAGTCATGTTAAAGAAGGAGAACCATGGGATGTACTGCATGTCCACTTAGTGATATGGCCAACCGTAGGGCAGATTTTGTCCACCTAATGTGGATCTGCCCAGTTATATCTGACTTTTGAAAATTAGTAGTTCATTTCCCAGCTACTATAAAGCACCTGAAATAGGCTTGTTGGGTTTATTGGATGAGGACCACTGGCCTCATTATACGAGAATATTCCTAAGGGGATCATTATTTATGGCCCACAAGATCATGGCTGTCAGTTGGATGAATCCATCCCCTCCTCGTGCATCTCAGTGGAAGTTGTTAGTTCTTGATAATTCTGTATTAGAATTTATGTATGAAAGATGAAACTGTCCCCTTATGTCCCATAAAATATGGGATCTGTGGTATAAATTGATGCTTATGCTGAGCTCAGGATAAACTGCCCTCGCTTGTATATTGTGACAATTTTTCCTTTATCGTAAAGACCCTATCTTAACATAACTACTAAGCAAAAAAGATTGCTTTAACCGAGATTTTCATATACCTTTAATTTGTTTTTCACTAATACTCTTCCTTGTACAATCTTTTTTGGATTGCAATATGTGTTGGTCCCATGTACATATGGAATCTTGTACAACTGTTTGAGATCAATAAAAAGAGTGTACAAAAAAAAAGTGGGAACCACATCTATTTAGAGACATTGGGAATATATGCCTCTCATGGCCTGTTCAAACCAGCAGCTGCATTGCAATGCAGCTGCTGATGTGCAATGTGGAGTAGACTGTGCCAATAGAGATGGCCTTGCGGTTCGCCCCGTGGTCGGTTTGCGGCAAACTTTGAGCGTTCGCTATTCGCCAAACCGGCGGGCATATGGTGCTGTTCGCAGCTGCCATATTCTTTTAAATTGTGAAGAACTTTGACCCATGACACATCCATCATGTGGTACAGGACAGCCAATTGAGACATTTCAGCACATGGACATACCCCCTACCTTATAAATAGACCTGATCTGGCTGCCATTTTACATTCTGTCTTTTGTCAGAGCAGGAAAAGGTTGCTGTGTGGAGCAGGGACAGACTGTAATCACTAGCTATTAGGTCCACAAAAGTCCTCTTAAGGACTGGTATAGGTGTACTATTGTTTGGTGTGCAGTATATAGGGGTGTAATACACTTATAATATACTTTCAAATATAGAAAGCATATTATAGTGCATTTCTATTGTGCAGCATTGTGACTGCAGTGCTGAGCGATTCTGCAGCTGTCTTTTGTCAGTGTAGGGAGAGGTTGCTGTGTGTAGCAGGGACAGACTGTAATCACTAGCTATTAGATCCACAAAAGTCCTTTTAAGGACTGGTATAGGTGTACTATTTGGTGTGCAGTATATAGGGGTGTAATACACGTCTAAAATACTTTCAAATATAGAAAGCATAGTATAGTGCATTTCTACTGTGCAGCATTGTGACTGCTGAGCGGTTCTGCAGTTCTTTTGTCAGTGTAGGGAGAGGTTGCTGTGTGTCGCAGGGACAGACTGTAGCGACACAAATCGCTAACGAATATAGGTCCACAAAAGTCCTTTTAAGGACTGGTATAGGTGTACTATTAGGTGTGCATCATATAGGGGTGTAATACATGTCTAAAATACTTTCAAATATAGAAAGCATATTATAGTGCATTTCTACTGTGCAGCATTGTGACTGCTGAGCGGTTCTGCAGTGATACTACAACTACAAAGAGTGAAAAACGCAATTAGAAAAAAAGTATTATAACTGGTGTGATATACCAGTGGCCCCCCAAAACGACAGATTAAAGCGGGGTGTTATATACCTTCTTCCACATATACCCGCTACAATAACTTTTCCAATAGCAGGATCATCTCCTGCACCCCCTTCATAGCCTGGCCTTGCCTCTCCTCCATGGCCTTCATGCGCTCCTGAATTGATGAAATTTTGCAGATAAAAAAAGAATGCTTGTCATTGTCGATCGCAGATTCGCTTAATACTTCTGGTATGTCAGTGTCCATGTTGTGGGACTATGTGTGCACAGCTAGTAAGTATTTTGTGGCTGCAAATATGACCTGGAGGTTTTTAATGTTCGCCTGCCATTAAAATGAATGGGACCCGCCGCAAAGCTGCGGTTCACGAACATTTGTGCGCGATCGCGTCCCGTTAGATGTTCGTCCATCACTACGTGCCAATTCGCTGATTAAAGCGCAACTCAATGGCTACTTTTTTCTTTAATTTTATTGGAATGTTACAAAATGACTTGTGCTTTGAGAATAATAAAGTGATAAACAGGGGTGGTGATAATTAGTGTTTATATGCCAGAAAACTTTACTGAAAAAAAAAGATATGGGATGCTATAGATCAGAATTATGCCATGCCCACTTTCACACTGTTATGACAGGCTATACTGTTGTATCACGGTCACGTGATAGTTTACGTTTTTCGGATTTTCATTCGATATGTGAAAGAGAGATCACACAAATACTTATACAGTAAAGCTCTGTACACACGATAGGTTTTACCGATGAAAACAGTCCGATGGACTTTTTTCATCGGACAAACCAATCGTGTATGGGCCCCATCGGTCTTTTTTCCATCGGTGTTTAAAAATAGAACATGTTTTAAATTTATCCGATGGTTAAAAAACCGATAGAAAATTACTATCGTCTGTGGGGAACTCCATCAGATAAAAAACCCACGCATTCTCAGAATCAAGTCGACGCATGCTCAGAAGCATTGAACTTAATTTTTCTCGGCTCATCGGAGTGTTTTACGTCACCGCATTTGGAACGGTCGGATTTTTGACTGATGGTGTGTAGGCAAGACTGATGAAAGTCAGCTTCATCGGTTTTCCGATGGAAAAATACATCGGTTAAGAAACCATAGGAAATCCGTTCGAGTGTACAGGGCTTCAGTATAACATTTATTAAAGATAATGACAGATACAGATAAAGATAAAGAAAATATGACAAGAATACTTAACTAAAGATGCTTTTTCGATTTCTTGTTAAAAAAAAAAGATGATTTTTCGCCACGGATTGCCACCATAAAGGTGTGGCCAGATAATCAGATCAGACTCTTGCCTGATGCAGCTCTGGATATGAGACTAAAGTCTTACCAGTTTTGGCTGTGGTAATATAGATCTTGAATGTAAGGAAATAGCCAATCGTAGAGAAGAAGGTGGGACCAGCCACATCCTGCTCAGTTAACAATAACATTCCTTTGGTATAAGGTAAAGCTATGCTTATGTCCTTATATGGCCCCCTTAACCAAGATTTGGAGGCTTAGAATTCATTAGTGGGCCACATTATTAATAAGGAAATATTAAATATACATGTAGCGCACCAACCCCAGACTTTACCTGCTTTTCTTTTGCTTGGCTCCTCCGCAGGAAAAGACTGAGGCACACCGCACCACAAGCCCGTACCCTCCTGAATGGGGAGGTTGAGCGGTGTTAGTTTCTCGGGCCTGCCTGCAGCCAGTGTTTAAACACCTCCAGTGCTGACCTTGTCTCTGTGGTAGTCAGAAACAAGCCTTTTTGTTCTCCCCAGTAAGCAACTGTCCACACCAACTGAAAGGTCCAACTCTTATTTATTTTCTTCAGCACAATAAATAGTCTCTTTGAGAGCAGACAGGTTGGGACAAGACACAGGTCAGATAAGGTGGGAGAAGGTCCAGGCACAAACTTGAATTGGGGTTACTGCTGCCAAGAGGGGACAAAAAAAGGCACAACTTTGTACTGCGGTTCAACCCGGGCCCACAGCAACAGCGCCACCTATAGGCCCCAGGGAACTACACACCAGTACCATCTCCCAGGGATAGAAATGGTCCATGAAACCTAACAATTTGTGCATCTGAGCCTAGTTACCACTCAGATGCTTCCCCTAAAATGTAACCACCCGCTACACATACCCCTCACTTGTGAACACTGGTCCCCAGTGTCTGAAACCAATTCATGCCTCTTCAATCAGAGTCAACATAAGCCAGATCCAGAAACAAACTAAAAAAAATTACAATTTAAAATCTGGTTTGTTTGTGCCGAAATCTTACATGGGGAAGGAAAGAAACACGGATGAGAAAAAGGGTGCACATATGTATAAAACACTTTAAGATCACACAAATATTATAGTAAAAATTTACAGTTACCTCCCGCAGAACTAGCTAAGACCCACCCCATACTCAGCAGTCTTGCTTGTCGTTCACCTGCAGCGGAAAGAAAAAAAAAACACACACAATCTAACACAATGTGTAATTTAGAATGAACAGGTTCCTCCCTGAAGAAAAACCTCTTCGCTCTAAAAGTAAGTGCAGTGTAAGGCTTACGATATAATAGTTGTGCAACACCGCCACCTAGTGGTAGTGCCGCGGTCAGAACACCTGTTCATGGCAAGGAAATTCTCTTCTCTGTGAACTGTGGCCCTCAACTAACTACAACCCCAAAGTCCTTGTTATCTTTGCGGTGGGAAGAGAAGGGAGAACATCAAACAGCAACAGCTCCCGCTCCTCCAAAGAGTAAAATACCCTTTAACATGGGGCAAAGTTCCTGGAGAGAAAAAGAAAGTTCAAACACAAAACAAAAGAGCCTGGTCTCTCACAAATAGTAGTGTGGGTCAGGCAACACCAACGGCTTTCAATGTTTGTCAAAGGTATCTATGTGGTACTCCACATTGTCCTTGTCCTTTCGGCAAATAAGCACTTTGTCCGCATGAATGTGCCGACCCAACATCCAAGCAGCTTTGCAATCCTTAAACCACAGAGTGGCAGCCGGTAAACACGAAAAGTACCTTCTGGCCTGGGGTACCTTAATGCGTGTCCACACAAACTCCGAGTACCACCGATCTCTACAGGCCTCAACCTTGAACAAAAGTTCTTTGGGCAGGTACGGGTATTCCCACCCATACTCGCTGGCAACCTTCTGGTTAAAGAGCCTCTGTAAACGGGACAGCAGTGGCATAGTGGCGCGGTCTCCTGCGCCTGGCAAGACAACAGCATCCGGGTGTCGGGGCACTTTAACTGCCTCTGGGCCAGTTGCAGGGGCCCGCAGTGACACCTGTCTCGTAGTAGCAGTAGTGGCGGAAGCAGGTGCTCCCGACGGTGAAAGGGCAGGCAAGGGGACAGATCCCTCCTCAGGCTCGGAAGCCACCACCCGGGGTGTACTCTCCCCAGTAGACATGGGTGGGTCCCTAGGCTTACGGAACAAGGACAGGGGCATCTTATCCCATCCCTTCCTCTCGAATAGTTCATTAATTGCGGCGTCATCACCCGCATCTTAAACAGACTCTAGGTCAGAGGTATTGTACTCCTCCGCAGGGAAGTAATTCCTGGTGAAGGACGATTCACCCCCTCTGGCCAACTCACTAACATGTGAATCCCCAGGGCTAGGGGCCTTTAACAAAGTCTCTCCCCCTGGCTTACCTCGGCTTGAAGAAGGACTCGGACGTCCGGGACTTTTCCCTTCAGAGACATCCGTTCCGGGTAAGCGATGGGGCGTTGCTCCACCACGGCCGCGGGAAGCTTTCACAAGACCCATCTTCCTCTTGGGCCGTGGGAGAAAAGACTCTGTTGTTACCGAAACAGCATCCTCCGGTTTCTCACTCGCTGAAGCGATCTCCTCTGTGACTTCCGCCGAAGTCTCGTCAGTGCGCGCAGGGGTGGCTGTGCAAGCTTCGATTCCTCCTTCCAGAGTGGTGGTGCCCATAAGGTAATTAAAGGGGGAAGGCCCGAGGCCTCTCTGTAGGTTGCTCCACCTCGAACAGAAACTCCTTACAGCTTTCGCATCGCCCGAATGGCTTCAGATGAACCACCAGTCCCGAGCAGCCGGGACAAATCACACCGAGGACCTCCACGTCCTTGCACACGTAGAGGGCAAATCTTCCCCGGGGCTTGAGCCGAATCCCTGTATCCATAAGCGAAGCAGCGAATGAGGTCATTTTCAAGGTTGTAGAAGCTGGAACCCATGAGGCATGAGACGACATGCTGACCATCTGCTGCTCCATCGCGCACTGACCTTTTTGCGCCAAAGTCCCCACGTGTAACTCTATACATGGTCAGACTCCTCCCATCTCCTGCATCGCTCGCAGGCTTTTCTGAATAGACACGCCCATGAACTACGCAGTCAGGGTTCTCCTCGTGGCGCAGTTCTCAAACATGGCCGACCTCCACGGAACTTTACTGGGGAATAAAAGTTCAGCTTCTGGGGGGGTTTTCACTCTGTGACCGCAAACACATCCCGGACTCGAGCCCCCACGTGTAGCGCACCAACCCCAGACTTTACCTGCTTTTCTTTTGCTTGGCTCCTCCGCAGGAAAAGACTGAGGCACACCGCACCACAAGCCCGTACCCTCCTGAATGGGGAGGTTGAGCGGTGTTAGTTTCTCGGGCCTGCCTGCAGCCAGTGTTTAAACACCTCCAGTGCTGACCTCGTCTCTGTGGTAGTCAGAAACAAGCCTTTTTGTTCTCCCCAGTAAGCAACTGTCCACACCAACTGAAAGGTCCAACTCTTATTTATTTTCTTCAGCACAATAAACAGTCTCTTTGAGAGCAGACAGGTTGGGACAAGACACAGGTCAGATAAGGTGGGAGGAGGTCCAGGCACAAACTTGAATTGGGTTTTCTCCTGTTCTGATTCGCACGAACAGGCTTGGCGCACGGTCTCTGCCACAGACCATGAAGTTGGTCACTGCCACTGACCGGGTGAAAAGGATGAAAGCCACTGCCACTGACCTTATGTGCGTAGTGTCACTGCCACTGTGACATAAAGAACACGCACTTCCTTCCCTTAGTAACTTGGCCCCTTTTTAGGACAAGAACATCCCTCCGGAGAGTTACCAGAGGCCCCCTCCGTCACCACGACTCTGCGCTGGGTCTTCAGAAAGGGTCACCTCCCTGGCCTCCTCCTCCTGGATACGGGTCCCCTCGCAAGGCAGATCCCTGGGAGCCTCGGTCCCCGGCGGATCCCAGCCGAAGGCCGCTGGGCTCCAGGCTGTTCTCCAAAGTACCTCACCCCAGACTGAAGGTGTCTGGGATGGAACAGCAGCTCCGTCTCCAGGCCTAGGGCACCCGGAGACAACCCGACCAGGCCTCCGGGCCTAGGGCACCTGGAGGCGACACACACGCACCCAGGCCTAAGGTGCCTGAGCGCGGAACCGACGAACCCTCTGGAAAATGGCCGCCCCCTTTTATATCCTCTCCCGACAGGCACAGCAGGTTCCCCGCCCCGCCGTACTGCTGCCAAGAGGGGACAAAAAAAAGGCACAACCTTGTACTGCGGTTCAACCCGGGCCCACGGCAACAGCGCCACCTATAGGCCCCAGGGAACTACACACCAGTACCATCTCCCAGGGATAGAAATGGTCCATGAAACCTAACAATTTGTGCATCTGAGCCTAGTTACCACTCAGATGCTTCCCCTAAAATGGAACCACCCGCTACATACACTTTCCCCATCACATTGTTGTGACTGACTTTACTGTGGTTTATAGTCACAGGTTCACTTTAATGATTGGCATGCAGGTTATTTTCTAGCTTATAGTGTATTATTGAATAAATCAACTGCTTTTTGGAAACTAGTCTTGCTAGATCCATGACCTTTGTGTTCTTATTCCTTCCAGCAAACACAGGAAAGAAGTGATGAGCGGTATAAGCCCAGAGGATACAATGTTGTCCTCAAAGTCAGGAGGAAGAGAGAGGGAAGACACTCAGACCTGCTTTAAAGTGGCGAATACAACTAGAGGGGATCTTCCTACACAGCCTGTCCATTTCGAGAGTGACACCTATCAGGACAAAGCCGCGGGTAAACATTAGGGATTCACCAAGAATCAACCACCACACTAGATACATTTTTTATTTTGTGGTTTTTATTATAACATAGAACAAGGAAAATTGTTTTTCACTGAAAGTAACATTAGTGTCCCACTCTATTGACTCATATGCTTTGTATAATGAACAGTCACAGTTGTTTTTTAGTCTTTTACTGTTCTATATTCACATAGTGCACGGGCTGAAGTGTGGGAAGCCAACTTGCTTTTGGCATCTAATTAAAACAACAACCCCCTCTAAACTTAAAGTTTAGTTTTTGGAAGGAAAGTTAAACCATCTAACATTTTCACATATCTTCAGGCTCTCCGATAACGAGATCACTTCATCTGAGTTACCAGGTCTGCAGACCTGCTGTGTTCATTTAATTCAATGTTATGCTGAATGAAGCAGGAGTCAAGAAAACAACTTGAAGGCACAAACACCTAAAACTCCAAGGTGCGCAGGAACAAGGGTGAGAACTATGGTAATAGAAAATGAAAAGAGGGCGCACTGGCCTAGTGCATTATCCAACAGATTTATTAAAATATATGAATAAAATCATAGACATAAGTTAAAACCACGCTCGACAGACGCTTATGTTTGTGAGTAGACATCTCTATGATTTTATTCATATCTTTTAATAAATCTGTTGGATAATGCACTAGGCCAGTGCACCCTCTTTTCTTTTTCTATTACCATAGTTCTCACCCCTGTTCCTGTACACCTTGGAGTTTTAGGTGTTTGTGCCTTCAAGTTATTTTCCTGACTCCTGCTTCATTCAGCATAACATGAATTCATTGAAATTAATGAACACAGCAGGTCTGCTGGCCTGGTAACTCAGCGGAAGGGATCTCGTTATCAGAGAGAGACTGAAGATATGACCAGGCATCTGTGACACTACACAGTCAGCTGACTGTAGCGCAGGAGTATGTTTTTTTTTTCTGTGAGAACCATGGTGGAAGGTCTCACCTCCGGTTTTACCTGCAGATATAAAGCAGCAGGTGACTCAGCCTACCAGGTTCACATTTTGTCAAGCTTGATCTTCCATATCTTTTATTATATTAGTAGCAGAGTGTTGAGTCAAATGTAGCACTCCAACTTCTCCCATCCACCCTGCTCCAGCCAATTTGAAACTAAAAAATCACATCACTTTCCTTGGCACCTCTTCCAAGGAAAGACAGGTGATCTTCCACTGCAGTTAAGGCCCGATTTTGACTGGTCTTGTTGCTGTCCTTTGTCATGACATAATCATGCTGCAACTGTAGTCTTAAAGACCCTGTAATGGACAGACAATAGGAAACATCCATGTCACCAGGGAGGGATGTGGCCATTTGAAGAAGGACTCTTCCTCCATTCTTCAGTGCAGAATAAAGAAGACGCTTGACTCAGCGTGTCACATAACCTCAGATTCGGTAATTGGAGTGGATTTCTCTCTCTTGGCCCAAAGAATATAAAAAAATAAAAAATAAAAAGACATACTGTCCGGTATAAGGGTGATAACGCGGTCTTTCTATGCCCTGCAGTGGCAGCCCGTAATGCAGCCCGCAAGGGGCGTTGCCCCCCTAATCTACATATGAGGCGCAGAACACATGGATTCCAATGGGGTCTTTTTTTTTTTTTTTAGAAGCACGTGATTAGAGCCAGAGGCTCTAATAGGCTTAAAAAAAGGGTGGGCTCGGTCACAGAGTCCTGAAACCTGTCACCCACTTAGTCGTGAAAAGAAGCGATCCTATTGACCGCCAAGACGGAGGGGGGACGAGACTCAGTGAAATCTCCCTTGAAGCACCAGGAGGAGGAGACGCCGCCTGGAGGAAGCGCTGCCCGCGACCTAGATGGGATAAGCGTAGGGCTGGTGACCGACTGACCGGCTGTAACGCAGGTGCACAAAGAGATTGTGGGAAGGAAGAACTGCTGAGCCTTGCCCAGTGCACCAAACTTAATAAAATTAAAAAAAACAACAAGAGTTCCAGCCTCTGAAAACCATCAAGTGACACATTATTTATACATAGAACAAAATCAAGCAGGAATAGGCTACTGTGTTCTTCACCTATAGCAGTCCCTTTTCCCATAAGGCAAGCAGGCCTGCCATTACTCGGTTGGCCCCAGGACTTATATACAATGCTATAGTGCCTGGCTACCACGCCAGGGCATGCGCGAACTGAGCACAGCAAACAGGTACTTGTAGTTGGCAGACAGGCAGAGTGGTTGAATGACAGTCCAGGTAATACACAGGGAAATCCAATCTAGATTTGCAGGGTAGACAGACAGGGAGCTTGATCAGATATTACATATCACACTATCACAAGCATGAGACTGAAGCCCTGTACACACGATCGGATTTCCTATGGTTTTTTAGCCAATGGTTTTTTCCATCAGAAAACCGATGAAGCTGACTTTCATCAGTCTTGCCTACACACCATCAGTCAAAAAACCGACTGTTCCAAACGCCGTGACGTAAAACACTTCGATGAGCCGAGAAAAATTAAGTTCAATGCTTCTGAGCATGCGTCGGCTTGATTCTGAGCATGCGTGGGTTTTTTATCCGATGGAGTTCCCCACAGACGATAGTAATTTGCTATCGGTTTTTTAACCATCGGATAAATTTAAAACATGTTCTATTTTTAAACACCGATGGAAAAAAGACCGATGGGGCCCATACACGATCGGTTTGTCCGATGAAAAAAGTCCATCGGACTGTTTTCATCGGTTAAACCTATCGTGTGTACAGGGCTTGAAGGTTTTGCTGGCTTAAATCAGGTTTGGTTTCCACCAGGAGACTGTCCACATTAATCACCTTGCAGGTGGATAGACAGGCAAGGAGAATGGCAAAACCAGGGCTATGCCATCGGGGCATCCTGACACCATCGGACTGTTTTCATTGGTTAAACCTATCGTGTGTACAGGGCTTGAAGGTTTTGCTGGCTTAAATCAGGTTTGGTTTCCACCAAGAGACTGCCCACATTAATCACCTTGCAGGTGGATAGACAGAGAAGGAGAATGGCAAAACCAGGGCTATGCCATCGGGGCATCCTGACACCATCGGGGCCTAGGCTCCTTCTGTGGAATTCTTGTAAAGCTCACTTCTCTCTAGTTAATCCCTGGCACACTGTTGCAGCCACCATCAAAATACCCAGTGTTTTGCAGGTGTCGGATCCTAGAGGAAGAAGTGGCATCACCCCCTCAGTCATTTGACGGTGCTTGGGCCATAGCAATGGGCTGCTAGGCAATGCATAATGCGAAAAGTTTACATGCTCTCCCCATGTGGCAGCCACAGAAGCAGACAGTTGGGTATAAAATGGTTAGGGAGGTTTAACAGAATCTGTCAACCTGCCCTGAAAAAGAATGGTGACAGTGGCTCTTTAAGAATAACACATTTTTATATGTATTTAAAATTGACCTAAATACCTGTACTAAGAATGGTTGTAGAAAAGGTGTAGGTGCTCCACTCCATTCTGCTTCTGAGTTTTTGGAGAGGGGATGTGCATAAAGAAGTGGAGTTTTGGCATCTGCTCTCCTCACTGCTTATCCGAAGCAGGAATGAATGGTACAATAGAGTTTGGTATGGGTTACAGTTTGCAGTTAGGCAACCCAAGTAGTTTTTATTTTAGACACTGACATACTGTATTAAGCCACAAATACTCCTAGAAGAAGTAACATGTACTATCATTAAGTATCTGTAGTATCCTTTTTTGACTTGTTCTCATTATTTCCAGTTCCAGATGATAGTGTCATATTGCACATCCACAGGCTGAGAGCCAGGCTTGGATGGAAAACACAAATTCCCAGTGTCCAGCAGGTGACCAGATTGTCAAACACTGATAAATATAAAAGGCTCATTGAGGTAAGGTTAAAATTTAACAGCAAATGTTCTTGCTTCTTAAATAGTTTTCATCAAAAATGAAGTCAGTCTGTGCCTTCCTAACTTCACCTGACCTTTGGAAGAATCATAGCTATATCGCTTTTCTATACCTAACTGGTTATGGGTTCCAGACATCACCCGTCAAGCATTCCCCAGAATCCCAGATCTAAAGGTTGTGTTGAGCCAAGTAGAACAGAGGAGAAGACCTCTCAAAATCTGACAATTCGAATCCCTCAATTGTACAGGCCAACGTAATAGCAGTCATCCAAAAAGATTTAAAGCCTAACTTCATTCATTTTCTATAGTTTTGCTTTGAATCGAGCGCAGAAGAATTTTACTGTTTATATTTCTTTATGTGACCTCAATGCCCCCTTACTGCCCCTCTGACACCTATACAAGAAATATGGCATGTGGGCGTTTCAGGGACAGGAAGCCACAAACTTCAATAAAAACATGGCCAGAGTTTCTAACCCATCCTTTTCTTATTAAAAATGTGTTTTTGTTTGCATGTGTTCCCATTGGAGGGATTGTCCGTCACTTCCTGTCTAGACAGGAAGTGAGGACAAGTCTCTATTAGAGGGATACAGAATAAAAGGCTCTAACCCTTTCTTGCTCTATTCAAAACAAAATGAAAAATGTTGACTATAAACTTAAACTAAAGTACGTGGCGGGTCAATTAAAGAAAAAAAAACATTAAAGCTATACATAATGACAGAATTCCTAGCTCATGGGACAAGGTGAGCAGCATTTACCCCCCCCCCCCCCCCCCCCCATGCATCTACTTGTCTGGACTTTTACATATAGTAAAAATTGAGGTATTTTTCTGCAATATGGGGACAGCAGGGGGTGGCATATTGAGGATGGGGTTTAAAGCATTAGGTATGTATTTTTTTATGATACTGTATATAATGTGTCTATGGTTTCCCTGTTTAGGATCAAGCTCTAATAAAGGAAGACAACGGAAAATTTGTATACTGTCTGCCCAGGTGTCATGATGATCCCTCTATGCGATATGATCCCTACGATCTCCAAGTGGTTCCAGCTTCTACTGCTGTACAGTTTGGCATTTACTGGACTGTTAGTGCCTCATGGATGTCTAAGGTACACTTCTCAGAAACCAAAACTAACTCTGCATCAAGTTTGTCCCACTGGAGTCACCATCTGTGGCTCTGCTTCCCATCACAGACATATGCTGGAGAAGCTAAATCTTGTGTGTATTAGATGGGGCACATATTTATCCCATCTCCCAGAAACATTACATTTGCTGCTTTCAGCCTTTTACAGACTTGCCCCCAATCCAGCAGTTTTGCAGATCTTTTGTTATCAAGAGCATTTGGTGGCTGGATTGTGCATCCACAGCTGACCACATCTAATGTCTATAGGCTGCTTATGAGATAGAACAGGCCCCAGATCAGTTAGCCTTTCTGTTGAACTCCAGGCAAACAGCTAAACACAGTAAAAATACACTTTTGTGAACTTTGTAACCCAGTCCAGCCACGTTTGTCATTTATACACCTCTGCCAGACAGCACAGCCAGGTGGAAGAATACACCTTCTCTATCAGAGTTAAAGTGGCGCTAAAGCCTAAACATTTTTTTACATTAATGTACTCCCTGCATTAAGGTAAACTATGTTTAGGTAACAGTATCAACCCCCCCCCATACTTACCTGAGTCTTCATTTGATCCAGAGTCCAGAGCTGTGCCTGTCTGTGGCAGCTCTCCATTAGCTCACAGGCTTAAACCTGCCCAGACGGAGGGGAACAGATCCCCTTCTGTTTTTCTTTTTTTTGGGGATCGGACTGGAGGTAAGCGGGGGTAAATAGGCATAGAGGTGAATGGAGGGTCCGATTGGGTCCTAATGCTGCTTTCACACTGATGCACCACGTGCACCTGTGGCTTTCCTGCAGATTGGCTGTACTTTGCCATAGACTTCTATTATATCCGGCAGGTGCGGTGCACTTTCTGAGAGCGCACCAAACCCCCAGGTAACAACAGAAGTCGATGGCTTAGTGCAGGTAAAGGCCCGTACACACGGTCGGACTTTTTGCCAACAAACTTCAAAATGAGCAAGTTTTCCAAAAAATCTGACCGTGTGTAAGCTCCATCGGACAAACTTTTTCGGTTTTCATCGGACAAAAGTTCACTCTGCAAACGGACAAACTTTTCGGCAACAAAAGTCCGATTGTCCAAAGTCCGACCGTGTGTACAGAAATCCATCTGACTTTTGTCCGAAGTACAAATACGCTTGCCCAGAACCAATTTTAAAATCAACCAACAATAGCAGAAGTTGACCAAAGGGTGGCGGTAAAGAGCAGAAAAAACACGTGATGTTGGGAAAGTTTTGGGAAAGTTTGCAGAAAAGTTAGAGCGTGTGTATGCTATGGGTGTGCCCGGCCAACTCCCTTCAGACAAAAATCCACGGAAAAGTTTGTTTGAAGTCCGACCGTGTGTACGAGGCTTAACCTGCAGGTTCACTGTGCTGCACCTGCGGATTCGTTTGAAAGCAGACTAGTAACCACGGCAGAACAGATTTGCTCAAATATACACTGTGATTTCAGTCATAAACTTACCTTTAAAGCGGAGTTCCGGCTTTTTTTTTTTTTTAAAGTCAGCAGCTACAAATACTGCAGCTGCTGACTTTTAAAATAAGGACACATACATGTCCTGGGCTCCCGGGATGTCGAAGTTGATCCGTCCCTCGGCTCTCGGGTGCTGCCGCCGCCATCTTCGGTAAGGGAATCAAGAAGTGAAGTCTTGCGGCTTCACTTCTTGGGTCCCTACTGCGCATACGCGACTCACGCTGTGTGATCCCACTGGTCTCTGCTGTCTTCTGGGACCTGTGTGTCTCCCAGAAGACAGCGGGGGGGGGGAGGCGCCAGACGTGGATAGCCGTGGGTGGCTTGGCTATCTATGCCCGGAAGTGGGAGCAAAAACCTGTATTATACAGGTATCTGCTCCCCCCTTCCCCCTTAAAGGTGCCAAATGTGACACCGGAGGGGGGGAGGGTTCAGAAAATCAGAAGTTCCATTTTTGGGTGGAACTCCACTTTAATAACAGTCTTCCATTCAGTTTTCCCCGGCTGTTGCTGTCCCAAGCAGAGTGTATTTGGTATTGATTGTGACAGAAGCTGGTGCTATACAGGAAGCATCAGCTTATGCGGCTCTGCAGCTGCTTGCTTTCTCTACCACCGGCTTCATTCACAACACCGATGCTCTGGGATGACGGGTCAGCAACCTGCGATCTGGGCTTGCCAAACCACCATCCCAGAGCAGGAGGTCGCGGGTCACATCAGAGGGCTCTCTGCGGGCCACATGTGGCTCCCAGGCCACCGGTTGGGCACCCCTGCCGTAGTGCATTGTATTCCATACAAAATGAATGACACCGCAATGGAAGTTATTATACCTACCTGGAAGTGTCAATCTAGCCGCAAAGTTATTGGCCAGTGAAACATGAATCCTGAGTGGTTGCTTTGGATTAATTCACATTTTCACATTGTTCTCTGCCTTAATGAGTGAGGCCTCGTACACACGACCGATTTTCTCGGCAAGAACCAGCAAGAAACTTGCTGGCAGAGAGGTCTTGCCGAGTAAATCGGTCGTGTGTACGCTGCTAGCGTGTTTCTCGTCGAGAAAACCGACAAGAAACCTCGACGAGAAAATAGAGAACCTGCTCTCTATTTTCTCGTCGAGATTCTCCTCGGCATGTTTCTCGACGAGAAAAGTGAGTGTGTGTACACTTACCTGTCCTCCCGGAAGCCCGCGCATGTTCGAAATGAATTTGACGCATGCGCGGTAGCTTCCTAGGCATACGTAGGGTATACCAAGATGGCGGCGACGGCATCGAATGTGACGAGCGCATGCTCGACGTAGTCGATGACGTCACCGCGTACACTCCTTTCAAAGAACCGCGGGTTCTTTGAAACGAGCGTGTGTACACTCGGCCGGGACAAGTTTCTTGTCCAAGAATCTCGTCGAAAAAAACGACATGTTTTTCTCAACGAGAATCTCGGCCGTGTGTACGAGGCCTAAGTCTAAATGTGTCTCTGTTCTTTTTGTATAACTAAACCCGACTGCCATTTATAAACCATCTGCCTGTGTGTCTCCAAATATTTCCATCATACACTCTCGCATATGGTAGCAATTGTGTACTGATATTGGCAGGTTCCCTGTAGGCATAGAGAAAGCATAATTTTTGCTGTGAGTGCTATTTGGAAAAAAATATGTAAAAAACAACATAAACCAAAACAATATTCTCAATTTAGGGTGGAGTGGGGCAGAATGTAGATACACCCACATTTAACCAAGGTGATCAGTGGAGCACGCAGAAACTGGAGGTGCCGGTGATTAAGGCCCCTTTCACACTGAGGCGTTTTTACCCGCGTTTTCGTGGTAAAAATAGCGCTGTAAAAATGCCTGAAATAATCCTGCCCCAGCATTCTCAATGTGAAAGCCCTGAGGGCTTTCACATTGAGGCGTTGTGCTGGCTGTGCGTTGGAAAAAATCCTGCAAACAGCTTTTTTGGAGCATCTTTGGGACGCATAAAATAGCGCTGTAAAAACGCCTATCCCCATTAAAATGAATGAGAACCACGGTAAAAACGTGGCAAAAACGCATAGGCGTTAGTGCTATTTTTAAAAATAGCGCTAACGCCTATGCGGTTTATTGCGTTTTTACTGCGTTAGCGCAAAAAATAGCGCTAACACGGTAAAATCGCGGTGAAACGCATAGGCGTTAGAGCTATTTTTAACGCTATTGCTGTAAAATCGCGGTAAAAACGCGGTAAAAAATTGTGGTAAAATCGCAACGCCTCAGTGTGAAAGGGGCCTAACACTCCAGATATCTGGGGCTGATGTTTAGCGGACTCCTGTAATGAGAAAATATGGTATTATGATCCTCTGCTAAAAATGCTGCTACCCTGGGAAACATGCTTCAGTACTTTTTGAGTTACTGACCAGGAACCACCATGCAGAAGTTCTGACATCACTCTAATGCCGCGTACACACGACCATTTTTCTCGTCGGGAAAAATGAAATTTTTTCTCTTTGACGAGAAAAACGACCGTGTGTGGGCTTTTGATCAGTTTTCCAGACGAGAAAAACGGCATTAATCATGACGAGAAAAATTAGAACATGCTCTAATTTTTCTCGTCATGATTCACAGCATTTTTTTCCGCGGCAGTTTTCCCATAGGGAAACACTGCCAGGGAGCCTACACACGGTCGGTTTTCTCGACCAAGAGAAAAAATGTCAGGAAAAACGGCCGTGCGTAGGGGAACAAGCCGTTCCTCGTTTTTCCCGTCTATTTTCTCGACAGTGTTTTCACCGTCGAGAAAATAACATCTGCTGGTGTCATTGATTTGGAACAGTGACTCAGAATCCAGAGACAGCCAGGCAACTAGTCTTTTCAGAAGGAACTCAACAATGGCTGCAAATAGTGTGAAAATAATGTTATGCTACAACCAGACTGAAGTCTGACACCTTTTTAATTATAGTTCTGTATCCCTGCATGTTGTGGGTGGTGACTCATTTTTTCTTAGGAATGTCTTAAAGCTCTACTTTAGGCAAACAGCTGAACAGATAGAAGAAATATATGGGAACTGTTTTACCAGGCAAATGGTGTGTATTTTTGTCCACCCAGGCCTGAGATTTATACAAGTAAGTTTGTGACCTGATTTTTATCAGTTTTGTAGGTCTTTTTCATCTCTCAGCCCATCACTGGACAGTGAAGGAGAAACAGTTGAATGATGAGCGCATCTCTCTGTCACTCTGCTCTCTCCTCCTATCAGCATATAGGACTGACTGGTTCATTGTGCTGATTCTTATGCCGCGTACACACAATCATTTTTCCCGTCGGGAAAAATTAAAAAAAAATTTTAACAAGAAAAACGACCGTGTGTGGGCTTATTGTCATTTTTCCCGACGGGAAAAACGGCATTAATCACGACGAGAAAAATTAGAACATGCTCTAATTTTTCTCGTCGTGATTCCCGTCGTTTTTTTCCGCGGCAGTTTTCCCATAGGGAAACACTGCCACGGAGCCCACACACGGTCGTTTTTCTCGACCAAAAAAAAAATGTCGGGAAAAACGGACGTGTGTAGGGAACCAAGCCGTTCCCTCGTTTTTCCCGTCTATTTTCTCGACGGTGTTTTCACCGTCGAGAAAATCGATCGTGTGTATGCGGCATTACTCTTCTACCCTGAGCTGTACTGTGCAGGGACTGCAGGAGGCTGATACTGAGTCAAATTCAACTCACTCCTCACTGGCCTACCTTAAGCCTAGGTTCACACATATGTGATGTGGGCACCGGTTCCCACATCGCTTCTCTCCTGCAAGCAGTGCACACTGCCCTCTGTGAACCGCTGTGGGTGTCAATACAATGTTAATGACACCCCCAAATCGGTTCACTGATCACAATGCAAACTGTGGATTCAGACAAGAATCGGATCGCATGGGTGAGAACACCCATGCCATTCGATTCCAGTGCAAGGGGAAAAAAAAAGTACCTGCACTTTTTTTTTGCGAATCCAATGCGAGTTCAGCCATACAACTGTAGCACTACCCCCCGTAGGAGCTGCTGTTTGTTTGATTTGGGTCTACGTCCTGCCTATCAACCCCTGGAAGTGGCTCAAACCTTCCCTTAGCACAACTGATATGAATAAGGAGTGTGAGACCTATTGAGTATTAGGAGACACAATCCTGCATACATCACACAATAACCTGTAAATGTTATTACCTTTGCTGGTCACTAGTCCTTCTAAGTGACAGAGATACTTCACACAAGTTATATGCTTAATCAAAGGTACCTTTACTCAGTATAAAAGGGAAGGGTAAAGAATCACATTAATACACACAGTTGACTCTGCATGCGCATTGCAGAGTCAATAAACCAATAAGGATAGGTATCACTGAGATTAGGTAATAACAGGAAATAACATCAGCTATATATATGTACATGTATCTATATGTGTCTCTGCACGGCTAACTGGTTGCTCGCGAGCTCCCCCTTTGTTGCAATACCTTGCATGTGTTCATTCCCTATAATAGGTAAGCAAGGCCTATCTGCGTCCCACTCAAAGTTCCTTTCTCCAATGAAGTCTTCGCTAGCCACCGTCGGTGCACAAGTTAAATTGTAATCCACAGGGTTTCAACAAGATGCTGTAATTATCCGCAATATACCTGAGTACTCGTGTGCCTGCCACCCACTAATGACGGATGCACCAATCTCTGATCACATAGTCTCCAGTGAGATACACTAGGCCGCAAGCTGTGGCGTGATAGGTGAAGTGTGGCTGGCACTAACTAAATCACTTTCCTCTAAGGTAGTAGTCAATTCTGGGCAGGTGCCCTTCTCACCAAACAGGCCCGACTTTCAGATAGTCTCCTCTGGCTTGTCCCGGTCACTCGATCTCCACGCTTCTGCTTCAGCTGCAGTCTCCGGACTCCGTCACTAACAGCATATGGTGATGGACGACTCCGGTCTCTGCTGGGCAATCACAGGACGCTGTGGACGATCCTCTGCTGGAAATCACTCAGGCACTCCCGTAATTTAGGCCCAGGCTTCTGGCCTAATCCTTAGGAAGCAGGCCTCCGTGCCAACTTCCTGCTTGATTGAGAGCTGGATCCAGAGAGAGAGACGCTGGCCCCTCCCCTGGTTTAAGTAGTCTGCCCAGAATGCTTTGCCGTGTTGCAATGCACCCTGGGTAATGTAGTCTGTCTTTTACTAAAAGCAACAAAGTCTTTTCTCCTAGCTGATATCTGTCCCAAAGTGCATTAGTTGCATTGTAACACTTATACCACCGGAGGGAGCCGGATTCCTTCTTACATATGGACATCCTGCTACACACTCCCCCCACTTAAAGTCTTTGGTCCCCAAAGAGGACAACAGTATGTAACCTAACACATACTTTGGCAATACCTGCAGGGAAATTTGTTAGTTTATGCATGACAATAAACAACTTGCCTTTTCATAAGCAGGATTTAAACTTAAACAGCTCATATCATAACACAGAGCCGACAGAGGAACCTCCCACCAATTATCACAAGGAGGGAGGTTGTCCTGTATACGGACCACTGACACTTGGGTGTCTGTTTCAGATGTGCTAGGGAGTGAGCTGGGGTTGTCTTCCACTGAATCTGAATCTGGAGTGGAAGAGCTAGACTGATCAATGGTTCTCTTAGAAGTGATGATGGCCTCCTCAGAGCATTCACCCAATTGGTCGTACGTCAGTCTTTTTGGGGGGTGAATTACTCTTCTTTCCCTCTGCTCTTTAGGTATCATATTCTCAAGGACATTGGGGCTGGCTGTTTCTAGAAGCTCTTCAGGGGCTTCCTCATCTAGTTCAGGCATGTTGGGCTCCAGAACTTCAGGAGCGTCCCGCTCTCCTTCAGATAGAGACAACGACCCTTCTTCTGGGTCTTCCATTGACAAAGAGTCTGAGTCATCAGCTACCTCCTCAATGAGAATGTTTGAAGGCACGAATTCAGGAGCTTCTGCCCGAAGAGTTCCATTGTCAACTGTTTTGGGTGAGGTTTGGGAGGTGGTCATGGGTTCTGGCAATTGGGATGACCACAATCAGTCAGATTCTGCTTCTTCATCCTCTTGACCTTCATTGTCAGAGTCTCCATCTCTCACATCTGGAAGCACCGTTTGAGATCGGGTGATGGGTCTGGAACCTTGAGAAGTTGAAGGGGTTTCTTGTGAGTCAGATGCAGGAGGCATGCGAACTGCCTCGGAGAGGGGCAACAAGTGATTCCTGTGCCAGGTCTTTAACGGTCCCACGCTTCCTTCTGGCCTAATTTGGTACACAGGAAGGTTTTCCAGCTTCTTGCAGATAACATAAGGTTGGGATTTCCAACGGTCAGCCAACTTATGTTTTCCCGGAATTCCCAAGTTCCTCAACAGCACTCTATCTCCTGGCTGTAAATCTTGAATTCTGACTCTTAGGTCAAAGTTTCTTTTATTTCTCAGCCCCCGTTGGTCAGATGCTGCTTCGGCCTTTTCAAAAGCTGTCTTCAGACTCTTTCTCAATCGGTCTACATACCCCTTGTGGGATGCTGCTGAGGTATGATCCAGCGATATGCCAAAGGCCGAGGCCACTGGCAACCGAGCCTCCCGCCCGAACATCAAACGGTATGGGGAATACCCGGTGACATCACTGGCAGTGCTATTGTAGGCATGCACTATGGCAGCTACATGCTTGCTCCAATGCTGCTTTTTCTCTGAACTCAGAGTCCCCAACATATCCAAGAGAGTCCGGTTAAACCGTTCAGGCTGAGCATCTCCTTGTGGGTGATAAGGGGTTGTCCTGGTCTTCTGGATGCCTAACAGGTCTAATAACTTCTTTATTAATTTGCTTTCAAAGTCTCTGCCCTGATCTGAATGAAGGCGTTGGGGTAGACCATAGTGCACAAAGAATTTTTCTACCAGTACTTTGGCTACTGTTGAGGCCTTCTGGTCTTTTGTTGGGAATGCTTGAGCATATCTGGTAAAGTGATCTGTTATCACCAAGACATTCCCTTGACCACTCAGATCAGGCTCCAGGCAAAGGAAGTCAATGCACACCAGTTCCATAGGTCCCTGACTTTGCAGATGGCCCATTGGGGCTGCTTGACGTGGCAAGGTCTTCCTTTGAATGCATCGGACACAGGAATGGCAATATCCTTCCACTTCAGCCCGCATGCAGGGCCAATAGAACCTATCCCGTACAAGGTGAAAAGTCCGTTCGGACCCTAGGTGACCATGGTTGTCATGGAGGGCAGCTAGGACCGCTTCTCGATATTTGGCTGGTAGAAACAGCTGCCACTTCTCTTCTGAGTCGTCAGAGGGGCCCCTTCGGTAGACCACCCCTTGACGTATGTGTAGCCGATCCCACTCCCTGCGCAACAATCGGGCTTCTCTTGGGGAGTCTGTTTCAAGCATCTCGGGACGCTGGCTTTCCAGGGCCTTTATCAGGAGTTTCCCTAAAGAGTCTTCTTCTTGCTCCTTTCTCAAATCCCTTTTTGTCAGCTTGGGCAAGCCCTCCCCTTCGACTTGGGTCACACTGCAATAGCACTTCGGTACTCCAACAGCTGAGACCCCAATTTCTTCGGCTCTTGACCCACCTCTGGCTTGAAGTTCTGTCCCCTGATATAGGGCTCGCACTCCCTCTGGGTCTAGTTGGGCCCATTCTTCGGTAGGGTCGGTGGGGGCAAGAGACCTCCTGGACAGGGCATCTGCATCCCTATTTCCCACTCCGGGTCGGTACTTCAAGCTGAAGGTGAAGCTTGAAAGGGCAGCCAACCACCGGTGTCCCGTTGCATCCAACTTGGCAGTGGTCAGAAGGTAGGTGAGCGGGTTATTATCTGTCTTCACCACAAACTCCGCCCCATATAGGTAGTCTCTCAGTTTGTCTACCACTGCCCATTTCAAGGCCAGGAATTCAAGCTTGTGGGTGGGGTAATTCTTCTCAGCAGGTATCAGACTCCTGCTCACATATGCGACGGGTCTTAGGTAACCATCATGTTCCTGGTACAGCACCCCACCCAGCCCATCTCGGCTGGCATCTACATGCAGTTCATAAGGCTTCTTTGGATCAGCATAGGCCAGGACTGGTGCAGTGGTAAGACTCTTCTTTAACATCTGGAAGGCTTCCTCGCACTCCCCTGTCCACTGGTCTTGAATCGACTCTTTGGGCCTTCGGGGTCCCATGGTGAGTTTCACTGGTTTGACCAGCTCTGGAACATCATCTTCCCCTTCGTTTCTGAGTAAATCGTTCAGGGGTCTGGCAATCTTGGCGAATCCTTCTACAAATCTTCTGTAGTAAGAACAGAACCCCAGGAATGACCGAAGCTCAGTCACGTTGGTAGGTCTCGGCCAAGAGGTGACGGCATCCAGCTTCTCTGGGTCCGTGGCCACCCCTTCTGCAGAAACAATATGGCCCAGGTAATGGACTGAGGACTGGTAAAATTGACACTTCTCTGGGGAGAGTTTCAGGCCCTCTTCACTGAGCCTCTTCAGGACCTTCTCCAGTCTCTCTTCATGCTCTTCTAGGGTTCTCCCGAACACGATGACGTCGTCCAAATATACCAGTACCTCTATTAGATTCATGTCCCCGACGGTTCTCTCCATTAGCCTTTGGAAAGTGGCGGGGGCTCCTGATAACCCTTGAGGCATACGGTTGAACTCAAAGAACCCCACAGGGGTGATGAAGGCTGTCTTCTCCCGATCCTCAGGGTGCATGGGGATTTGGTAATATCCACTTATTAGATCCATTACACTGAACCACTTGGCCCCTGACAGACTCTGCAGGGCGTCTTCAATTCGGGGAGTGGTGTATTGATCTGGGATGGTCCTTCTGTTTAGTGTTCTGTAGTCGATACACAGTCTCAGCGACCCGTTCTTCTTTCGGACTACCACTATTGGAGAAGCGTAAGGGCTCCTGGATTCTCGAATAATCCCCGTCCTCTTCAGCTCAGCCAACTGTTCCCGCAAGTCTTCTAAGTCACCCAGTGGGACCCGTCGAACTCTCTCTCTAAAGGGCTTATCTTCTTGTAAGCGTATCTTGTGAGTGGCACTCCTTGCGCACCCCACATCAAACTCATCTTTAGAGAAGATCTTTTCCCACCTTGCAAGTTGAGCTTTGGCCCTTTTTCTCCATTCTGGTGGGAGGGCCGTGTCTTCAGAACAGAGCTTCTCTATGGTGACTTCACCCCTTTCTTCTTTCTTCAATTCACACGGGGCAATGGGGGTGGCTGGATTCACCTGGCCCAACAGCATTCTGGCCGGCACCTTCACTGGTGTATTAGCAGTGTTCCTTATACTCACTGAAACCCTCCCATGGCTTTTCTGTAGGGCCTTCAATGGGATCACTTCGGGGATTACTTCAATCCCTTTCTGTCTTTCCTGTGGGCCTGGTTCGAAGACAATGAAGGGGCCTGGCTGTTTCCATGTGAGCTTGACAGAAGCCCTCAGGCAAGTCACCTCTCCCGGTTGTAATACCTTCTCCGTCTTGTCTAGCTTCCAAATCTTGCCAACTCCCTCAGCCGGGGCCTTCTGCTCCAGTACCAGGTGCTGGTAGGCTTGCCTTAACATGGGGTGGACTCTTGTGGTCGGGGCTTCTTCCTGTTGGGCCAACGGTGTCAGCAGTCGCCTGACTAGATCAGTGTTGGTCCCTATGATGAGTGAGCTCTTGCTGGCCCCTGGTGGGCGAGGGCACACTACTGCCAGAGTATCGAAGGTCTCTGTCTCCCCAGCCACTGAGGGATCAAAAGTCAACTTGATTGGCAGGTAACCGTCATAGGGAAAGCTCTGAGTTCCAATACCCCATATTTCCAGTTCCTCTAATTTCTGTAGGGGCAGATGTTTAAGATGTTTATCATAGAAATCCCTATACAGAAGAGTCACTTGAGCCCCAGTGTCAAGAAGAGCCTTGGTGTAGATCCCTTCTACTTGTATGGAGACTACTGGAGAAGGCCCCTCTAACTTGGCAGGGAACTCCTTCAACACAGACTTCTTGCTGGGTTCAGTTACCTGTACCCTCACTTCTTTTTTTCTTGAGTTTCCGGTGGGTATCAGTCCCTTCTGGGTCTGGTGTGCACTGGCCTTCTGTTCAACAGCAGCCTGAGTTGTGGGACGGGGCCTAATTGGCAGAGGTTTAGGTCCCTGACTCTGATGTTTTGGATCATTGGACTTCTTGAAGGAGTTTGTGGAAACTGGTGGGCGCCCGGCTGACTCCTTCACCGGGGCCCTCTGAAGTTTTCTGCCGGCTTGCGATATCTGGATGCAACTTCATCTGGGCTGGGACACACTGCTCTAACATGCCCGATTCCCCCACAATTGAAGCATGTTATCAATCTCTTAGGCTTCTGTACTAGTTCCATATTGGAGCTAGGAGTTTTTTTTGGTTCCTCTGACGTGTTCTTGTTGTGTGGCACAGAGGCCTGGCTAGTCAGCATGGACACCATTTCTACTAGTTGTGACACCTGGGTCTTTAGGAGTTCAACTTCTGAATCACCTTCTTCTGCACTTAACATTCTGACTCGGGCAGTTGGTTCGGTGTGTTGACTCCTCCTTTTGTCTTCCAACATGGCCTCCTCCTCCCTGACTATCCGGATCAAGTCGGGGTATTCTAGGCTGCTCCCGTCCCGCCGGGTGCGTAGCAATAATGCGATGGGGTCCAAGGGTTGAGCTCCCCTCAACACCTGCTGGGCACGGGCCTCATCCACTTTTCTTGGATCGATCCCTTTCTTCAGTAGGATCCGATGCAGGATCTTATCCAGGCGTCCTATGAATTCTGACAGCTTCTCTCCCTCTTTTTGGTAGCAATGCCCCAGCTGGTAAGTGAGTTCAGTGACGTTTTCCGTCCCGCCGAACACATTCTGCAGAATATCCAGATAATCCTGTGCATTGCAGTCCTTCTTGCTTAACTTGAGGTTACGTATGGCCTCCAGAGCAGGCCCCTTTAAGCTTTCCACAATCCGTTGTTTTTTTTGTTGTTCTGGCACCTCCCATTCTTCTAGGGCCTGAGTGGCGCCATCTAGCCACTCTTCAAATCCATCTTCCACTGAAGGTACAGGTTTCTTCCCAGAAAAGGTCCTGAGTTTCCTGTATCCTGACATCAGGTAGTCTGGAGGATCCTTTTTACACTTGATCACAATCTCCCCCAGGACAGCGCACAATTCTGAGCTAAGGGTGGTCAATGATGGTGAACCGGGACCCTTTTGTTGGGCGCTCCCTCCTGTGCTGGGGCCTCCTGAAGTAGTGGATGTGGGGCCATCTTTATTCTCTTCTGGGTGTATCAGGAGGAGTTCTACTTGGTTTGTAGTTTTTATGCTGGCACCCTTGAAGTAGTCAGAGATTCCGTTCCTCCACTCACATAATGCATAGGTGTGGGGATTTACAGTATCTGTCTTTATGTCAATCACCCATGGCTTCCTGTCCGTGGACAATGCTCTCAAGACTGGAGTTAGCTGCTCCTCTACCCAGGCCTCTCTCTGGATTTCAACCACCAGGCCATTTCCGGGTAGGATGCCTTCATCCCTGCACCACCGGGCTACGGCAGCAGGGTCCATTTCTGTGCTGTAAGGGTTCTGTCTAGAGGGAAAGTTGATTGCAGAACCGTAGAATATCCCGGACGAGCCCCCACGTGTAGCACTACCCCCGTAGGAGCTGCTGTTTGTTTGATTTGGGTCTACGTCCTGCCTATCAACCCCTGGAAGTGGCTCAAACCTTCCCTTAGCACAACTGATATGAATAAGGAGTGTGAGACCTATTGAGTATTAGGAGACACAATCCTGCATACATCACACAATAACCTGTAAATGTTATTACCTTTGCTGGTCACTAGTCCTTCTAAGTGACAGAGATACTTCACACAAGTTATATGTAGTGATGAGCCGAACACCCCCGGGTTCGGTTCGCACCAGAACCCGCGAACGGACCGAAAGTTCGTACGAACATTAGAACCCTATTAAATACAATGGATGCGAACGTTCGAATTCTAAAGTGCTAATTATAACAACTATTATGCATGTTATTGTCCTAAAAAGGGTTTGGGAACCCGGGTTCTGCACCAGGGGACATGTATCAATGCAAAAAGAAGTTTTAAAAACGGTCGTTTTTCGGGAGCAGTCATTTTAATGATGCATAAAGTGAAAAAAAAAAGTCAAATATTCCTTTAAATATCGTACCTGGGGGGTGTCTAAAGTATGCCTGTGAAGTGCCACGTGTTTCCCGTGTTTAGAACTGTCCCTGCACAAAATGACACTTCTAAAAGGAAAAAAAAGCCATTTAAAACTTCTTGCGGCTTTAATGTAATGTCTGGTCCCGGTAATATGGATGAAAATCTTTAAGAAAAATGGCATAGCTACCCCATGACCCCCCCCCCCTACCCCAGCCCATTACCAGCCCCTTTGGGTCTTGTATGGATATTAAGGGGAACCCCGCACATAAAATAAAAAAGGCCCTATATACTCTGAACAGCCGTATACAGGCGGTGCATACAAGACAGGGACTGTAGGTTTGTTCTTATGTAGAATGTGTTTGTAATTTTGAACAGGTACATTGTTGAAGTGTAGCTCCAGCCCAAAAATCTATTTTTAAACTTTTTGGGAAACATAGGTAAGGGTTATCACCCCTGTAACATTTGTTTTGCTGTCTGTGCCCCTGTTCAGAACATTTCACCTCACTTTCCGTCCCAATGACAACTGTTTTTGAAATGTGGTGTTTTTCTTGAAACAAGGATTGCTGATAAAGCATCAGTACAGAGGAGACACCTTTCTCCCATATTTATTCTTACAGGAGAGAATTTTCCTTCCTAGGGGTAGATTTCCTCTCACTTCCTGTTGTCTTCTTTCGTTTGCAAGTAGGAGTCGTTTGTAAGTTGGATGTTTGAAAGTAGGGACCTGCCGTATATACTCTGCAGAAATAGGCCCCTTAGTTGTTGGTGTTGGCACAACACTGTAAGCACTCACAGTTACTCTTGGTTGGTGCTGGAACGCCCTGCTGTCAACTATTATATCAGGAATTTTAATTACATATAATTCTTGAACAGTGGTAGTAAAAATTGGGGCTTTGATGGTGGTGCTGGTGCCACAACACTGTAAGCCCTGACAGTTACTCTTGGTGGGTGCAGCAATGGGCCCTGCTGTGAATTATTAGATCAAGAATTGTAATTGCATGCCCCTGTTGAACAGGGGCTGAAAAATTGGGCTTTTCGTGGTGGTGGTGGTGGTGGTGGTGTTGCCACAACACTGTAAGCCCTCAGAGTTACTCTTGGTGGGTGCAGGAATGGGCCCTGCTGTGAATTATTAGATCAAGAATTGTAATTACATGCCCCTTTTGAACAGGGGCTGAAAAATTGGGCCTTTCGTGGTGGTGGTGGTGGTGGCGTTGCCACAACACTGTAAGCCCTCAGACTTACTCTTGGTGGGTGCAGGAATGGGCCCTGCTGTGAATTATTACATCAAGAATTGTAATTGCATGCCCCTGTTGAACAGGGGCTGAAAAATTGGGCCTTAGGCACTGGTGGCACAACACTACAACCCCTCACAGATACTGTACTTGGAGCACAGCAATGAGCCCTGTTGCAAAGTATTGCTTCAAAAATTGTAATGACACGCCCCTGTTAAACAGGGGCTGAAAAATTGGGCCTTAGGCACTGGTGGCACAACACTACAACCCCTCACAGATACTGTACTTGGAGCACAGCAATGAGCCCTATGGCAAATTATTGCTAAAAAAATTGTAAGTACACGCCCCTGTAAAACAGGGGCTGAAAAATTGGGCCTTAGCCACTGGTGGCGGCACCCATAAACAAAAATGATCTTCCAAGCTATCATCATCAATCGTATCATTGAGGACTCGGAGGAGGAGGATAGCCAGTCAACATAACAGCACAGGCACTCAGCATCAGCATCAGTCTTGAAGGGACGTGACATGTTAAAATCAATTAGTCTGTTATATCAGCATCAGGTGTGTGGTAGCTGGTGGTGATCCAAGACTGGTTCATCTTGATGAAAGTCAGTCGATCAACCGAGTCGGTGGACAGGCGCACCCTGTGATCCGTGACAAATCCTCCAGCAGCACTGAATGTGCGTTCCGAAAGAACGCTGGATGCAGGACAGGCCAGTAGCTCAATTGCATACTGTGCAAGCTCTGGCCAGTGATCCATCCTCAAGACCCAGTAAGCCAGAGGATTTTCGGTGGGGAAGGTGTCCAAGTCTGACCTTGCCCCTAGATATTCCTGCACCATGTTTATCAGACGCTGGCGATGGTTGCTGGAACCAATCATACTTTGGGGCTGCGGACTAAAGAATTGTCTGAACGCATCGGTCAGACGGCCACCTTCCCCACCGCTCCTTCTTTGACTGGCCGAAGCCTCAGCAACTCGTTGTCCTGGACCAGGAGTTTGTAACCTCCCAGTCTCTGGGAACGCGTTGCACAGACCTTTCTGCAAGGCCTCCCGGAGTTGTCTCATCCTCTGCTCCCTCTGCGACGGTAACATAAGGTCCGCAACCTTACCCTTGTACCGTGGATCAAGGAGAGTGGCCAG